>VBSM01003169.1:5580822-5654486 GCA_008086735.1 Cheirogaleus medius | reverse complement strand
ATATTCCTGGTCTTGTGTTGCCTCACTTTGGATAACAGGCTTAAGCTTAATCCAATATAGCATAAATGGTGCTAATTCACTGTTGTTTCTTAGAATTGAGTAATATTCCATTGTGAGCATATACCAAATTTTAATTATCCATTCCTGAATTGACGGGCACTTGGGTTGTTTCCAAGACCTTGCAATAGTGAATTGTGCTGCAATAAACATTTGGGTGCAGATGTCTTTATAATAGAATGACTTATGCTCTTTTGGGTAGATGCCCAACAATGCTATTGCAGGGTTGAATGGTATTTCTATTTCTAGCTGTTTGAGGTAACTCCAAATTCTTTTCCATAAAGGTTGCACTAATTTGCAGTCCCACTGGCAGTTGTGGTGGGTCTTTATAGGAGAACTCTGAGTATTCCAGGAAGTGAGAATAACACAAAAAGAGATAGTTCTGAATTAATAGGATCTAAGTAGCCTACTGCATGTCTACTATAGAAAATATGCTATACTTAATACAAGATTTGAATTATTCACAGCCATATTTATTAAATTATCTTATCTGTATCATCAAGTTTAATAATTCCAAGTGACTTTGTAAATATAAAACATTTCTTTAGTTTTGTATCTTCTTCTTTCTCTTTATCAATTATTTATAACCATAGGACTTATAATCATGGTATAAAGTTAAATCTTATGTAAAAAAATATTTAAGATCACCATGTAACATAAAAGATCAAAAAGTAAGTAAATTATTTCACACCAAAATTGATAGCAATTTACCAGCATATTAATACTTAGGCTTTATGAATGAGAAATTTATCAGTAGGAATGACTTATTTTTTAGAGTACAGGGGTAAAAGTTGAACTGTCTATCATCATATAAAAATTGTTAGACAGTTATTAAGTACACTACTAATTAAAACTCTTCTACGAATTGCTATATGAATAAATACTGGACTAGAATTAGACTTAGTTCAATTAAGAATTTCTCTTTTTATAGATGAATTGTTTAAAAGAAAAAAGAATGTGATAATACTACAAATTAAAGTATTATTTTAATCATGCTAATCTTTGCATAATTGATAACTGGTTTAGACACATTATTTATAAAAAATGTTAAGGAATGTCTTTTGTTTCCATTTCCTCTTCCTTTTGTTTCCATTTTCAGGTTGTAAAAGAGAAAAGGTAATAATAATTGGGCTGATGTTTTCAAGTAATAGTTAATGAGCTATGCAATAGTCGATGCTAGATACTAAGAGAATAAAACTAACAATTCCTTGCCCTAATGGAGATGTCATTCTAGTGGACAAGTCAATAAATATGGGAATAAAAATATGATAAAATTAAAAGTTGTGGTAAGTACTGTGAAGGCAGAAGTGAAATAGAAAAGAGGTGAGGAAGTGTAATTTATTTAGGTGGTAAAAGAAATTATCACCAAGAAGAAGATACATGAATTGAAAACTAAGGAGAAGAAGCCAGCCTTGATAAGATCAGAAAGATGAACATGTCAGTGCAATGGAAGACCATACGTGAAGCTCTTGTGGTCAGAAGAGCTCAACCCAACACGGCGCAAGCTTTATGGCCAAAAGGTAGAGATAGGGGACATAGGGAGAGGCAAATTATTGCAGTACTTGGATGTCATTTGAGATACAACAGGAAATCAATTGAGGCCACAAAAAGGGAGGTGACATAATTGAATTTATGTTTTTAATAGATTGCTCTTAGCTGCTTTTTGAGAATAGGTTGGAATGAGACAAGAACGGTGATGATGCCCTTATAAGAATCCAGGCAAGCTATGATAATGGCTTGGACTAGAGTGGTAGCTATGGGAATTAAAGCTCTGAGTATAATTTAGTCAGAATTTGATGATGGGTTAGATGCAGAGGTGATAAAGAAGAGGCAGAAATCAGGCAAGACTCCCAGATTTCTGACTTGAACAAGTAGGTGAATGATGAGGTCATTAGGAGGAACAAGTTTTGAGAGCAGGTTCTGGAGTCAGCCGCTCAACCCAAGGTGTGTGAAGTTTGAAGTGATGTAAGACAGCTTAGTGAAGATTCCACAGAGGAGGTTGGAAATACCAAGAGGGGTGGTATGGGCTATGTATATCACTGCAGAATCATTTATCATATTTATCCTAATAATCAGCTGACGTGTCTGTCTTTATTGCTACCATGTGAACACTTGAGGACTGATATATTTTCTTATTCATCATTGTTTTCCAAATTGCAGATACTCATTACTGAAAGTATACATGAAAGAATGAATACCATGAACTTAAACTTTAGCCGTGAGCATGAACATTTTCAATTGTACCATATAAGAATTAATAATATTACAGTGTTTAGCCTTTTTTTTTTCATGCTACCAAACAGCTGTGTCAACTACTAAAATTGAGATTAAAATCTGGAACATGTTTCAAGAATCACCTAATAAAACTCCTCTTTTCACAGGTCAGGAAACTGGGTCCCAGACAAAGAGTTACTCAATGTTATAGTTGTTAGTGTCAGGGTTTGGACTAGAACTCAAGTTTTCTTATTCCATGACTAGGGACCATTCTACTACAATATATGCTTCTGATCAAAATCCAGTAAAAAAACAGGTTCAATTTGTTTGCATGGCATAGATGTAACTAAAAGTTTCACAGAAGATCACAAACACTGTTTAAATTATAAACTTGCTTATGAAATAAATTCTCCTCAAAAATAACAAAATGTGGAATACTAACACACCACTTTTTAATGTACTCACTCAAAGGACTTCATAAATTAAAGAGGAAAAAACTCACATACACACTACATGACTAAATGTTCTTTGGTTTCCAAGGAATTCTCTCACCAGGCCTTAAGAGTAAAGGCATTTATGATGAAAGATGAAGTCACTTTTAAAAAGAAAACATTGGTTCTTTTGAATATATGGAAAAGCAAATGTGTGTCAATATGCTGCTTAGTCAATCAGACCACAGTAATCATAATAGAATACCTCTCAGTGTTCTCAGACTCCTTAATACAAATTTCCCAAAATTAAGGCTATGCTTATACGAAAACAACAATAAAAATTTGTACAACATAAACTCTGCCACATTTATGAAAGCACAACACGTCCTGTATTTCCAGCATAGGGTTGGTGAAACCCATGTAACAAATTATATGAATTGTTCATGAAAGACATAACCCTTTAGTTTCACTCTGTCATTTATAAAGAGCTTGAAAACACCCAGTTCTTCCTTCAGTTTTTAGAAAACACAACAAATTTGGAAGTCTATGAATGCTTAGGACACAGTGATAGCTAAGTCTTAGAATATAACCATTATATAGGGGTCTTTCAATGATGCTGGACATAGATTAAGAAAACAACAGGGCTCCCTGAAGCTGACCTATACTGTATACTGAGTATAAATTCAGACATGTGTGGTACCTCTGGAGGGTAGTCTGTAGGAGGAGATGAAGAGACTCTTGCAAAAGAATTAACCAAAAGAGTATAGATATACAAGTATGGTCCAAGGAGATTAGCACCACCATAGATTCAAAATCTCCAACCTCAATTGGGAACTAAACAGTGACAGAATCCCACGTTGTTGCCCTATCTATAATTCATTCCAATCCTCCACAACTATCACAGACTCTGCTCTCCTACAACCTCTAAGTCCCTCCGCTTTATGTTTCCCTTCATAGATGGCTTCACCTCCTATCTCGGAGAGGTAATAGAAGCAATCAGATGTAAAAACCCTCAACCTCCCACTACCAAAATCAGTAAACCTATTGGCATCCATAGCCATCCTTTTACTTTTTCCTGCTATTTCAGGAGAAATGGCATCTTTCTATTCATGTATTAATTAATCATTTTTGAATGCTTTGGATTCACCTTCTTTGGGGAAACTCACCCACTGGTTATCTTATATTTTTTCTATATCTTTAGCCTCTACCTTTTCACCGAACCTTCCCAGCAGCATTTAAACATGTTCAAATTTTCCTCGTGTTAAAGAAACAACATACAAAAAAAAAACAACCTCAAAATAATTATTTTCACCGTAGGTCTCTAGTCTCCCAGCTCCTGCCTATTTTTGTTCTTTCCTTCCCAAACTATTAATACTCAATATCCCTCAGGAATCAGTCCTCTATCTAATCAATTTCATCTACTTTTACTAATTTAGTTACCTTACACAGTGCATGCTGATGACTCTCCAACTTTATCTCCATTTCAGAATTCTCCATTGACTTTCAGACCCTTTTTCCATATATCCCTGACTTTTCCATTGGGGAAAGTTACCCAACTTAATTTTTCAAAAACTGGATTTATCATTTCCACCCATCCCCAAACCTGTCACATTTTTGTCCCCCACCTCCTTTCTATCCCTCGTGCCCTCATAGCCAAATATCATTATCCTAAAAATTCTACCTTTTAAATAGCTCTGGAATCTGTACACTTTTCTCCCTAATTGAATTTACAGTCATTGTTCAACTCTTCTACAGTAATACCTTCCTAACTGGCTCTCCTCATAATGCATTCTCAATACTGCATCCAGACTGAGCTTTTAACATGCAATTTCTACTACATAACTCCCTGTAGTAGTCTTCAATGTTTTTCTATTTTAACTATATATATTTGCTTCCATAAACACTACATGATGTTTTATTTATGTGTTTTAAATTGACACATATGAAATATATACTACATATTATTTTGGAACTAACCTTTTTAACTAAGCATCTTATTTTTTAAAGTTATCCTCATCAATGCATAGGCTCCAAGGCGATTTTTTCAACCGATGAATAGTGTTCCAATATATAACCAAGCCAGGGTTTCTTATTCATCCCTCCACTGAGGGCTATTACATTTGTCCTACTTTTTCATTGCAATGAACAATGCTGTGATTAAGTTTCTTGAAAATGTCTCCTGTGCACATGTGTGAGGGTCTCTTTAAAATAGATACCTAGAAAACAAATTGCAAGATCATAGGAATTGCACATGTTGGGCTTCAGTAGATACTGTAGCATTGCATAGAAATAATATACCCCAGCTTTAGTTATCTATAAAGAAAGGAAGGGAGGGAGAAAGAAGGGTTGTAAGTTTGGGATTTTAGCTGGAATGAAACATTTTATTTCTTTAGAAACTATTGCTTTTTCCCCAATTTTTCATATAATCATTTACTAGTTTAATTCCTTCACATCCCTCAGATCTTAGCCTAGGTGTTACTTCCTCAGGAATCTTGTCCTAACCGTCTGAGGTTGTTTAATTTTCCCTTTTATAACTTCTCATAGCCCTTTTTCTCCCTATTTTGTAGCAACCCTTACATCTGTAATTATTTCTTTAATGAATATCTATAATAATGTATCTATCATACCCCTTAGACTCTCAGTTCCATACGGCAGAAACTGTCTAAAACTTATTCCCAGAATAATGCTTAGCACACAGGTGTTTGATAAATAGTCACTGGAGAATAAAAGTATCAGAGAAGCATTTGTGAGTAGTGTTAGGTCAGGTATGCTGGATCTTCTGGCCCAGCTCCTAGTGCCAAGCAAACCTATGAAAATCTAGGGCAAGACACATAAAATTAAAAAATAATAAAATAAGAGTCATATTACTACAGACCCTTAAGATACTGAGGGCATAAAGCAGTGAGGCCTTGTGGTATATTTAAATGCAGGTGGTTTCAGTTGATGCTAATTCAACTCTCTACATCTGGTGGTGTCTGAGTTGGTGCAGTATGGAACAAGGACCAGACACACTAAGGTCTGAGCCACAAGCAGGACCAATCATATATATCTGGAATCAAACACTAGACTCTAGTGTTTGGGGTAGGAGACATCACTGTGGCCATCAGAGAGGAGACCAGAATGGTGGAATGTCAAGTCTCAGTTGGGAGCTCTACATTTACAGGCCCTTGTGAGAGGTATCAGTTTATCGCAGAGTACATATAGGCAAAGTCAGCAATAAAGAACTGTAACTCTTATTGTTGCCTTATCATGCAAACATTTGAATATTTCGTCACTAGGTCACAAAATAAAGATTAGATAAATAAAATATTTTCACAATTTGATGTGAAGTGGCAGAGCTGAGAATCAGAGGTTATTTGCTGTTAATTTCATCCATCTAAGGCAAATGAGGGCAAATCTAAGGCAAAAAGATATCAAGCTTTGCAAACAGTCTATAGATTTTAATAAAAACATCTATTTTCAATCTTGTCTGTACCTTAGCAGTTGCTGCAAATAATCTACATCTTAAGAAAATACTATTAAATAATTTATGCTATGTATATGCACAGAGCTGAATAAACACATCTAGAAATATTTATCTCCCTAAAAATTGATTCTAGTAAAATGGGTGATTTTGTCTTCCTGATCCTAAATCACTGAATTGCTGAATTTCCACATTTTAGCTACCTGTTTTAATTTTTCTATTCATTATTTCATGGCCAGGGTATCATTTTTTATATTAAAGCTGGCATGCATAATGAAAACATAAGCAGTTTGAAGAGGCAGCTCTTTAATCCTACTAACACTCTCACTTCTCTTATTCTTACCTAGCACTGTTATAAAACATATTACTCTGCTTGCCCTCCTCAGACATTCCTCGGGGCCAATATCCTAGACCTTGTAATTCACTCAAGAGCTAAAGTTATTGTCAAGGCAGCAGTTATATCCCCAAGAGTTTTGATAAATAATTCATTGAATGCATTCATTTCCAGAAGATCTGCTCAGCTATGAACCTGGTTCTTCTTCAAGACAGTGCAAATATTGCCTCAAAATTGAAAGAGCTAATTCGGCACGGACGAACTACTGGGAAAGCTGAGGCAGAAAGAAAAAAATTTAGTGGATAAAGATTGAAGTAGATTGTAAATACCTGTTTACTTGCAAATTCATCGCCGTCTTCCACAGCCGTCTTTGCAACCACAGGGCAGGAATGAGGGAAAATCCCCAGACTGAGGAGGGAATAGAAGTCTGTGAGCTCTACAAGCAGTTTCTAGCAATGCCTCCAGGAAAGAGGCAAAAATGTCACACAGGTGTAGCTCCTAGGGAAGCAAGGGAGGTCTAGCATCAGCATTAGACCTAGTTCCTCCTCTCCAGCTGATGTGCATTCACCTTTTCTTTATACCGCCCGACTGAAAGTCAAAGTAACAATCCTCATCACCTGCCATTTAAATGAAGAGCATTGTATTCAATTTAACAGCCTTCATGTGAGGAACACTATACCTGGCATTGGCATCCGGCCAAAGTTTTCACTAAGCTCGTCCCTCTTTTTGTCACTACTGCCCCATTATCTCAGCTTTGACATCTGTCATCATGGGTTAACACAAAGGCATATATTGGATCATCCCTTGTGGTCCCTTGGGTCTGGAGATTTCTGCCTCAGAGTTGCTGCCAGAACGTGGGGACCTTTAGGAAGGCAAAGAGGCCATGAGCCTAGGATACTGCCTCACTGGGAGATTTCCCCAGCGAAATTTCTGCCACGTTGCTGAACCAAACACAGTGTCTGTCAAAAGTACCTACTCAATCACGGTTTTCAATATTCTGTCTGGTCTACGTTGAGTATAAGCTACATGAAGGAAGAAATCATATCTTTCTTATTCACTTTGTACCTGGAACATAGTAGTAATTAAAGAAATATTTGTTGAACAAGTAAATGTTGATTGGATGGATGAATGTATGGGTGATAGGCAGATACTTTCTCATGGTCTTTGAGTCTCACAAAGTTCCATATTATTTGAAATGAAACATTCCAATACCCCTTCAGACTGGCATAAAGATATATGCTAATGCCAGGAAGAGAAAGAAAGCCTTATTTAATGTTCATGGGGACTCCACAAGGTATAGTTAGTGATATAAACGGAAGGAATGCCGTTTTGGAGCTCTGTGTTTATTAAATTCACTAGAATACCTAAACTGAATACTATTTGCATTGTGTCACCCTAAATATTTTCATTTTAGTAAATTAACACGTGAGCATGTTGCTAGAGTAGGAGGCACTATTTGAGTTTTCACTGGGATTGGCCCTGCCAATCACATCTCTAAATACAATAATTAGTGCTTTTAATCAATTTCTAGACTTCTTGGTTCCATAGATTGCCAAGTGCAGTTAAAGCATTTCATAAATGAGGCTATTGTGGAGACTCTTATAAATACTACCGTTCGCAGCGGTGGCCGTGTGCATAAGGAAGGAGAGGGAGGTCACCCTGTTATCGGGCTTTGATATGCTGTCTCGGTGGGGCAGAAACATGATTAGAATTATGCCTTTGAAAATCTAAAACACAAATTAGTTCTCTCTCAGATGCCTTAGCGCCACTAAGCTTTGTTGGCATTTGGAGGGAAAACAAACAACTTTTAATGCATTTTATTTTCTGTGAATCTGAGGCTACGCATCAACACACGTTTCTTTTCTTTTTTGATGAGAGGTCCCTGCTAGTATTTAGTAATGGAACTCTATGCTATGAGAATATGTTCCCTGATTAAAGAAGGGACATAGACAACATTCCAAGATAGCCAAGGCCAAACACATTATTATTATTATTATTATTTTACCTCAGCTGGGGAAAAAATGTATGGACCTTCACACATATATAAACACTCCCAGAAAACTGCAGAAATATTAAACACCCATTCAAAGATCAAAGAATAAAACCACTAGACTAATCAATGATTTATCTCTCCAGGTTACTAGTACTTAGGAAATTGACTAATTTGTTAGATCTTCTTAAATCTGTCGGAGGGTATGCTGAAGAATCTTTCACCTGTACAGAGAGGAGGAAAATAAAGAAATCACAAACAAAATCTACATTATCACCAGGAAAAGGGGAAAGAAAAAGAAAACTAGAGGTCTTATGAGACATGGTAAAAGAAAGAATCTGGACAACTGACAGAATTTGGTGGCTGTTTTCAAAAAAGAAAGAAAGAATTTAAAGACATGTGATTATTGCACTTTGACCTTCACCACCCCTCCAATTTGAGTACACTGAATAATCTGTTCTCCTAATTTTGAGCTTCATCTTTGAATTTGCAACAGCCTCCCAGGACATTGTTTTATGCATAAAATTATTATCCCCTTTTGTATCAGGTCTGTTGTAAATGTTCATTATAATCTCTCCTGCTTAATTTAGCAGATGGTTGGAACTGTACAATTCTTCTCAGAGGAATTAAATATGGTTATGTCATTCCCCAAGTTGATTTAAAAGAAGTAATTTGAGATCCAGTAATGTTTCATTTTCAGTATTAGTTCAGAATCATTGCCATAAATGTTTTCTTTTCTCCACTTCTATAATTTTGAATATCTATGATGAACTGGGTTGGTCTTCCCTTTCTTAGCTCTTGATATCCTTCAATAAAGAAATAAAGAAGAATAAATTGTTGTACCCAAATCTCATGTTTTGCTACATGATTCTTCAGAAGCCCCCAAAGGGATTTTTCTATTATATTTGCACAGCCCTGTTTCTCATCTGTCAGCCAATACAGAGTGGATAGAAATTATTTCTTATACTAAACTGCAGGTACATGTTAATTTCATCTCCAATGAATACCTTGTGTTGCTGTCAATATTGGTGATCAAATGTAATTAGCAAGAAACAGAGAATCTGCATCTAAAAAAATTCTCAGAATCTCCTAACTACTCAGAATGCCATCTATGTTTTTTGTTCAATGGATATTCAATTGGCTGAGGACTGTTTTAGCAGGATCATGCATTTTGAAAGACAAGGAACAAAGAAAAGAGAAATTGTTCATAGTCCCAGATCTGTCTCTAAGAAACAGGGTCACTTCTCTCCACCCTGGGGGCTCTTCCAAAAAGGTAGTTTTTCTAAACCAAGATTTCACTATTCATAAGGGCTCATTATTATATGTTATTCAACCTCTTTGAACTTCGAATTTCTATGCCCTCCCAACCTCCTACTGTTTCTGTTGAACTTTACTTTGGACTCCACAGGAAGCAAAGGGAGGGTAATATTTGAGGGTGTGCAGAGATGGTTGATTTAGTCAGGAAAGCTCATTACTATGCCATTATGTTTTGTATTTAGAAGCTTTCTTCTGAGGGAGTGAAGGATCTTAATTTCAAATAGGAAGTAAGTTTTGTGATTCCCCCGTGAAACTGGCACATTATTTTAAAAGAGACAAACATGTTCTAGGAAATCTTTGGATTATAATGCAAAGCAGTTAGGAGACCTCGGTTAGTGAGTCTGCCACTTGCTAGCACTTTAGGTCCCTGTGCTTTAGTATCCTCTTCGCAACCACGAATTATAATCTTGAAGACTCATAATGTGGATATGTATTCATATAAATAAAATATAATATATATGGAGGTTCTCTGTAAATGATAAAAATACTGTTTGTGTATAAGATATTTTTACATGATTATCATCAGTAAGCTCTCCCCTCTCTGCAGGGAAGTTGAGAAAGTAGCAACAAGATGTCATCTGCAGGAATCCTTCTGCCCTGTCTCAGGCTGTTTTCACTCTATTGCTCCCCACCTTGGCACCCCCCACCCCCAAGAAAATAATGGAACAGATGCACACTCCTCCCTGTGCATGGTCAGCTAAATGCCTTGTATCCCAGCCATGATGATGGCAGCTACCGTGGTGGGGATAAATCAGCCAAGCCTTGCTGCAATAGGTATGCAGCCAGCTTCCCAAGAGAAAGGTTTTTCTGAGCCTGGCAGAGGGAGAAGAGCATAAGTTCAATAGTCAGACAAATGCATTTTCTAATCACAATATGCCTGCTTATATATCAGCAGTTGAATCCTAGGCAGTTACTCAGTCTTTGTAATTCTTATAATCTTGGTTCCCACCTGCTAAATTAGAAAGAATTGAACCACCTTTCAGGGTATATAGGGTTAAGCAAGCAAACATAGTGAAGCTTCTGCCATAGTTTTAATTACTTACTAGGTCTTCAGTAAATGGTGTTTCCTGACTTTAGCCCATCCCCAATTCTTCTTCTAACCTTTTGGCTGCAGCCAAAGAGCTATCGGAATTATTCATTGCAGATCCCACTTATACTGAACCAGTTCTCCCCACATCACCCCTCCAAAAAAACAGCACCTCTCCTAGAGAAATTACTATGTTTTTCTTCCTATAAACTTCAGTGAGGTTCCTTTGAAAGGCCAGGCTTTTTTCCTAAACTCTTTTGTGATCCAAAGTAGCTTTCCAATTCATTCCTTATTAGAACTATTATTGTGTTTTGCACAACAGAATGAGGGGAGAAAGAGCTAGAGAGATCTTATGTACTTTTCCTTTATACTGTAGTATTTTGGTTTAAGTGTTTGCCTCAAATTAAGTTTCATATGAAACCAAAGAAAAGCTTTTCATCTGTAACTCACTCTTTTATAAGGATTTACAAACTTTTACAGATAGTTTTGCTGTCGGTTTCCATTTATTTTACTTGGGTTCCCTAGTGGTTATGCCAAGAATGCAATCGGTTATGTGATTCAGAGATAAATTCTAGCAAACACTGATAAAAGAGTAACACATTGAAATTTCACATGATAAATGAGCCAATTCAAAGAATCGGAATCTTTGAACTCTATGAGACCTTAAATCTTAAATATCTATTACTCCAATATCTTAGTTTTAAATAGCTACCATTATAGAACATTTTCAATTGTCATGGAATTCTGTCAAGTGCATCACATATATTATATTGCTTAATTTCCACGTTCTCTCCATTTATTAGATGAGAAAACTGAAGATCTGAAAAGTCTAATACATTTTCCAAGCTCAAGTGTCAGAAAAAGACCTAGAGATTATTGATCCTTCACTTTGGCTCTTTTCACTAAACACTGATGTGTTGTTTTATGTATTTAATAAGAGGAAGATGAGACCAAGGGCTCCTAATTGGTTTCAAGAGGATGACAAAGCTAGACAGTAACAGAAATGGAATGAGACAATCGGGCTCCTGAAAACCCATCCAGTCTTCATTTTGATCTTATTGCACACTAAGATATTATAAGATAAGCCTCTGTCACATTTTTCTTGAGACTTTTCACTTAACATTGAAGAATTAAATAAAAACATGGTTCCCTGTCTTCTTTATACTTTGTCTCAATTTTCCATCTGTAATCATGTTTTCTTTTTCATAATTCTGTTTCCATTTCCATTGTATAATTTCTTTTTATTACATAGGGTCTTTTAAATCTTGTCCATTCTTTATGGCATAAGTGAGAAATGAACAGCTGAATATTGCTACAGAGAAATGAAGAAATCACAATCAACCTGTAATAAATGATTCAGGGTTATAAAAAGCATGGTGTTTTGAATATCAGATGATGCTGCTTATCTTCTCTACCCTATATTTTACTTGACTCTATACTGTAAAGCAACATAGGCTGCTGAGTATTCGGAAAGGCACAGCCAGGCTGTGGAGCCCTGGAGGAACCTGGGGACACTCCTACTACTTTGACGGCAATTACTTGAACCACCTTGATTTGCTCTGGCATGTTGTACCAACTGTTTTGCTGGATCCAGATTCTGATTCAGGGCTCTTCTCTCTCGCTTTTGATCCTATCTCCAGTGCTTGCACTTGGCCTAGTAAGGTTGACTCTGTGAGCTTGGGTCCTCCCAGTTTTCTCAGGCCTTGGCTGAGGCACAGCACTAGAGCCTTCTGCTCCTTCCTCCTTCAAGGCCCATTCCTCTCCTGGGTCCAGGCCAGGCCCCTAGGTCTCAGACTCCTGCTTCCTGACCAATGGAGAACTGCTCAAGACAAGACTGTTCTCCCCCATCAACCTGACATACTTCCCTGCTAGGGTGACAGTTTAATTCCTGTCTCTCCATCATCACATCCTCTCCTCATGGCAGCAAACATTAGCACAACACAACATAAACCTTTGTAAAATCCCAACAGTCGGAGGATAAAGAATGTGGTGATAAAGTGGAAGAAAATTGTTGTTTATATGAGCAATCACTTTGACACGGTTACGATAGATGTGGTTAAGCACTTGATCACTCAGCATCAGGGACCATCTTGAATTCATGGGGAAAGGAGTAGAACAATATTGCAACATTTATCTTACCTTCCAAATGTCCTGGTCCCCACTGCTGCTACCTTGCCTTTTCACTTCCAGCCTGCCTCATGTCTCCTACATCAGTTGACAGAGAAATAAAAGACTCAGGCTTGGTTTACAGGTGGTTCTACACAAAGAGTAGATATTACCTCAAATTGGACAGCTGTAGCACTACAGCCCCTTGGGGGATGTCCATGTAGGACAGTGGTAAAGGGAAATCCTCCTAATGGGCAGAACTCTGGAAGGACACCTGGTTGTTCACTTTGCTTCAAAGGAGAATGGTCAGACGTGCAATTATATACTGATTCATGGGCTGTAGCCTATGGTTTGGCCAAATGGTCAAGGACTTGGAAAGAATATGATTTAAAAATTGGTGATAAAGAAATTTGGGGCAGAGATATGTAGGTAGACCTTTATGAATGGGAAAAAATGTAGAAATGTATGTCTCACGTGAATGTTCACCAAATGGTGACCTCAGAAAAGAAGGATTTTAATAATTAAGTGGATAGGATGATCTATTCACTGGATACATGTCAGCCTCTTTCTCTAGCCACCACTGTCATCACCCAATGGGCTCAGGAGAAAATTGGCCATGGTGGTAGGGATGGAAGTTATGCTTGGGCTCAGCAATGTGACCTTCCACTTAACAAGGCCAACCTGGCTATGGCCACTGCTAAGTGCCTGATCTGCCTGCAGTGGAGACCAATACTGAGTCCCTGCTATTGCACCATTCCCCAGGGTGATCAGCCAGCTACCTGATAGTAGGTTGATATCATTGAACTGCTTTCATCATGGAAAGAGCAGTGTTTTGTTATTATTGGAACAGATATTTACTCTGGATACAGATTTGCCTTCCCTGCATGTAATGCTTCTGCTAAAACTACCACCCACAGATTTACAGAATGCCTTATATGCTGTCATGGTATTCCACACAGCATGGCTCTGATCAAGGAACATAAATCACAGTGAAAGAAGTGTGGCAGTGGGCCTATGCTAATGGAATTCACTGGTCTTATCATGTTGTCCACTATTCTGAAGCAGTTGGCTTGACGGAATGGAAGAATGACCTTTTGAAGACTCAGATACAGTCACAGCTAGCTGGCAATACCTTTCAGGGTTAGGGCAAGGTTCTCTTGAAGGCTTGTATATGCTCAGAATCAGCATCCAATATGGTATATTCTGCAATTTCTCCTATTGCCAAGATTTACAGGTCCAGAAGTCAAGGGGTAGAAATGAGAGTTGCAGTACTCACTATTACCCCTAGTGACCCACTAGCAAAATTTTTGCTTACTGAATAGTAAGCATGTCCTTATGCCGTACTGGCCTAGAGGACTTAGTTCCAAAGGGAGGAATGCTTCCACCAGGAGACACAATGATTCCATTGAACTGGAATTTGAGATTTCCACCCAGCCATTTTAATTTCTTCTTGCCTCTGAAGCAACAGGCAAACAAGGGGGTTACTGTGCTGGTTGGGGTGATTGTACCTGACTGCCAGGGAAAACTGGACTGCTACTCTACAACAGAAGTAAAGAGCAGTATGTCTGGAATATGGGAGATCTCTTAGGGTGTCTCTTACTTTTACCATGCCATGTGAGTCAGGACAGTGAAAAAATGCACCAACCTAACTCAAGTAGTCTGGGACTACTAATATCCCAGACCCTTCAGAAATGAAGGTTTGGGTCATTCTATCAGGTGAAGAACCACAACCAGCTGAGGTACTTACTGAAGCAAAGGGAATTCAGAATGGGAAGAAAGTACTGATAAATAATAGCTACAATTATGTAAACACTTACAGAAATGAGGACTACAATTGTCATGAGTATTTCCTCCTTATTTTATTATGAATTTGTTTGTGTGTGTGTGTATAGAAAGACAGAAAACACATCTTTGTTTTCTTTTCTCTCTTATTCCCTTATTACGTAACATAAGATGTATTGACTTTATAACATAGTATTTAAATATTTTTAATTTTACATAACAGTATTTAAGTTATGGGATATCTAAGAGAAAAGTAATATCAGTCAAGGACTTTCCCTCCTCTTGTGGGAAAGAGGTTAGTACATTTTTGGTTGTATGCAGGAAGAGTTGCATCATGTTAGTCAGAATTGTGTCCTTGTTAGTGTCTTTATTTGGAGATTAATTATAGTTTAAGGAGATAAATATGGGTGCACACTTGATAAGAGGATGGACTTGGGATGGTTAATTTTATTTGTCAACTTGACTGGGCCTTGGGGCATCCAAACACTTTGTTAAACATTACTCTCGGTATGTCTTTGAGGTAGGCATCACGCTACCTGTTTCAAAACACATTACAAGCCTAAAGGAACCCAAACAGCATGGTATTGATACAAAAATTGACATGTATACCAACGGAACAGAATAGAGAACCCAGAAGTAAACCCACATATTTACAGCTAATCAATCTTCAACAAAGCTGCCAAAAACATACATTGGGGAAAGAACACCTCTTTCAATAAATGGTGCTGGGAAAACAGGATAACCATATCCAGAAGACTGAAAATGTACTCCTATCTCTCTTCGTATACAGAATTCAACTCAACAGGTGTTAAGGATTTAAATATAAGACCCAAAAGTGTAAAACTTCTAGAAGAAAACCTAGAGAAAACTATTCAGGACATTGGTCTAGGCAAAGATTTTATGGCTAAGACCTCAAAAGCACATGCAACAAAAAGAAAAATAGACAGAAGAGACTATATTAAATGAAAATGCTTCTGTTCATCAAAAGAAATAATCAACAGAGTGAAAAGACAACTTCTTGAATGGGACGACATATTCGCAAATTACTCATCCAACAGGGACCAATATCCAAAATATACAATGAACTCAAACAATTCAACAGTAAAAATATATTAATAATCCCATTAAAATGAGCAAAGGACATGAATAGATATTTCTCAAAAGAAGACATACAAATGGCCAACAGGTATATGAAAAAGTGTTCAACATCACTAATCATCAGGGAAATGCAAATCAAAACCACAATGAGATATCATCTCACTCCAGTTAGAATGGCTATTATTAAAGAGACAAAAAATAACAGATGCTGATGACGATTTGGAGAAAAGGGAACTCGTATACTGTTTATGGGAATATAAAAGAGTACAACTGCTATGGAAAACAGTATGCAGATTTCTCAGAAAACTAAAAGTAGAACTACCATACAAGCCCACAATCATATTGCTGGGTATCTATCCAAAAGAAAAGAAATTAGTATATCAAAGGGATACCTGCACTCACATGTCTATTGCAACACTATTAACAACAATAATGGTATGGAATCAACCTAAGTGTTTATCAATACATGAATGGATAAAGAAAATGTGGTATATATACATGATAGAATACTATTTGGCTATAAAAAAGAATGAAAACATGTCATTTGCCTCAATGTCGATGGAACTGGAGATCATTCTGTTAAGTGAAATAAGTCAGGCACAGAAAGCCAAATATCACTTCTTCTCAGTCATATGTAGGAGCTAAAAAATTTGATGTCGTAGACATAGAGTGGTATCATAGATAGCAGAGACTGGGATGGGTGGATGGGTGTTGGGGGATGAAGAGAGGTTGGTTATGGATACAAACTTACAGTTAGAAGAAATAAGTTTTAATGTTTGATAGCAGACTAGCATGACTGTAATTAGCAACAGTGTTATATACATTTCAAAGTAACTGGAAGAGAGGACTTGAAATGATACCAACACATATAAATGATAAACACTTGAGGTGATCATCCAGTTACACCTACTTGATCATTACACATTCTTTGCATGCTATAAAATCAAATTCTACCCCACAGACATGAACATTATTATATATTAATAAAGAGGAAAAACAATTTGAATTGGTAGGCTAAGTAAAACAGAGCACCTCCCCAATGGGGGTAAACCTCATGCAATCTGTCAAAGTCATGAATAAAAAAAAGCTGAGTAAAGGAGAATTTGTTCTTTCTGCTTTATCATTTTCTAGCTGTGACATTGGTCTTCTCCTGCCTTAGGTCTTAGACTTGGACTAGAACTATACTACTGGCTCTCTTGGGTCTCCAGTTTCCCAACTAAAAATCTCTTGGGACTTCCAGCATTCATAATTGCATGAGCCAATTCCTTATAATAAATTGCATACACACATACATCCTACTGGTTGTTTCTCTGGAGAACCCTGACTAGCATATTTCCTTAATATTTAATCACTATTTATCATTACATAATTATTTGTGAGATCATTTATGATCTGACTGCATGCCCCCTGCATGTAAGGATAACAGCAATAGCTATTGTTAATTTTATTACAGTGTAATTATTAATATTACAAAACCATCTACACTAACAACAATAATAATATCCAACTCTTGTTTTACACTTAAAATATTCCAGACAGTGTTTTAAGTACTTTACATGTATCAATTCAAGCAATCCTTACAACAACCCTATGAATCAGATATTATAAGCCCAATTTAATTATAAGGAAACTGAGGCAAAGAGAGGTTAATTATTATACTGAAAGTTATACAGTACCTACTGCAGCCAGGACTTGAAACGCAGCAGGCTGACTCTAGACCTGTGATATCTTCCATTATGCAAATGCATCTTATCTTATTCTGCTTTGGAATCTTATACTGGAGGGCAATGGTTTTCTTCATATTGTATTCCCTGCACCTAATGCATCAGAGAAGCAGCTTGGAAGTACGACAATAAGTCAGTCGCTTGGAATTCAACTATGGTATGGATCACAGCCCCAACTCTATCACTTTTAACTGTGTGATCTTGGGCAAGTTACTTAACTTTTCTGTACCTCACATTTTCAGTCCATGAAATGGGAATTACAATAGTATTATTCTGAAGATTAAATAAATCAATAGATGTTAAGTGCTTAGAATTATATCTGGCACTTGTTAATAGTGAGCATTCAATAAATGCTAGCTTTTATTATGATGCTGGTTTTATTCATCACCCCTCATCACTCAGAAAAAGGCATATAATAGGCACTCAATAAATATCTAATAAATTAAAGAATATATTTGCTGTGTTCCATATTGTATTCTTTTATATGACAATTGTGCTACCTACTTTCCTTCCATTCATTCCTTCATAACCTATAATGTGTGTGGCACTGTGCCAGATTCTAGAGTGACACAGATAAATAGATATCATTGTTGTCCTTAAAGCATCCAGAGCTAAGTACACAATCCAGCATAATACACAAAATAAAATGTAATGAGTGGGATTACAGTCTGACCTAAACACTATAGGAAAACAGGATAGAGCATCTAACTTGGGTGAAGGGGATGCGTGGGGGTGTCACTTGCAACAACAATGTAGATGCCCTTCTGCTGTGAGCTATTTGTAATAACAAAAAGAAATAGACTGTTCTCATAACCATTTCCCCAAATATCAACATAATGCTGCCGGGGATGCTAGTTTGTTAATAATGAACAAACTCAAGAGTGACTTTACCTGTAGAGAGATTAGATGGCTACCTCCTCAATGTGTAGTAAAAGAATACCAGGAAGGGTTCCTCTGGCCCCCACAACTGTCCTTTTAAAATTACGATGAAATAGGCTCTGTGCTTAACAGAAAGAGGAGGTCATGTCAGTAAAAGGCATTTGCTTGTAAGCAACTGAATGAATGTCCAATTAAGAGTGCCTTACAGACAAGGGTTAATTTTTCTCACATAACAGGAAGTCTGGCAGTAAGCAGGTGTTGGCCTTGGTTCAGCTGCTCAACAATTCTATCAGGACTCCTCAAGGGTGCTGACTTTGACTTTTATATTCATCACCCCATCGTTGCAAGATGGCTGCTCTCACCTTCAGATTTCACTTTCAAGTTCAAGGCCAGAAGGGGAGTTAAGATGCCAGCCTTATATGAAGAACACAAATCCTTTCCAGAATTCCCCCTAGCAGACCTCTGCTTGTGTTTCATTGCCACATGGGCACTGCCAGCTGGATTGGAGCCTGGAAAAGCAAGATACAGGAGTATCACAATTGGCTCAGACCAGGAGTCAGCAAACTTTTTCTGTAACAGGCCAGATAGTAAATATTGTAAGCTTTGCAGGCCATATGGTGGGTCTCTGTTGTAATCACCCATTCCTGCCCTCGTAGCACAAAAGAAGCCATAGTCAATACATATATGATCTAGTGTTGCTGTGTTCTTATGAAACTTTATGGACACTGGAATTTGATATAATTTTCACATATGAAATATTCCTTTTAATTTTTTTTCCAACCATTCAAAAATATACGAACCCATTTCCGCTCCGTAGATGATGGGCCTGATTTAGCCTATAAGCACATAGTTTGCCAACCTCTGGCTTGGACTAATGGCAACCAATCAACTGGACCTGGGCAAATTGCTATTACCTGTGGTGTTTTAATAGTTGTCTCTAAGGGAGAAATGAAAGCTGGATAGGCAACTAACGATGCTGCAATAAAGGGCAGGTTGAATTTTCTACATGAAATAGGACTTTAATAAAGTATTTGGTATATGATCAGGGCATAATATTTAGGTCCTTTGTCTTTCCTCCATGTAAATCTAGAATCTTTTCTTATTCTAAGGCCTTTTCTCTCCTCCATTAGAGCAGCTGGTATCTATCTGAGCTCTGTTTTTTAAGTAATTATTAGGAAACGCTTTTGTAGGGGGTATCTATTTTTCAATCGACATGGGATTGATTACCTCTTGTTGCCATACTTTAAGGGAAAGCTGGAGAGCCCTAAAATTATGAATTAGAAATGCTATTTAATTTTCATAAATGTTTCACGGTTTTCTTCCTGGGCTTCCAATTGTGAGGGAAATGCAAACAGAAACCTATCATAGAAAAAGATTTTCTGCATTCTGCTTTGACCCAATCTCATTATACATTCTCCACTTACAAAAGTTAAAAAATAGATTTGCAGCAAGCAAAAAACAGCCTCCCTCTTTATACATTTAATTACAAAGGCAATTTCCTTTATAGCCTACTTACAGGAATACCTCTTCGCATGTTGCCAACAGTATCACAACTTGTTTATTCAAAGGTTATGTGTGAATGAAAGCTTTTTGATATTAATCAAGTAATTTGCTAGTGTTGCTGGGAAAAAGAAAATGTTGGGTTTATCCTGAAAAATGAAACAGTCCATTAATCAAGTTCACTTTATTGAAGACAATTTTCGGGAGAGAGAGGGCAAGCAGACCCTTCAGATAAGAAATTCCTAAACTGATGGAAATTTTAATAGGGTTTGGCAAAGACTTTTGCACAGAAAGTGATTAAGTAAACTAACTTTTTCACCTTACGAATTATATACACATATGTGTGGGTGTGTGTATATGTATATATTTCAGATATTTATGAATTCAAAGGTTATTATTTCTTATTAATTGAAAGAAAGCCCTATGGAATGCACCAAATTCAAGAGCAAAATTCTTGCATATGGGCTATTTTATTGGTGTTCATTTATTATCTCCAGTTAAAGTTAAAAAGGTTAAATAAGTGTGTTCTTAAACATCTGTCTCTTTCTTTGTTACCACAGCAGCATACTCTTTGTAGGTTTGAGACTGGGTCTCCATCAATCAAAATTAAATTTTGCAGTAGGAGGCATTGAAAACTATTTGTATAAATGCAGCTGAATGGTATAAGGTTGTAAGATAAGGGATATGAAAAATAACTCTTTTCTGAGGGAATATAGTGCATAAGCAGGGAGTCTTTTTTCTAGCATGATGAATTGAGAAAATCCATTAGCCAAACACCAACAATAGTTAAGTTTTATGAGCCAGACATTATCTGAATTTATTAATAACATTAAAGCTACTTGAAGGAAAAAGAAAGAAATGTTTCACACTATTGTCTCTTCTTTCTCAAATTCATTTGTAGACTTTGCCTTATTAAAATAAAAATATAAAACATGATATGATGTAATTTTTAATCCTAAAGAAATTTTCAAATATATTAAAAATCCCAGGTAATAATCATTTTTGATCATTTTCAGTACTAGTTTATAAAACTATATAGTAGAGGAAAAAATATACATATACATTAACAGCAGATTTCAGAGTCACACATTAAGGGAGAAACTGTCTTTGATGAGAGCAGGAGTCTTATACTCAAATACCTCTGGGGGCCGGGTGGAAGTAGGTGTGGTCAGGAAGGACAGTGACACATGTGAGATTAAAGTCCTATCTAGATTGAAGAGCAGCTGGTCTTCTACTTCCCGCTGTTGCCATGCAGAGACGTGGCTCCCAGTTGCCAGGTATTTTGTATTTCAATAAAAGCTGGAAACCAAGATTTCTTTTTTAAAAACTCTAAATTCCTAAATATTTTCTCACATTTTTCAAACATATGTAGATGCTACATCCAGGCTGTAGGCTGCCAGTTTTTAAACTCTGTTTTAGGAAAACACTTGTATAATCCACTTTCCATAAAGTAGGACGGGTCTGGAGACCTGTGCATAAGGAGGTATCAGCAGTTTTGACATTGGGTTGAGCCGTGGGAGAGAGTATTTTCTGATAGGGGACTTAAGCCCATGGTAATGGGTAGCCACTGGGAAATTCTGCTTGGCATGGGCAGCCAGAGGAATTTAAATAACAAGGTTGTTTAATATTTAAATCAAATTTGATATTATTTGATTAAAACTACTCTGCCACCTCAAACCCTTAACATCAGGCACACCTACAAACACCTGTGCGAATAGTTGTGGGGAAAGCAGAAGAGTCTGTGTTCTTCAGTTGGTGAATGGCAAAACAAAAAGAAGAAAAAGCCATAAGAGAACAGCAGAAGCAGTGACTCAGAGCTCTGCAATGCAAAAGCCTGGAATTCACCAAAGCTGGGAAACGGCACCAGACATCCTATAGAACATGGGATGGCCAAAATTCAGGCAGAGCCCAACTCACACCTGTATTGCAAGAGAAAGCTTCAATAGGTTACAACATTTTAAATAGAAGCAATTAATATCAAACCCCCAGGAATGATAAAAAATATAACAAGGTGATTGGATAAAAGCTAAATTATTTTTGTGAGCCCACATATCCTTATATTTTGGTAATTCTTTCCTCCTTCATTAACCCTCTCACCATGTAGGGATGTAGTTGGAATCAGTCTTCAGTTACCAATGAAAGTCTTTCATATGGAAACACTTTGGCATCATATATGAATTTCAATTGCTAAGGGAATAAGAAAGGGAGCAGGACTCCCCTAACATACTGATTGTGTCCATACCCATCAATACCTGCCCTGGGTTTAGACTAAAGCTATTCGATTAGGAAACAGAAGATCTGTTTTTGTACTGAATGTAACCCTGTGCAAGTCATATGGCCATTCTGAACTTCTCAATCCTCATCTGGATTTTGGATTTGAGAATACTTATGATCCCCCTGACTACGTGGCCAGATTGTTTAAAAAAGATAGATATAAAAGATATGGAGCCCTTTGAAAACTGCAGAACGCTCTGCATGTAAAAAATAATTACAACAGAAAAATGTTTCCTCAGGAGTGAAAGAATGAAATCATTAATCATTAAAACCTTGTTATAGCCGATTCATATCTATGGAAAGGGATCCACTTCCCTGAAATTCCAACAAGCAAGTTGAATGAAGTTGCCATGGAAGGGAATAAAATATCACCTGAGGAGCTAAAGCCAAAAAAGAAAGGTGATGCAACTGGGGTATCACAGTGTTCCCCTCATTTTCATCAGTGCTCAGAATTGCTGAATGTGTGTCTACATTAAAGAATCCATATCGTTTGGTCATTTGGCTAAAGTTTCCAAGACAAAATATATTTAAAATCAGGATATCTAAAGGTCAGCTTGGTCATTTTTCTTATCCTTAAAATGGAGAGCTACAAATCTACATTTGTCATGTCTCCTCTTTCTCCGGGTGGTGTTTCTTTTCTAGAATAAGGAAAGAAAAGTACCCTATATAAAGGATTCGGTGAATCACCCAGCAGCTTGATTGTGGCAGGCATAGGACAGTGTGAAAAAAGACGTGCCAAGGTATTTATAACATTATCAAGAAATGCCTACTCTGTGTCTCTTTTGACTCTTGCTCTTCTGGATTTAAATCATTTGCCTAAGGTTAAAAGGTTTGAATCTTACTTTATTTCCTTTGTTAATCAAAAGCTTTCAAATTATGTCTCATTGCTCCTAATGACTTCCTCTTCTGGAGGATCAAATGTACAGACTCTTATGTTTGGGTTTACCTGTGCACCTCCCAGACATGCAGTGAGTTTGTGCATATTTGTGTGTGTGTACATGCACACACATGCATGTGTGTATAATGGAGAAGGTGGACAAATGAAAGAAAATCAAATCGCTTAGCTAATAATCATAAAGCCTTGTAGCAAATGTATTTACTGTTGGTACATTGCAATAGGAAAATGACATGCTGTTCATATTTTTACTATTATTCCAGGCCTATAAATAACTTTCAGCTAGTATGCTCCCAAAATCTTTAATTTCACACACACACACACACACACACGCACACGCACACCTCAAATAAAGAAAAAAAAAAGCGAAGTTTTTCCTTACAAAGGATACTATCCAATTTGGTTATGTCGACTGGAATTTGACACATTTCACCTGTCTGCAACAAACAAATGAACCTTGGATCACAGATGCATCGTGCACAGGTCAGAAGAAATAACTAAGCAGTGTCATCAGATGATAGTAATGGATCTTTGGAAATGGTTTAATCTATCTTAATGCTTCTGTGTTCCACTTAGACCAGGTGTGTTTGGTGAGGTATGATTCATAAATTTCTCCTAAAATGATGACATTATGACTTAAACCAGGGACTCAAAATAAATTTATTCAGTGCTTTGTGTCTCCCCTCTACTCCAAAGAGATGATTTCACAAATTCTGGTTAATATTGGGCTCTGCAGGATATAACCTATAACTAGTATCTCAACATTTTATATGCTACATTGGATCTACTGTGCATTTTAAGCTTAGCTATGTCAATTAACTGCACGAAGCCACAGCTTCTTCATTGTTTCCTCTTGCTTTCTGATGCTGTGATTAATTTCTAAGAGTATCACTTTTTGACCACTTGAGACACAGCAGCAGATTAACTCATCCTCAGCTTCACTCACAAAGCAAATATCTCAATTCAATCTAAGTCTAAATAATAATTGGTTCAATAAAAAGAAATGATAACAAATTAACCAACACAATTCCTTGATTAATTTTATAGAAGGAGATAGCTTTGCTGGTATAATTGCATTTTATAAATATCATCAATAGGGTAATAGGGAGAGAGTTAGACTCGACAGGATGTAAAAAACATAACCTTGGTGTACTCTTCCATATCATGTAATGCAAAATTATTATATTTTAATAGAATATTATGTAGTAACACAAAAATATTTGGTGCCATAGAACAGTGTTTTAAAAAAAATATATTTTGAAACATAATTCCCGTGAAATATCCCAAACTGTCATTAAGTATAGCTAAAGGCATATTTAGAGAATAGCAAGTAATCTATTGCAAAGGAAGCATAAAATGTCCATATACATTAACCATAATATACTTAAAATAACACAAGATAAAAATGAAAACCTAATGAGATTAATTGGTTCTAATAAGTTAATGTCTGCAGAATTAAAAAGCTAATTGAGATTAGAGTCAATATGGACATTACCTGCTAAATCAAATTGGAAAAAGGGCCCACATTAAAATCAAAGGTAGTCCCTAGTTCCACACCCTACACACACTGCCCCTCTTTTCCCTCATCATTTCTGATTTCCTGTTACTTACTTAATTATCTTCTACATTACGTGAGAGGTGCGTCCAGCTGAAAAAAAAAAAAAGACACTTTAATTCCTGTATAGTATTTTAAGTATTTTTGGAAACAAATTATATTGTTTGATTTCTCCCTCAATACATTTTTTGAAAATTTTCATTACAGTTTCTAGCTGTTCAATGATTACCAAGAGAAAGGTCTCAGAGGAATTATTTCACTTTGAGTCTAATAGGATAGAAAAGAAAGAGACATGATAGAAATTTATTAGAGAAAGCGTTTCTAGAAGTCCTGAACTATTACTTGAAATATAAAACTCTATTCTCTCCATCTGACTGGAGAATGGCTGATAGCTTTGTCTTGAGTAAGTGATAACCTGTCAACTCTAAAGGAGGTAGGAGAAAAATTACATCTATTTCCACTCAGAACAGATAGCTAGTTCTAGTCTAGACTTCAAATTGGTTGCACATTTATCCAGCCTCTCTTGTGGTTGTATTACTCACTCATTTGTTGTGCTTTTTTTTTCCCCCAATAGTGACCCAATCTTGGTAGTTTACCAGGCAATAAAGAGAACACAGATAGTCTCAATCTGTTCTAAACAAATCCTCCACCTCTACAACAGAAACTTAAATACTAATGACAATTAAGTCAATTCCCCAAGTGTCTGTCCTTTCTCGTTCCACCTTGACTCTCTCCTTTTGAGAACCTCCAGAAACTTTCCCCAATGCCATTTTAGTTATTATATTAATTTCTTAGATTCCTATAGTTTTGGTTTTTTTTTTAGAAAATTGTCTTATCAAGGCTGTCTTATATGTTTGTAACTTTTTCATTTGATCCAAGGATTTTCTTGCTAAAAAAGTCATTAGTACTTCTCTCCACGTTTTAGGAGAAGACAATTAAATAGCACAAGAAAATCAGGGGGCAGCTAAATAAAAAAAGTTGGGGAAAGGTTTTGGGAAACCTAGAAGAAAAACTTTACAGGAATTTTAAGATAACAAGAAACTTAAATCCCAGAAGTTCTCCAGGGAGAAAAAATACATCTCAAATCTCTATAGAACAACAACAAAAGGCCAATATGTGGAGAAATGGCAGATGGAATGAAAGCCGACTCAATGGTCTCTCTGATTGCATCCTGCAGGAAGACCACCCAAAATGACACAGTGAGAAGGTTAAAGGCCTAGCATACATGTATCTTTGTCTACTGCAGGGCTAAGCATAATAGAGCTAGCACAATTGTACTGCCACTCAGCTTGCTCTCTCCTTACAGTGTGTAGCAGTTCCAGTGCATAAGCCAAGTTTTCTAACAATACCCTTTATTAAACTGAGTTTTAAATAGCAGGAAACAAATTCTATAGTATTGAAAATATTTAAGTGAAAAATCATATTCTAAAGGTATATACAAATGAATTGGAATTATTATAATCCTTAAATTATCTACAGAAACACAGTTTTTTTCCCTGTAATAGAAAGAATAACCAAGAATTAGATACATTTCCTTTCTTATGGTAAACATATACTATGTGAAAATTGTCATTACTCAGGTGAAAATATCAAAAAGTCATCAAATCCCCAAATCTCAATATTTTAGAAAATGAGGTTTTACAAATATCAAGTTGCTCATGAGCAAATAATAGATGGAATTTTCATTTATAGTATATTTTATGGTCTTCCACTAAACAACAATGTGCTAAGCTGGAGAAACAATGATAAAAAACAAAGATGATCCTTTCATTGATTTCAGAGTATAGTGCTTCAACCCAAGTTAAAATTATACCTTCATTTGAAAATAGAACCCATTATGCTATTCTTCCTCTAGCAAGATCTCTTAATAACTGACATTTCTGTAGCCTGGTGTCTGCTGCCACTAACAAGTTTTGGGATCTTGGTTAAGTCATTTAAGTTGTGGGCCATATATCGCTTACGTGGAAAATAAATGGATTTAGCTACATGACCACTGAAGCCATTTTTGGCTCTCACAATCTAAATATTTAAGATTTTTTTTTTATGGACTACCTTCTTTAATCTTCATGATCATCTGCAGTGACAGAGGTAGAGAATGTGATTTGTGGAAGATAAAATAGCTAGAAAAATGCCAAGAGAGTGGAGAAAGTTGATTTCCAGACTTCTGATTGAATGCCTGAGTGCCAGAATGACAGAGGACATATCATTATACAACTTGGGGATAGGCTTGCTGCTGACTAGGTTAGTGACATTGGGCAGGTTGTTTCTTACCTCTGAGCCCTGGTTTCCTTATCTGAAAAACTGGAACATAATCCCACCCATACATAGGGTGTTTTGCATAAAATAAAGTCCTCATAGCTAAATTTTATCCTATAACAGAGGAAATAGGTAATACATAGTCATGTTATATAATGACAATTTTAATGAGATTATCAAGTTTTCTGTCAGTTTTGCACCATGGCTAAAACCCAAGTTTTTCTTATAACTGACTCCTGAATGTGCTGTACTCTCATTTCTCAGAACAGAGTTGTGCTTTTATCCCAAACCAAACATGGCCATTTTTCCTAAAACAATCTACTGAAGCAGGTAACTGGCAAATATGCCCTAATGGAATATTCCCTAGAAATACTTCAATGACCAAAGAAAATAAAACAAAACTTTGTCATCTTTTCTGAACATGGTAAACCTGGTGATACTGACAGTGCTGTAAAATACCCATAGTTATAACTATTAAAAATGGATTATTATTGATTATACATTAACTACAAATTATGTATCTCTATTTGATTCTCAACCTCTACTCTTTTTATCTCCTCATTCTGATAAAACCACAGAGAATTTAAGTGGTGTTGATGCACAAGATTAAAAAACAGGCTCACATAACATATTTGTTATCAATGCTTTATTGTTGAAAACAAAATTGAAATTCTCTGGCACATAAAACAATTATTTCTACAAAAGGAAAGCCTACAAATCTTGATAATTTATACAAATAACAGTTTCTCAAAAAATAAAATTTTAATTTAGTAAACTTGTCTTGTGCTCTATATTTTTAGCACTGTCTGCAATAATCCACCATAAATCCCTGAGCAGAGACATTTTTTGATCATTTTCTAACACCTCCCACCCCTAAGCCTCCCCCCGAGTTGGTCAGTTACTAAGTCCAGCCCTGTAGTGAAAAGTGTCAGGGACATTTAGTTATTAAAGATCCATGCATTTTATGACACAGGCCCAATTATTAATGCTACTTGGGGACTGAGTCAACATGAAGTGCCTCTACTGTGCATTCAGTGAACCTATTAAGAACCAAGTCTTTGGAAGAAATAACAATAACAACAAAAAGACATAAAATGTTAAGCCTAGGAAGTCAATAGTCAATAACTATTTAAATAAATACAAATGTTAGACATTGAATTAATCTCTATAGCCTTATATAAAATTTCTTTTCTTTTTTTGCTTTTTGAAATTGCCAATGCACTAGAAGACGAAAAATACACTGCAACCCACTCTTTTGGTTTGACCAAGGGTTTGTTGTTGTTAAATGTTAAATATCATTCTGAAAACACAGTGATTCAGTTATAATTTAACTTTTGGCCCTTCAATGAAATGTTTACAAAATAATATACATATTATTAGAAGGCCTTATTAACACCATCAAAAAATCTCTCTCACTACATTTGTCCTTCTCACAAAAACACTAATGCCATATCAACTCTACTTTAAATTCTTTATCCCACTGTATTCAGATATATAGCAAAACATATAAAATATGGAGAAAACATAATATGATGTATCTGCATGTCCAGCTTCCCTTTGATGGGAACGCCGATCATATATACATGGAGAATGAAAGAAGGAAAAACAGGTAATTTTGAGTTACAAAGAGCTGTCTTAATGCATCAAGTTTTGTTTTGTTATTCTGCTATGATAGAACAATAAATAAATAAATATGTAGGGTATAGCACAGCTACTTTCTCTATGAAGAAATTGATAATGGACTAGCGTTATATGAAGTTAATTTTTAGTACCAAAGTTTGACTGCAAGCAAAAACTGTTCAATAAATGTTTTTTCTCTACTTCATTTATAGTCTTTTCCTTGTTGAAATAATCACTGAAGTGGTTACTAACAAGTAATGAAAAAAAACTATCAAATTTGCTAGTGAAAAATAGTTTTCAACTGAGAAAAGCACTTGGCAGAAGACCTAGAAACACGCAGGCTAATGCTACACTCTAATGCAGCTAAAAATAAGTCATTTTTGACATCTTTCAGGAAGAGCAAAATAAGATAAAAATAATTCCTTGAAAAAAATTTGTCAGCATTACTGTTTAGGTACTTATTAGAAAGTGATTACCATTTTATACCAACTTTTTCCAAAACGCCGAATCAATGGCAACCATCACCATACACTCCTTTGTGTAGACTTGATTTTTTAACCAGCAACATCTGGGAAGCACAAAGCATCTTCCCTTTTGTCTAATAGCTGTTGGTTAGTTATTGGAACAGGAACACTTATAAACTTCCCTTTCCTTTATCCTATGTATGCATGCACCTTAACCAGGAATAGCCATTTTAAAAGGTAATTTCAAAAGAATTAATATAATGAATTCTATTAGGCAGTTTGAGGGGAAATAGTGGCAACATTAAAATAAAAAAAATGCCTGCCTGACACATTTAAGGCCTCCCCAGCCCCTCTCACAACATAAGCGTGAAGTCTGGTTGGCTCTACTCTCCCCAAATCCTTTTCAGAACACAAAAAGCAAATGATGTCCCAAAGAATGAAGATCGTGACATATAAATCATAAAACATTATGTGCACTAGTCAAGAAACAACTGCAGATTCCGACAGATTCTGACACAGTATTTAAAAAATAATTTCCTAAGCTTCAGAAATTGGCAAGCAGGCTGTCCCAAAGAGGGAAGACAGCAGCGTCAGGACAACCAGCGGCTCACTGGGATTCGCACTACGCTTTCATCACTCCCTATTAACAACTTCACCTCAACAGTTTACTGTGGCTGAATGGACACTCTGACTTCCTCTCACAGTGTTTAAGGAACAATATAATTTTGAGATTAGCTTTAAAAATGAACCAAATCTGTAACTTAGACACCCCTCCCTTTTAAGAATGTCAAAAAATTCTGTTTTAAGTGCTCTGGTTTATAGTCTATGGGTAACAATTACATCCTCCAGGAGGTTTCCAATGTCCCCCCTTTCTTGGTGTTAACAGCTGTGCCAACAGCAAAGTGGATTCTCCCCGAAGGGGCAGTGACCTCAACGACCTCTGCCCTGGTCTGGAAGACCAAAATGCGTTCTTATCATAGCACTGCTGGGAAGTTCTGTCTGTTAACGAAGCCAGCTTTGGAAAATGGAGGAGGATGGGTTTCTGCTCCCTGTGTCAGGTCTTGGAAGTCTTTAAGCCTTGTTTCTCCATGATGTTCCAGAGTTTGCGGAGATTGGACTGCGTGATGACGTCATCCGGCTTGAGCTGCAGCGCCCGCAGGTAGTTGGCCTCGGCCTTCTGGAGTCTGCCGTTGAGGTGCAGGATGGCTCCCAGGTTCATCAGCGCAGCGGGATACTGCGACAAGAGAAAGTAAGGAAAACAATCAACAGGCCATTCCCAGCTCTCCTTCATGGAAAACAAAAATCTTCATCCACTTGTGCAAATGATTACCGTATGTCTACAGGCATTATGTGGAAGCAATTTAGCGATTTATACAAACAGATACAGATAACTAGGGAGAAAAAAGGTTTTCAAACTGCTGCTGTGTACTTTGTGCTTTAAATAGGACGGGCATCCAGAGAAATAGTATTTTTTCTTTAGTGAGAAAGCAGAGATAAAATATGAGGACCTAGTAACCTAGTCCGACTGTATTTTTGAGAAAAAAAGTTAAAAGTGATACAATTTCAGATGGAAAGAGTAAAATTTTTTTCAACTCAATGGCAAGAAATAAAAAATTAAGTGGGAAAAGTTGAAAAATCTATGTCCACTCACTATTTTTTCTTTTTAGCAATATTCCAAGCTTTTAATGCAAAACAATTAAGATAACTATAAAATTTTACAGATGTTTTTAGGATAAAAACCCTGAAAAAAACTCAAATGCAACCACTTTAAAGTTCTTTCCAAACCTAAATAGTTTAACAAGACAAAGCCCTTATTTTTGAAAGCCAAGTTTTTTTTTTTTAACTTCTAATGGCGGATGTTTACTATAAATATAGCAAAGTAAAAATATATCAAAATAGATAAAATATGGCACTGAAAAGTGAAAACTTTATAAGGAAAGTTTCATTTTAGTAAAAAGTAATCCCATAGAATTTTCACTAATGCATCATAACTGAATTATAGAACCATTATGTGGGAAAAAAAAGTTTTAAAAAGGCCTGAGTTACGCAGTACTAGTTTAATACAAAGGTTTTCGTTCTCAAATTCTCAGAAATTAGCTAACAACAACAAAAGTTCTTCCCAAAGGAAAACATATTTTGCTTGCTATCTGCAAATAAAGGCTGTTCTGATCTTATGTCTTGTCCCTGGAACATTCTGGCTAATAGAGAACAGCTAATATTCTGGCAGTTACATAAAGGCATATTTCACATATCAGATAAAATTAAAAAGTGTTTATGTTAGGATTATGCTTTCATTTTACAGATAAGTGTCAACTGTTAATTGCCCTTCAAAATAGTTCATAATTATTTTTAAGATTTAGTATTTTCATAAGATTTTAGTATGAATGTGTTTTTCGGCTGCATTCATGTGATTCCACTCTTTACTGTAAAAACTATTTCTGAACCAAAAACAATGCTAAAGGAGAGGGTGGAATGGCTTAGAATAAGTCGACTTTGAAAACTATGATCAGATTTGGATTTTAAGAGATCTGAGCTTGAGTTCTTGCTCAACCACTGACTGTGACCCTGGTGAAGTCCCCTACCATATCTGTGCCCCAATTCATTCATTTGTGAAAGATATAACCTCAGCTTCTTTGCATGCTGTTAGAAAGATACAATGAGAAAAATAAACAGATACACATAGCACAGTGCAGGTATAAAGCAGACACACTACAGATGTCAAGATTTATTTTCCTTGTCTCATTTTGCTTGAGGTCTTGCACATACATGTTTGTGATTTTTTACACTGCTGTACAGCCTTTCAAATTTTTACTTCAATGGCTACATAATATGTCTCTGGATGCATACCAAAATCTCTTAAGTCTTCAACTACTAGGCATTATTTTCAAACTTTTCTACAGCCGTTTTTCTTTTCCAAAAATAATGTTGTAAATATAAGCTCCTCCTGACCTTCAAAAACCTTTTGGTCAGGATGACTCCACACTTATCAAGAAAAATACAGATGGTCAGTTTCTAATTTTAAATGCCAATCCAAATAAACATAGCTCTAAATTACATGTGCAGTGAAAAGCTCGACATTGGAAACTGAAAATATCACCACCTACTCAGTCTTCCTGTAAGAACTTTGTAATCACACTGCTGTTTTTATCTCGAGCTCCTTGATGCTTGGACACATTTCTGAATTATGTCCCCGCACAGTGCTTAGCACAACTATCAATAAACAGCTACTAAACTGACGGTGAAGTGTGCTCACAGCCTGAATTACTAGAGATGCTAAGTAGATAAAATGCTCTGATTTTCTGCTACCTGAGTGGGAAGAGAGGAAATGGGGAGGGAGAACCACTGCTGGAGACCATTCCTTACTAACCAGAAATGGAAGAGGCCCAGGGATGAGGCTGAGAGAAACCAGATGGCTCTGTGGGACAGTCGTTATTTCCTGAATCACTTTATTACCAAAGTGTCTGTACTTACAGTGTATGTATCTATAATTGCAACTCAAAGGGATTATTAAAAACACTCAGAGGTTATGGAGTCAGACTGCCTAGGTTCAAATAGCAGCTCCACCACAGAGATGTGTGCACTTAAACAAGATGGGTGAGGGGGGCCAGAGACCTCAGTTTCTTCTACAAATGGGAAGACAACAGTACTTGCTTCATAGGGTTTCTGTAGATGCTATCTGAGAACATTTTGTCTTTTTCCTGTTCTTCTCCCTTCTTCTCATCAATTCAAAAACACAAAGTAGAATCTCCTTGTGAGTGTGCCTGAACAACCAGTGAATCCAAAGGTTGAAGATTTTTGAACTGGCACTATCATTACTAGCTTTCTAGACTTTTTAAAGTTAAACCTATAAGAGATGGATTTAAAAATGGCTGGTGAAGTATACCTTGCCAAAGAAATAGGCATTACTATCATTTACTAAATTGTAGCCTGAGGCTCCTCTGTCCTTGGAATACTTTGGAGTTACCTAGCCACAATCAAATTATGAAAAAAAAACTAGTATTTTAATATTATTCTAAGAAAACACAATTAAGAAGTTAAATCTGTTCTGATGAATGAGTTCTGAATGCTAATTATAATGGGGTGTTTGTAGTAACTTTAAGTTTTGCATTATCCACATTAGCATTTACTCATTAAACAAAAATAATCATAAATTGATATTATGAAGTTAATGTGGGATAACAGATCTCAAGGAAGCTCACATAGACTCATTAATTGTTTTCTCTAATGACTAAAAATATATGTAAACTAAAAGTGTGCATATTTAAGATCATTCAATATGTTTAAGCAGCTGTATAGCTATACATTTTAGGTTCAGCTGTAACATTCTGTTAAGAATGTAAATGTCTATTTTAACAGAATACATTTTTTTAATTTTAAAAATCTACATAATGCTTAAAACATCACTATAGCTTTCTTATTTGAGTCAATGGAAACTGATGGAATCTACATACAGGTATGCTAAAATGTGGCGTAAGTAATGAGTATCATTACCCTAGGTAACCACTTTGAAAGTGTCAACCTTTATTTTGACATAAACAATATCATGTGTTTGGTAAAAAATTATGAATAAGACTGGATATAGACTCTAATTTTTCTTACATGGTTTTCTGTCTTCAAAGACAGGGGCTTTATTTTTTAAGCTTGTCATGTCTGCCCCTCCAGAGCAGTGCTAGGGAAGCTTAATGGGGATACACTGGACTGAACACCTTGAGGTCTTCTAGCTGAACAACACAAATTGTAGTTCAGGGAGTTGTACCAGCATCATTTGGGAGCTTGACAGAAATGCAGAATTTCAGGCCCCGCCTAATGAATCAACCTGAATTTCAATAAGATCCTCAGGTGCTTTGTATGCTCATTAACATTTGAGAAGAACTATTCTAAAGGTCACTTCTAGATCACAGATTATATCATTTTATAGCTTGTGTGATTAAATTTTCCTGTAACAGGTTATAATGTATAGAACAAAGTATGTCAGATCAAACATCCATCTTCTCAAAAACCAGATTCTTCTCTTGGTCATGCAATTATTTAAGTTAGTAAATGTTCAAATAACAGAAGCCGCGAATGATTGTTATTAGACAGAAAGAGAGGGTATGAAAAGCCTTTTGATAATCAAATAAGAGCATGGAAAGGCTTCTAAACAGACTTAAAGACTACCAAGCCATATGATCAAAATGCAAGAATTACAGATGACTGGCTGGCTGATTACATATTGGTGTCATTGCTCTCTGCCAGCTGTAACTCAAGGGCTGGGGAAGGGAAACCCAACCACAACTGCTGATGTCTTCCCCTACACACATCCTCTTTTATTAAAGACAGCTGATGAAATTTTCAGTGTGTTAAACCAAGGCATTCAGCAGCTTGCAGCCCAGTAACATGGGGCTCCTGGCTCTGTACAACAAATGACACCACCTCCTGCTTCACAGACTAAAAAGAAGAACCAGATCTTTGTTTCCTTGAAGAGGACAGATGCTTTACATCAAAGGGGCTGACTGGCAGACATACTGAGGCGGCAAATGACGTCTTTTTTCAAGTCTCTAGGGAATTCTGCCTTTATTGTATTTTACTGTGGTCTTTGGCTTATTTCTCCATCATTGATGGAAGAACACAAAATTAAAATAATGAATGTACACTGGGGTGAGGTAGAACAAAGGCAAGATTCTGGAGATCTGATTCTAGAGGGTGCCCCAAAAGTTGTCATATATAGGGAAAATGGGAAATTGTCACTTGTACCTTTATGTACAAAATTTTGTTTAAGGCCCTTTAGGCTCCCAAAGAACCTAGCTCAGCTCACAGGGCATCCTGAACACACAGGATTAGAACACAGAGTCATTTTTCTGACCTTTCGCCTATCCTTTAGTCTTGGTAAGAAACCTACAGAGGAGAAATAGTAAGACAACATGAGGATATAGGATTGGGCATTCATGTTTCTATTGGGAACAGGATTAAAATACAGAACAATGAAATGTAGATTTCTGAAAAGAGGACGTGGGTGGGGCCCACCGAAAAGAAAAAAGAAGGATTGGTTGAGATGTTTTAATTAGGCAGGAGTTGGAAACCCATGCAGGAGCTCCCTCTCTGTATCCCATTAGTCCCTATGGCCACTTTCCTTTTATGAAGGATAATGAAGGGGCAAATGAAACTATGGAAAAGATGAAGATAACTATTGTACACCGATATTTCTAATATTATATTTATTTCCATCCAAAGGATGTACTAATATTGATGAAATTATCCAGAGTTATATATTTACTGTTGTATGAACAAAATAACTTTTAAGGATGACTGATGTTAGCCTTACCTAGTCATTGCTCAATTAATAATATACTATACATTTTTAGAGTGTTTTCAAGATAACCAACTTCAACTTTCCTTCAGAATATAATTTGAAAACTTAAATGAGTTTGCAGAACCTGAAGTTTTTAATGAATTCTTAGTCTTTTTAAAGTAGCTACCAAATAACTTAATTAAGTCTGCATACTGGCATTCAACTGTATTCAGGTGAAATTGCTTACCCAATTGGATTTACTGGAGCAGCAACTGTACCATGATGCTTAAAAATTAATGGTATGAACATTTTAAGAAACATTAATGAAAAAGAGTATTTATGCATATGTTTAACAATCTCTATATTTATGCCTTATACATGGCAGATATTTAATAGTTATTGAATTAAACTGTTATGCTTATGGAAAAAGCATAACATGTACAGAGACAATATTAGATACTTTCTTCATTTCAGTTCCTATATCACTCCTCCTTCTCTGTTTCATTGGCAGGCTTAATGGTCTGATGCCAAGCTAGAAACCTTAATAAATTATCACTGATTCCACCTCACACACATACTCACATCTAATAATTAAGTTTTGGTAACTTTATTCCCAAAATCTCTTTTAAATCTACATTCTTCTGATTATATACTGCCCCTTTCTTTCAATCTGGTTTAATCTAATCTTCTTTTCGTGGGATTAAATAAAATTATTCTGACCAGAAAAAGAATAAATGAATAGGTAACTAAACAGATTATATTGATGGGTGATAGACTAAGTGAATAAACACATAAGTCATATACAAGTTTTTTTCTTTGTTATATTTTATGCATACAAAAATTTCAGAGAACAAGATAAACACCATGTACTTGCCTAACAAATACACCTTTAATAAACACAATTGAAGCCCCCAAATCTCTCTCATTGTCATATTCCTGATCACCCCCTAAAAAAAACCACTAACCTGAAATTGGTATTTGTCATTCCAGTGCATGTTTTACACTTTCATTGTTTGTGTATCCATAACAAATGTAATTTTTTTAAGTTTTAATTTCATAGATTTGGCATCATCCATCATGGAGTGTCGTTCCGCCAAGCACCCATCTGGAACTTGAATTTTTTGCTCAATATTGTGTTTTTCAGATTTATGTATCTTGATATGTGTAAGGTTTAGTTCTTTCATATGAATTCCACGGAATGACTACCATCTCTTAATGATAGACTACAGACTCTTTAAAAAGAGGGCTGCCATCAATTTTCCTGTACATATCTCCACATATGCTTATAGGAGTGTTTCTAGGAGTGGAATTGCTGGATCACAGGGGATCTTTGACTACTAGGTATTACCAAATTGCCTTTCAAAGTAGTTGTATCAAAATGCATTAACATCAACATGTAATAGGAGTCCCTTTATTCCATATCCTAATCACACTAGTCTAACTTTTTAATTTTGGCTGAATTGAAAGTTGTAAAATAGCACAGGTTGGGCATTCCAAATCTGACAATCTATAATCTGAAATGCTCCAAAATCTTAAACTCTTCGAGTGTGGACATAATGCTCACTCACGGGAGTATTTTGGATTTTAGGATTTGGGATGCTCAACTGGTAAGTATAATGCAGATATCACAAAATCAGCAAAAGAAATCTGAAATCCAAAACACTTCTGGATAAGTGTTCTGGATAATCCAAAACACATTTTGGATAAGGGATACTCAACCTATACCTTATTGTGTACTTAGTTTCTTTTCCCTGATTTCTAGAGAGGTTAATAACATTTTCTTAAGTTTATTAGCTTTTTATATTTTGTCTTCAGTGACTCACTATTCTTAATATCTGGACAGAGTAAGTTTTGTAAGAGTGATATTTGAAAGACAAGAACACAGAGCCTCTGCTCCCTCAAAACAGGTCCAAAATAGGACTGCCTACCCTGATGCTTCCCAAGATTGAGAATCAGATAATCACTGTTTCTACAAAGAAAAATCTGTTATAAACAAAATGGAGAATGCTTGATATAGGTTCACTTTCAGTGGGGGTGAGAGGATGATGACATATCTGGGCAGCCAGATGGTGGGCCGCAAAAAGGGGCAGCAGGGCGCACCAGAATCGCACGGTAGCTATGGGAAATCTTGGATGAGCATATACGGGAGAAGGACGGCAGCCCGGATCTAGCCTGGCATGCAGTAGAAACTTCTCTTTATAGCCTGTCTTTGTCCAGATTCCTTGTTTTCTTCTTAGTTCCTTTGTCAGGTACAAGAAGACAAGTTCAGATGAACAGCATGTTTCATACTTTACCTCTCTTTACCACTCTCCATTTCTGCTGGCACCGGCTAAATTTAGCATCTCATCCCATTCCTAAATTATCAGCCTCTTAGGATTTTCCTCACTTTCAGTTTCTTCCTTATTCCAATCTATCTCCCACATGACCATTTGTCTTTCTAAAACACAAATGGTGTTTTAGAGGTTTCGACCTGAGCATAAAGAAAAGATTCCAGACTCTTCAGTCCAGTAGTAACATGCCCTTTACAACTCGGCATCTACAATGATCTCTCAATGTGCATTCTCCCTGAGCCATAGGAAACTTCTACTTCTGCCATATGCTCTTTTGAGAAATCATTCCTCATCATAGACTGCAAAGTCCTTCTTCCATTCTCTTTGACAAATTTCTGCTCATTTTTCAAAAGATTTTAACAATCTCTTATTCATAGCTTACTTCTTTATGTTCCCACAGTATTGTCTACATACATAAATTGAAACACTTACTACCATGAATTATAGTTACTTTTTATAAGTGTCTATCTTCTTTGCTAGAGGGTGAAAGAGACAGTGAATTTATTTTAATTGTCTTTGTATTGCTAGTGCCAGGCGTGGGCATATGAAAGAAACTCTCAATGAATTTTTGCTGAAAGATAACAAAGTTTTAGGATTTAGCAGAAGGAACTGACCTAGGAGAGTTAAATTCTATACCTATCTCAGCATAATTTAAACAAACATTTATTGAACATCTATTATATGCCAAGGTCTCTGCCTGACACTGGATAAACAGTAGTAACGATATATGTTTTGGTCTGTATCTAGAGCTTTAGTTAACTTTAAGTGCACTTTGGCATTTACTACAAGCTATCTGGAGGTGTACATTCATTGTCTCATTTATGCCCCTTGAACTTAAGAGGTAGGTGAATCTGTTATCCATGCACTGATGTAAGCACGATAAAGGACTGCACAGATGAAGGACTGCCCTCAAGGACCTACAGTCCTGTGCATGAATATAAATTCTTCTATTCTAAAGAATAAGGCATGTCTACAAGGGAAATACTAAGACTGAGCTGTGTGGGAGAAGGAAGATTATTTTCTTCTGGGTATGAGACTACTAGACGAGATGCATTAGGAGGTTGCTTCAAGTCCTTTATACTTCCAGAATGAGAATGGTACATGAACTTTTAATATTGGTAGGTCTCATCAAAACCACTTATTACTTTTTGAAAGTGTTTTTAGCAGACTGCTCAGAGCAGTTCTGTGGAAAGTAGTCCTAATACAGCACTCCTGTGGAAAGTAGCCCTAATACAGAGGAATCTGAATTTCAATTATTTTGGAGATTAAGCTGTCAATAGTGATATCTATGATGTTACCCTTCTAGGACCAAAGCAAAGTGGAAAGGTAAATCCTTATTAAAATACAATATTAATACAATAAACCAAATGATCTTCACAAAATGATGTTATGAAACAAAACCCCACAAGCAATGCAACACTCCAAATTCAGAAATGATAGTTCTTTGTAGTCATATTTTGACTATACTCATATTTTGAATAAAGCATCTCTGCAAACAGCTTTACCAAATGGTAGGTAGAACAAGGGAAAGCAACGTAGGAAATCTAGCAATGGCAAGGCAAATTATGACAGATAATAGAAATGATTCATTTTGATTCTCAGTTTCAACAAAGTATTTGTGCTTTTGAAATAGCTTTGAATAAAACAAAACAAATACAGGTGACAAGTTAAGACACAACACTGCATTAAGGGAGTAGTTTCAGTTTGTCAGTGACACATTTGATCCTGTGTACTCAATCCTTCCCTCCTGCATCTGCCCCAGCCCAGCGGGTATTACAAGAATATTCATTTAACTTTTATGATGGGTATGATTGTCACAATGTGGAGCACTATTCATTTCTATGGCAATCAAAATGCCAACAGCTGTGGTTTGGGGAGTATCAAACAGTGATTTTAACAGAATAATTTCAAAGGCGGTAGTTCTTTCTAACAGTGTATTTACTAAATTAAGAATATGACCCCAGAAAATAGTCTTCGCTTAAGATGATCCTATTTCAAAGCTGTGTTTCCTGATGTCCTTAATTTCACAGAAATATCTTTCAAGTGATCTGAATGGAAAACCTAGATCCCAAGCCACCTAACTTTCACTCATAGTTTTTATAAAGTACAATCAGTACACTATCTTAATTTCTAATAAGCATACAGGTAATAATTTGAATAAAACCACTAAATAAAAGTTTTACATACGTGAGAAAATCTCTGATGACTCACAGCACATGCAGACTGGACGAAGGATGAGAATTAGTAGAATTTAAGAAATTTAGAAGAGAATATGCACAATGGGCAAGCAACATTTCTTATGTCTAAAGCACCAAGAGCTCTCTGCCCTCACTAATCTAAATAGCTGCTATGAAAACCCACAGCATCTCTTCTTTTGAATCAAATTCCTTGCCTGTTTCTATGTGAAATATGATTTAAGCAATATAATTAATTCTACACTTTCTTTTTAGCATGAAGTTTGGGAAGGAGGAACATGTGCGTGCTTTCCCCATCACAGTCACGTTACACAGAAGGATTTCCAGCTGTACAGGCCATCCACATGTGTATGTGTGAGGCGTGAGTTTGAATAAATTTAATAAAATGACTGCTCGTTCCAAGGAGTTGGATCGTGTCACTGGAATAATCCTGCTGTTATTAAAATGTACTTCAGAGATATGTTGAAAATTGAGATTTGTGCTTATAATATTTAAGAACTCAACTGTCATGGAGCATAGAAGCAGAGATGCATTTTCCCCTGAACTTTTTGCTATGTGAATTAATCATCTGAGAGATCTACATATGCATACGTACGTTATATATATATATCTGATAACAGCAACAGGTATAGATATACTACCATGTCCAGTGACATAATCAAAGGTATGCCATGGTAAAGACTCAACAGATGCAATAACAATCAAATTCAGGAGAAATTTTTTAATCAATGTGTATTATTTCTCTAATTGCCTACTATGTTTGCCAATCAAAGCTTTGAACTGATGGAGGTCAACTGAGAGATATTAGTTTGTATATTGTGGAAATGACAGATTTGTTACTGAATAGAACTTATTGCAAATATTCATTTTTGTAAAAATTATGAAAATAAGCATGTCAGAGACCTCAAATATTAATAGATTAAAATGAAATTTAAGTTAGGCATATACATTCTAAAGATGATTTCTCAATCAGTTCTGGTTGCTTTAACAGAGTACCATAAACTGGGTGGCTTAAACAACAGAAATTTATTTCTCACAGTTCCTGGAGTCTGAAAGTCAGAAATCAGGGTGTTAGCATGGTCAGGTTCTTGTCAAGGGTCTTCTTCCTGGTTATGTCCTTACATGGCCTTCCTTGGTGTGTGCACACACAAAAAGTCTCCCTGTGTATTCTTTTTATAGGGCTTTACTTCTATCATGAGGAGCCTACCCACATGACCTAATTACCTCCCAAAGGCCACCGCTCCAAATATCATAACATTAGGGGTTGGAGTTTCAACATACTAATTCTGGAGGGACACAAATAATCAGTCTATAACAGATGGGTAGGAATTTTCTTTTCCTCTTACAAAGCAGATGGCAACTATGGTGTGAACAAGCAGGATTAATGCAGGGGTGACAGTTTCATTCAGAGCAATCACATTTCAACATGACATTAGAAAGCAGCAACTGTCCATCTGCAGAATGAATATGAAGAAACACGTTGCACTGAGCGAATTCACAGCAGCCTTCAAAACACACAGCAAATGGAAAGTATTTCGAATGCTCTCAGTTAGGATGACTAGATCAAACATAACGGGCAGGAACATAGCAATTCCTACAGAAACTCTAAATCTTTTCAGGAACTAACAATAAAATGCAAACACACTGTCTGATGTGTGGCATTCTCTTTGCACTTTTAGAGGGCTAAGACTTTGTTGCCACAAGCTTGGAAAAATAATGATGCAAGGGCTTCACACATAATTTCAGAAAATATTCCAACAGGACACACCAATGTGAAGGCCATGCTGTACTCTAAGCCAATACACTTGTCAAAGTGTCATACCTGCTGACCACGTAAAAATAAATAAATGTGGCTCCTGTGTCTAAACTCATGGCAATTAAAGGGAAGTTTAAGGATAGAACTTCTGCTACTCACATAGTATAAGTTCACATATCACCCTCAAGATCTGTCCATTCTATTACACATTTTGCCTTTATTTCTGATCATATCTGAAATTGCCACAATCAGATTGCCTCAATCGTCTCCTAAATTAAAGCATATATAGTCAGCACATTTTATATCTGTAAGAAAGTTTTAAAGACTGGCTTCATGGCATTTTTATATAATACTGAATTTTTAAAGTATTTTTTTATTTTTAATACATTTAAGGGGTACAAGTGCAGTTTTGTTACATGGATACACTGTGTAGTGGTGAAGTCTGTATTTTTAGGGTATCTATCAGCCAAATAGTGTACATTGTACCCATTAAGTAATTTCTCATCCCTCAGCCCCCTCCTTGCCTCCCACCCTTACAAGTCTCCAAGGTCTATTATTCCCTTTCTCTATATCCATGTGTACACATTATTTAGCTCCCACTTGTAAGTAAAAACATGATATTTGACTTTCTGTTTCTGAGTTATTTACCTCACTTAAGATAATAAAATCCAATTCCATCCATGTTGTTGTAAAAGGCATGATTACATTCTTTCTTATGGCTGAGTAGTATTCCACACTTTCTTTATCCAAACATCATCCACTGATGGACACTGAAGTTGATTCCACATCTTTGCTATTGTGAATAGTGCTGAGATAAACATAAGAGTACAGGTGTTTTTTTGAGATAGGGTCTCCTTCTGTTGCCCATTTGCCCAGGCTAGAGTGCAGTGGTGCCATCATAGCTCACTGTAACCTCAAACTCCTAGACTCAAATGATCCTCCTGCCTCAGCCTCCCGAGTAGCTCGGACTATGGGCACACGCCACTGCACGCAGCTCATTTTTCTAATTTTTGTAGAAACAGGATCTCGCTCTTGCTCAGGCTGGTCTTGAACTCCTGGTCTCAAGCAATCCTACACCTCCTCAATGTAGGTGTCTCTTTTATATAATGATTTATTTTCCTTTGGGTAGATATAAGAAAGACTTCATCAAAACATAGTCATCATACTATGTAAAGTCAGTGTGAAGAAAAAATTCTAAAATTAGCAAGAGAAAAGCATCTAACAACTATAATACAGAATTTGCATTGCCTTTACCTAATTTACAAATGTTTTATCTCTTCTCTAAGCAACCCTTTTTTTTGCAAGCCCTATATCCTTACAGCTTCATGCTTCCCTTCCTTTGTTTTACCCTGTTAATGTAAAAAAAGGAAGCAGCAAACAAATAACTAGCAATCAATAAAGTAATCAGAGACACAGAGCCAAGCAACTGCTGGCCTCATATATATTTATTGCATACTTAGTCACCCACACTTAGAAATAGCAACCAAAAAAGACTTGAAAAGGAAGTTAGAACAAAGTAAATTATTTCAGACCCAATGACTAATTTTCATATGCCAACTATGATTTCTTTTAGACTTATCTTCAATACTGAGTTACAGAATCATAATGATTATATGGTATGTCAAATATATTTACATAATTACAAAGTAATACATTTTTACCTACTCAAAAAACATAATTTTGTATTGGCAATGCAACAACCTTGAAATAGTAATCTGATATTTGATTACACTAAAACTTGGCCACATATCACCTCTCGTTATGATTTATGTCAGGACAAATAAAACAAAAACACTTCCTTGGAAACATAAAAAGGCATGTCTATTCAATTCTTTTATGTAGGAAACCAGACACAAGATATTTTCTTGCTATTATATATTATTCTTAAAATACCTCATAAATACTTCACTATCTAATTAAATTGTAGCCCATTTTGTCTCATAAATATTTAATGTTCATTACATAATAATTAAATCCAATTGCAGTATCTTGAAATGGCTCATAGAAATTAAGTTATGCTTTAATGCCTATAATTTGACACTTTTATTTACTTCTTCAAGGACAGAAGTTTAAGAACTTTGTTAACTTCTTTAGTTCATCCAAGAGAAGTAGAAAGTTAAATGGTAATTATAAAGGTAATATTCTTAGAAAATTAAGTCCTGGATGCTAAGTGAGCATGCTTTTTAGCAGGAGCCTCAAGCAGAGATGAGGGGTGCATATGGCTAGTGTACAAGTCTATGCAACTCCAAAACCTGTCCACAGGAGGTCAGGAAGCATGGCTGCCCCATAAAACAAGGAATTGATGCTTATGGAACTGAAAGAATGAAGCCATTTATTGCAAAGAGAAAGAGCATGGGAGAAGGTGTGGGCAGAAGATCAGTTGTTCAGTTTTAAACTAGCAGCTTGAGGGGTCTCTACATATTGAAATATTTAGTAGATACCGGACAAATTAGTGTGGAGTTCAAGGGAGAGGTCCGGGATAGAGATATAAATTTGAGAGTTATCAGTGTATCAGTGTCACTTAAAGCCATCAGAGAGGGCAAGACCCCGTGAGTTTGGGTGTACAGAGAAGAGTGAAGTGAGTTAAAAAGAATTCCAAGGTTAAAGGCACTGGATTGATGGAAAAGAACCAGCTAAGGGGTGAAGGATAAGAGGGACCATATTTAGGTGGTGGTGATGGGGGTGTTTCTGGAAACCAAGGGAAGAAATTACTCCAGAAGGAATGAGTAATCATCAGTGTCCAATGCTGCTAATAAAAAGAAAATGAAATCAGACTGAAAACAATTAAATCTAACAATGCTGAGTATTATTCTAATAACTTTGACAGAAGCAGTTTTGGTGAAATGATTGGGGCAAAAGAATGTTTGAGTGGGTTTATATGAAAATGGAAAGCTATAAAGGGAAGGGAAGAAACAGAGTGGTAGCTAGAGGCAGAAATGGGCTTGAAAGGCTTTTTGATTTTCAATTTTGGAAGAAATAGCATAATGTTTAAACGCTAATGCAAAACATCTGAGGAAAACTTTGTTAATGCAGGCGAGAGAGAGTGACAAAAAGGGAGGGAGAGGGAGTGTAACTGCTGGAGTGATGTCCTTCAGGAGTCCAGAACAAGCATCTAATGAAGAAATGAAGAGGTTGGCTTGAATTAGAAGCATGAACAGTTCATCTATAACAACAGGAGGAAACATAGCATTTAAAGGCACAGATGCTAATAGAGTCAGATGTGGTGATGGAAGCCTGTGGAATTTCTGATTCCTTCTATATTGTCTGTGAAAGAGAAGCAAGGTCATCAGCAAAGTATGATGATGAGGGAAAAATACTAGAAATTTTAGAGTTGAGGGTAAAGTATGAATAGTTATCAAAAAAATATTGAGAGAGCATAGTCTAGAAAAAAACTACAGTATGATTGCCACTCAGCTTTGAAGGCTCACTCGAGGCCAGAGATACTGAGTTTAAAGTGAGTTGTGTCTTTTGTTTAGTCATGTTTAGATTCAAGATGCAAACATGGAATAGGCAGAGATGGGTTTGACCAGGTGTTGATTTGGCCAAATAAGTATGATGAGGCAAGAAGACACAAAGGAGGCTGTAGGCAAGGGAATGGTTATAACTGATGGACTTTGAAATTTAATTGACTTTGAAATTTAATCTTAAAAGGGATGTGAGGCACAACCTGAAGAACAATGAAACACTGGTTATTCCCATGGTCTTGGGCATGGCTGATGCATTTGGGAAGCTGGTAGAACAGGTGGAGAGATGTAGTCAGGGAGTGGGATGTTTGAGATGAGATCACAGAGGTTTTGTAGAAGAGAACACAGCAAGTAGTAGGTCAGAGAGCTATCCTGGGAGAACAAAATTAGCAAAATATTTCAAAAGCTGGGGAACTATTGGTGATGCAGGCAAAAGAGGGATTTAGAGAGTCTTCTGGGCATTAGATTGTGGGAAATGAGGGGTTAGCTGAGAGAACTGGGCCTTTTGGGGTAACTTATGTGAACAGGGATAAAGAATATCACTGAGATTAGTCCTGATGACACCAAGGAAGAAATGATACAATTTCATTAACAAACCCTAGCAAGAGGGTGCTTTAGTTAAATGTTTTTAGTAAACTTTACCTTTAAAAGATAATCTCCACTTGTTAACACCTAATTTTAAGCACCGAAGTAGCATTTGCTTACAGTTCAGGACCCTTCACCAAGAAATCCAACGTAGTACCAATGGCATGTCCTAAGATGGTCCTAATAATTGACAAACACACTTCTAAATGTTATTATTGGATTGCTCTGGTGGCCCTGTAGTTCATGTTTTATAATGTTAATTTCCCCTGTACTTCAGTGGCTAGCCAAACACAATACTGATTACATTTTTAGTTGGTGTTCATTCAATAGGATTTAATAAATAAAAATGCATTTATAAATCAAATAAATTAAAAGAACTATGTACTTAACACAATAATTAGTGGTATTTTTCATTTAAAGATGAATCTTCAAAATTTAGTGTGATGATTCAAACAGGGTTTATCTCTTGAACAGAGTCATATGGATGGGACAGGGAAAAAGCATATAGGTAAATGAAAGTTATTATTTTTTGGAGTTAATGATGTGTTCACAAGCATGAATTTATTATTATGCATCTTTACTTACATATATGTTTAATACGAACCCCAAATTTCACATGTTGCAAACTTAATCCCCAAATTCATATGCTGACTGGAAGTGGGACATTTGGTAGAGAATTAGGATTCGATAAGGTCATCTGGGTGGGGTTCTCATAATGGGATTAGTGGCTTTATAAGGAGAGGAAGAGAGATTTGATTTAGCAGACTTCCTCTGTCTCACCAGGTGATGCCTCCTGCCAATTTATGATGCAGCAAGAAGGCCTTCACCAGAAGCCAGGCAGATGCTAAAGCCATGCCTTTGGACTTCCCAACCTCCAGAACTGTAAGAAATATTTTTTCTTAATAAATTACTCAGGCTGTGGTATTATTTTATAGAACAGAAAATGAACTGTTTTACTAATGTACAATGTACTTATGAACTAATGTAAGGCATACATTAATATCTTCTATGAGTTAGATATATTTCATATCGCAAATATTCTATTGTAAGATCACACCTCTACTGGACTACACTATTGGCATGAGTCTAAAGGGAGTCCCACATGCTGAGAGAAGAAGTTCCCTTGGACCACACATCTCCAGCTGAATTCAAAAGGGGGGCACACAAACACTGTTTATTTCTGGCAAGACGCCTATATCATCCTCTGCCCTAAAATTAATCATACAAAATATCATCCCTGTCATTAGGTTATATAATGTTTATTTAAATTTATATCATGTTTACTGTTTTATTTGCTCACCATTTCTTCTTGCATCTTAGATTCTCCTTTTAGAATTATTTTCAATCTGCCCAAATTATATACTTTTGAGACATTTTCAGTAAAAGGCTTCTCGTGGCAATATTTTTCATTATTTGATTATCTACCATCATTGTGAAAGATAATCCTACGTGATAGGAGTGTATTACAGAAACTTTTTCTTAACATCTTAAAGTGATTCTTTCATTGTCTTGTATCTTTCATTGATGTTGATTTAATGTGCCCTTGGTTGAACTGGCACGCTTTCATAGTTAAGTTTTCTTTTATTTCTGGCTGCTTTTAGGTTATCTTTGTCTCCTGTATTGCAGTTGACAAACTATATTCCATAGTAAGCCAATGTACACATCTCTACTTATTTACTCAATTTGAAACATATTCTGCTGTGTATCTTTTAATCATCCTAGAAAGTTCTGGGATATTCACTGCAATGTTCTATATTTTGGGACTGTAAGTAGATGTTAGGTCTTCTTATCTTCTTCAGTTTCTTAACTTTTCTTTCATATTCCTGGTTTTCCTTTTCTGTGTGGCATCCTAGGTAATTTGCTCACATACACCTTTAATTGATAGTCTCATTTGTGACTTATCTATTTAACCGTTGAATTTTGATTTCAATAATTTTTTTCCTTTCAAGATCATTCTATGATCTAGTTCTTAAATATTTCATATAAGTCATTCTATGTTCTTTTTCTGACAATCTCAATATCTGTCATCTTTGTAGGTCTAAATGTTTTATTTCTGCCAAGTCTTGCTCTCATTCATGGTGGCATGTTACTCTGAGGAATCCAGTTGGCCTAAATTGGGAATGCTTTTCTCCAGATAGGATGTGTGTCTGCCTTTGCAAACAGCCAGAGAACACTACCAGCCTAACACCACCCATATTCCCCCTTGACGGTCTTGACTCAGCATTACGAGTTACAGGCTCTACCTTCACCATATTGGTGCAAGCATGAGGTTCATCAACCAGAAGGTAGGGCTGCTACTGGACTCCATCCCTGCTTCTATAAGTGACATACCACTCCAATCCCAGAGTCCAGTTTGCAGTTGTTTTTCTTACTTTTTTCTCCCATGACATAAACACACACACACACACACCCCTTCAGAAGGGTACTTCTTACTCCCTTTTGAAAGCCCAATAGCATTTCAGGAGAACATTATTCTATCCTTTAACAGAAGACTCTAAAGGAGAGAATCTCTGCACTCTGCTTATACAGACAGAAGTTATTATAAAAGTCATTGAAATTTTGACAATTTTAAGAGTTGGCTTTGAAATAATTTGAGGGTGGTATATTAATGAAGAGTTGGTCAACAACAGTTCTGGAGCTGTATGCTGTGTATAACACCATTGTAAGTAATAAGGGGAGTAAAAAGGAAAATGGATCTTACTCTCAAAATGTTTTCAAACTCAAGGGAAGAGAGAAAGTGGCAAATACAGATAAGCAACATAAATAAAAACACAGGGACAGCTAATGAAACTCTTTGACATCCTCTGGAATGTTATCCACTTTTGGAAATACTTCATTATGTTTAGCTTACAATTGAGAACCACTACAACTCACGGTTTATTTATCAGAAGTATCAACCCATAGTTTATTTTTTCCTATGAAGAACACTTGTCGCATACACAACAGTTTTGTATTTTGAAACAAGCCCTTTCTGATAATACTGAGAAATTTCAATTTGATAATATATTTTCAGCAGAGCAATTTTACCTCTTGCCAACATAAAGCCTAATTTAATCCTCACAAAATAAGAAGGAATGAATTTCCTTCACCTATCCTCTTCCCTTATCATTAAGCAGCAAATTACAGAGCAAGCTCTATTTGAGTATAAGCACTGCTACTTCACAGACTAAATATATTTGTTCCTTTCTTCACTTATAGAAAGAGTAAAAATTAGCATACCTTCTCTGCTGCCAGGACTGCAGTTCTCAGGATGAATAAGAGCCTTCTGTGCCTACTTTCCTTGCTATCTACCCAAAACGATACTTTTTCTCATGTGGGCACAAATGCACCCATAGGCATATTTGCACTCTAAGGACCTGAAACTGACAAAGATCTATCCAATTTCAAGGAGCTAATGTCAATATATAAATTAGTCACATATATATTACTGTCCACTGCAGTATTTGGGAATTACCTTTGTTATATCAATTTGTGATTTGCTTTCTACATGCAATTTCCCTAATGATAACAGTGGGCTGTTGACCTTAAGCATGACAAATCATTTTCATGTTCATGCAATTATTTGTATACAAATCCCCTGATCTTGCCTCTTAGTGTCTTAATGGATGAGAAAGTCAGTCTTCCAGTAATTACTCTACAGGTACCTTATATTTGTTTTTTTCCTTTTATATTCTTTGAAGCACGTATACTTATATGATCTCAATTGATCCTCATAATTTCCACAGAGAGATCTGAATACTGAAGGATTAAGTAAATTGTTCAGGGTAACACAGCCAGTAAGCAGTACTGCTGAGTTCAAAATCCAGTTCTCCCCACTTAATTTCTTCTTCCTTTTCCACTCTACTATTCCAATCACTATATTATGATGATATTATAGTGATTGTTTTTATTTTGGTAGATATTGGTGGTGATTCACAATGTTTATCCTAGCATTTGGGTAGACTGGATTGACAATATCCTACAACTATAGTTTGGGTGCATAAGGCTTGACAGAGTGGTTGAGAAATACTGAAAATCTATTTGCACCAACGTGAATTTGCTATGATTTTTTCTGAATATAACTAAAAAGAACTTGAGGTCTATGAAATCATTCTCAATTTAACTTTTATTGCTTGCTTAAAGCATTCTAAAGAAAATAAATAAATACCTATTTGAAGAAACACAAAATTTATATCTTTACAATTGGCCCATTGCTCACAAACAGTAGGCTTAAAACTGTAATGCTTAGATACTGAAAAAAAAAACAACAACAATAAAACACTAGTGTCCAAGATTATTTAATCATACCAAATACACAACTAAAATTTTGCCTTTAAATGCAAAATAATGTCATAATAAATCATGCTAAATGCTTATGTTTATTGTAATTTACTTGATTTATATGTTTACTTCTTGTCAAATTCTATTGACTGAATACTAATCTAAAATGTGAGCAATACTGTTTATAGCTAGGTGCTGAAATACAAGGAAAACTAAGATGACAAAACATGAACTGCATTGCTGCTAAAACAATCCAAAAATAAAGGTATTTGCTAATGAATTAGAAGCATCTAAGTTGGTATTGGTAAACTGGTAATGTCATGCTTAAACTTTCTGAAAGAAGGTTCTAGAGGTTTAATAGTTACTTCAGTGTTTATTAGGTATTATAAGTTGAAAGATTTTCTTAATTGCAGTTCATTCTTGCTATTATAGTATTTGTTAGTAAGAAAAATAGTGTCTCAGATAAGTAAAATATAGAATAGTTCCACATCCTTTCTTTAGTTTGGGAAGCCTTACTCTAAGCCGTTTTATCTACATAATTACATTTTGTTCATACAGATTATTCTTGGTGAAAATAACAAAGACCTAAGATTATAAGAGTATTGATAAACTTATTCACAAATGAGGAGAAATGTTTTCAAAGACACATATCAAAACCATATATATGTGTCCAAAATGGCAAGTGGAAACAGTTCTGGATTAGAAGAAGGCAAACCTGGATTTTAATTCTGACTTCAACATCTACTACCTGTGTGACTTTGGAAAAATTAGCGAGCATTATCAAGTCAGATTTCTAAATAAAAAACAAAAAGATCTATGAAATTAGCCATCCAGCTTCCTATACTGTTAATTATGAGAAATAAATAATACAGTAGGTATAGAAATAGTTTGAAAAATTGCAGAACTCTACAGGAGTGTATGACATTATTTTATAGCATGTTACAGAAATAAAATCTGTAATATTTCAGTGGTAATGTGCAAACTTCCAGGTGGTACTTCCTTATTGGAATAAAACTAGATCCAGGGTAAAAATACATTATTGATAAGGGTAAGGTAACCCCAAATTGAAAAAATAGCAATATTTAAAAACTTTGTGAAATGTAAATTCTGTTTTGTGAAGTTTTTCAGTTAAAGAAGAACAACAATAGGGCTTGGAGAATCTCTTAATTTGGTTTCTTCTCAAGAGGCATCTCAGGAGATATAAACATCTTCCATATAACACGTATACAAATATATTTCTTAAGCACAAAACTAAAAATCTTGATTTGTACACCAAAATTTCCTTCCTAATGCTGAAGGAATTTAGACTCTGGAAAAATGAAAATATATTAATAGTAGCACAAGAAAATTCAAAACAGCATATGCTTAAACTTTGGCTCTAAATCACAAGTGTACATTTCCAATCCAAAGTGAAGAAACAGATGTTGCGCACAGTAACAATTTTATTATTGAAAAAAAATTAAATCTTACTCATTTGTTTGCCTATGGGTTGTTTCTATTTAGTTTGGAAATTTTCCTTACTGTTATAAATCTTTACCCTAAATGACAAATAGCATCTACTGTTTAAGAAGAAAAATAGGCTTCTAATCAAGAAGTTAGGAGCTCCCTAGAAAATAGGTGGAAAAGGAGATTATCTCATATTTCATTCTTCTGCAAAGTAGAAAATGTGAAAAAAATATCAAACCTTTACAGGAGAATATTGACATTAAGGAAATCTGATGATTATGAAGAAAAATCATTCTTTCTCAGCGATATAAATGAGTATCTCTCTCCCTCTCTTGATGTAGCGTAGTAAGTTCATTAAAAGGCTTTGACATATTCTAATTTATCTTAAGTTTTCTCAGTGGGTATTTAGGTTGTTTCTGCTTTCATTGCTATTAGAAATAAAACTGAAGTACACAGAGACGGTATTTGATATAGATTTTTAAAGATGAGATAATGGGGCCAGGGAGAGCCAGGCAGAACATAGGGGCAGAAAAAGAATTTCAAAGAAATAGAAGGGTAAATTACACGAAATTTCAGAGCATGTTGCATTCAGCACGGATGGTGAGGCGTGCTGGGAGGTTGGGATGTCACAAGAGGACATGTCTTGTAGCGCTGTGTGCGTGGAGAAGGTGCTGAGGCACCCTTGCTAAGAGCTCATCTACACATTTGGTGTCTGATGAGACTTTTGTTAGAACGATGGCTTTATTTCTTTCAAAAATAAGTGTGAAAAGGATTGTCAGCAAGCTAAGTCACAAAGTATTTTTAACAGTAACTTGAAAAAGGATGTGTTTTAGAAAGAGACAGCTCCTATGACAGGACTGGAAAATAGATTTGAAGGACTTGAGACTTGAGGCAGAGAGAGTACTCAGCGACCTCTTAAAAATGTTCACATAAGGAAGTATGGAACCCTAAGCTGAGGCAGTGAAAAAAGGAGATGAAGAAGAAACATTACAAAAGATATATATATATATATATATGTGTGTGTGTGTGTGTGTGTGTATGTGTATGTGTATATATATATATATATATGTTATTTGAAGGGTTTGATGAACTGCTGGTTAAGGGTGAGGAAAGAGAAAAGCAAGTTGGAGGTAACTGCAATTATTAGCTTGGCCACTGGAGTGGAGAGCACATGCAATACCTAAGTGAAGAATTTACAAGGAAGAGATGTGCTGAAATGGAAGGGTAAGTCAGCCTGAATACATCCATTTTTTTCCCATTTCTATCAAGGACCAAAACATGCCCTTTACAGCATGGACTGCAGCAGCCCAGTAACTGTCTCCCTGCCTCCAGTTTGTCCCTCTAATCCATTCTCCACAGAGCAGACCCCAGTGATTTTTGTAAAATTTAAATGAAAGTATTTCACTCTCATGCTTACCTCATCCAAGAGGTTTCCCTCTGCACTTAAAATCCAAAGTGAATTCTGCCTACTCAGCCTGCCTCTCCAACCTCAGCTCCTGCCTCTCACCTCTCTCTCACGTGCTCTCTCCACACTGCCATTCCTCTAAGCTTCTTTCCACCTGGTCTTCCGGCCTTTACACAGGCTGTTCTTCCCCACGTTTCTGCATCACTGGATCCTTGTTATTTCTGTCCCAGATTAAATATCCCCTGTTAGAGGCGCTAAAAAGTTACTATCCAATCTAAAATATGCCTCCCCCTTTATCGTGTCTTATTTTCTGTCTCATGTTTTCCTTACAGCATGCATTATTGGAAAATAATTTGTATTCTGTGCATCTCCACCTCAGAATAAAAAATTTTAAATATAGAAGGGACTTTATTTTTACTGATTATTCCCAATGCCAACAGCAGTGCTGACACTGAATGATTATTCAATAAATATTTGTTAAATGAGAGAATATATGCTGTGGCCCATGGTACGACTATGTGCAGATGGCACAGAAGCAATTTTGAGCTTAAAGGGAAGATAAAGCCTGGAGAAGCATTGGAGGTACAGTTGAACTATGACTGATTTTTGTCTTGTAGGCTCAGCTACCACTTGTGTTTGCATGTGTGTGTATATGTGTTTGAGAAGAACAATTTTCCCATAATAATTACTTGTAAATAACTTCGCTATATCCTTTTCAGGAACCAGAAGCAAACTAAAACCTCTCTCTCCTTGATTTCTCTTTAGATGACTAGCAGCCTGAATTGAGATCCCAGTTCTGTCACTTGTGGGGTAACTTCCAGCAGACCATCTATCTTCACATATTCATTCAACAAACATTTATTAAGCACTCACTATGGACAGACACTGTGCTACATGTAAGGGATACAGTGTTGAAATGGACATAGACTCCACCCTCATGAAGCTCTTGTAAGAGAAATGGCCAAATAGTTACATGAATAAGGAAAGATCAACTATGTGAAGAACTATTACTATAAAGCAAAGTGTAGTGTACAAATGGAGTTCAGGGAAGATCTCTCTAGATAGTGATTGTCAAGTTGAGATCAGATGAATGAGTAGAAAGTAACAGGTAAAGGAAGTATAGATGGAGGTTCAAAGTTCTGAGTTGGAACTAAGCATGGCATGTCCAAGACACTGACAGAAACCACGGTGATAAGTGCTCATAGAGCAAAGGAAATAGAAATGTGAGATGCACCTGCAAAGATCAGCCACAGCCAAGATCAGATCATGCAGAGCTGAAGGCCATGTTAAGGACTTCAGTGATGAAGGAGACCCTACGTGCTGTCATTCACTGGCAGCTTCACATCTTCCCCATTGGTAACACCACATGTACTTCGGTATATATTTATGGTAAACTCCCTGAATGTGGCAGAAAACATATTATTCCAAACTTGCTAAAATACATACATATAAATATAAACTGTAAAATATATAAACTGTACACTCTTCCAGATATATAGAAGACATATTTGAATAATCTGTGAAATGCCTAATTGAATAAAAACAACCTGTATTTGTGCCGGTTCTAAGCAGTACATCTTTTATATTTGCAAGGTTTTTCTCCTAATCCCTTACATGCTCACAATGTCATTCTTATAATAGCAAGAAATCATAAGTTCTGCCTTCAGATCTAGAAGCAGTCTTTCTCAACTGAGCTTAAACTTCTATTTCTAATGCTGAAGAAAAAGATCATGTTACACAAATTAATATTGTGAAGAGAGTTTCCTGGAGGCATATTTAACCTACTTGCAAGGCCAACTACTTTGTAATACAAATGAAAGCTACTAAATATAGTTTGTTCATTACACTGGTTTAGTAAAGCTTAGAAACACATCATCAATAGGTAAGTCACTGTGGTAAAGTGATAAAGCTGCATTTCTATTAAAAATCATTCATTTATTCATTCTTTCACTCGATCACAAAACTTGCTTCTTGGGAGTCTTCTCCATCCTAGGATGTAGCAACTACACTCTTCTGAAAGTAACTCAGACTGAAAAACATAAAATACTCTTGATTTCTTTTCTCTCACACACTTCACATCTACTCTTCACCAGCCAAGACCATAGGCTCTAGCTTAATCACACACAGACACGCACGCACACAGAATTCCTCCAAACTCTTGAATAATCTTCTTAGTCACCTTTGTAAACTTCTCTAACTGCCACTGATGTGCTGAGTTTGTTTTTGGGTTTGTTTTTTTTTTTTTTTTGTGTGTGTGTGTGTGTGTGTTTGGTTTTTTCCAGTTTGGGGAATCACAGAATATTCTGAATCTCTTCATGGACTCTAGGTTTAGAACATCTGTTCTGAGTGTTCTCTCTGGGTTTTATCCAATGACTTTAAAATTTGTTTCTTCAGCCCCGACCTCTCTCCCAATCTTCAGGCTCATATTTTGTTGCCTGACAGGCTTCTAGGATATCCAATAGCCAATTTCAACACCTCATCTTTACCATTGGATATGTCTGTCTTTCAAGATTTCCAATTTAGATAACTAGTACCAGAAGCTACTTAGTCCCCTAAGCTAGACATTTCTCTCTCTTCCTTACCTCCTGGTCCCTATTAAGGAATCACCAAATACTGCCCACTTTATCTCCTAAATATTTCTCAAATATGCCCTTTTCTCTCTCCCCTATTCACTACTGCCCTAGTTCAAGTCTTTATCATTTCTCACCTGGACTACTGCAATAGCACTAGTCCTTCTGCCTCCATAAAATTCATCCTTTACCATTGTGACTGGAACAAATGTCTCTAAATTCCATTACCCGCTTTATAAGCATTAAATGGATGCCCTTAGTATGGTAGGCAAAGCTTCTGATAATCTGACCACGGATTGTCATGGGTCTACCACCCCAGATTTCAAGCTTAATTCTCTTAAAATAGGCTGTCTTTTCTTGAACACACCACACTATCATCCACATCTTCCTTAAAATGTGAAAAAGTACCCATACCAAGTATTTCTTGGCTAAATCCTACTCCTCCTTCAAGGCTCATTCTAGGCATTCTCTTTTCCTAGGGAATCTTCATTCCCCAGGCTGGCCTAGCTGTACCTAGTGCCCATGAGGATATGGGATACATATCTACAGGACTGCACCATCTACATTAGACTGGCGCATGTAATGAAGTGTTTCTCTCCACGAAACTGTGTACTCCTCAAAGGCAGGAACCACTGCTTCTCCAGCATGACATCCCATTTCCCCTGAAGAGTGCCTGGCATTGGCACACTCATTTATCCAACGGCCAAGTCTACATTAAATCTCTTCATTCAACATTCTCATAGCAACTTGTCCATATGTTTTTAGCACTCACTATGATTCATATTTTCATGATTACTGTCTCTTTCTCCCTCGCTACGTCCAAAAGTCTATGAAGGAATGTAGGCCTTCTTTGCTCACTCTTAAAATCTATTCTTCTAGAGGGATGCATGACACACAATTGGTACCCAATAAGTATTTATTGGTCCAATGGAAGGAAATATTTTCATGTTTGTCTTTCAAATCTGAGACCACCGATAATTCTCTTCTCTCCACTGTTGATTTTAGGGAGCCTATCTCTAAATTTCCTAGACCTTAATTTACTTCCTGTGCTGTTCAGGTGAGAGGAACAAGAGGAGAGTTTCCTCTGCAGAAATTCAGCAGGTACAAGCTTGGCATAAACTCATCTATCTCAACCATTTGCTACCTTTCAGACTCTCCTAGAAACGAACCTAACCATAAGCCAACAACCTACTTAATATACAGAAAAAAGGTTTAAGAGTTATAAAAAAGATTTGAGTGCTTTTTCTTCCCTATTTTGTATGATACATGTGGGAATTCATTGGAGGTGCTGTTTCATTCACTAAAACTAGCAGTTTCAACTTTCAGGCAAAAAGGAAATAGAAAAGCCTAGGAACATCTGGAGGGTTGTGTTTAACTTTTTTTCCCCCATTTGTCTTTTCTTTTTCTTTCTTTCTTCCTTTTTTTTTTAGGGGCCAAGTTCAAATAAGGGAGAAAATGTAAAAATATAATTTTTATAATACAGACTTGATGACAAGAAATTTAGCTGTGTATCTTATGTTTGAAAGGATTTTCTTTTCTAAAGTTTCATTAGTCATTATCTTGTTGAACTGTTCCATATGCTTCTAATGTAGAATAGGTTGACAGGGAAACGCGTGAACGTGTGTGCGCATATGTGTGCATGCACGCACATGGACACAGAGTGACATCCTGATGGAAAACAGAGATACTTGCATGTCTCCCCAGGGAGAATGCGGAGATCTTTCAGGGGGAGGATTTGGAGAGAGCCCTTTGACGCACATCAATGCTTCAATACTGAACACATCTCAAAAATGCTGCTACGCTATGACCATTAAATTTCAAACCAGTTTTCAAATAGGCATTTGCACAGCCATAGAGGGAAGAATGTGTTCTGTTTTTATTTAACTTTGCACTTGTTTATTTCTTAACACAAAAGATACCAAATAATTTCTGTCTGTCTCTTTATAGCTGCAGTAAATATAACTATACACTATTTGCTAATGGGGTACCTGATAAGGGGCCCACGATAAACATTCATTTCCAGAAATCACGGAAGTAGCAAGAACTTGTAACTATTTCTATTTGATTGAACTATGCAAAACCACCTGTTATAAACAGAAACTTGTATTTAGAAAGGTAAGAGTAAATAATGAAAACAATATAAATTATATGTTGGAGATGCTAATTGCTCCCCTAAAAGAATCTGGCTTTTCTTTCTTTTTGGGCACACGGCTAGCTGTCAGCTAGATGCAATGTTTCCTAGTTTCTCTCGTGGCTAGGTTTGACTGTATAATGAAGTTCTTACCAATGAAATGTGACCAAAATGGATGTAACTTGCATAAGAGGAAACCCTTATCCTAAACTTCTTTTTTTCCTCTAACTTGCTAGGACAGTCATGCCTGCAATCAGCTGTGACCATGCAAAAGAGGCTAATGCTCTAAGGGAGGGAGGATAAAATAGGAGATTCCTAGACTCTTTTGGGGGCTGGGAATGGTCAGGCCTGGCTTCTGTGTAGGAGTAACACTGCAAAAGCACACTCTTTGGGAAGAAGCAGGATGACCTATCTCTGCAACACAGTGGCAGCCTAAAGGTTATGAACAGAGTAGGCTGGTTAGGGATACACCTGTGAGAAGCGGCATGGCTCCTGGAGGAACGAACACAAACGTATATTTCAAAAGGTTTAAAATTTCCATTTCTCCTTTCCCCTCCAAACCAACGTGCACACACTAGTACTTAAACTTTCACATATGGCCTTTCAGCCCCTTCTTCTATGTGCACAAATGCTGGTAGTGTTAAACTATAGGGATAGATCTACAATTTATATTTTCACAAATCACGTATCTATTTTCAGACAAAAGCTTATAAACAGAGTATGTTGTTAATAGGTACAAAGCAACAATCTCTATATGGACCCCATCTGGAAGCCATAAAAAATTCCTTCTGAATTAAAAATCTAAATCTAAATTGAAAATTAAAAAAGAAAAAAAAAAAAAAACCTCAGGATCAGGGAGGCCTTCCTTAACAAGAAACTCAAATGCAATAGCAGAAAAGATAGACATCTTAATAATAAGAAAACCCAGTAGAAAAGTAGGCAAAAAATACAAAAGGTAAGTCTCAGAGAATGACAAATGATTACCATATAAACAAATGTAAAGATGTATTGTATCACATTAACAGCCAAAAAGATGCAACTTGAAATGAAACCATAATACAGCAACCTTCAGTCTTCAGGTTGATAATAACCAGAAAATGGACATTATTCAGATTCAGCAATTGTGCTAGTGGGAATGAAAATTGTTACGGTTTTTTGGAAAGTAATTTGGCAGTATAGCAACTATTATAATTAAAAATGTTCATCTTCTTTGATTTAGCAATCATACTTTTAGAAATTTATCTTAGAGAAGTAAAAAGAAAATGTGTAAGGAAATATGGAAAAGGAAGCTTTCTGCAGCACTGTTTGTAACAGCAGTTAAGGAAAAGAAACAGAAAGAAACAAGTGAAATAAGTGTTCATTAATAGGGTAAAACTTGACAAAATGATGGTAATATCTTGGGTAAGTTTTTATCCTCTTTAAAATGACCTTTGATTATGCTCCAGTATCTTAAAACTAGGGTCACCTATGCAAGGAAGAGTTAAGGAGATTTGGGAAAAAGCATGTGGGGAGAACAGTAGTGGAAAAAGGGAGAAGATGTGTTGGGCTGTAAAACAAAGCGAGTGTGGACAGAGACAGGCTGACTGTGATTAGCAAACTACCCAGACACTTAAGTAGAACATGTCGCTATTTTCTTAGGATACCCTGAAATTATATACGAAGTAAAGTTCAGCCATTCAAATTTACATATTAAAGGCAATGTGAACTTGACAGGCACAGTATTTTGAGATCTTGGGGTAACTGGCTTACATCTGATATAGACAGAGTTATTTGCTAATTTATGAACAGTCCAATGTCTGGAGTGCTGAGTGCAAGAGGAATTTGACAAGTGTGAACTTAATTCAGGAGAGTGATGTGACTAGAATCACATTTTAGAAATACCACTATGCAGCAACCCAGGAAATGGATCTAAAAAGAAAGCAGACAATTTGTACAACAGTAGGGTCACGGTGAAGGCCAGCACAAGGGCAGTGCAGCAGAGATGGAGGCAGGTTTGAGAAATGAGAAGTAGAATGCCCAGCAAAATGAAGGACTTGCGGCTGCTCCTTAAGTTTCTTGCTTCAGTGCCTGAACAGATGATGGTACCATTCATAAACTCTGGGAATTCAGGAGAAAGAGCTGATGTTAGAAATCTTATTCAAAGAGGTTAACTTTTTGCAGAGACTTGTGATATGTCAGCTGCATGACTCTTAATGCATAACAATGGAAATAGTATCTTCAATATTAAATTACAGCAAATGAGTTTTCTCTCTAAAGGGCATGAATGTGACACTCTTAGCAGGATATGATGTTAAAATAGAGTACTTTAGTGATTATATTTCATTTGATTTCTCCAGCTGTAATTGGTTTCTTTCTTTTCTCCTTCACTCAGCACATGGATTTAAGTAATTTCTTCAAAGACACCAACTAAATCTAGGAAAGTATATCTACATCTAATCTTCCCTTTCTAATGCTTCTGAAAATTAGGTATCTTCATGCCACACTTAAAACATCTAAAGCATGGTGACAATCTTATAGAAATTATGACTGTTCATCGCCTTTCTGACCTCATTATTAAGAATTTAGTGTGAAAATGAAGACAGAGAAAATGTTAAATGTGGAGACAGGAACATGCTTTTTCTGTCTGTGTCTGCTGTCACCACTTGAACTGACGACTGGTATTGTATTAATATGCATTAAATTCTGCAAAAGGTAGGGAGTACAAAGAGTATGTGTAGAAGGATGAAAGAGAAATCTTTTTTTGCTATTATAAAGCCAACCCCTTGTTTTGCCTTTATCAAGTCAAGGTACATGACTGAAAACTCTTAAGAGTCAGCATTGCGTACAGACAGGGCATGGCTTGTGGGAGGTCAGCATTTGGAGCCTTAAGGAGCTTCTTTTGCTCACCACCATCCAATGCTTCAAACTACAATTCTCTCCATGAGACTATAAATATTTTAAAGATTAGTACCTGGCTTATGATTTTGTTCTTATACTTCCCCTCCCTAGGCATCAGGCTGGCTAAAGAGCAGACTATTACTGCTTTAGTTTCAGGGTGCTTATTGCACCCAAGTGATTAGTTTGGCTAAAAGTACCTAAAAAATACAAACATGCCTGCTGTATTGTGAATTAGTTATCATCTGAAACACTAAAAAGCTAATAATAGCAACAGTACTACAAAGCTAGTAAATGCAGTAATTACAGTGACACTTACTGTTTACTACGTGCCATTCAGTTTTCTCAATTAATTCTACCACCACCCTATGCAACGGGTATAATGAGGAAATCAAATGAATTTATGTAAGATAATACATATTTAAGTGGCTAAACCAGAATACAAATTGCACTGAATTTTATAACATAGTACAAATGAATAGCTGTTCCAGGTGAGCACAAGTTAGAAAGTATAAAAAAGTAACCCAAAGGCTCATAATTATTAAAAAAAAAAAAAAACTGAGATGATAATGCTGGTAACAGCCACCATTTATTGTGCACCTATTATGTTTCAGATGCTATTTTAAATACTTAAAATACATTACCTATTTGGATTCTCAAAACAATTACATGATTTAAGTACAGGCATACCTCTTTATTATACTTTGCAGATATTGCATTTTTTACAAATTGAAAGTTTGAGGCAACCTTGCATCAGGCAAGTCCATTGGTGCCATTTTTCTTCACTTTGCTTCTCTGTGTCACATTTTAATAATTCTCACAATATTTCAAACTTTTTTATTATACCTATTATGATGATCTGTGACCAGGGATCTTTGGTGTTACTATTGTGATTGTCCTGGGGTGCCACAGGCCACACCCATGCAAGACAGTGAATTTAATCTATTAATATAAATATGTGTGTTCTGGCTGCTTTAGCATCTGGCTGTTTCCCCACCTCTTTCCTCAGGTCTCCCTATTCCTTGAGACACAATATTGAAACTAGGCCAATTAATAACCCTCCAGTGGTCTCTAAGTGTTCCATTGAAAGAGCTGAACTTCTCTCATTTTAAATCAAAAGCTAGAAACGATTAAGCTTAGTGAGGAAGGCATGTTGAAAGCTAGATAGGCCAAAAGGTAAGCCTCTTGTGTTGGTTAGCCAAGTGGTAAATGCAAAAGAAATGTTCCTGAAGGAAATTAAAAGTGCTACTCCAGTGAACACACGAATGAAAAAGTGAAACAGTCAGTTTTAGTGGTCTAGACAGAAGATCAAATCAGCCACAACAATCCCTTAAACCAAAGGCTAATCCAGACTGAAGCCCTACCTCTCTGCAAACCTATGAAGGCTGAGAGAGGTGAGGAAGCTGCAGAAGAAATGTTTGAAGTTAGCAGAGGATCCTTCATGAAGGTTAAGGAAAGAAGCCATCTCCAGAATATAAAAGTACAAGATGAAGCAGCAAATGCAGACAAAACAGCCTTCATAGAGAAAGAGGATGCAATCTAGGACTTTCCTAGCTGGAAAGAGAAGTCAATGCCTGGCTTCAAGCCTCAAAGGACAGGCTGACTCTTGTTAGGCACTAATTCAGCTAGTGACCTTAAGTTGAAGCCAATACTCATTTACCACCCCCAAAATCCTATAACCCTCAATGATGCTAAATCTACTCCACCTGTGCTCTATAAATGAAACATCAAAGTCTGGATGACAGCACACCTGTATATAGCATGGTTTACTTAATATTTTAAGCCCACTGTTGAGACCTACTACTCAGGAAAAAAATATTCCTTTCAAGATATTATTGCTCATTGATAACATACTTGGTAACCCAAAAGCTCTGATAGAGATGTATAGAAAGATAAATATTTCTATGCTTGCTAACATAATATCTATTCTGCAGCCCATGGATCAAGGAGTAATTTCAATTTTCAGGTCTTATTACTTAAGAAATATATTATGAGAGGCTATAGCTGCCATAGTGACTGATTGCTCTGATGGATCTGGGCAAAGTCAATTGAAAACCTTCTGGAAAGGATTCACCGTTATAGATTCCATTGAGAACATTCGTTATTCATGGGAGGAGGTCAAAAGCAAACAATAGTTTGGAAGAAGTTGATTCCAATTCTCATGGATGACTTTGAGGGATCAAGACTTCAGTAGAGGAAGGAACTGCAGATGTGGTGAAAACAGTAACGGAGGCAGAATTACAAGTGGACCGTGAGGATGTGACTGAATTGCTGCAAACTCATGACAAAACATGGATGAGGAGTTGCTTCTCATGGATGAGCAAAGAAAGTGGTTTCTTGAGATGGAGTCTGCTCCTGAAGATGCTGTGAACATTATTGAAATGACCAAGGATTTAGAATACTACATAAACTTAGTTGATGAAGCAGCAGGTTTGAGAGAATTTACTCCAATTTTGAGAAAAGTTCTATTTGGTAAAATGCTATCAAACGGTGTCACATGCTACAGAGAAATCTTTCTTGTAAGAAAGAAACAATCAATGTGGAAAAAACTTGTATTATTGTCTAATTTGAACAAATTGCCACAGCCACCTCAACCTTCAGCAATCACCAACCCATCAGTCAGGAGCCAGCAGTATCGAGGCACGATCCTCCACCAGCAAAAAGATTACAGCTTGCTGAAGGTTGAGATGATATTTAGCATTTTTTTTAGCAACAAAGTATTTTTCATTAATTTATGTACTTTTTTTAGACACTATATTATTGCACACTTAATAGACTACAGTATAGTGTAAAAGCAAAATTTTCTATGCACTGGGAAATCAAAAATTAGTGTGACTCACTTTATCGCAATACTTACTTTATTGCAGTGGTCTGAAACTGAACCCACAATAAGTCTGAGGTATGCCTGTGCTATTAATACCCCACCTGAGAGATGAGGAGACTGAAACACAAGAGAGGTTAAGGAACATGCTGAAGGTCACATAGTAAGTAGTTCAGCTGGATCTGGGTGATGTCATCAAAGCCAATCAAGAACAGAATACGATCCATTAAACTAGTGGTTGTCAATCTTAACTGCACATTAGAATCACCTGAGGCGCTTTAAAAACTAGCATGCTGAGCTCAAATTAAAATCAGAGTGTCTGGTGAAGCCTAGGTCTCAATATGGTACAAAAGTTCCCCAAGTGATTCTAATCTGCAGCTGTGGCTGAGACACAAAGGCTGTATTACACAAAGACGAGACTATCATTTCGATTCCCAGCAAATAACATTGTACTCAAGGTCAGCTCAGGAGGCAGATTTACAAATCAGTAGTAAACAATGGAACCATACCACTATTGCCTTTGCTGTGGTAGAAAATTTATTAGCATTGATTGTGAGCAAGAAAATTATACATAACTTAAAACAAAGAGTCCCAGAGTAGATGTAGTCTTGTGTTTATTTAATGAATGTCAAAGCTGACTTTCTTATCAGTTTTAATTGGATAGTAAATTCACCCTTTTATTTCCAGAAACAGAGTAAGATTACCATATTAGGAGAGGCCTTACAAGATCTTTTCTTCATTGAACTCAAAGAGATGGTTAATTTCTCAAATGTTAATTTATTTCTGTGGGTTCTATTTTTCAGGTCCCTTTATTTTTGGTAGCCATAGAGGGCAATATTTCAAGGCATAAGAAATATTACTCTCCATACAAGTGAATACACACCACTGTTTTCTGAGTTGGGTTTCAAACAACATATGAAATCCCAAAGAAAACTCTTGGATGTACAGTGGTTTGTAGCATGATGGAACCTGCCTGCAACTTCAATTATAAACTATGCCCTTTCCTTCTCTTTGGGGCAAATAAAAAAGCTATGAGAAAAAGGTATGGCAGATAAAGAGTAATGCTTGGTAAACCAAACCTACCAAGGGAAGTGAGAACAAATACTGATTTCATCAAGACTTTTCTCAAAGGTATAATTAACAGAATGTAACCACATTCCCCGTTTTGCCCTCTTTATAAGATTCTCCGACCAAAGGGACTCACAGAACTAACAGAAATGTAAACTGGGGAGGGGGTTAGATAGATGGCTGTTCTCCAACGACGGAACATTGATTCAATGACCCCATTAAAAATACAAATTATAGCCAATCTCCACATATAAGGCGCTGTCAACCTGTAGTCCTTACTTCCCTTGTCCACTAGATTTATGACCAGGCTAAGGACAGCAAAAGTCTGGTAAAAATGCTCTCCCCAGAAAGCGTGCATGCTTAGCCAATTTGTTATGTTCACCTTTAAAATTGTTCCTTAACCACAGTCAGGTTTCTCAAAGTGCAGGCTCTCTCTCTTTACAAGACTAGGCCTTTCTCTCATTCTTATGGTTGACACAAAATCACTGATTTACAAGGTTGGGACTTGACAGATCAGGTGCATGGCACACTTTCCCCCAATGATAGGTGCCCCGCCAGTTATTTTTGTCATTTCCTCCTTCACTGGTGTTTTCCACTTATTTTGGCTCCAAATATCAAGTAGGTCATCCACAGACAATAGGGCAGGGAAATATGTCACAAATTCTAGCTTTTTTTCTCTCTCATAGAATTGGCTAATAGGAAACTTTTTTGGCTCATTATATCCTAATTTTTTTTCCCACATACCCTTGTTTTCAGCATTGAAATGTTTGTTGTTTTTTAAAAAAGAAATCTTGGGTAGGGTAAATTGGGAGAGAGAGACGTCCTTCTGAGGTTTTCTTTGAAAATCACTGGAAAGTTTTCAATAAATACTGAGTGAAATATAAAGTTAGCTTCTCCTTTATTATTCAGATTGTTTTCAAGAGTAATATAATAGCAGGCCTATCAAGTATGTATACCATCAGGCCAAGCAATGAATTTTAAGGGTTACACTGCTTTTCTAGACAATAAATGTATTTTATTTAGAATACACAGCTCTATAACAGCTGTCTCAAAGGTTTATATCCATTTATTCTATTAGATTTGTTGTCATTTCTACCATGGGCTGTGTTTCAGAATCTGAATTTATGAACACTTAGCAGGAGACCAAACCATAATATCTGAGTGATTCTGAATTTCATGAGAGTATAAATTCATTTAAATTTAGTTAGAGCTCCTCTTTTACTATGTTCACCATCTACTGACACTCCCATGGAGAAACAGGGAAAACCAAAAAAGCCCAAGGGATGTATGTCGGGGATAAGGAGAGATGTCAATGCTCTGCACTCAGCAAGAGTTAAAAGTCAACATTATCCTTGAAAGTCTCTTAAAAATCACTTGAAGTTCCCTTGAAGTAAATCTTGAAGTACAACCTCTCAATGTGTTCTTGGCAGCCAGTTTTGTTGTGTTTTGGTTTTATTTCCAGCCTTGTAAAAGATCACTGTGTTTTGCGCCGAGCACCCCATGTTGTGGTAGGCTTGCATTTAGAGGCCTAGTTTTATTGGAGGAAGAGAGGATGTATAATAGGAAACATGTTTAAAATGCTAGAACCACACTTGGTGCTGCAAGATGTCCACACTTTGAAAGCACAGGAAGCTGGCAGAGAGAGGACAACAGCTTCACACAACTTGCTTCACAATATTGACTGGGGACCTCCAGGCACCAGTCTATGTGCTGGGGAAAGTTCCTACCATCACAGAGCTCATGTTCTAGAGAGGGACAGCAAATAATATATAAGGAAATACATTGACTATAGATGGTCATAAAAGGGAGACAAAGTACAGCAGAATAATGGAGATAGGACATGTTGGGGATGCAAAGTCTCAGTAGTATAATGTGCTGTTTGCACAGGGAATTTAAGGTATTGCCTGAGCAGGCCATATTGCTACTTGGAAGAAAAGCAGAATAGTTGTAGAAAGAGCAAGTATAAATGCCCCAGGGAGTAGGTTTCAGCCTGAGACAATGCCAATGTGCTCATTGTGTAGCCTGGCAGGTGGAATTGACTTCCTTAAATTCATTCTGTCTTAAGTATATATGGACAAATTCCTGTAATGTAAATAATTTAGCACTTCCTATGAGCCAGGCAGCATTCTAAGTCCTGTTGTTGGTTGTTAATTCCCATAACAAACTCTCTGAGGCAATTATCACCCCCATTTACAGAGTGGGCAAATGCAGCACAGGAATGTTAAGCAGCACGCTGAAGGTTCCAGAGCCAAAGGTAGGGGAAGCCCCATTTATACCTAAGCCATCTGATCCCTCTAAACTACTAGACTATATCGTCCACCAGGACATATGAATATGACACAATTCCATCAGAGTTTAACGAACAGACTGCTCTTCCAAGACAGGTGACATCACTGAGGCATGCTGTTTATAGCAACACTTAGTCAATTGATAAATCTTATGTGCTACACAAGTCTCTTTAAATTCAGGAAGGCAAAACCCAGTTTCTTTGTGAAACGCCATGCTGGAGGTGAACAGTTTTATTGCTGCCATACCATGGGCACAATACAGTACTTCAATATTTAATCAATGTTGATGCTGTTAATGTACATGGAATATATACACATGATTAAGATTTATTACTTTTGAGACATGGCATCTACAGGCTAACCTATGGCTATGCCTAAAAACATTATGAAATAAAAACTTGATATATATACATATATATATATCTGAACGTACAGCCTACATTATGTCAAGGATAATACAGCTCTATTTTATCAAAACAATTCAAAATAGGCTCTAACAGCTGGCATGGACAAGTTGCACTTTGACTGTCTAAGTTCAGGGATGGTGTGTATGTTTTGTACTGATTTGTCCCATGTTCGTGCCTGCAGTAAGGGACCCCGACTTATTCTGAGGCCATCACAGATACCCACCTGGCAAAGTTTTGGTTCTTCCCAGATTAGCATGTCACAGTTCAACTCATGAATATGAGTTGTATGACATCTTCATGCTCTAGTTACTACTACGTAAACACCTTTACCATATTGAACATCTTCAGTTTAGATAAATGAGAGAAGTACTATGATCAGACAAATTAATATGAAGGACTAAAAGTAAATATTACCAATTCTGAATTGCTCAATAAAAGCTTTTTTGCTGTAATACTCTAATAATAAAACTTCATTGAAATGGTTTAAAAACCTACAATCAATTTAGCATATTTCTAAGTAGGTTATATATTTCCTTCTCAGAGAATTTTCTTAAAAGTGATTGTACATTGCTTTATTCATATGTAGGACAATTTTAACACATTGACTGCCATGTGAGTTTGTATTTAACTCAGGCTAGTTTTGAGTCCGGGGCATCATGAAGGAAAACCCTGCAGTTGGTTTATGAAAATCTGAATTGTTGATGTTCTTATTGTTATAATTAATAAATAAAATGATTGATAATTATAAAACATGGATTGCATTACATATAATTCACACACAGAAAATAAAAAACAACAAATTAGAAAGGATTCTTTTGTTTTCATAAAATACTGTGGCCTCGGGGGAAATGTTTTTTTTTCTAGTGTGGCAGCCAATGTGTTAAACTCCTGTGTAAACATTTCTTTTTATCAGACATGAAATCAAAAAACTTTAATATATGGACTTCTTCTCAAATATATCTGCAGATTTATCAAAACAAACATATATAGTAGAAATAAAATCTGATGTAATGCACTCAGATCATTCTATCATAACTGTCATTTAAAGAACATAAATTCAATAACAGTAAGGCTGCCCAAAGAAGCTGCTAGGTAGGTAAGGACCTACTGTGCAAAGTATTTGGCCTTCTAAATTTTAAACCAACATTTCACTAAATCATTTAGGTTGCTTCAGTTTTCCTGCGAGCTTGTTACATAGAAGGAAATAAATTATCTTCATGAGAATATGAGAAGGATATTTTCTGTGATCATTTGAGTCAGTCCAGAACGAAGTAAACAATGTATTTCAAGCAATACGAAATAATAATTTTAGTGTTTGCTATGTTTCTGGAAGTTCCTAAACAGTCTGAATATATATCACAGCAAGGTGATTGAGTTCTTGCATTTTTACGCGGTGTTGTATAAGCTGCAGAAGATGCAAACTTTCCAGATTTATAATCTCAATAAAACATTCATGAACAAAGTTAAGGAATAATTACTAAGCCTTTTGACAATGATATAAGTCCATTTGCTAAGTCTCTGAGAAGGCAGGGACCACAACACCCTTATACTTACTATATCCGAGGGCCTATTTCAGAAACTGACATATACAAGGCACTCTGCTTATCTGGCTTTAAAGTTTGTGCTATTTCGCTTCTAATGTTTCTCCAGCTGAGATCCACAGACTACGTGGCATGGGGTGGACATGGGCATATAGTCCAGGGTCTGCAAATTCACCTCAAGAATCTGTCAACAGCACTTCTCTACCCAAATAATTAACACAAAATATCCTGAACAATTTGGATCACCGTATTTTTTAAGCAAGAACTGTTCCCTGACTTCAATGCCTTGGGTTTTATTTGTGATGATTATTGTATTTCAGGTACGTACTTACATAAGTAGGGAGTTCAGAGCACAGGTTTTGAAACCCAACTGTCGGGGTTGTATTCTTGCTCTGCCACTAGCTATGAGACCCAAGGCAAATTACACTACCTCAGTTTCTCAATCTGTAAAAACAGGGGAGAGCTTAACTCTTAACGTTTAATCATTGCAGATGATGTTAGGCTAACATTTCCCTAATTTTTTTAAAAAAGGACAAATTTCTGCCCGATATCATGTTTACTCTTCTACAAATTATAGAGACGAAATTGTTTAGATAATTCATCACGTGGACACACATGGAAAGGTGGACTTGTCATGGTGGTTTTAATACACAAAGGTAAAGGTAATTATTAAATTTTACCCTTTCCACACTGTTATTCTCATTTAGGTGAATGCCTTTTTTTATATCACTAAGCGTATAAAAAAGGTTCCTAACCTTCAAACATGAAGACAGAGTTTATACAAATTCAAATGTAATGATAATAGGTTTAAAGTAATGACATGGTACTATAGTGTTGAGGTATAATCCATCATCTGTTCTTCATAAAAGTTCCCTAGCTATAGGAAATGTTTGGGAGTTACTGTGTCAATCAGCATTCTGGAAAATAAAATGATAATGTCTTATTATGCAATGAGGGGAAAACTAAGCATATGCACATGTTTCCAGTAAAGATTTCCAAGACTAATTAAAGTACATAATCCTCCTTGGGTAGCAAAATAATTCCATCCTTACGGCCTGAGGAATCTAGTGCCCTCAACGCTAGCCTAAAAAACTAAATACAAAATGTGATAGTAATGTGAAAAATGGTAACTCCATATAGGTGAGAAATTATAAATAGGAATCTCTTTTACCATAAGAAAGCTAATAAATTAAGATGGATGTCTATGTATTTCAGGTTTGTTGTTTTAAGTACACTTAACTATAGAAGCGCATTTAAAAAACCCTTTGGTCTTTCAATATTTTCATATTGACACTTTTCAAATACAGTTTTTTATAATTTGTAGTATTTTAAGAATGTACCCAATAAAGGTGAAAAGTATCAATACATATTATGGATTTATTCATTATTGTAAGTCTGATTTGCTGATAGTTTGATAGCATACTTGTGGCTACATGTAAAGCACAATTGTAGTAGATGAAATCTATGATTATTATAAATTTAACAAATAGTATAACTCTCTGGGAAAAGATAACTGAACTTTGTAAAGAAAAAGGGAAAGTAACCATTAGTTTCTGAATTACAGTGGAAAATGTACTATATGTTATATTTAAAAGAAATAATTTGTCTCGCAGGAAAATGAAATTAGTATGCAGATAATTTTTATGTTTGTTTTATTAGGATTCTCATACTATAAATGAGTGAATATTATTAATATAAATAAAATCAAGAAACTGTAGTACAAGTGTAGATTGTATAGAGGAAGACCAAGCTATCTCTCATATCATTAAACACTTAAATAGATAAGGATAGAGTAACTTAGACTGAGGAATAAGAAAAAGTGACTAACAGAAGTAGCCATGCTGTTCTACATTTATTCATTCTAGAACTCATTGACATCTGTTATATATTACACTTTTAAAGAGTTGATCATCTCTTCATGTGATGTAAGCAATTTTTTTTTGAATTATGAATTGTTGGAAGTACCTTATATTTAGTAAATCATTCTAAAAAATCTCTTCAAAATTGCTTCTGTCTTTAAAATTCAGCATTCCTAAGCTGAACAAGTTATTTTTTAAATGAAACTAATTTAGTGGGTAAGTGATCATTTCAAATTCTTTCTTGTCACAATATCTCTAATGGCACATTTGCCCTCTTTAACTTGCCATTTACTGTTCAAAAAAGAAATGTAAATATGTTGTAAAGCTGCAATTCTGGGAGTCATTTCAGTAGAGATCATTTAAGAAAGTGACAGAATAAAAAAAATGAAGATTAAAACCACATAGGAATAATGGAAGTTGATCAAATATAAACATATATATAAATTAAAAATAACTTAAAACATTGAATCTCTATAAAGAAATTGAATTCTCTATAGTTTTGCTAATATAATGGTAATGCAGGTTCATTACAGCTTATAAAACTATGAATACTGCTCCACTGTAGCTATTTGCTGGCACTTGGTATCTAAGAAAATAACAGTCATTTATATGACAAAGACTGAAACATTTTGTAGCAGGTATTTTTCCCCTCCTCTTAAAGCTGTTGCTCTTCTCAGTCCTCTTCCTGGGCTCATAAAACACACTGTTATAGAAATTTATTTAATCAAATTCTTCTCAAGGGATAAAGAGTAACTGTTGATTCTGACATTTTCCAAGTAACAAGGAGTTTAACATTATAACAGCTCAAGGCCCGGCGCAGTGGCTCATGCCTGTGTCCTAGCACGTTGGGAGGCCAAGGTGGGAGGATTGCTTGAAGCCAGGTATTTAAGAACAGCCTGAGTAACATAGCCAGACCCTGTGTCTATACAAAAAATAAAAGAAGTTGTTAGCATGGTATGGTGGCATGTGCCTGGAGTCCCTGCTACTCTGGAGGCTGAGGCAGGAGGATCACATGAGGCCAGGACTTTGAGGTTGCTGTGAGCTATGATGACAGTACTGCACTCTACCCAGGGGGTCAGAGTGAGATTCTGTCTAAAACAAAACAAAACAAAACAACAACAACAAAAAAAACACAACTCAGCCTGGAAAAGTAACATCTTCCAGGATGACAAAGACTCTCTCCTTGATTAAACTTTAGATGGACTCCTTGAAGCCTTCTTTTTAACTAGGCCTCACCCTTGGGCTCTGTCTTCAGCCTGCCTAGTTCAGTCATAGCAAAAATCCTGCTAAGTCAGTTTAGCAAGAATAACTCTACTCTTGATTGATCACTTTATCTGATCAAATTTCTCATTCCTCACCTTTTATATCTGATCACCTGGCCTACTTTCAGCAAGAATCCTGTCAAGTTAGTTTAGCAAGAATTCCCCTACCCTTGATGTTTTCTGTAAGTAATTTTCCATCCACTGCCGCCCCCCCCCACCCCCGCACTATGCTAGTTAGGTACTATAGGGGAAGAAAAGTATCTTTTCCTTCTACCCATCTTAGGTTCATTGGCTGAGGCCCCTGTAACAAAAGACCGATTAACAAGAGAAAAAAAATTTTAGGTAATAATTGATAACACATGTATACAAATTTATTAAAATGTAAATTTAGCATAAAAATTTAACATAAGTTTTACTGGACATGGGAGCCTTTATAAGGAAACAAAGATACTTATAAAAACCTGAGTGTTTTTTGTGCTAGATTTGATTAAGAGTGGAAAGTTGTGGAGAAATATGATAGGACAAAGGGAGTATGATTTTTAAGTGTCATAAACTGGGGGAAACTAGGCAAGGCATATTTGTTTAGGACCCTCTCTGTGTCACTTTGCCTTCAGGGATAAGAATGTTCCTTTCCTCCAGGAATAGGGAGGGCATCTCTCACATGAGGGTCATATGGCTGCTTTAGGGGAAAGTCAGAAAGTCCTTCCTACACATGTTGTTTCTCAAATTCCTTCAGCTTATTTCAATATGCCAAGATGCCATATTTTGGGGTAGCATCTTCTCAGCTCTGTCACTATAAATTCCCAGCTATCTTTGCTGTATCTGGAGTTGAGCCCAATCTCTCCCTCCCCATCACAGTACTCTTGATATTTCTCACAATAGTCATTAATAACGTCTTCCTTTCCATTTTAAAAAAGTCTCAGAATAACATTTTCTTTAACACCGAACTTTCAAGATAATTAATCTACCAATCTATTAATTTTCAGAATCTGCCCAACTTTTGTCTTTAAGGTAAAATATAATTTATCTGTAGGTAGGTATGGGTTAGGGTCAGACAGATAAGGAGGAGTTAGGAGTAGAGGAAAGGTAAAGAAAAAAAGAGGGGTGGAAAGTCACAGGAAAATTAGGAGGGAAGGAAAAAAAAACTTATATAAGTGACTTTTGTTAATGTTTCAGTGTAGATTTAGAAAAAGCCAGGTCTACACAATCAATCAAGGATCAGAAACATAAATGCCTATAAAGATAATAGAAATGGGGGAGGCTAGTTGTGGATTATGAAGACCGTGGTGACTGGCGGTGGGAGAAAGGCAGCACCCTCTGAAGTTGGCAACACCCAGTCCACCCTAGCCGCTACTCCCAGGTGGCAATGTGGGCAGTGTGGTTGTAACAGCTGAACTTTCAAAGAAATCAGGAAACCTAATTTCTCTGGAGAAGAGACTAAATGTAATTTTACTGTGGGGTCCTACAATTCAAACAAATATAGCTACAACTGCATGCAGAAGATACCCCATAAAAATATGAGTAAAAACAAACATGTCAGAAGGAGAATACAATTAAGGGAAATTTCCCAAAGGTTTTGATGTTTCCTAAACTAAAATATTCAAGTAGATTTTCTTTAGAGCCAAGAAGCCACTTAGTCCCTGCCCACGCCTCAACTCCCCTGATTTTTTCTGGTTGTGAATCCAAAACACACATACACATACAGAGAGTGTATGTGTACATTTTTAAAAAATATTATTTAAAAAATGATTGCATATGGATTGTGATTAATAACAATACCCCAAGGATGGAAAAACTATAAATTCAGCTTAGTTCAGTCCAACAATCTGACCCCAATCTGGGCTACAACTAGTCCACAACCATAATTAGTAAACAAGTAGGTTGTACAAACCATCCTTGTATTCTAAGTGTGAAGACTTACACAAATAGATAAACAGAAGAAAAACAGTAACCACTGCAGAAATATGTACTTTTTTATTTTTATTTTTGAGACAGAGTCTCACTCTGTTGCCCGGGCTAGAGTGCCGTGGCATCATCATAGCTCACAGCAACCTCAAACTCCTGGATTCAAGCGATCCTCCTGCCTCAGGCTCCCGAGTAGCTGGGACTACAGGCAACTGTAATCAAACAACTCTTTTTTTTTTTTTT
>VBSM01003169.1:5450866-5580722 GCA_008086735.1 Cheirogaleus medius | reverse complement strand
ATTTTTAGTAGAGACAGGGTCTCGCTCTTGCTCAGGCTGGTTTCGAACTCCCGAAATTGAGCCATCTGCCCGCCTCGGCCTCCCAGAGTGCTAGGATTACAGGCGTGAGCCACCGTGCCCAGCCCAGAAATATATTATTTTTCTGGTTTGTCTGACATTTTAAAAACAGAAGCACAACACAAAGCAACTAAAATGTAAGCAGAGAGAAGTGAATGCACCCGAAACTAGACTTTGTAACTTGTCAGGAGAAAAGGACTGCAACATGAAAATAATTTGGAAAAAGAGCTACAGCAGAAAGGAGTTTGAAGACAGATGTGGGTGGGATGAGGCCAAAATTGATCCTGGCATAAATGAAACTCTCAGGGAAGTAAGCATCTATCTTGCTGAAAATAGATGAGAGGAATTACATATTTTATTTCTGATGTGTATATAAATATATATTATATCAATGTGATAAAGCCTATTTATGAACTGAAGAAGAATAAGGGTTTGTTGACTTAATTTGGTTAAGTGTGAATAAACCTAAGATCAAAGATCTTGTTTCAATGATATCTCTGGGCCCATTTAATAAAACTAATAAAATGTAGGGTAAAATTAATGATAATTTCTCCCTTAAATTGCAATCCATTTTTTCCCAGGGTTTATCACTTTACCTCACTTCATTTTCTAACTTTAAAATATACAGGTGTATTTGAAACTGAAAAAAACTAGTGAAAGAGGGAAATGTATACAATATTAAAACACATTTTACTTATAAAGTCACTCTGGTGATTCTGGGATCCATACATTATCAATGCCTAAAAGTCAAGAGACACATGGTATGTATTTCCCATATCACAGAAGTTTGTGGAAAGTTTTGGGAGAGACCATACAGTTCTCCTCCATTTACAAGCAGAAATGTGGTTTAAGTGCTTCACAGACAAATTATTACCAACCCTGTCATTTTTTTCCAACAAAATGACAATCTGAATTCTTGACTCCCCACCCCCAAAAAAGTCCTTTGTATGATCAAATTTGAATCTGTCCTGTTAAACTTAACTTTATGGTCTCTTGCTCTACTTTAGGGTTGAGGGATATCTTTCCTATTTAAACACAAATATACTTGTGATGTTTTATATTCCTCCCAGGAGAGTAGCCTAAATAACTAGTTCACCTTTTTCCCCAGTCTTAATGGTTATTTCTACTCCATAGCCATTCCTCTACCACAATATTTACCATGAAAACTGCAGTCCAAATTGAAAGTAATACATTGTAGAATATGTGAACTTCCTTATAACACAGCTGTACTTTGTCACAGTAAGCTCATTTCTTTGAATCTTCTCTTCCCATGTTAATCATTTTGATTTGGGGACACATAATCATTGCTAAAGAGCCCAAATAGATAACACTGACTTTGGTTTTATAATGATGCTCTGAAATAATTTATGTTCTAATTGTCGAGAAGAGGTATAATGCATATATGCAGTTTCTGCTGGATAATCTGATTCTTGAAAGACCTTTCCTTAATTCACAGGTAATGAATACACATGGAACATTTACAAAATATTAGACATATTAGAAATACAGAGTGTAAATACAACATCTAGTATATAAATCAGAGAACTGAATCAAAACTAGAATACACCAGTGATCACAAAAAATGTGCATAAACTGGCACTTATTTAGCACATGTAGACACTACAGCCTACACCAAATATGACCTACTATGCACCTCAAAACATCCAGTTGTCCACAATCTTTAACCTCAAATTCTGCCCTCTTCCCACAGGATTAGAAGATAATCAAATAACTATAATTGAAGTATTTTACTACCTAAGCTTACTCCCCCGCTCCAAGTTTAGTTTTGTTTCTCCCCTATATCTTCATAATCTTTTTTTTTCTTCTTCAGTCCCCAGGGAGGAAGCAATCCTTTAAGATCTCAGATATTTCTTTTGCTCTTTCATCAAGTTGGACACATTTCACTTTCATATTTAACCACACACATTTTCAGTCTCATATTTAAACATACACAAACATCTCAATACCGATCTTTAATACATTCATACTTAATACCTCTTTGGCATTATACCCTTGCTTTCACTTATTTCTAAACACCATTACAGAATAAGTTTTACATTGCCCACTTCCAATTCCCTATTTCCTTAACTGCGCATGTCACTTGTATGAATTGTGCTCTTGAAGGCTGCCAATGTTGTCTTAATTTCCAAAGTCAGCGATTTCCTGAGTCCTTGTTTTTCTTTACCTTTTAACAACAGCAGTGTTCACTGCTCACCAACTTTGATTTCCATGCCCTGTCACTGTCTTGGTTGTCTTCCTTACCCTCCATTTGAAACGCAGAAATTCCCAAGTGTCTGAAATTGACTTTCTTCTCTCTTTTTGTATCTTCCCTCCCTTGGTGATCTTATCCTACTTCTCTGGTACTATTTCCTTTTTGCATATGACTTCCACATCTCTATTCCTAACTAGAGTCTTTCTCCTCACTGCTTGATAGGAATGCTCCATAGAAAATCAGAATACCCTACCTGTCACTCAGAATTTTCTTAGTTCTAAATATAACATTTTATTCTTGAAATAAACACTATTTACGTTTATGATAGCATTCTTTCTTTTCTTCCAACTTACCTAAATTCAAAATTTTGGTAAACTCACAGCCAACTAATTTTCCTACTCACATATTATCAAATAATCTACAGCGCATTTTTCCTGTATATTCTTTCCTGTTCCACACTGTACCTATAGTCTCTACTACCTTATGCTTACATAATTACCAGGACCTTTTATTTAGTTTATCCAAGGCTGTATCTACTGGCTCTACTTCCCTGAACACAATACAGATTTTTCATTGCATCATATAAATGGCCATCCTAAACTACTACATTCAATATATGTCATTCTGCTTACCAGTATTTTAGAATATAAATGTTTAATCTTTAGTATGGTATTCATTATCTTTCATCTGGTTTTATATTTCTGGGTCTATTTTCCCCTACACCCTTCCTCTCTGTACCCTTCCCTGGTTCATGCATATGCTTCTACCCGCCAGAATTCTCTTTCTCTTCTTCTTGCTAAAATTGTCACCTATAAACATTCTATCACTTTAAGTTTCTCTAAGTTTGCCAACTTTGACTCAATGCCTTTTCAGATGAATCTGGCTAAAAGTCACTTCTTTCTCCTATGCACTTTGCTAGCAACTAGCTGATGTCTCTCACAAGGCACTTATTAGATAGCATCATTTCCTGCCCTGACGTATGAGGATTGTGGTTCACAAGTTCTCTCCCCGCATCAGATTGTATACTTCTCAAGGTCATGGTTAATTTTTCATAACTTTGAAATCCTAGTGCACTTGGCGTAGAGTCTTACATAAATCTAGAATTTGATAAAAGTATGTTGAATAAATTCTGACCGAAAACAATTACATAAGAAAAATGTAAGATGCACAGACCTCATCATTGGTAATTACTCTCCTCTTCTGAATCTAGAGTTTACTAAAAGCCAAAAGCTAAAAGTGGGTGACTTTGTACTATGCAAATTTCCCATTCTTCACATTAAAATGTTTTAAAACTCCCTAAGTTAATGCAGAACTTGGCTTAATTCCCACAGCAAGAACAAAGCAGTTTCATTTAAATGTTCCTTCTAGTCCTTAAGAGTCAGCATTTTTGATGTGGGTAAGTGGGAGAGAAGACAGAGAAGACTGCTGCCTATTTAAAGTAACCCCCAAAGAAAGATCAATGTATTTGTAAAAATGAAAAATTAAAACTAGAAAAACTTAAAATGGCAATTTTGATAAAGAGTTTTCCTATTATAGAAATATATTTTAATATAATATGAGGTTTAATTTTACAGCAACCACCCCTTGAAAGCAAATAATTAAGATTAAAAATGGTAACATTTTCGTAATGAACATATTTCTCTATATACTTCAGTAAATGACAATGTATGAAACACCTCTGATGAAAATATCAGAATCTAAAAATGTATACATTGCCTGCTAATTTAGATTTCTTTCATTATTTTACCATTTGATCATTGGAATTCTCTGCAGATAAAATAATTTAAAAAGTCAACGCCTCTAGCCCTGGCTTGGGCAAGGTAAAGTCATTACTTGTAACCAAAATGTTTGTACCCCCATAATACCCTGAAATAATAAAAAAAAGTCAATTAACAATTTGAAAGTAAATTATGTAGAAAAATATGGCTTTGGTAGAAAAAAATAAAGAAATTCATCATGGAACATATTGAAGAAACAGAATAGGTATTTTATTAAGAAAACTATATCCCACAGGTAATCAACAATCTCTTTAATATGACTGTAATAGGTGGCAGTACACAAGGTTTGTGGCCACATATTTTACTTTGTATAGTCATGACCTGACACAAGGCTAAAACCTTCATAGAGTCCTCAACCCCACGTACAAATACCGATTGTAACTGCGGGGACATTTAAAGAACAGAAAAAAATGCTTTATGAAAAAGAAGGGTGAGATTAGGTTACTGTGTAGATGAGAAAAACAGAAAAGACAATGGAACCATTTAAATAGGAAACTGGAATTGAGGTCTGTTTGCTATGCTCTCATTTAGGCAGGTAACAAATTTATTAAGTTAAAACCATAGAAATAACAAACAATGTTTTATAAACAAAGAGAATAAATAGCTAGGAGTAAGACAAATGTTAAATGCTTTGATTCAGATCAGATGCATAATTGATAATAAATCATTACATGGGCTATTGTTTAAACAGTTCTCTTTGTTTCGGAACAGAATTTATATTATTGCCATGGTTTGTATTTTATCATTCTTGTGTCTGTGGCATCTTACTTACCTAGACAATGCACTGAAAAAATCAAAACACAATTCATAAAACAGATTAGAAAAAGACCATATCTATTGCTCTATCGGTTATATTATCATTTACTTATTGTTAAATATGAACTTCATATCTACCCAGTCCATAAAATATTTAATTTACTCTTACCAGATGAGGCAAGGATCATTTGAATAAACACATTTTCAAAAGCAGTCTGCAGTGAGATTGTGAAGAAACATATTGGGGATTCAGAAAAAAAAATGGGTTTGAAATGGAGATTAAATATTGATTTTATGATTTGGCTAGTCTTTTAAAATAAACAGCTTCACAAGTCAGGCCCCAATCTTGTGATGCCTGAGTGTCTGTTTCATTTTTTAGGTCAGGTCACATAGCTCAGGTAGTTCTTTTCTCACTAATCCATTTAATATGCTGAAGATGATCATCTGACCAACCACTTGACAAAAAATAAAAGGGACACTCAAGTGACTGGCACTCAACAAATAAATGTTGCATTTAACTATCTTGTATTATGTTTCTTTAGAGCATTATATTAATGTGAAGGGAACAAAGAAGAAAAAGAAAAAACCCTGATCTCTATCTTTAATGAAGTTGTAACAGTAAGACTTCAAATTCAATCTTTTAAAAATACTGCACAAAGCTGTCCAACTCAGGCATTTAACAAATCAATGCCTCCTGCACACCGCCCCTTCCCCCTTCCACGTTGCACTTCCTAACCTGCTTGTCCTACTCTAGCTTTCTCCAAAGCACTCATCACTGTCTGACATGCAAAATTTGCTTATTTATTTATTTGCTTAAGCTCCTTCTACCCGGACTAGACTGTAAGTTAACAGGCAGGCACCCTTGTGCATTTGTTCACTGCTGTCTATGCACTGCCTACAGTAGTGCCTGGTACTCAGTGAATACTGAGTAAGTAGATGAGAGGACCACTGTTATTCTGGTTTTCCAAATTTCTGGCTTGCATTTCCTCTCTAACATGATGGCTGCATTTTTTCCCATCCAGCTTTCTCTTAGGCACACAGTAGCCTGGGTTACAATGTGATCCACTTAATTGTGACGCAGGGTGAGTTACTACTTTCTCTGACATTCAGCAGAACAGGGATCACAAAAGTATCTGTGAGTTGTGAGCAATAAATGAGGGAATTCATATGAAGTACTTAGTGTGGGCACATACTAAATGCTTAATAAATTATTAGCTGTCATTGTTACCATTATGATTATTAAATTATTTTCTTCTATGGCAAGTAGCTCAACTCCTCTTGAGATGCCTCATAAAGTGACAGGGTTCAGAACAGCCACTCCAAATATGGCACCTGGGCGCACCTAGTATTTCAAGCTGAAGAAAACTGAGAAAACTGCAGAAGTGGAAGGTCACTCTCTGACTTCCTCCTTCCCTTCTCCCCTGAAGTAGGTAATAAGACCCTCATTAATATCCTTATCTCTGAAGACACAGGGGCACAGAAGAATCTCAACAAACAGGACTTGCTAAGTTCCCCCTAATTTATCACCATTAGATAATAACCTTTTGTTCTCCAATCATGCTCTGCATGACTGTCTTTAAAAAATACACAGCTTTCCCAGTTTCTTTGGGTCTTCATTTCTGAAGGCTGTCAGGTAAAATTTTTATTAAATTTTTATGTTTTCCTCTTAATGTGTCTTTCATTGTAGGGGTCTCAGCCATCAGCCTGGAGGATGAGTGAGGAAAAGATATTTTTCTCCCCTGTAAGTGAGACTGAGAGGCATTTAGATTTAGGGATAAGGTTCCATGTGTTTGAATCTTCTGAAAAAAAAAAAAAATAGCTACTTCCCATGTAGGTCCTCTTTCCAGGGGCATTAATCCTCCTCTTTTGTGCCCAGAGAACTGTATATACCTCTGTGTAGTTGAAGTTGATTATGTTCAGGTTTCCCTGCTACACTGTGTGGACTTTTAGGGTATGAAATCTCTGTATCCTAAAGCAGACACTCTATAGACGCCCGCCCACTGGATGGGTTACTATAAAGAAATGAGACTGATCTCATTATTTGTACTCATATCACATGTGCACTTTCATTACTGTTTCAAAATTACATTTCCCAGTAGAAGGTCTTGATCTGGAGAATACGATAGAAGATTTTAGTGTTGGAGAGAGATGGAGAGTGTATATGAGAATAAAAGCAATGTGCTGGAACTCAGCGATTGTGTTGTGAATAAAACGTGCTTAGATGGAGACAAAAACCAGTTCTCATTTTCTCATAAGTAGTTACTCTATTTCAATAGTAGGGATCTAATTTATATCCATCTTCCTTTATGGAAGTGTGACTATCCAGGGAGAAACGATAATGAAAATACTCTTGATAAAGTTGAAAAGCACAGTTATTAGAAATGAGGACTGTGGAATAGGAAAGAGGCTCACAGCTTGAGGTTTGACTATATGTGGAAATTAAATATAATAGGTATTTAATGCCATAGCAAAAAAAAAACTTTCAAGGAATTACTTTTAAAAGTCATCCAAATAGAAAGTATTTAGTAATGCTAAAACCTTTATTCAAATGATAAAATCTCATGGTGCTTTATACAGGCTAGAGAACAGCAATTTTTACCTCTAGAAAAAGAAGCTTGAGACTGGCAGATTTTATTGTTGAATTAGCTATTTGATGGGTATTCAAAATAAGAGATCAGAGAGAAAAAATCCAGGTCTCACAACACTTCTATATTCTGAAACTGTCACATGCTTTGAGTCCATCTCTCTGAATAATACAGAAAGTATATTAGGAAAGTACTTACATTAGGCCTCAGCCTGGCTGCCAGGTCATAGTACTTCTCAGCTGCTTCATTGAGACTAGCCTGTCTGTAAACGAAAAAAAAAATCAAACTATATCATTTATTTAAAACTTACAGATAGGTGAACAGGATCATTGTATTGAAAAATAATTTTTAAAAAAATTCTAGCAACACTGATGAAAGAATAAGTTGCCCAAGCATAAGAAGACCATTAAAGATTGAGTGCTTGCACTGCACCTGTTATTATGTTTATAGCATTATAAAGAGTATTTCAATATAATCCTAGCCAGTAGGCATCCTTAATTTTAAATTTACTTAAGAATTAGAAAAGTTATTATTTTTCCAAGCTAGTGCAGACAATATGTTACAGTGCTGGGATTCTCCAATGTCAACATGATGCCCCAGAAAAATCTTAATTTTTAAAATAAATTGTCAAAATGAATAATTAGTTGGTTTTGTTTTATGAAAATAGTGAACATTTGCAGGATTCTAAAAATTCTATGTATGCCACTCTCTCCAACTCAGAGGGAATCTTCCATTGTGTGCAGTCAACAGGAAAAAAAGGGTGGGGAGAGATTATCCCTCTCGTTGCTGTTTGACCACCAGGGTGAGCACATATAACCTCAGCTAAGTAGATGTTCTCCCTTGGGATTTTCATTCCTCAGTGAGTGACAAAGAGATAAAAGGATGGCAAGAATCCACTCACAATGGTGGAAGCAATGGGGCTATGTCCTAGGCAGACTCTTCTTGTAAAGAGCTGCTACTGTATATCTTGCTTTGGGACCACTGGGGCTACCTTGTTTCCTGCTGACTGGAGCTCTCTAGCCCATCACAAATTCTGTAGTTCCCACAGCCTTCAAACAGCCAGACTCAGTTTCTCTTGCTTATAGCCCAAATCCTATATGTAGCATGCTTGACTTATGCAGACAAGATGCACACTGAATTTTACAGATAAATTTCTTTACTGTCCATTCTTGTGATTCACAGCAAAGACCTAGGTGCAGCCAACTCCTTAGCAGAAGAAAACAAATGGCAGACTCCTGAGGATTTCTAGCTGATTAGTCTTCAAAACATCTATGTTTTTTATTTTATTTTTTATTTTAAAATATTAAGGGAGTACAAATGTTTTTGTTACATATATACCTGGTAGAATGCTTAAGCCAGGGCTTTCAGCGTGCCTGTTACCAGAATAATGTTCGTTGTACCTAACAGATAGATTTTTACTCCTCACTCCTCTCCCACACTCCTCCCTTCTTGTTCCCAATGTCCTTTACATCTCTTTGTGCCTATGTGTGCCTATCATTTAGTTCCCAATTATTACTTAGTGCTTGTAATGTTTGGTTTTCCATTCCTGAAATACTTTGCTTAGGATAATTGTCTCCAGTTCCATCAAGTTGCTGCAAAAGACTTTATTTCATGCTGCTTCAGAACACCTTCTAAGACGGCAGGTAATAAGATCTAAGAAACTCTTGTAGAGGTTGAGCTAGAATCTGGTGACCCTATTTGAGGGGTATAGAATAAGTACTATAGAAAAGTGCCACCTTCAATTTCAGATGATATATACAGCATAACTATGTTGTGGCTGTAGTAAGCAGTAACTGCTGGCCAGGGCTCTAACATTCAAAATGGAGTATTGTCTTCTTAAAGCTGGGATGTTAGGAAGCTTTTGAAACAAGAAGATGACAGACAGGTCAGGAATAAAGAGGAGAACACAAAAATTAACTTTCTCAATTAGAAAACCATACTGAGGTTTTAAAAGAGAAGGCTAACTAGCCATACCTATAAAATTGAATTTGCACTTTGGTCAAGCCAAATGAAAACTGTAAAGACATACCCCATGCAACCATATAAATTATAGAAATAACTAAAGATAACATGTCTCTGGAGAGCAGGACATATTTTTCTAATTTTTAAAGGAAAAATAATTTAAAACATTGCTATTTTTAATGGTGGTTATAAAGAAAATAAAAACCCTTGACCTAATGCTCTACTGGACCCATGACATGTTACAATGTGCTGCTGCAATTTATATTCTCATAAATGTAAAAGCTCAATTACAATATGTCAAGAAAATACTTTAGCCTGGTATGAAACAGTAAAATTTCTCTCACTAGGGTATTTAATGAAGGTTCTCTCCACCAAATTATAGAATCACTTTGGTTCATATTCACTTGGAAATTTGAACCAGAATTCATTAGGTCATGCCCTGGAAAGGTTTTCTCCGGAGGAAAATAAAAAGCATGGAGGTAGGAAATTAGAGTAACTTAATACTACAAAGAAGTAAGTTACTTTGAAGCAAGATCAACCAATAGATGTCTAACATGAAAAGTATAGCTATCATTAATATTCATCTTTATGGATATTCAATTTATGGGTAGATAAGGATCAAAAGAGAAACTGGAGAATCCATCAGATAATATGCCTTGAAAATAATAATCAACTCAATTTAAAAAAGGATTTATCCACCCCAAAAAACTGTTATTAGTTTTTAATGTCTTCATGTTCTTCAGTGGTTTAATTCTCAAAGGAAATATCTAATTTAGAATACTTATTTTTTTAAGCTAGAAGTAGAATTGATGAAATTCTAATTAGATTAAAAAAGTAGGACTTATTATATGTCATTTAACCATGGAAATTTTCATTCTAGGACTTTGCTTCTAATATTAAACAGTCTTTATTAACTACTAATCAGCAGGCATTTATGGCAGCACATGCAAAACTATAGGGAAAAGAATATGTCAGTTCCTCCGAGAAAATGCTTTATATTTTTGTTTTATTCTCTAGACAAGAGAAAAACCTCATGAGAAACTGTTCAATGTCCATTTTACTGTGTATGCTATATTTTATACTACCCTCTGCAAGGAGTATCCTTGGAATACTTAATAAATCTTAATTGCATAGATGACTGAATCATTAATCAACATTTTAAAAGTAGCAAATTTAGCAATATTCTGCCAGTTGCTAGGGGATTATACAAAATATTGTCACGGACTTCACCATGAGATTGTTAAGGACTCATCACAGAAACCAAGTTCCCAAGACTATTAGGATAAGCCTTGTTAAAGCAAAAGATAAAATACACTTTTATTGCATACTCTAATCCTTTCTTTCTTCACTATTTCTTTTCTAGGACAGAAAATTTCTACTTTATCCAGGAATCAATCATTTCATTTACCAATTACAACAATGCCATGAAGCAACTGCTATTATTAAACCACATTTTAAAGATGAGGAAATGCAAAAACAGTGCCAGACACTCACTTTCTTACTTCCTGCAATCTCCCATTTTTCGGAGATCACAATTAGATACAGAGAGGAATCCAATTTCCCACATGTCCAAGTGAAAGACTCAGAAGGTGGGTAATGGGGAAAGCAGTTGGCTGCGCAAGAAATCTCCCAGACCAGATGTAGACAACCTTGTGTTCTGGCCACAATACACTTTACAAAGGCAGAAATGAGATGGTGAGAAAGACAAACCGCTAGTACTAGGAAGCTACAATGAGTTCAGATGGGCAACTTCCCCTATTTAACATGCCAACCTACAAATCAACATTATGTCACAAACCTAGAGAATGAAGATTTAATCACTATGCCAACAATAGTTAATCAACTACAGACCCAAGTTTGAAAAAAGCCCACATGATATCTGTGAACTGGACTGTGAAGTAAACCTTGAATTTCCACCTGTCCTCCCCCCGAAAAAAATCACTGGACAGGGTTGATTGTATTTTAAAAGTCTTTAGATTCAGTATTTTTTTGCCATCAGTGAAAATGTAGGCTCAGATCAAAAACAAATAGTAACAAAACTCACAAATTTCACCATCTGCATACTGCAGAATTCCATTTTTGCACATGCTACTATAAAACTTACATCTGTTAAAAAATATATATTTCATACATCTAATTCCTCTCTCTGGTATTGTTTTATAATAGAAAATATATTTTGGAACACAGGTTTATGGCCCAATAGTCTTATGAGATGTTTAAGAGAAATTTGGGAATCAGTTATGTTATGAAAAAAACAATTTAATATACTATATAAAATGTTTGAAGAAAATCTAATTAAAAAGAATCACAATTACCTACATTTTTATATATTCTGTGAGAATTATAAAATTAAAAATTGCTAATATAAAATTACTTCCTTGAAAATAAAAATTCTAGTAGCATTTAGAAGACTATTCAATTACAATTACTAATAGCTGTCAATTGTTCATTTGAATTAAAAATTAATATGGATGATGACCACTGTTTGATTCATATGAAAGATAATATTTTATTAAAGTCTCGGTAATTATTTTCAAGGATGACTTATGACCATTATTTCTTTTTACTAGAGAGAGATGTTTGTTCATGTAACACAAAAGTAGTGGGAAACAGTAGCTGAGTTTTCCTGGATTCTTGCCAGAACTGATGTTTCGCTTTAAGTTACTCAAAGCAGCACTAAACTTTAATTCTAGTTGATAAGCTATACAGTAGGAATAGAAGTAGAACTGAAATAAATGAGGGCATAAAAACATACAGAAAATCTTAAAATAGCAATACCAGAGTCACACATATGTAAAAACAATGGAGCAGAAAAGATTATTACAATGAAACTCCTACAATAAATTGTTTATGACCCCTAAGCCTTTATAGATGAAACCTGTCAAGGTTCCCCAAATGCTTCATGACTGGTAAGTAGTCATGTCAATTCTGAACGAAAAGGATAGAGAGGTAAAGAAGAAATGTAGCAATAAAAGAGGAAAAGACTATGCTGATAATGTGATTTTATAAAAAGGTCCCTTTACATTAGAAATTTCTTGATGCCCCATCAAGAGTTTTAGCTTATTCTTTCATGCCCTCAAACCATTCAGGGGTTGCTAAGGACAGAGCTAAACCTACATCTAGAAAGATTACATAATGATGTGTACTGGAAACGATTAAAAGGCAGGGAATGTATGCTGGCAATGTCAACCATTATATTCATATATAGCAAATTACCACTTAGGTTTGCAAGGTTTGGATGGGGAGAAGGAGTGGAGGGAATGAAGACAGAAAAGGCAGGATAGAACTTGCTTGTAGTGATTGTCCAAGAACCATCATAAACATCACCTGGGAGTGGCTAGAAGCATAAAATGACTGGCATCATCCAAACCTTCTAAATCAGAATGTCCATCTCAGTAAGATCCCCAAGAGATTCACTTGCACATTTAACAGTGGAGAGCCACTGGGTGGGAAGATGAGCACTTTCAACCTCATCCACCATCCCACTTTGCTTTAAAGAATTTATAACCAAGCCATTACAATGCAGTTGAACTAAGACCCTCTTGATCAAAAGTTGGCAGTAAAATATAGGTAATAATTGAAAAATCTACTTACTTTTGAGTGGTTTTGGTAAGACTGGAGGTGTTAAGAAAATATATGGCCTACAGGGCTTTGGGAATATACATATATCTCCAAAATACATACACATGCACATATATACACACAATATCTGATTTGAGAAAATTTGATTCTGTTCTTTTCTCACTTAAGAATTTAAATTTTATGTCACTTCTAGTAGAAGTTGTAAAGAAGTTAGCATTTGTAAATTCTGTTTTCAATATATTTAATTACATAACATTATGTTGCATGAATATAGAAATTATAAGATAATGATTCTCATATATTCACTCTATGTTCTAGAAATTAGGGAAACAATTGCAACAGGTTGGTATAGTGTAGTTTTGCTTTTTTTTCTTTTACTATAATACCTTAGGGAGCAGTGATAGCTTAGAACCTTAGGCCTATAATAAAGGAAAGTGCACACTTACCTACACTCTAAGTAAAACCCATGTTAGACACTGTATCATGATATTTCTAAAAATGTCATATTCTTTTGAGAATATGAAACTGAATTCTCTCTCCAATGACTCTAAACATACTTTCTAAAATTTACTGTAAAGGGATAATTCAGTAATAATGGAAGGGTCTTAATATTTAGGATTTACAACCTGTTACTCTCTGTAAATCCCTTTCTCCATTGACAAATTAAGAATCACAGCTTTTGTGTGGTCACTCAGTTGTAGAACACAAGGGAGCCAATGTTACACAGTGAGAATAGTATTATACTTAGCCAGAACATATTAAATTTAAATCCCAGCTTTAACAACTATGGGAAGTACTGACTCTGAGCCTCAGGGTCCTCATCTGTAAAATGGGAATATTAGTGTCTACTTCATAGACGTTCCATTAGAACTAAGAGAGTGACATATATAAAATGCAAAGTCTAATGTCCAGCAGACAGGAGATGTTTGAATAAATGCTACCTTTATCCCCTACCCTGTAAGTGGATTAAAAACACAACACATATACACAAAAACCTTTCACTAGAGCCAATGAACACTGTGAATCAGGTAGTTTTTCAATGTCCCTAGATTTCCTCTCAAGTATCAAGTATCTTCATGGGCTGTCCAACTTCCAGTTCTGGGAAAAAGCTGAATAAATCCATTCATACAAAATGCTAATAGAAAAACTGATTCAATAGTTTCCTCTCACAACTCTATAGACATAACTCTACTGTGTTCTAACATTTTAAGTTCTCTTGATATTTTCCTTTGATAACAACCAGTCTGTTTCCATGCTCTCACCCTGGAAGCATCTCGTACTTTTTCATTTTATTTGAAGTGTTAAAAATGTCACTATGTATTGTCAGTATTCATTATGTGAGGACACTCAACATCTGTGAGCAACCTCCCTGTAAATACATTTGGTAATTGGCCACAATGAGGATTCCACCTTCTCAAGCAAGGCAGAAGCCAGAAATTCACTCATCTTCTAGTTTCCTTCAAGCATAGGACTCAGGTTCCACCAAGCAGATGTAATCTCAAGAGCATGGCATTCAGAAGCGAGCATAGCAGGAAGCAGCTAGCCCAGGAGAATCATCTTCTAATGACTGTGGTGCACACTCTGCTTGGTTCTTTGTGGGTGACGGCGGCACATCTCCTGTACTGTAAAAGCTGCCTGAGCCCTAGGGAAGGTTTGGTCACTGTGAATTGCTCCTGGTGTGTAGGGCAGAGCTCTCAAGCCTACTGAGAGAGTCTGTGGGCTACAGAACACTCTTTGTTGAACCCTGTTTGTTCTTAAACTAACAAGGGTGAATTCTTTAGTATGTACTGAAAACTGTGACACATGAAGACAGTTTAGGAATGGACCTATTTTCATCAATTTGTTTTCAATATGACAACTGAAGGCCTTCATCCTATTTTGGAAACTTTTTCTGTTTCTTGATAATTGCTCATCTACTCTATATTCTTTCAGAAATTTCTGTTTTTATTAACTTTTACATATACATAAATAAAATTATATAGGTATATATGCTATATAAAACTATGCACATAGTTATACAGAATTATATAAACATTTATATAGATACAAATAAAACTATATCATATATAATATATATTAAGTATATACTATAATGCATATAAAACTATGTATACTATATATAATTACACAAATTATGAGCTTATATACTATTAATATATGTAATTAAACAAATATATACATAATTATAATTTGTGTGCATGTGAGTTCTCAATATATCCTCCAATCTTTCATTCTTTCATTCATCATTTTCATGTTTTTAGTATTTTCTTTTAGTTTCTAGAAAAATATCTATAATTTCTATTTAAATTGTTAGTCTACTAATTGTATACTGCCTTCACTGTTGTTAAAAATTCAGAGATACTATTCATGTCTTAGTAATCTTTTCTGATGTAAGTCTTTCTACCTACATATTTTATTCTCACAGATATTCTGTTATTAGTTAAGCTACATTACACTGTGGTAATAAAAACATTCTAAATCTCGCAGAATTAAGACAACAAACTGAAAAGCTAAGCTTCTGCATAGCAAAGGAAATAATCAACACAGTAAATAGAAAACCTACAGAATGGCAGAAAATGTTCCCTGACTACATCTGATAAAGGTCTAATATCCAGAATCTCTGAAGAACTCCAACAAATCAGCAAGAGAAAAAATAAAAAACAACCCCATTAAAAAGTGGGCAAAAGGGCCGGGCGCGGTGGCTCACGCCTGTAATCCTAGCACTCTGGGAGGCCGAGGCGGGTGGATAGCTCAAGGTCAGGAGTTCGAAACCAGCCTGACCAAGAGCGAGACCCCGTCTCTAAAAAAAAAAAAAAAAAAAAAAAGTGGGCAAAAGACATGAACACAAAGTTTTCAAAAGAAGACAAATGGCCAAATATATTTAAAAATGCTCAATACCACTAATCATTTAGGGAAATGCAAATTAAAACCACAATGAGATATCACCTTACCCCTATCAGAATCGCCATTATTAAAAAGTCAAAAAACAATAGATGTTGGCATGGATGCAGAGAGAGAAAGAAATGCTTATACACTGTTGGTGGGACTGTTAATTAGTACAATCTCTATGGAAAACAGTATGGAGATTCCTCAAAGAAATAAATATAGACTTACCATTCCACTCAGCAATCCCAATACTGGGTATCTACTCAAAGGAAAATAAGTCATTTTATTAATAAGACACCTGCACTTCAATGTTTATTCCAGCACAATCCACAATTGTAAAGATGTGGAATCAACCAAAGTGTCCCTCAATTTATGAGCAGATTAACTAACAAAATGTGGTGTATGTATACACACACACGCACGTACATACATACACATACATAGACACACACGCGCACACACACACACACACCATGGAGTATTACTCAGCTATAAAAAGGTATGAAATAATGTCTTTTGCAGCAACTTGGATGGAACTGGAGACCATTATCCTAAGAGAAGTATCTCAGGAATGGATAAACACCATATGCACTCTCTAATAATTGGGAGCTAATTGATGGGCACACATGGGCACAGAGAGAAGTAAAGGTCATGAGAAATCAAGAAGTGGGGGAGGGGATGAGTAAAAACCTATCCATCAGGTACAATGAACATTATTCAGGTCATAAACACACTAATAGCCCTGACCTAAGCATTATATAAGCTATCCATGTAACAAAAACATTTGTACCCCCTTAATATTTCAAAATTAAGAAAAAGAAAACAAAATTTACTTCTCACTCATTCAACTATCTAATGCAGGTGAGAAGGGAGGTTTGTCTCTCTTTGGTAACTTCAGGGGATCCATGTTTCACAATTTCCAGGTGAGAAAAAAGGGGAAAACACTCACTCTTACAGCTTTGGCTGAAAAGTTGAATACATCATATTCATATACATTTAATGGTCCAAATAAGACCCAAGCAGGCCTTCAATTTTGATAAAGCTAGGAAAGCGCAATCCTGTGGTTCTCAAAGGTGGAGGGCCCAACATATTTGGTGAATGACATTAATACTATACTTCCACACCACAGAGTGTTCTTGTGAATCACCTTGTAACAGGAATTTAGAATTGTTCTAAGTGCCTCTTATGTTTTTAATGTACATCTGCTCACTGAGGGCCCTTTGTTTTGACATCTCTGATTTGCCATTTTTATTTTAACTGCCAAATTGAAATCATATATTTTAAAACTTTATATTAACCTTATTTTACAGAGAAAGATCTATGTCTGTTTCTTAGAACTGAAATGACTCTATTAAAAATATCTTAAATTTCAAGCCTCTTGAATGTCCCAAGAAGATAAAGATTTGTACCTTGATGGCTGACCTCACTTCTTCCAATTCAATTTCATTCAGATGGAATGATTTTTTTTTCTCTTTTTTTACATTTGTAATGAGCAGGTTTTTTTCCTATTAATAGATTCTTTAGGTCATTTCATTGGGAATTTATCAAAAAAAGGGAACTTAAATCAATATGCTCAATCCATATCTTAAACAATAAACTTTTCCTACATTGCTGACTTTTGATATTAGGTAAACCATTAACTCAACTAACCAAGTCACAACCAAGAAGACAGCCACTCTTTCCCACATATCCAACTGGTCACCAAATCTCGCCAATTTTGTCTCCTAAATATCTCTCAAAAGAACAGAGCTCTTGAGAAAAGAATTAATGTCAAACTCAATTTAGAACTATTTGGCATCCTCAAGGAACACTTTACATGTAATATTAAATAAGCAAAACCTTGATAGCTAACCATTTTGATAAAACTGAATTCAAGGAGAAACCAATAACCTTTCTTATTCTTTTTGACAAGCAAAGCCCTGAATGTTCTCAACTAATAAGGAAAGAGATTGGTGTTCAGCTTGTACAGTGAGCACTCCAGAAATACTTGACTTTAACAGAGTTGAGAAACAGAAAAGCTAAGTAAAAATATTCATGGGGACTGCCATCAAGTTGAGTAGTATATATAGCCAGGCTGTCGTGGTTATACTTGCAGTCAATAGAGGAGTGTGCTGACTCCTACTTAATGAGGAATGCAGACTGTGGAGAGCTAGAGAAAAGGTTCTGGAAATTTACATTCATTGGGTGTCAGGAAGGTGGGGGGGAGAAGACAGGTAAATGCACGCCTAATGGGTGTGGTGTGCACTGTCTGGGAGACGGACATGCTTGTAGCTCTGACTCGGGAGTTGCGAAGGCAATATATATAACCTAAACATTTGTACTCCTGAAAAATTTTGAAATAAAAATTAAAAATAAATAAAAATGAAAGAAAAGAAAAATTTATAACCCAATGATTCCAACAAAAGAAAAATAAAAGATTTCCACATCACCAGTGTATAACAAAAGCATTCCACTGGTTCTAGCATTATGGTAACTAAGAAAAAGTTAAAAGTGATATATTTAACAAGGACAATTTTTGAAATATAATGGGTTTCCATTGGTAGACCTTGAATGCCAGATACTGATTTAATATGTAGCAAAACGCCTTGATGATGAAACTATCTAGTATTATCAAGATGAATTAGACTACAGAAATTTGTGCTTTCCCATCCTTGCAAATGGTTTATTGTGACTAAAAGCATAGTGTTTTATTCATGAAGAACAAAAAGTCCTCTTCCCTGTAATAGTGCCTAACCTTGTCATACAAATTAAGATGTCTTTTGAAAATTACTCTTGCACTGAAGGCTCTTGCAGATTGGCTATAGTGTATTTTATAAATATACCAGTAGTCAGTTGAGTTCTGTGTTCTCTTTGTAGGTGGTCAGCTTTCTTGAGTTCATCATAAAACAAGTGTCTTAAAAAAGCTAAACGTTAATGTGGAATGAGGGCATCCAACTAAAACCTCATCGTATACTTTTCCTCTAAACCAACTTTTAGATTTCTAAAACTTATAAAAAGCCAGGTAGGAGGCCATTAAGATATAGTTATAATAACAATCTCAAATTATAAACTCAAACAAATCTATAAAATTTGCTTTAAATATTGGTTCCTGGGAGACAAGGGTAGCTGGAGACATGTGGTTATAAAAGGACAACACAAGGGATATCTGTGGGGATACTTGTGGTGATGAAACTTACACTGTATTTTGACTATGGTGATGGATAAACCTACATATGACAAAATTACATAGATTATACATACACACACACTGGGGTCCAAGTAAAACTGGGGAAACCCAATAAGGCCCATGGATTATATCAGTGTCAATATCCTGGTTGTGATAATGTACTACAGTTTTACAAAATATTACCATTGGGGAAACTGGATAAATGGTAAAAGGGAATCTCTCTATATTATTTTTTTACAACTACATGTGAATTTACAATGATCTCAAAAAAAAGTTTTAAGAAACTAGTTTCTCTACTTTTCTCAAAACTGATTTTAAAATCATCCAAATGTGAACTAACTTCTGTTATTTATCTTCTTTTTTAAGAGTAACCCTACATAATTACAAATCTATCCCTAGAAGCCAGGCACAGAGAGCGCAGTGTGGATGCCACTTAATGAGGCACTTAGGTAGGGATTTAAATCACTGAGTGAAATTCGTGTAAGTGTTTAAGAGAAGAGGTATATAAATCGTTAACAGAAAAAAATAATGCTTTTGAAAAAATCTCATAAACCATTTGATAAAAAAGTTTCTTTAAAACATTCTACTCCTTTAACCTAAAGCACCACTTACAGATGCACTGACTCTTTTTATATTCACAACAAAAACTGATGATCTGCCCTTTTTTTGCTATTATTGTCATTTACCTTTGTAATAACCCTTCTAAAAATAGAAGCTCTAAAGGTCTAAAAAACGTTTTGTTTCAAGACAAAGCAATAGTGCTGATTACAGAGACATTCTGAGAATTTCATAGGCCTTACGTACATTTGTATTTGATAATCCTTTTCACTATCAAACAGTAAAATGTATCCACGTGCCACATTCAATATAATTAACATAAAAACACAAATATTAAGACTAATTGACATAATGTTTTATTTTGGAGACATTAGACGCTTATTAAATTCAATTTGCAGTTTTCTTTTGTATTTTATGACCAGTAGTTTCTGGAGAGATGAGAAAGGAGGTCATATGCTCTATATATTGTGCACATAGACTATAATGAATAGTTCTAATTTTTACATGGTTAAGCAGCATGTTTTACACTAAGAATGTGGAATATGGTGATACAATAGGGAAATTCATATAATTCATTGCTTTCTCAAAGCCAGGGCATTCATCTTTTAAGGTGCGGTAGTAAAACCTAACCTGAGCATGTGTGCGGCATTGAAGACAACGTCAAACTCCAAGCTGTCCAGTTCAGCTGCTTTTTTTGCCATCTCAGCTGCTTCTACGAGGCGACCTTCTTCCAGAAGAAATTGACCTGCAAAGTATGAATGCCAGTGAGCTTCAACTCAGAAAATATTAGTCCTATGGAACAATAAAACTGCTATTAGAGAAAAGTAAGTACAGTGGTAAAGGTGATTTGGAGCTAAAATTTAATAACATGCTCATTATTTAGACACTTTTTATATGCCTTTCTCTTAATAGTAGGATGTTGCAAGGCTTCTTTTTGGGACCTTAATTTTTTTTTTCTTAAAATAAATTCTCTACTGACTACTTAAACAAGAAATAAGATGACAACATTTAAAGATACATTACAAATATGAGTTGATTTTAATTGGTAGTGCTGTATAACAGCTTCTGTCTCTGATGTATGCGTATAAACATGTGTACCCATGTTGAAATATATTTCTTATATTTGAAAAATGCTAAAATTATTGAGAGAACAAACATAGGAAGATAGGTTAAACATTAACTCACTCTTCATTATATTAAGTAAGGATAAATATTAACAATTTCAGACTTTGCAATGACTCTCAGTTCAGCTTTGGAAGGGTAGAATTATTGCAGATAAGGCCACATACATCTTTAAAATTGCACCTCAAGAACTGTTATATAATGCTATGCCAGAAACACTGTAAAGGTAAAGAAAACAACAAAAGTTGGGCCCAATTTTAAGGCCATAAATATACAGAGATAACAGGTGGCATTTTTATAGCTAGGGATTTATTAAGAGCAAAAGTAATGATGTTAAGCCTTATCTGATATAGATATTCAAACAAAAACGAAATCAGAGGATGGCAGAGATATGCTGAAGCCATCCTTGCAACTGCCAAGCTTATCGAATTATGGTCTGATTATCATCTCTTCTTGTTTGAGGCTTCCTGTTTGCTTAAAATTCAAGGGTCTAACAATATTAAAATTAGTTAGAAAAGTGATTAGTAAGTCCTGAGCTGCACAAAGAAACAGAAAAACTTAAAAAATAGTAAATACTCCCTGGTGGTTATTGAAAGAGCCTATTATTTACTGTTTATCTAATAAATATTACAAATTGCTTTCTAACTCAAAAGACCAGATCTCAAAAGGGAAAACTACTTGTTGTAAGGATGTATAATAAACCACTGCTTCATTTAAATGTTTCTAAACTTTGATTAGAAAAAAAAAGAGTAAAGATAAGCATAGGATTATCAAGCCTAATTTTTTAAAACTAAATGGCAAAGTTTTAAGACCAAGACTTGGAGATCCCTAAGCTATTTCCAAAGTTGCATATCATTTTCTTAGTTTTTCATCTAACATTCTGTGTCTTTCTTATCTCCCAAAACAAATAAATATAATTCTTAGGTCAGAAAATTATTAAGGAAACAGTTATAAATGAGTTTCATTTATAAATTAAAAAATACATTACTTATAGAATTCCTGTATATGTTAACTCTATAGATGCATAGATATGTGATAAAATTTAAAGTACATGTTGCTTTTTTTTAAAAAAAGTGAAACAAGAATTAGATATTATGTATTATACTGAAAAATTAGTATCTCCTCATATATATCTTAATAAAAGATATCAGGCTAAACCCAACCTTCAGTTAGTTATGATTATAGATTTTTAAAAAATATAACAATATTAATTACCTGTACTTAAAACATAATATTTAACTAAGTAACTGCATTAATAAATATATTACTTATTTATGTTGTAATTACACAAAAGATAATGTAGGAAATTATTAATTATTCTTTTCTAGGAAGTTTTTAAGTGAAATGTAATCAATATTAATAGTTGGAAAAATGTGACAATTATTTGAATAATGAAAGTTATTTTCTTAAAATCATTACTCCAGACTGTAGAGGGAAAAGGAGATATATTAGCTCTGGTAAAAAAAAGCAGTGAAAACAAAGGACGTGATAGCTACTGGGTCTGCGCAGAAACAGAGAGGGACACTAACGAGTCATCTATATGATGATGATAATGATACCCAGTAACAAGCTTTGCCAATGCCAAGTGCAGCTTTAATGTTTAAAAACCAAATTAACATTAATTGTGTAAAATCAAATTTGCAATTTTTGTCATAATTTAACTTTTTAATGCTTTAAATTAGCTTTGCCACGCAACATGCACATTGTAAACAGCTTCCAAAAACTACACGAAATACATAATTTTTAGGATTGTGAATGGTGACAGAAAATATTCCCATATCATCATTTTATAACAGCAGAATTCATTAACCATGTTAATACTCAGAAAAATATCACAACCTCTTAGTTAGGTATTTGCATAATACCCCCCCATTGTGTCCTTGACAGGCCACAAATCTCAGTAGTCCAGCATCAGTGTTCTGCTATGATAAAGGCATAAAAAATGGAGTATGAATCATTTGGTTAATTTTTTTAACTGAATTTGAATATTTCAACCAAAATTGAAAGTAAACTATTATTCTGCTATGTTATACAATGACTATTTGAAATATAGCCCAGAACTGATGGATAATAAACATTTTGAATATATAGAACCAACACAAATAGGGAAAAAGAATACTAGGTTTCTTCTTAATAACTACTCAACTCAAAGAACCTAAATTGAGATGTTATTGGAAGAATAATAGCAACAAAATCTGCCCTCAACCCTTCTGCAAGACTTGACCTCAAATCGCTCTTCTCCCACCAGCTTTATCTATTATTGCTTCCACCATACACCAGCCACTTCATGCTAATTATGCTTCCCGCAGTGTAACCTATTGCTTCACATCTTCATTTGTCTGGAACTCTCAGGTTCTAAGGTTTCTCAGCCTCAAAGGTTCTTCTTTCTCAACCTCCAGTTTATCCTGCCTACTTACTATAAAAAAGATCTCTTTTTCATTTTTATGCACTAAAACATTACCTTCTCAATGACACCTTCTTAGACCAGTTTGCAATAGTCTTAGAATTGCTTATGATTTATGTTTACTGTAATGTAATTTATCAACTAAGCCAAAGTACATAGAAAAGTAAAAGGAACAGCATTACTAATGATGCTGGAGCAAAGGTATAAACCAGAACTGTCCTATATGACCACCCCACTTACAGCATGTGTGGCAGGATGTGGAGTTCAGTCCTCTTGTCTTCACCACTATTGGAAAGTGAACCATTTGCACAATACGGCATTGACTCACTGCTGGCATAAGTGGTGAATATTAGCAAGAGTGACCTAAGTGCTGCTCCCTGAAGGATTTCTGTTGAGCCTACCAAGATTGAGACAGATACTCAGTCTGGTGAGTAGAAGCAGCTACTGAGGCTCAGCCAGGACTAAAGGAAAGAGAACACTAGAGGAAGGCAGGCCCTTGGGGGAGAGTCCATCTACAGACTGGTGGATTCTGCAAGGCTGGAGAGGTTGGTTCCCTTTTTTATTGGTCTGTAGCTTTAGTGCATGTCAGAATCACCTAAAGGATTTGAACTAAAACACAGAGCAAGGCCCCATCTCCAGAGTTTCAGATTCAGTGGGTCTGGGATAGAGATTGAGATCTGCATTTTTAAGAAGTTCCCAAGTGATGTTGATGCTGCTAATCCAGTGTCCACACTTTTGAAAATGAGTGTCTCATAGGAAAAATAACATCTGGGATTAGCTATCAGTTAGACTGAGTTCTGGCAATCAACTGCATCTGTTATGCACTTCCTTATATTATGGGGTATAATGACTAGGTTACACCCACACATATATAGATAGAAAGATATCTATATATGAAGACACACGACTTATTAAGTTCACTCTTTCAAAACTCTTAAAATATGGAGTTAAGAGTTTTATCCTTCACATGGAATGATGTATTTCTGAGAAATCACTTCTCTTTCACATACAGTAGACAAACACATTTTTTGTGTGTTTTATAATTGAGTAGGACTGCAAATAAAGAAACCACAAAAATCTTAAGTAAAATATATTTTGTTCTTATGTGTGTACTGTTGCTACCACATTTTATTTCTTGGGTTTGTAATTTGTCTTACTCAAGTTAATTATCATCATCTTAATTGTCTCAAATCAAAGGGAGGAAAAATGGAAAAAACAGATGACAAATTATAAAGAAAAGTCATTTCAGTAGGGAAAAACAGAAGATGATATAAAATGAGGAAGCATTCTCTAGAGAGCCAGAGACAAAGGAGTGTCAGTCTCTTCACAGGCTAAAATGGGAAGAGGGAAAAAACAATTGATAGTTTTGGATTCAACTGTTTCAGCATCATTATGTTACCATTTTTTCTCTGGACAATTCTTTCACTGAACCATTTATAATACGTGGTAGATTTTTGCCAACATTTCAATAAGACAAGCCTGTGAAGACTGATCCTTCATTAATTCCTGGATTTAAAAAGCTGTCTGTAATGTAGAAATCCATAAAAATGTAAGCTGGCCTTAAGCCATAGGCTCAAATACTGCTTTGTAAAAATTCTACATATAAACTCCCTAGATTAACTGTGACTGGCATTTCTTACTAGAATACTATGAAAAAAATCACTCTTATGATCAATGCTACTAAATTAAAGAGCTAAAACAATCTATAATAGGTGTCATGATGATACAATTCTCTTTAGGAAAAATCATTCATATGTAGCTTTAAAAAATGTTCAAAGGCAAATGAAAAATCCTTTTTATAAAACAACTAGAATACCGTATTTGCATTGAAATAGTTCTCTTTGGAAAAAGACACCTATCATTGAAATATGTTCAGAATCATTGGGCTTCCACTGATTCCCAGCCTGTCTCAAGCCATCGTCTCACCTGGCATCACAGTAATAACATCCTAAATGGTCTCCGTACTTCTGCCCTTGACTCTAGAGGGTGTTCTCAAAACAGTAGCCTGAATTATCTTGTTAAAATAGAAATTATTTTGTGTTATCCTACAGCTGATTCAAGAATCCTTATACTGGCCTACACAACTTGGTATAATCAGAACCTTCCCCACCTTCTCTTACCATTACTCTAACACATCAGAAGAACCAAGACTCCTGGATCAGAGTTTTTGCATTTGCCATTCCATCCACCTGAAATGTTCCTCCCCCAGACATTCCAGTGGCTCACTCTCTAATGTCCCAGCACACTGTGTGGGATTTGATAAATGCATGTTCAATGAAAGGACTAAATTAACTAATGATATCCCTATGTGGCTACATGCTTCATCTTAAGGAGCAAGCTAGAACTTAGCCAGCATGTCACTAGGCACTTTTCTATTCATATTCTTACATCTTGCAGTGATTTCTAGGAGGGGCTGCAGTCAGTGGCCACATGTGCTTCCCAAGGGTACCATTAACAGTGAAGTTTCTATGAATGGTCCTTTGGGACGTAAGCAAAATGGCAGCCCTGGTTTTAGATCTTTGAATTTCCCTCAGAACACACACAAAAAAATCCTGACATCAATCATACCCTCAAAGATATATTAATTTCAGAACAGATCAAACTATGCAATTTGGCTCACATCTAATATATTCCATTGTATTGTGAAAACAATTACAGTCTTGGAACAGAAGAAGAAATAATCTGAAAATAGGAGATAGTGTCCTCCATGGATTAATGTATCTAAAAATTAATGTTGTGCCTAGTATATATAGTGTTACGTGCAGTGGGTATACAAAGATAAATATAATATTTATCTTTGAAACAGTTCCAATGCATTAGAGGAGAGAGGAGATTATGGAGACAGTTTAACTCCCAAACTCATATCAATTTGAGAGGGAAAGTGTAAGGTATCACAGGCTAAATATATCATTTCTATATGGAGATGATTTTTGTTTGATTTTTGTTCAACTTATTTGACTATATTAATATATAAAGGGCATAAACAAGGGCATTGCTTGAATTTTCATAAAGTGACTATAGTTGTTTAACCAGCAGTCAGATCATGAAACAGAACATTACCAGCATTCCAGATGCAACTATCTGTACCTGGAGATTTTTTTTCAAAGATTCAGATGATTGGAACTGGGAAAGAGCCAAAGTAGTACTTTGGGCTGACTAGTTTTGGTGACATCTAGTGGTAACAAGAGGAGGAGAGCATAAAGGAAAACTGAGGCAAGCCTTTCATGGGGTGTTTCTATGGGGGGTGAGAGGAGGCAATGCATTCCCAGTAAGACAGGGTTGGTGCTAATGCAATGGCCAGGCTCTAGACTAGCTGTCCAAAGGGGGTGCTGCTAAAGAGAGGTGCTTGCTAATGGATGCTAATTATGCCTGAGAGAATTAAAAATATGGTACGAGTTCTTCTCTTTTGCCCCCATGAGAGGAGCTTTGCTGAGTGTCTTTTCTGGAGTCCCCAGTCACCATGGCATTTCAGATACGCTCTCACTCTTTAAAACTAATCTCTCTCGCCTACCCTTGTATTTGTTTTGTTGCTTTGTGTTTTTGTACTCTCGGCAGCCTGAATTAGTAAATGCTCTATTTACGTGAGCCAGACCGAATGTGATAAATGTGCCATAGTTACTGGCCAAGAAAACAGGTGGACCAGAGAAGAAGGAAAAGATACCCAAGAGATCAATCTGTACTGCTTATTGTGAGGCTGGGAGGCCCTGGATCTGTTCCTAAGTGAACATGAGACTAAGAGTTTGTCCTGAATTGGACAGGTGGCAAGGAAGGTGTCTAGTGCAAAGGAAATTAGAGAAACAGCAGGCCATGGCCCTGTGCTCAACTGGAAAGGAGGTCAGGAAGGCTAGCAGTACTTTACTGAATTTATTTCTCCCCTGACTCTTTCCAAAAGGGTTATGAGATGCCAGAAAACCATTGAGGGAGTTATGATAACTGTCCAATTGGGAATGGGAATCTGAGCAGGCCAAGGAGGAAGAGGGGAAAATGAAGAAGAGTTGACAAGAGATAAGGAATAGAGAAGGAATGGGAGGAGGGACAAGGAAGGGAAAGTTACACGATCTCATCATAAATTTAATTTTTTTTGAAATTATGCAACAGGGACCAAGTATGCTTCAAAAAGTAAATTCATGCTGGGCTTCGAACAATCTGCAGTGTTTTATCACCTGTGGATGAAGGCACGGATGCAGCTAGAGGAAGGATACAACCTAATCAAAGACACACAGGTCAGTGGTTTCATCTTGTTACAAGATACTGTGCATTCATACTAGGGAGTTGTAAGAAATAGCTGAGGTAGACAAAGGGACTCAAACTGAGGTACTGAAGTCCTTAAACAAAGGAGCGTGCCTCTGAGATTAAATTACAGTGGTGATGCCAATGGAGAGAGGTGGCCCAAAGAGCCCAGTGCTCACATCCTCTTCCTAGGAAGAGCTCCAAGTCTGCTCACTGTGCTCACACACCATTTCACGGACCTTTTCGGAGGTGTTCATTTCAAGATGTGTAAACTGAGGCACAGAGTAGTTAATGGCAGAGCACACAAGCTTTGAGAACAAGTGTTTTAATTAAGTGGAAGGAGGAAAAAGAAATTGTAAACAAGGATCTCAAAGTTCATTCAATAGCTAAATCAAAATAGGCAAGGCTGGAAAAACAATGTCCCCCTCTGTGTGTTTGAGTGTGTGTGTTTCCAATTAATCCTCACAAAACACAGACATCACTGATGCTAAGAAATTCTCCAAGATGAGACATGTTGAAATGTGGAGCTATGGGGAAAAGCCCCTATAACTGACCCAGTTAAGTGAGCATGTACTTATGAGAATGAAAACAACTCATTACTTATGTTAACCACCTGTTTGGACTGTGAAGCACAATGTCTACTCCCTTATTTGTAAGGTTATTTATAATTCTCAGTCTTCTTGAAAGCAATTTTCCCCTTTCTCTTTGGTCTTTTTGTTTGCATGTTAATGGGTAAAGACTTCTTTCTTAATCCTAAATTTTTGCTGTCTCTTCTTCCCTGATTTCTGTCCCTTATATATTAATACATGCCTTATTTTTTCTGTAATAATTTATCATTCTCCAGATATTATGATTTTATTATAATTTTAAAATAATAAATGCCCATTGTTACAATATACTAAGCATCCATTACATGTAGGTTGCTTTACAAAATTGTAGATAAATCCTAATTGGACAAAGGCAATCACCTCCAGATTATGAAACTGAGGAACAGAGAGTCTAGCAGAAGCTGGATCACACACACTCAAGGAGATAATCCGCAGTAGGACTGTGTAAGACTCATTCCAAAATTCATGATCCACCGCTCCACCGCTCAAAATCCACTGTACACTCTACTCCCTCATCCAAAGCTTCAGTTTTTTTTTTTTTTTTTCTTTTTTTTCTTTTGAGACAGAGTCTCACTTTCTTGCCTGGGCTAGAGTGCTGTGGCGTCAGCCTAGCTCACAGCAACCTCAAACTCCTGGGCTCAAACAATCCTTCTGCCTCAGCCTCCCGAGTAGCTGGGACTACAGGCATGCACCACCATGCCCGGCTAATTTTTTCTATATATTTTTAGTTGTCCAGTTAATTTATTTCTATTTTTTTTAGTAGAGACGGGGTCTCGCTCTTCCTCAGGTTGGTCTCGAACTCCTGAGCTCCAACGATCCACCTGCCTTAATTCAGTTTTTATCATCTTGCTTTTGTGGCTTCTTGAGTCCCACACAAAGAGATTCACAAGAGCATGCGTATGTACTTAACCATACCTTTTTCTTAACAAAACATGATCTAGTTACCAATGATTTAAAACAAAATGGATTCCCACATGAAAAATGAAAGCACAGATGAGAAAAGGGAAGCGCATAACTAACCAAACATCAGTCCACCCTTTGTTAATCCATTCTTTCATTGCGAAAAGTTGATTGACCACCTTCCTGTGGGAGAAAGTGTGGTGAGAGCGGGAACCGCTGGGGGAAGGCCACTCTGGTTATTGTCTTGATTCTTTGGTTTTGAGCCACAGTTTCTTCACATTTCAGAGAGGTATAACTTCAATGTTATTAGAAGGTACAAGTGAGAGTGTAAATAAAACCGTGTAGGGGGAGGTCTGCTGCTGTGTGGCTTCCTTTTCTTTTTACTGTCTTCTCCGTGGGCTCTTTTCCTTCTCCTGCCCCTTTCAGGTTCTCACCCTGCTTTCAGGACTTCGAGTCACCGTTCTTCCTCCCTGGGGCCTTCAAGAACATGACTACGAGAGCTCTTGGGTTTCTCTACTGGCAGTCCTCCATAATCTGGGTCTGGGTCACCATTGGAGTCACACAAGGCTCATATTTGGTAAGAGCGTATCTTTGAAAGCAGAAGGAAAGCCATAAACATCTTGAGCTTGCAAGTCAGAAGAGGCTCAAATTTGGCTCTGCCAACTTACTAGGCACGGGGCTTTCAATGTGCCACCTTAAACTCCTGAGTCCTTAAATCCTCTATTGGTAAGATAAGGATAATGTTATTTCTGCACAGGGTTGGATTGCTGAACTGCCAAAAATACACATAAAATCACTCAACATTTGGTCAGGAGTGTTAACTGTTAAACACTGAGCTTCTGTAATAACAGCTCTAGCATTAATGAGCACATATATGTTGAGCATGATTCCAAACACTTGCCTTTCTGGAAATTTTCATAACTTTGGAGTCAGGATATACCATATTACTTTAATTGATTTAATCACTAATATTGTGGAGTGTCTTGTCATCCCATGGTATACTTTATAACACAGTATTCATTCCTTTTTTATGTTGCAAAGCTATAATAAAACTTTGTGAGTCAGAACTGAAATTACCTATGATGTCATCTTACCTTAGCATGGTCTTATCAGCATTTTATATGGTGACATAAGAAATGACAGTGTAGCATAGCATAAATGGTACTGTTAATAGCTTAACTACTCTTAATTGGCACTGAAACCTGGGCAATTTACTGTACAGCTTGGCGACTTCACTTTCCTCATCTGTAAAATGGACAAAGGCAAGTAGCCTCCTCATCTTGCTTTTATGGGAATTACAATGAGACACCCTATGTGAATTGCTCAGGACACAAAAGTACTCGGTAAAATGTTTATACTATATGTGATGAATTCAAATATATAAAATATATTCAAATATGTTATTTGATGATTTCATCATGGAAATATAGTATTTAATAGAGATTTCACACAAATTGCTTTTCTCCACTTTTTATTCCTTTCTTGCTTAATTTTTATGTCAAAGTTTACATGTTGAGTTCCAGTAAATAATTCTGGATAATTGATTGGTTACTATAATTTTCCTATCTTTTTTTATATACTAGCTGAACAATAGATGAAGGTGCTTGTTCTTTCATATTTTATTAAAGTATATAAACTTCATAAAAGTAATGCACTCATGGTAATTTGAAATAAATAGAAAATATTATGCCTGCTAAAAAAAAGAAAAAAAATGGCTTCAAGAATCTAAAATGCTAAAACAGCTACTCTTTTAACATTCTAGTGTTTTTTCTATATGTTCTACTTTCCTTTTTTTGATGACATAATTATCTTGTAGAATTTAATCATATACAACTTTTATTCTTTTTTCTCCCAACATAATGCAGGTATTTGTCTCTGTTATGTATCCTTCATAAACTTAATTTAGGATTTATAATATTTCATCAAATGAGAGTAACCCTATTTTATTTATCCATTTCCCTTTTTTAGGATTTAGATGCTTTCTCATTTATACATCTACTAAATAGCAATGCCCAGGCTCAATTACTACCTTTGCTGACATTCTTAACCATAAAAAAAGCCTGTATTTCCTTAAGAATTACTGAGAATAAGTGTTAGGGCAGCTTAAGCGAATTATTATTTAGATTTGAATTCCTTTGATTTCCATTGAAATTATACATTTACCTATCTTTTAAAACCAGTTGTATTTCCTTTTTTGGAATCATTTGTTAATATCCCTGGGTATTTGCATTCTATTTTCCTCATAATTTTACAGTTCCTAATGTCTTAAGTAGAATGATATTTTATTTTTTGCATTAATGGCAAATATTTTCTAACAGTTTGTCTTTTAACTGTATTACTTTTTGGAAGTAAGTTAGTCTTTTAACTTTTCCTTCATTCTTTGCTTATAAGCTTAGAAAAATCCCTTTCCTGTTTCTTCCCATTTTAATCATGGGAAAGATTTCATTCTAAAAGGCTTTGGAAAAGTATCTAACAAAAAATACACATAGTATGAAGATTAAATTGTATTAACTTTTAGGCACATTTTAACAATAGGAAATATAAAAGTAAAAAGTCATAAGTGAGAAATGAAATAGTCTACAACAACCTTTAGAAAACCCTATTCTAATTATATATCTGAACTGCCTATGCTATTCTAGGAGCAATAAAGAGGCATTAAACATTGATATTCTTAAAAAAATGTTTTTGTCTTAAGCACTAAACAGAATTTTAATATCAGTGTAGTTTTGTAAAGACTCACTCAATATGTATTTTCATTTTTCATAAAGGCAGCATTGTTATTTAGTTTACTGTTTATTTCTAAAAATTACTTTTGCTATTTTTGAAGTAACTAAGAATGAAATGATACAACATAGGCAACCTCAGTCCATCGTCATCTTCTAATTAGCTATATACATAATTAAAAAAAAAAAAACAGGCCTCTCCCCAATTCAAACCATTAAAATATTTCAAAACTCTACTTTGTGTTCACTGATAAAAGATCAAACCTAGCATTTTAACTATTTCCTCCAGTACCTACTTTTTAAAATGAAACAAATAGTATATAAACCATTTGTTATGGTTTGGATATGACTTCTCTGTCCCCACCAAAACTCATGTTGAATTTTAATCCTCAGTGCAGTTCTGTTGGTAAGTGTGGCCTAGAGGAAGGTGTTTGACTCATGGGAAGGGACAGTTATAGCATAATTAAAAAATTATGCTCAGTGCAGTTATAGGAAGTAGCAAGATCTCATTCAGGTGAGATTAGATTAGTTCTCATGGGAATGGATTATTTCCCATGAGTAGATGATCATAAAGCCAGGATGCCCCTCATGTTCTCTCTCCTCACATGGCTTCTCCCCCATGACCTTCTCCACCATGTTATGATGCAGCACGCAAACCCTCATCAGAAGCCAGGGCCATGCCCTTCTTGATCATCAAAATTATCATTGAAATTAAAAATTTCCCAGCCTGCAAAACTGTTAACTAAATAAATTTTCTTTATAAATTATCCAAGTCTCAGATATTCTGTTATAGCAACACAAAATGGACTAAGATACCATTCTAAAGGAAAAACCAGTGTACAGTATAAACAGCAGAAAATTTTTTGGACTTAAAAGTTGAAAAGGCTTTTCAAGTTCTTTCTCCAGTAAGTATGTTGAAAGTTTCTGATCCAGAAAGTCACTTAAAAATTCTGAACTTCCATTTTCTCAGTCATATGTAATTGGGATCCTATCTCACCAGAGTTGGACGATGAAAAAAAATATCAGGGACAAGAAAACAAAAGGCAGATGAAAAAGTGTTTGATAAATGTAGTAGGTTTCTAAAATTGACAGAAAAACCAAATAACAACAATGCAGATAACAATAGCTTCTTAAAATTCTACACTTTTCTGTGGGCTCAGGAAGAAGAATGGTAAAATAACTGATCCTTTTTAAACTAATTGTAATTAAATCATTATTTTTACAATTTGTGCCTCCTTCATCAGTTTGTAAGCTCACTGGAGCCTGTCTTATTCCCTACTGCGTCACGACATCGAATATGGTGCTCAATAAATACTGAGCTGGAGGCTACAAGTAAGAGGTTCAAGACTCAACAGTGTAATGCTAAACCCTTGCAAAAGATTATCATCACCCAGAGTATCAATAACAAAGAAAATGGGGTGACAGGCTTTTAGAGATTCACTGTTAGGAGGTAGACAGGAAAAGAAACAATTGTCAAAAGTCTACATAAAAAAGTACTTCTTGTCAGTAGCATTTATCACAATGTGCCCCTTTTAATTTTTCAGGTGTCTGTCTTTAATATCTAATGAATTCCCCTCTACCAGGATTTATAAATACCGTGTTTCCCTGAAAATAAGACAGGGTTTTATATTTATTTTTCCTCAAGAAGACAACCCAGGGCTTATTTTCAGGGGATGTGTTATTTTTTTTTAGGTACAGTACAACAATCTACATTTATTCAAATATAGTTAAGTCATCTTCTTCTGGAACATCATCATAGCAAAATGGCAGCCACAGCTTTCCTTCTTCCCCTAGGGGACACACAATACCTAAAGCAGAGCCTCCTGCTCCTCACTTCACTGAGGAGACTTTCCCCTCAAAGCCCTACCTTGCAGCACTCACAGGATGGTTGGGACCTGACAAGGGGAGCCGACATTGTTGGTGGGGCTGCCCCCACCTTTCCGGTCACTTCTGGGATAGTAGCTGTCACGATGGGGCAGATGAGAAGGGCTGCTCGTCTTCTTCACCACTCTAGGACGAAATGCATGGGTTGTGCAGATACGCTGCGTAGCCACGCCCATCACTAGGTCTTATTTCCAGGATAGGGCTTATATTGTGCAAATGCTTAGAAATCCTGCTAGGGCTTATTTTATGGGTAGGTCTTATTTTTGGGAAAACACGGTAGTAGATACCTTATAACAAATGTTTATTGATTTAAATTGTTCATTCAATCTCTACCAAATTTACTGCTTTGGACCTACAAAAAGATTTATAATACATTCTATCTGAAAAGAATTATTTTTCCAATAATTTTTAAAAGAGGGACTTCTTGTCTTGACCCTCATTCTTTTGGCAAAATCTTCCTATTGGAGGCACAGGGGAATCCACAGTGAATCCTTTGAATTACAGGCCCACATGAGATACCAAGGCACCAAATCCTCACCTTTAAGATTTATAAACTGAATTCCAAAAACACTTTTACACAGTTTGTTTCATGGATGTGGGAATACACTGTAAGCTGGACAAGATGTAAACATAATATTATTACTGATCCCATACTTTGAAACTTATTTTCTCCATATTCCTTATAACTTTGGATAAAAGAACTGTGAGAAATTGAGTATAAATTATAGACAATATAAAAATCTGAGTATTAGAAACATTTTGAGAGTCCATATCAACCTTTTCACTTTACAGGTTGGAATCTGAATCCCAGAGACTGTAGATACCATAGAGCCCAATATTTTTTATTAAACCATTTGTATAAACCTCCCTAGCTTTCTTTCTTGCAAGTCAATCTGAAGAAAAAGAAAGGCAATCTGCAATGCAATCCCTTTCTCCAGACATAAGGCCAGTGGATTCAAAATATAAATAACTGATAGCATCTTTAAATATTGCCTTCTAATCACCATTACAGCCAATACAAATTCCTATAATTCCCTCTGTCTAGTCCCAACTGGATGGTATTTTCCAAGTCACTCCTATCATTAACACACAAACCAAAAGCACACAATCACCCAAGAGAGTGGGATTTCCCATAGAGCAAAACTCACTCACTCTGGCATTTTCATTGGCATTTGTAAAAGCATTTATAAAAGGCCCAAAACACATATATTTCATTTAAACATTTATTTTTAAGCTCAGGAAGTGTTAGCATTCATTCAATCTGTGGATATAAACAGTTTAGGAATATATATAACCAGTAAGTTGGCAAGGAACTGATATGATAATCATAGTTTGTATTTTCTTGAAGAAATAAAAATTTAAATGGAACATCCTTTCAGGCAATTTTGTAATCTAGATTCAATTATAGAATGGAAGACATTCCTAACAGAGCTCAATAACCATTGTACATTACTGTGTATATGGCGATATGGTAGATATTGATGGTACAAGAATGGAAAACAGGCCCTCTCTATTCCAAATTATGTTAGAATTTTTTAAAGGAGATAAACATGTATTTTCAATGTAAGTATTTACAGTCCCACAACCACTACCAAATTCAAGCCACCATCATCTCTCACCTGAAAGATCGCAATAGTTTTGTAAAGAGTTTCCCTTGCTCTGCTCTGACCACTCTCTAATCCTGTCTTCTTGACATGGTCCAATCCATTACTCTTAGAATAAAAAGCAAACTCCTTAGCTTGGTCTATGAGTCCCTATGGGCTCTACCTCTGCTTTTCTGTGGCTTTATCTTTTCCCATTTTTGCACCTGGTTTAGTATGTTCCAGTCATATTAGCTTTCTTTCTCTTCCAGGAACACAAGCTTCATATTGCCTTGGACATTTCAACTTTCTATTTCTCCTGCCTGAACCTGTCTATTCAAATAACTTGATTAAGCTTAGAGTTGCCAAATATCACATATCTGACCACCTTATCTCACTTCCTACCTCATCACCTTCTAAAGAACGACATCATCCTATTTCCTATAGAGCACTATTCGCTTTCTGAAAACAGAACAGCACCTAGTAGATTCAGCTTATAAATATTAAAATTAATAAAAAGCATTCCCTAAAAATTTTAGGCTAAATCATGACTTATATGTATCTGGTGTTCTAAAACTATACACAGCAGGGCATACCAAACAAAAATATCAATTTACTGTCCATTTGCCAATGTTGCGGGGAAAAAACAACTAGAATATATGTTATAGAAGAAAAATCATGATAGTAACCAACAAATAACTTGAACCTACAACTAACTTGAACAAGTCAACTTTATTTCTCTAGGCTTCAATCTACTTATTTGCGCTGAGGATTATATTATATAATTTTAAAATAACTTTCCAGTTCTAAAATTCAATCATTTGAAATAGATTCCTCCAAATGAAAATCATCAATATTCTTTGAAATGTACATTATTTTTTATAATCTGAGCACAATAACCATGGTATATCAAGCACCTATTTAAGGGCTTACTGTCTGTTTATAGATAATTTTACCTTAACTCCTCCTTTTTGAAATCTCATTTTGAGTTCTTTCCATTTCTGACTCCAAAGAAGAAATAAATATTAGAAGTAATAAAATTTCATAAAATCCCTAGCATTATATTTCATAAAATTACATATAATTGTGCAGTAATTTCTCTCTTGGAAAATAATTACGCTTCTAATAATGCATGTATGCCAAAAAACTTAATCTAAGGGTACTGAGAAGAACCAGTTTTTTATACATGGATGTAAAGACATTTGTTACTGCTTCCTTCCAAATAACATATAAAATAAAAAGTTTGTTAAACTTTCATTCAACTAAATCCAAAAATTCCTCATGGGAGAAATATCCCCGTCTACCACCACTGGAAAAAACATTTCAGAAGCATGATGTAATGTAAAAATAATTTTTTAAAAAGACAGAAGATGGACAAAACCAGAATAAGGAGGCCAATTTTTAAAATTAATACAAGTGATTTTTTCAATTGAAATTCAAATAAAGCAGTGATAGCATTTAAAGAAATTGATTGTATAACAGCCAAATATATAACATTCCCAATAATATTATGGAAAACCACCTTGGAAGATGCAGTAAGTAGAATTTATGAGACAGAGAAAATGCAGGCAGTAAGACAGAAAAAAAAATCCTATTTTATAAAATGCTATGACAAGAGGTCCTTTAGCACTCAGGGAAAATAATCATGAATCTACTTCAATGCACAATACGGGTACCAAAAATAGTAGCCATGAGAAAATCCTAATTTAAAATACTTCATATGGGAAAATCTATGAAAATAAAAATAAATTCTGTAGCAAACTTGAATTAGTTGGCTATCCTAAGACAGCGATAAAACTACATTATGAAACAAAATCAGAAGTGATTATGTAATACCTTGTGTGAGATTACCTCCTGCATTATGCCGGAAAGATAAACCATCAGAACCCTAGCTTTATAAACATATACACATAACGATGTAAATTTTAAAATGGACTTGTGGTTGATTAAGTATATCCTCCATTGTATCATTTTCAATCTTCTACACTTTATAGGCTGGAAACTGGGAGAAAAAATTAAATACTATACAAGCTTATTAGCTTTATTTCCTTAAAATTTAATTTCTGTCCACTTTTAAAGTTACTACTTGATAATCACTAATATATCAAAGACAACAGTGATCCAAAAAACACTTTTTTCCCCCCAAGGGATCAGCAAAAGTAAATGCCTTTTGGCTCCTTAAAAACATTCCAACCACAAATCTGGTAGGAATAAGCACATCTTACCCAACATCAAACCATATATATACTTCACCTCACTAAACAGATGACTCACTCCTAATGACAGAGCAGAATGTGACAGAGTTGTTATGTAAGCTCATTCTGGACTGATTATGGTCCAGGCGAAACAAAATGAGACAGCCACACTTTACACCCTTTACAGCTTATCTTTGGCCTTAATCTTAGGCATTTATATGCTGGTATACATCCATATCTTCCAGAAAGCAAGATGTTGAGGCTAAAATGTAAATTTCTAAAATTTCAAAATGCCACTTCTCAAAGAGCAATACATTATCATTTAGAATGAAAAGGAAGCTAATATTTTCATTGTAAACTATGCATCAGACCAGGAGTTAGATATTTTCCTAATGAGGTCTCATTTAAGCTCTGCACTGAACTTGAACAAAACTGTGAAAATGCCTTCCCCGTTAAAGTCCTGTGAAAGTTACTGAAGGAAATTATAACACACAGCCCTCTTTCATGTAACTGTTTTGAGTGGGAAGGTAAGAGTACAGCATGAGGCCAAAACTACAACAAAAGTCAATCCCTCTTAAAACATTCTTTACCAGCAAAACCTAAATCTTGTATCGACATTACTAGTACACATGGGAGACGTGGAAAAGACTATCGACAACTCACCATAATGCATGTAGCAGTTTCCCTTGGTGGGATCCAGTTCGATAGCCTTCAAGAAGAACTTCTCAGCCTCGCTCTTACGACCCTGGAAAACAGAGAAACTGGATGATTCAGCAACAGATCATGAGGGATTCTTCACATCTTGGGTCCAAATGAAGTAAACTAATGTTTACTTGGTAATCATCATTGAAAAAAAAAAGTGGTTTATTTTTATCTAAATGGGGATGATCAAGGAGAACATGTTGAGAGAGAAGACTGAGGTCTGGGACCCTGGGAAACACCAAGTATAAAGAACAGAAGGTGAGAGGGAGCTTTTCAAAGGATCAAAAAGGAGGTGGCCAGGGAAGCAAGAGAAAAAAAATGGTTTCACAGAAACAGTTTTAAGGGAACATTTCATTTTATATTTTATTTTCTGCCTTCAGCTTGCTTCCTCTTCATTCCTTCTTTATCTTGTAAAGAACTATGGCCATTTTAACTTTTGAGATGATTTGGTCTTAATTACTCACTTTACAGATAAGGAAAAGAAGCCAATTTGGTGACTCTTAAGCAGCTACTGCTTATTCTTGCTATCATTCAGGACTAAAATTCTCTAATCCAGGATTTAATCTAAAGCTAGGTCAACTTCCTGGATGTAGTGTTCAGTATTAATAAATACTGCCATCGTACTTACACCAATAAAAATAACACCAAAATAAAGGAGGGAAGATTTGCATGCAATAAACTGATTTTTCATGAAATGATATCATAATCTAAACAGATTCTAAAACTATACATTGCCCACCTAGCTATTGCTTTGTTGTAACAGAAAGGGGTGGTCCAAAGTCCGCAGACAACCTTAAGAACAACTTCCCTGGGGCAGTTCTATCTTGTCTGGCGTGGCTGGAAAGAAAATCTATAGTGACTGAGAATGGCAGTAAGGGACTGGGTGGTGTCCAAAGCCATGGACCATGGTAAGGAGAAATGGCTTTATCTGCCCATTCCTCCTATTTATATATTTAATACTATTTACCCATATAAATGTCAGGCAATTTTTTTTCTTCACATATATTTTCACAACCACGGTTATGAAGATCAATTTTCCAAAGTTAGAGGTTATATAATTAACCTAATATTCTACATTGAATGCAACTTTGATCATTTCTCCATACTGCCTTCTCTTTTGTTCATGTTCTCGTTCAAGTTCACTATTGCTACATCTTTCCATTCACTCATTATTCTAGCAGCTGAGACGTAGCCCCACAGCCTCTACCACCTACAGCCAGTGATAACTAAATGATCAGAAAACTGACTCCCTCATTTCTTCTATCATTTTAATAATGCTACCCCTTTCATTAACATCTCTTTAAATCATGTCTTAGCAAATACCCAATAATTAACATTTTAAAATTCCCTGGAATGTTTCCCACAACATTTTGACTTCAAAAGAAAAAGAGGAAAGCACAGACAGAAGGAATATGACGGAGGGACCAGATCACGTAGGGCCTAACAAAATCCTGCAAGGAGGCTGAAATTTCATTTTTCTTTTTGGTAGTGAAAATTAGTTTCAATATTGGATGCCACATGTTGCTTTGACTCATAGTTCCTTAGGTAATAACCTACAAAGGGTTGGACAGCCTCTTGGAGCTGTGCAAATATGGAATGCTTCCCAAATTTGTGTGACATTCTTGTGCAGGAGCCATGCTGATCTTCTCTGTATCATTTCCCTCTCCGTGTATGGGCTGCTGAAGTAAGTACTGGAATTTCTTTTGACAAGGAAGGGACATAAGGGAAGATTTTTAAATAGAGGTGAAGTCACCTCTGTTTATTAATAGACATGACCTATAACAATATGATCTCATTCATACTTAGAAAAAACACATTCTAGATTTTGGGTGGAAAACTGTAGGGAGGACAGAAGAGAAAACAGAGAGACCACTTAGGAGGTCATTAGTACTCCACAGCTTAGACAAGGGTGACAGCAATGGAAGTGGTGAGGAGTGATTACATTTGGGATCTCTTCTGAAGATAAGTTTCCGATCAGGTAATAGAAAAAGAAGAGTCAAAGATGATTCTACAACTTTTTACGTGGCGTAGGTAGGTGAATGCAGGGATTATTTATTCACCTGGGAAAATAACACCTGGGAAAATTGTGGGAGCAAAATGTCGGTAGGAAGGTACACACATAGTGGAGTCATGAAGTTCTGTTTGAGATGCCAGAGCAAGTGAGTATGGAAGACTAATTCAGAAAGATTGGCCGAATAGGGTGCCATAGACCAGTATTGGCAGGAAATTAGAATACTGGATATCTGGCACCTAGAGTGAGAAGTAAAAGGAGAAGACTTGCAAGAATGCCAAGAAGGGAGCAAAAAAGGAAAAGTAATAGGAAAAACAAAAAGAAAAAAAATCTCACCTACTTACAATTTTAATGTTTTGAATAAAAATATATTAAAATAATTATAAAATATGAACATATGGGACCATTTTAAATAACCACTTCAAATTATAAGTAACTATGCCTTTCATAAACATGTTAATTTTAAAATCTGATAATTTTTAAAATTCAAGTTTAACTGTTGCTTTCTACACAACTTTGACATTATGAGTAAAATTGTTAGATTTTAAAGTATAAACACAGAAGGGCTAACTTCTATAAATATTACATAACCAAAGGTGTTTAGCTGACTCAGATTTCCTGTTATATTACAATTTTCATTTCCTTTCTACATCTGTTCTCTTGTATATTCTACCTTCAAGCTTAAAGGGGTCATCCACATGCACTGTAATAACATTTCAGTGGAGGTGATTTGATAGGATACAACCACATCGTAAGCCCCATCTGGGCAAATTACTTAAGCTGTTATGCTGTGCTGCTATACTAAGCTCAAAGTTAAAACCACCATCTCATCATAACTGTTATCCATCCATCCATAATCTCAGTTGATGAGAACAGCATTCAGACATTTCATTAAAACATGTAAGGAAGCTAAGATGAAGTAGAAATTCTGTTTGAATCAATTTTGTAATTAAGTTATAGGAAAATATAAGTATATTCTGGTATTTTACTTGAAAATTATGCAAATCATTTTGGACATTAAAATGGGCCAATTTCAGACTTTAGAATTATGCCTATAATTTATCTTTCCATTACAAACCAAAATATCCGCTTTTAATTAAAACAGTGAAATTTTAGCAATTCATTCAATTTATTCATTGATTCCCTTAATTTGACAAATATTTATTGAGTACCTCCCATGCATCCAGCACTGTATTAAGCACTAGGATAAAAACCGTGAGTAACAGACACAACTTCTGCTCTGGTGAAGCTTGCAAAACTGCAGCTGTTAAGAGGATGGAAAAAAAAAAAAACAAAAACAGTAGATGGGACTTTGACCTCTAACAGTTGGTTTGATATAGTCAAAGTATTCAGGGAGGGTTTCCAAAGGAACTGATGCCTGATCTAAAAATCAAAAGAGGTACATGATTAACTAATGGAAGGGGAGACAAAAGTATTCTCAGGAGAGGCACAGCAAAGGTAAAATACCTGTTGCAAGAACAAAAGAAGAAGAGAAAAAAAAAAAAAAGAAAAAACCTGTGTGAAGCCCAGGGTGAGTGAGGCAGAGCGGAGTAAAAATGAAAAAGTAAGCAAGAGCAAAGCATACCTGGCTGATCAGTCATACTGAGATGTCATCTGCTATTTTGTATTAATAAATATCACTCTGAGGGTAACGAGGATAACAGAGTGCAATGGGAACAGAGGGGAAGGAGGCAGGTGACAGTGGAGTTACAGTTAGTGAACTGGCAGGAGAGAGATTTAGGTATAACAGACAGAATGACAAGATGGACATGGTAATTAGGGGATGTGAGGAAGGAGATGGAGTAACAAAGGTGACCTCTAGGTTTCTGGACTATGAAACCGAAGGGAAAGTAGTAAATAATGGAAGTGGACAGGGTTTAGGAGGCAAGATTCTGAGCTCAGTTTTGAGAACTGTAGAGATTAACATACCTTTCAGACACCCGAGATGTCAAGGGTGCGGTTTGTTAATCAGGTTGAATCAAGGGGTTGAAGGTAAAGTGATCTGGTGTCTCAAGCAAACACTAAGTCAATTGTGTCAAATGCTGGAAAATATCCACTGGATTTAGTAATAGATCATTGGTGGCCTCAGTAAGGTGTGTTTAATAGGTCTTGACGTCAGAAGTGGGTAGAATGGGGAGGGGCAGGTAAGAAAATGGATAGAGCAATTCCAGACAACTCCATCAGTATGCTGGGCTGTGAAAGGGAGGGTAGCAACAGTGCCAGCAGGACATAAGTCACATAAGGATTTTGAAAAAGAACACAGAAAATCAAAATATAAATCACAACTGGGCATAAAAATTAATGTATAGGGTTTTTTTTCTTCTTTTGATTTAAAATTAGAAGGGAAAATAACCCCCAAAAATCTATTTTTAGAAGTCTCAGATAACTTTCCATTTATGGGCATGACCAAATTAAGCCTGCCCAGAATTCTTCAAGCTGAGTCTTTTCCTCCTGGGTGCTCTAACAACGCTTGATTCCTACTTTTGTTGTGACACTTACCATATGTACTCTAATTACCATTTGTAATCTCCTCTTCTAATTGTAAACCACTTTAGGGGAATTGTTTAATCAACACTTAGCCCAGGGCCAGATGCATAGTAGGTGGTCAAAAATGCATGAAGAATGTTAAACATCTTGCAAAAGCAAACACTCAAAACACTTCTTAAATGCCTACTCTCCTGGAGAAGTGTTGTTGCCTAAGTGATAGATAGCATAGTTTCCAGTGGTAAATCTGATTAAATCTTGAGGCTTGAGTGATACTTAGAACTTTCTGCCTACTGCCAGCATTGGTAACACCTGCTCTCCCACATATTTTATCAGCATTCTGTGATCCTTAGGATGGCACCAAAAGGTCATGAAAAAATGGTCTCCAACAGGAAACTTTTCTTTGTAAAGATAAAGCGGTCAATGTGATCTCCTTTTAGGGTATTAGCGCGATTAGAGAGCCCTCAAATCTTAGCTGTCAGCAACAACTCTAACCATTCAGCAGGACTGCGGGTGCAAGGGGTACTCTGCGAGCATGCACTGCATCACTCCACCCAAACTGTGCAGCAATAGCATGGGAAGCTGCTATGCTGATTGGCTCTCACAGGGCCAGTGCGAGCTCAGAAAACTCAAGAGTTGACACTTGGGCTGCAGAAGTTTAAACCTTGTGGGGATGGTTAGGAAAGCTGCCTTGTAAGAGTGGAAAGGCAGAAGTCCAAACAACAGCTGCTTTGCAGCTGGGTCACAATGGAGAGCAAGAAATCCCTCGACACCATAAAAGGTAGCGGATGATGGGAAGGCAATCTCAGTGCTTCCATTTGTCACTGGCAGAGTGCCACTTGCTCTCAAATCCAAATGCTCTTGAAAGAGGATGAAGCCAGATGTAAATAATTCCCTAATTTTTACATATATATATTTGTAGAAAGCTTCAGCTGTAAAGGACATAGAGGGTTATTTAATTTATTTGGACACAAAATTCTTTGACGATTTAGCCAGTGTACGGAAAAGAGTATAGGCTTTAATAAGAGAAACCTGAGTTCTAGTCTGGTTCTGAGACCACAAAGGTGAACATCCGAAAAAGCCACTAATTTGAATGAGTTTAATTTTCTTCAGTTGTGTATCAAAGGACCTGGGTAAACTGAACTCTATTGGTTACAATTCTCTATTAGAAAAAAATGACATTAAATTCAGGGGAAGTGGTTACAAATTTAAATAAAAGTTAATTTCTTAATTCGTGTTATCCCCTTTTGCTTCCATTGCTTTCCAGTTCACCACAGGGGAGAGGAATTGGTCCTTCTCCCAGGTCTACTAGCTGACACTAAGACTGGGGAAAGTAGCTAAGTAAGACCTAAAGTCAACTGTAGTCCATATTCCATGAATAGACATTTTTTAAAAGAAGACATACAAATGGCCAAGAGTATATGAAGAAATGCTCAATATCACTAATCAGAGAAATGCAATTAAAATCAGTATGAGATATCATCTTAACCCAGTCAGAATGGCTATCATTAAAAAAGACAAAAATAACAGGTGTAGTGAAGATGTGGAGAAAGGGAATGCTTACACAGTGTTGGTGGGAATGTAAATTAGTACAACTTCTATGGAAAACAATATGGAGATCTCTCAAAGAACTAAAAATAGAACTGCCATTCAATCCAGCAATCCCGCTACTAGCTATCTATGCAAAGGAAAATAAATCATTATATCAAAAAGATATCTGCACTTCTATGTTTATCACAACACTATCCACAATAGCAAAGATATGGAATCAACCTCAGTGTCCATCAACAAATAATTGCATAAAGAAAATGTGGTACCCAATGTAATAATCTTCAGCCATGAAAAAGAATGAAATCATGTCTTTTGCGGCAAGATGGATAGAACTTGAGGCCACTGTCTTAAATGAAACAAGTCAGACACAGAAAGAAAAATAACACATATTATCACTCAGAAGCGGGAGCTAAATAATATGTACACGAGGATGTAGGGTGTGGAATGATGGACGATGAAGACTTGGAAGGGTGAGAGAGCTGGATAATGAGAAATCACTTAATGGGTCAATGTCTATTATTCAGATGATGGATACCCTAAAAGGCAACTTCACCACTGCACAATCTAAACATCTTGCAAAATTATACATGTACCCTATAAGTTTATATAAATAAAAAAACTAATTTAATCAAAGGCAAAAAGAAGAATCTTGTAGTTCATATCCTATACTAATGAATGAAATTAAAAAAGATGACTCATTTATCTTCTGAAAGCAATTTCAAAGTAAAGATGCTCATCAAAGGTAGAATAGTCTAGAAAGATTCTTAAGTAAACTAGGCTACATATATATTGAAAGTGTATAGTGCTCTAAATAATTCTGGATTTCCTGAAACTACTCTATGCCCACTGTTCCAATGTATTCATAACAGAACCCCCTTTTTGACTTGGTTAAGAAGTCTAGAGTTACCCTAATTCTTGTTTATCTCTCACAAGAATTCACTTGACTCTGAGGAGTCAAATGGCTCTTATGACACTGCCATGTCCCACCAGATGAAACCACTGAGCTCCACCAGCTCAGTGGTGGAGGTATCCCTATGACTTCAGCTTTCCATTCTCCAAGATACTCAAAGAGGACATTCACAAAGACATCTTTCCACAGCACAAGACCATGGGAATTTAAGCATAATGAAGTTTCCATTTGTCTCTCAAAACATACTTTTCAAGTATTAATTGTCTGTTGTTATAGCACACTGCAATCCTCCTTTTTCTAGTAGGTTATATAGTAAGAACAGAAACATTATAGAGTAGCTTACTATGCACCAGACATTTTTCCAAGCACTTTATACATATTGTCACAAATCTTCATAACACACCTGAGATACTCCTATAATCCCTGTTTACAAAAGAAGAAACTGAGGCACAGAGAGGTTAAGTACCTTGCTCAAGGTACAGAAGAGCTTGATCTGGCAGAGCTGGGATTCAAACAGAGACAATCTGGCTTCACAGTTTGTGTTATTACATTATAGGCATGTTCCAAAAATTTACTACCAAGAATCATTATGTTATTTAAATATAAACTTTACGGAATAGTTAAAAGAAAAACTCATGCATCCATCCATTCTTCATCATGTACAGAGAGTACCTACTATATGCCTGGCATCATATGAGGTTCTGGATAGGTAAAGATGAAATAAGATAATTCCTGCTCATATACACGGTGTAATATCATGCCAACTCTGGAGGTAGATCCTTACCTATTGAATATTTTACTTAAAAGGGCTCTCATGAGACATTTGTACAGTAAGTACCTAAGGAGGAAACAGAGACCAGGGCATCTATTCTGCCTGAGAGAGTCAGGAGAGGATTTAAAAAGGAGGAGGCATATTTAAGCTGACTCCAGATGGAGGACAATTCAGCCAGGCATAAAAGCAATGGACTATCTAGTCAGTCCAAGTGCTGGTTGCTTAAAATTTCTCTTTCCAAGATCCAAATTAGGAAGATTATTTAGAAATTCTGTCTAATGGAATTTTTTTCATATTTTAACACCATTTAAAAGGACTTGCCGCTTACAGATGATAATTTGATACCAGCCAACTCAAAACACATTTATTTGACAATACAAGGTTACTTAACAACTAAATTTAACCAGATTTCTACTTTCTGCTAAGCTAATGATTCCTGAGCCACCTTCTGCAAACAATAATTTTCTGCTACTTACAAAGAACGATCTACTGAAAACAGCAATGTTTAGTAAGCAATACTCATTTGCTTTCACTTCTAGAGTGTGAAGCGACTAGAGGTAGTGTATTTCGAATCATAGGAACCTTTAAACTAGGTGGAAAGGGGAAAACACACACAAATGGCCACAGCCTGGCACGTTACCAGCAGTACAAGTCTGTATGTATAAATACAAATGACAAGCATATCGCCGGACTGGACCCGTCCCAAGTCCTAGCATTATGGTGTGCTAGATGAAGCACACACATGGTTTTGGCATTATTACAAAATAAAATTCTCTCTTTCTGACAGAGAAAATGTGTAATTTCACAATGGGCCACTAATAGGAAAAAATTGAGTACAGAGGTGACATGGTGATGTAGAACAGAATGTCTGAACTTCTTTGCCGCTAGATAGACAATCTAACAGTAGTCCAACTCAGGGCTAAGTTATCACTGTCAACCCTAAGATGTCCTTGTCTTTGGTAGGAAAAATGTGTGATGTAGGCTGTACAGGATTCACTAAACTTTAATCTCCTAAATTGTCTTCATAACATTGTGCAAGTTAATTGTCACCTGACTTGGCAGGTTTATCTTTGAGATATAAGAGCAACTGAACTGACATTCTCAATCATTAGAGATGCAGTCCCCAACCCCTGGGGCCATGGACCAATACTAGTCTGTTTGTGGCTTGTTAGGAACTGAGCCACACAGCAGGAGGTGAGTAGCAGGTAGAGTGAGTGAAGCTTCATCTGTGTTTACAGCACCTCCCCATCAATAGTGTCACTGCATAAGCTCCACCTCCTGTCAGATCAGCGGTAGCTTGAGATTCTCATAGGAGCGTGAACCCTACTATAAACTGCACGTGTGAGGGATTTAGGTTGCGTGGTCCTTAAAAGGATCTAATGCCTGATGATATGAAGTGGAGCTGAGGCAGTGATGCTAACACTGGGGAGTGGCTGCAAATACAGATTATCATTAGCAGAGAGGTTTCACTGCACAATAAATGTAATGTGCATGAATCATCCCAAAGCCATTCCCCGCATGCAACCCTCCAAAGTCCATGGAAAAACTGTCTTCCGTGAAACCAGGTGGGCCACAAAGGTTGGAGACCACAGCATTAGGCAGTTTTACCAAATGCAGAGGTATATTTTAACAAGTAGGTTGGCAGTTTAGTTAACATAATTCCTTGCACAACTGCTATAAATACAGTGCAAGCTTTGGAAGAAACATGTCGACTGGCTCAGCTTCCCAAAATATAGTAGAATGCACGTAAACATTGGGGTTATGTGGTGTCATACCATGGAAAACACAAAGATGGAGCTTTGAAGATGTAGGGGGATCTAAGCTATTAGTTTTTTTTTTTTTTTTTTTTTTAGAGACGGGGTCTCGCTCTTGGTCAGGCTGGTTTCGAACTCCTGACCTTGAGCTATCCACCCGCCTCGGCCTCCCAGAGTGCTAGGATTTAAGCTATTACGTTTTTAAATCATTTAAAGTCATTTCTGTTTTAAAATAAGCACTGATGTGTTATTTAAAAAGAAGTATTGGCATAGAGGAAAGAACATGGGCTGGGGAATCAGACTTGAGTTTGATTATTTCCTCAAGGACGATCCCTAGAATAGCTGGGCTACATGGGCAAGTTACTTAACATTTCAAGAAATTCAGTTCCTTCTAGGGATAATGATGATACTTCTTGATGAAGTTTGTAACTGAGACAGTACACATAAAGCTCTCATAGCAGTGCATGGTACATAGTAAGTGCTCATTGAATGTTAGCTATCACGATGTTTGTGTAACAGACACAGCAGTAGCTAAAGTACAGCATCTTACAAGGATTAAATGAGGCAAAACATATTTAAGAAGTATAGCGCAACACCACTTTGTGAGCACTCAAAAAAAAAGTTCTCTTTTTAACTAGGTATTTTATACCTAAATCCATTTACCCAAAGGCAAATAAATCAGGGATGTATATGATTATTTTTGATGTATTTAAAATAGCATTCTTGTAACACACCCACATAAAGAACTCTGATATAAAATACTTCCTTATCAACCAAATTGTCTCTTATTCTGAAATGTCTCAGCAGACTGTAGGCAAAATTTGCCTTTAGGATTCAGGGAATTTGAAAAAAAGAGAAAACAGGGACCAAAGTTGGAAATTGAAGGTATAGTTAAAATAACTTAGAACTCACTTTTGATCAAACTGGAAAAACCATATAAATACTGGTGATAGTTTAAGAATATACCCCCTTCTTCCCCCACCTCCCCATCCAGAAATATGTATTTTCCAAAAGGACCATTTTCTTTTTGAAATGCTGACATGATTTTGCAAACTCAGGTTGAAGTAGTTAGAGTTCAAGCTGCTACCAAACTTAGAATTTTAAGAAAGTAGAATAATTATAGTTGACTCCGAATATTGTAATATACAGATATCTGCTATTTCATAGAGGCAAAACTTTGTTAATCAAAGTACAATTTCATTCAAATCTGTTATATTCACACATCATTCTGCAAAGTAAATGGTTATAGATGAACATGTTAATATTTATTTTAAAAAATATAATAAAATAAAAAATGCTGGATAGGCAATGGAAGGAAAAATAAAATTCAAAAAACACCCAAGACAACATTATATCCAGCACATAGCTTCTGTACTGAAGGATAAGAAACAGAGTAGAAAAGGCAGTTTTAAATATTGTTAGAATAAGTGGATTAATAATCAAATGAAGTTAGAAAAATAGGAGTAAAATAAGTATGTACCTAAAGAAGGGCCACTTAAATCCTATTATATCTCAAAAAGATTTTATACAACTGTACATATTCATTTTTTGGAAAGTTGTTTCAGATTTGGATTGCTTAAAATAACAATAACTAAGCCATTCGTTTCACAAATATTTGAAAATCTACAATGCCAATACAAAAACAAATATTTCTCAGATTTCCAAATAAAGATTTCTTAAATGTCTTTTAGTATAGTAGTTATATTTGATATTTGTAATAACTGTGTTACAAATTGAGTATTAGGTTAAGCAAATTTAATACTTTCTAAGATCACAATGAACTTCAGCAAAACAATCTACAACCCTAAAAAGAAAAGGTTGCTTCTTCTATAATCTTTATCAGTATAAATTCAACCAAATCACATCCTGTAGGAAGTATTTCATATTGGTCTCATCCCATCAAATTTATATATCAAGCTGATTATTTAAGTAAAATACATACATATGATAATTTCTATAAGAGATCATATTATTGGTGACTGTCATACATTGTACTTAACAAAAGAACAGAGAATTATCTGTTTTCTATTATACCTGTCAGAAAAATACTATACATATTCATTATTATCACCAGTACTGTTCGTGAAATCCTATAAATTCTCTCCAAAGTGAATGGTTTATTAAACACTCTTTTCAGATTCTATTCTAAGGTTATCAGAGCAAAACACATGTCCAGAAGATCAAACTCTACTATGTTTTCAAATAGGAAAAAAAAAAGGAATACAGTCAATTTTGTATTTTTCCCTCCTATCTTCCAGTTATTATATGATTATTATTTCTATAGTCATAGGAATACAATAAAATTTCTACTGCGACAAAAAAAAAGAAACACATTGTTTTATATTCAAAAATGTTGTTATACAACTATGTGACCCTTTAAATTCACTCTTCAATCCCTTCTTAATGCTGAGGATTTCTGCCAACAGAATTTTAACCAGTAGAATAAAATGAAATAAAGGTCTCATTTTTTACTCACTTTAACCCACTTAAAGTATCATTTTTCCCTGTCAAATTATCTGTGTAAACTTTCACCTTTGCCAATTATCCTTTCAAACTTTATTTTTCATTCTTTCACCCTTTCCTTCCACCACGCAATACTGAATTAATTTTCTTTGTTCCAGAAAGAAAAGGCCCTTTCTCAGCATCTAAAAAAATAAATACATACGTCTGAGCTGATACCCTAGACTAGCTCTTTAGTCTAGTGGGAAAGACAGACATGAAAATGGCTAATAACAATAAAAAATGACATACCTACTCTCATGGGAGTGCAGATAATAGAAAAATTAACTCAGTGCAGAAGGGCAGTGACGTGTCAGTGCATGCTATGGCCTGACTGAAAGCTGCGTGAACTGAGTCAATCTCTGCTTTGGAGTTACTTCACCTAACAACTATATGGTAAATACCAAGCTAATAACAGTAATGGACAGACATGATACCTACTCTAAAAAACAAAACAAAACAATAGTAATATATTAGGATTTAGTTATCTTTTAGGTATTCATGTGCAATAAGAAACCCAAAACAGAAGTTATAAGGCTGCCTGGAAGAATTAACGACTATTTTACGAATGAGGGAGTGTTTGACATGAAGCTACATGGATGGGTAGAACTTTGCTGAATGGCAGGAAAAAGATATTACAGACCAAGGCAGCAGCATGTTTGGAAAAGACAAGAAATAAGGGGATATAACATACTTAGGGAGTCTCCAGAAGTTGCGTATTATAGAGGATGATGGCTTCTGAGGCTGAACAAGGCAGGCTATGGCCAAATAATGTTTCGTGTCATTCAAAGTTATAACAATAACAGCATTTTGTTCTTACTTCTAATGGTTAACATTTGAGTCCTTACAATACGCCTACCAGGCAGTGTTTTAAATGCTTTACATGCATGCATGGACTCATTTAACTTCTCAACAAGAAAATGTTTTCGCTCTTATTTTATAGACAAGAAGGATGAGACAGAGAGAAGTTATATAACTTAACCAAAATCCCAGAGCTAGTAAATGGTGGAACAAGGCAGGCCGTCCAGAACCAGTGTTCACATAGGCACATCCCCCTAAGATGATGGAGAGCTAGTGGAGAAGGAAGGCAGGCTTCACGATCAAATATATTTTTCTAAATATCTGTCTCCACATTTTTGAAAGATTAAGAAAGCATCTACTGAGCATTTACCGCATACGTTATGCTTTGTGCCATGGGAAAAGAACATGAATATGACACATACCATGAACACCTGTGATTTCCGATACAGTCAGACATAGATATAGACATGTAGATTGAGATAAAGAGAAACAGAGAGAAAGCATGTATACACAATACTAGCAGCTCCAATGTAATGTTAGACAATCTATGGTAAGTGCTTAAATTTTCGGAGTCTCAAGAGTATAAGAAAGAAGGAGATTAGTTCTCACAAAAGTCTATGGGAAAAAAAACAATTTCTGAATCAGGTAATAAAAAATTCCATCACTCCTGTCCTTATTAAAAGATTAAAAAAACCTTAAAACTGAAAATCAATAATTTTTCTTGGATCCATCAGAGAAGTGAGTTGCAAGGTAAGCCGCAACCCCAAAATGTGGAGACAAGCGATTCTGAAGAATCACATCAGAGGTCTGCTTACCTGATGCAGAAGCCAATGGAGCCAAAAAACTGGCAGGCACAGTTATGTGGTAATTTTGACAATTTATTGGGGGCTGAGTGAGGACTGTCATGAGAGAGAGACTCCTGAGTACCACAGTCCTAGGGAGTACTTCCAGGAAACTGACCAAGTTCTCATAGTGAAGAAACAGAAAAGATTCTCCTTCCTGGTGATGGCAGAAGAAGCAGAAGACTACTGTGTTTCCCTGAAAATAAGACAGGGTCTTATATTTATTTTTCCTCAAGAAGACAACCTAGGGCTTATTTTCAGGGGATGTGTTATTTTCCCCTCAAAGCCTCAGCTTGCAACATGCACAGGATGGCCGGGACCTGACAGGGGGAGCCGACCTTGTTGGTGGGGCTGCCCTCACCTTTCTGGTCACCTCTGGGATAGTAGCTGTCATGATGGGGCAGATGAGAAGGGCTGCTCGTCTTCTTTACCGTTCCGCGAGGAAATGCATGGGTTGTGCAGATATGCTGCATAGCCACGCCTATCACTAGGTCTTATTTCTGGGGTAGGGCTTATATTGTGCAAATGCTTAGAAATCCTGCTCGGGCTTATTTTATGGGTAGGTCTTATTTTCAGGGAAACACGGTAATTTATCCTTGTGAAATAGATCCAGAGCCTTCTCAGTGACAAAGGCCTGTTTCCACGGTGAAAGACTTTATCGAAGCCTTTTCCCAAAGCTACAGGTAAGGGCATTCTTCTCACTTCATCCCCCTCTATCCATCCTGTCTTGCCTAAGGTGATGAGTGAGGAGGAGCTATGCAAGCAGAAAAACTTGTGAAGGGCGTAAGAAAGAGACACAGACCCACTCAGAGATGGAGATTTAACTAATTACAGAATGTTCCCCTCCCCCCCATACCTCACCACCACAACAGGGCTCCAATGTGACAATGGTGGAGTGCATCTGAAAAAGCTGCAAGACACAGAGTCTCTCTGAGAAAGATTACAAAGGGAATTCTAAAGCCATGACATTAGATAAAAATAAGGACAGAAGAGGAATTTGAAGCCTCAAGCACCTATAGCTATAACAAACACTAAACAAGGCCAATTCATAGCCAAATTAACATAAATCCTTACATTAGAGGCCTATTAATTTCAGCTCCTACTATCCAATTCAACATTTCCAGTATTCTACAGAAAATCATGACACAGGCCAAAAGACAAGAAACGTAAAGTCCAAAGACATAAAGCAAGCATCAGAACCAGACTCACATGTTGTAATACGAAACAGAAACAGATTTTGAAATTATCAGACAGATAACTTAAAATAACTATAATTACCATGTTAAGCCCTTTAATGGAAAAAGCTGACAACATGCAAGAATAGAGGGTTAATGTAAACAGGAAGTTCTAAGAAAAAATCAAAAGGAAATGCTAGATATCAAAAACACACTAACAAAAATGAAGAATGTCTTTAATGGTCTCATTAGAAGACCCACATGGCCAAGGAAAGAATCAATGAGTTTGATTAGAGGTCAATAGAAACTTGCCAAACTGAAATGCAATGAGTAAAAGGATAAAAAGTACAGAACAATCAATAACTATGGGAAAATTTCAAAGTATTTAACATATGTATAATTAGAGTATCAGAAGAGGAAGAAAGAAGACAAAGCCGATGTAGTAATGATTGAGGACTTTCTAGAATTAATGAAAGACACCAAACCACAGATTCAAAAAGCTCAGAGAACACCAAGCAAGACAAATTCCCAAAATACTAAGCCTAGCCATATTATACTGAAACTGTGGAGAGCCAAATACAAAGAGGAAATCTTGAAAGAAGTCAGAGGGGGAGAAAAACCACCCTACATATGGAGGAACAAGTTTAAGAATTATAGTGGACTTCTCATCAGAAACATAAAATATTCAAAATATTGGGGGAAAAAAAAACAAAACCCATAAACCTAGAATTTTATATCCACTGAAATTATCCTTTAAAAGTGAAGCAAAACTATAGATATTCTAGATGCAAAAACTGAGGGAATTTACTATAAGGAGACTTCCCTGTAAGAAATATTAAACAACATTCTTCAAAAAGGAGGAAAATGATATAAGATAGAAACTTGGATCTACATAAAGAAATGAAAAGTGTTATAAAGAATAAATGAAGGTGAAATAAAATACTTTTCCTTAGCTTATCTAAAGGACAACTATTTGTTTCAAAAATAATAGTAATAATTTATTAGGTGATTATGGTATATAAGTAAGCAAAGTGGATGACAGCACTGTCATAAGGGACATGAGGGATGAATTGGGAACACTCCATTGTAAGGTAACTGTATACACATGAAGCAGTTAAATGTTAAAGGTGTATTTAGATTAGTTTAAAATTCCAGGGCATATTCTTTTTAAAAGAAATATAACTGATACTTAAGGAGAGGAGATAAAATGAAATCATATAAAATGCTAAATTAAAACCACAGAATGAAGTATTAATAATAGGATACAACAGAAGTAGTACTAAAATGAGATTATATGATGGTAAATGTGTATATTCAAAAAGAAGAAAGATCTCAAATCAATAATCTGCCTTTATACCTCAAGGAACTAGAAAAAGAACAAATTAAGCCCAAGTTAGCAGAAGGAAGGAAATGATAATGAGCAGAACTAAATCAAAATAGAGAATAGAAAATAGAAAAAAACAAAACCAAATTAAGTCAGTTTTTTTTGAGAAAGTAAAACTGACACCCTTAGCTAGACTAAGAAAAAAGATCGAAATAACAAAAATAGAAAATTAAAGAGGAGACATTAAGTCAACAGCTAACAACTGATACTGCAGAAATAAAAAGTATCCTAAGAGACTGTGAGCTATTATATACCCACAAATTGGACAACCTAAAAGAAATGGATAAATTCCTAGATACACAGAGCTTACAAAGACTGAATCAAAAAATAAAAAATATGAATAAATTTATAACTACAAAGGGGAACTGATCAGTAATTAACACCCCCCAAAAAAGAAAAAACTAGGACCAGATGGCTTCACTAGAGAATTCTGTCAAGTATTTAAAGAAGTAATGCCAATCCTTCTAAAACTTTTCTAAAAGATAAAAGAGGAGGTCACACTTCTAAACTCACAATGAGACCAGCATTATCCTGATACCAATACCAGACAAACATACTACTGAAAAATGAAAAAAAGACCAATATTGCTAATGAATACCAACACAAAAAATCCTCAACAAAATATCACCGGACCAAATTCAATACCACATTAAAAGGATTATATACCACAATCAAGGGGGATTTATTGTTGGAATGCAAGAATGATTCAATATACAAAAATTAATCAATGTAACACACCATATTAACAGAATGAAGGGCAAAAATCACATCATCATCTCAATTGATGCAGAAAAAGCATTTGACACAGTTCAACACCATTTCATGAAAAAACATCAAGGAACTAGGGATAGAAGTAAATTATTTCAACATAATAAAGGCCATATAAGTAAAGTCCACAGTTAACACCATACTCAATGGTCAAAACTGAAAATTTTTTTCTGTAAGATCAGGAGCTCAGGAACAAGAAAAAAATGTTCACTCTGACCACTTCTAGTTAACATAGTATTGGAAGTCTATCCAGCAATTAGCCAAGGGAAAAAAAAGCATTTAAATTGGAAAAGAGGAAATAAAAATGATCTCTCTTTGCAGATGACAAAAACTTATAGATGGAAAATCCTAAAGATTCCAGAAAATATTGTTAGAACTGATAAATTCAGAAAAGTTATAGAATACAAAATCAATATACAAAAATCACCTGTGTTTCCACACACTAAGAATAAACAATCCAAAAAGAAAATTAAGAAAACATTTTCACTTACAATAACATCAAAAAGAATAAAATAATTAAAAATAAACTTAACCAAGGAGGCAAAAGACTTTCACTGAAAACTAAAAAACACTGATGAGAGAAATTAAAGACAACACAAATCAATGAAAGATAACCTATTTTCATGGATCGGAAAATTTAATATTATTAAAATGTCCATACTACCCCAAACAATCAACAGACTGAATGCAATTCCTATCAAACCCCAATGGCAGAGTTTTGTTTCTTGTTCTTGTTTTTTGCAGAAATAGAAAAAAAATCCAAAATTTCATATGGAATCTCAAAGGATTTTGAATAACTGAAGCAATGTATATGGTCAAATGATCTTTAACAAGGATACCAAGGCTATAGAATGGGGAAAGGATAGCCTCTTCAACAAATAATGTTGGGAAAGCTGAATATCCACATGCAAAAAATAAAGTTGGATCCTTATATTATACCATATTAAAAACTTAACACGGAACAGATTTAATACCTAAACATAAAGCCTGAAATTATAAAACTCCTAGAAAAAAACACAGGGAAAAAGTTTCATGACATTGGATTTGGCAATGATTTATCGGATATAACGTTAAAAGCACAGGCTCAAAAGGAAAAATAGATTAACAGGACCACATCAATCTTAAAAACTTCACAGCAAAGGAAACAATAAATTAACAGAGTGAAAAGACAACCAAAGAATGGGAGAAAGTATCTGCAAACCATATATCTGATGAGGCGTTCATATCCGGAATATATAAAGAACTCCTAAACACAACAATAAAAAAACCAGTTAAGCCTATCAGAAAATGGGCAAGTGAATTGAATAGGCATTTCTCCCAAGAAATACACAAATAGCCAGCAAGCATATGAAAAGGTGCTCGAATGTCCTCATCATCAGGAAAATGTAACTCAAAAGCAAAGAGTGTCTTTACAATGGATAAATCTGACAAAAAAACAGGTCACCATTGATGACCTCAAGGCAGGTCACCGAAGTTAACATAAACAATGGTAAGTTATACTGATAATAGATACCCTTGATATGATGTGATGATAGCAATTTACTTCTGTTGTCTTCCTCCGAAAAACCCCTAGCCCAAGTCTAATCACGACAAAACATCAGCCAAATAAATAGCAACTGAGGAACATTCTATAAAATATATGGCCAGTACTCCTCAAAACTCAAAAGAGCATCAAAATAAAATGAAGTCTCAGAAACTGTCACAGCAAGAACAGACACATCTATTAAATGCAATGTGGTTTCCTGAATGGGATCCTGGAACAACAAAAGGACATTAGGGAAAAACTGAAGAAATCTGAATATGGACTTTAGTTAAAAATAATGTATCAATATTGCCCCATTAATTGTGACAAATGTACCATACAAATGTATGACAGGGGAAACTGAGTATGGCCATACAAGAACTCTCTTAAAAATTAACTGCATTAAAAAAATCTAACATAAATGCCTCAGAAGTTTTAGCCTTTGTTTTATCTAAGTCAAAAATACATTGGTGTTTAATATTCTTTTTTTTAATTTATTTTTTTCCAGCATATTATGGAGGTACAAATGTTAAGGTTACGTATATTGCCCTTGCCCTCCCCTCCCTCGAGTCAGAGCTTCAAGCGTGTCCATCCCCCAGTTGATGCGCATCTCATTCATTATGTATGTATATACCCATCCCCTCCCCGCCACCTGCCTGACACCCAATAAATGTTATTCCTATATGTCCACTTAGGTGTTGATCAGTTAATACCAATTTGCTGGTGAGTACATGTGGTGCTTATCTTTCCATTCTTGGGATACTTCACTTAATAGAATGGGTTCCAGCTCTAGACAGGAATATATAAGAGGTGCTATCACCATTGTTTCTTATAGCTGAACAGTACTCCATGGTATACATATACCACATTTTATTGATCCACTCATGTATTGATGGGCACTTGTGTTGTTTCCACATCTTTGCAATTGTGAATTGTGCTGCTATAAACATTCGAGTGCAGGCGTCTTTTTCATAGAGTGACTTTTGTTCTTTTGGATAGATGCCCCGTAATGGGATTGCTGGATTAAATGGTAGATCGACTTGTATCGCTTTAAGGTATCTCCATATTGCTTTCCACACAGGCTGTACTAGTTTGCAGTCCCACCAGCAATGTAGGAGTGTTCCTATCTCTCCACATCCATGTCAAGATTTATTGTTTTGGGACTTGTTAATAAGGGCCATTCTCACTGGAGATAAGTGATATCTCATTGTGGTTTTGATTTGCATTTCCCTGATGATTAGAGATGTTGAGCATTTTTTCATGTTTGTTGGCCATTATTCTGTCTTCTTTTGGAAAGTTTCTGTTCGTGTCCTTTGCTTACTTTTTGATAGGGTTGTTGTTTTTTCCTTGCTGATTTTCCTGAGTTCTAAATAGATTCTAGTTATTAGCCCTTTATCAGATGTATAGCTTGTGAAATAAATAAATGGGACCTGATCAAATTAAAAAGCTTCTGCACAGTCTAATATTCTTTTTACCATGTTTGAAATTGTTTGCAACACAAATAAATTCATAAGATGAAACTTAAAGATTATGACTCAAACTGCTAAATTTGGAGGGCTGAAAGCATTCCAGTTAAAGAAAGAATCTCAAAGTTATAAATGCTTCCTCTGATGTATTATTCTGCATAGGATATAAATAACAGCATTTACCATAGATATGTCAGGAAAAGATTTCAAATATTGCCATTGCCAAATGCTATTTCTATTTCAGAAACTGAAAACAAAACATAATTTGCTTCTGGTCACATATTAAGAAAGTAAATTTCCTATTTCAAATGTATGGCTGAAGTTTTGTGAGCATGAAAACAAAGCTGTTTTGTTCTACTAGTATTCTGAAAATTAAAAATACATCTTCAAACACATTATAACATTATCAACTGTTAGTTCAACCCTTTTTGTTTTGTATTCATCTAGACAAATGGCTATTTTCAGGGTAGCTGTAGCCCCAACATAAGCAACAAAGCTTTTTCTTTCAAAATGTCAACCTTGATGATACCTCCATCCTGATTTCCTGGGACTCTCCCTTCTACCTTTCCACCCAACAGAAAGAAAAGCAATGAATCTCACTCATTTTTACTAAATTTTTAGATGTTTAATACTGGCTGCATACTTAAAGAGAAATAAATCACTGGGTAAGCAATAGCTCAGGCATTATGACTCCAACTCAATGGTCTACAAGTTGACCAGATAAAAATTGGTCTTTAACACCTATGTTTATTTCTAAAACTTTTTGCACTATGTCCTGCTCCCTTTTAATTTGCCATATTATAAAAGTCCCCAAAGTACATTTTGGCAAAACATTCTTTTCTCAGGATGACAAGAGTTTCACCTTGAAAAAATTGTTCCATGAAAAGTATTCTAAATGGGGCTTTAGATACAAAAAGACATTCAGAGCTATTAATGGGAATATAGTGTGCAGCTTTTCCCACACTAATTGGACTACTGGATTTTTTTATATTCTGAAAGTATGAATGTTCCACGAAATACATTTTTGGAATGTATTTTGTACATTTCGGAAATATGGCTTTAATAGAAACTACCAAAACAATAATGGCAGTAGTAAAATCTTGGCATTCTTAAATTTCTCATTTGAAATTCCTCATTTCATTCTTACTAAAAGTAATCCTTGCCATGTAACGCTACTTGTTGAGTCAGCTTTGCTACTGTTTACAGTCAAAGCAAATGTATCACGGCATAAATGCAGTTATTTTATATATGCAGCTGTCTATAAGTATAGACAACTGTTGAAGTGGTGAAGGGGTCAGGACAAAGACCCCTCTTTCTCATGCGTGGAAAGGCAGTGGAAAAGATAATGATCACTTGTGGCAAACATATGCCCCAGGTAGAAAAGAAGAAAACAGACACTTTCAAGAAGACATCTTGAGCCAAGGATTTTAACTAAATCCTTTACTGAAGTAATCTCTTTGAGGTTTGCCAAGAAATCTTACAACATAAGACCATAGGCTTATGATCAGTAATATCCTGCTTAAAGTGAGAAAATTTCTAATTCAAGCAAAGTTTGCCCTTCTAGATATTTCTGTTTTCATCCAATAAAATAATACATAGAACAAACTATATAGTAGATGGTATCTTCAAGTATCATTTTTCAGGAACAAAAATTTGGGACTGACCATTATATCTAACAATTACATTACCTATTTCTCTATTATGTGTATATCATAATACATGGCTTTATATAATGGTCAATGCCTACCTTAAAACTACGTCACATGGCTAATGTCAAACTGACCAAAGGGTCCTACTTATATGTGAATCATTCTGCATGTTGCTGTCCTTTACCTAAAGTATTATTACCAGGTGCACTGAATTATAGGATATGCTCAAGAATGTACCTCATCCTGTCACTTTTGACAAAGAGCCTCAATTATGTCTTAGAAATGAGAGTCCTACAATTTTAAGCCATTTAAAAGAATTATGCTTTACACTGTGAGAAGAAACAAATTATTACAGTCGGCAGGTAAGTGCTCAGGTGTTCTGGCTCCAACTCAATGTTCTACCAGTTAAATGTTTACCAGGTAAAGGTCAAAGTCACTTCACTCAGGTCTTTCACACTACCCACCCACACGCTTTTCAGTTTGAAATATCCTAATGTATCCTTCAAACCTTGAAATTTTAGGGGAACTATATATCACATTTAAATTAAAAATTCAGTTTTAAACTTCACTATTACTGTTATTATTTTGTTACTTCTCATATACCAATACTTAAATCCTTTTTATCAGAAGCTATGTTAAAATGCTTTTTATTTAAAAATATACACAGAACATGCCTTTTACTTCAGAACTGTATCTAAAAATGGAAGATTTGTTTTAAAAATAAGTTTTATGCATTTTGAAGGTAGGCATTTATGCACGGGAGGCACCACATATGTACATTTTAGCATAATAAACAAAAGGCTAGAGCATAATTCGAGTAGTACAGCTTATAGAAAAAAAGAGTAGTATAACGTAATAGGCTTTGAACACAGATTTAGATTTAACCTCTGTGAACCTGAGGTCAAATCTTCCTCATCTACAAAGTAGGTATCTAGTTCACGGGATTATTAAGGAGGCAATGGAATAGCAAATACAAAATGCCTATTCCATTATATGACAGAGAGCATAAGGTAATCTCTGGAGGTACTGTGATTGATATGACCACTGAAGAGGCAGGATAGGGAGCCACCTTATGTGTGATATTTATTTATGTACAAAAACAACAGATGAGGATTTATGTCAAGGGATATATGAAATGAATGACAAGTTCAGTGGGTCAGAACTTGGGAAGAAAAAATGAAGCTTAGGCCAGATTTACTTGTGTTTGGAACAAATGTAATTTTGGTAAAAACTAAGGAGACAATCTATAGCTCTGCAGGCCTCATGGACCTCAAATGTAATATAGGTAAACATAAGGTGAAATCACCAAAACCTTATGAGCTTATGAACAAGTTCATAGTTGAGCAGGTTTTGAACCTATTTATGAATCTGCAAAAAATGAAGACTTTCATGTCTTGGAACAGATGGGGCGCCCTTTCTGTGTGTGTATGGATATACATTCGTATCCATATGCCACACAAAGAAAGGCAATCTCTTTTCGTGGAAGTGTTGGCCTACCCACTTGGGAGGAAAGATGTTTGTTTTTTAAAATGTGCATATCTGTACCACCCTTTGTAAGAGTAAACATACCTTAGAGAAGGATGCTATTTTAACAAGAGATATTCAAATTTTCTTCAACTTGATGAATTATTAAAAAAATTATCAAGCTAGAAAATATACAGCATAAACTAAAAACAATTTAACTCACATTAAAATGTTTTCATCCTTTATTACGTGACAGGAGAGTCAAAATGAGGTAGTAGAAAGAACACCAACCCCAAAGTCCAGAAGTCAAATCACATATCGTAATATATCAATGGGGTTTATTTAACAAATTAAAGAACTATAAAATTGGGAGGGAAGCCTCCCAAGTGGTGTGGGATCCCATGCCTATAATAAAAATTAGAAAGTAAACATGATGAAAATCCCTACATAATTGTCCTTTTTGAAACAAAAGCAATTTCTACCAGTTACAATAATGGTATACACTGGCTTTTGTTATGAATTTCTACCCTGTTAGTGTTTGTATCACCACTGTTTAATAGAGAACATGAGACACAGCTCAGACTCAAAAACAAGTGGCTAGTGCAGGTTTTTAAAAAGGATGGGCTTTTTGAGTCCTATAAGAAAACCAAGATTTAAGAGGCATGGCACTTCTCCATCTACGTGCTTCCAATAACATGGCATGTCAGAGTACTGGGGGATCAGGAGGGCTTAAGCTGGCTAGCTATTTAAGTTGCATTAAATGATAACTACAGGCCAAATACAGAAACCAAACAAAACAACAAAATGTAATATACAACTGACCCTTGAACAAGGGGCACCACTCCTCCACCCAGTTGAAAATGCATGTAATAAATTTTCACGTAACTACAAATAACATACTGTTGACTGTAATCCTTACCAGTAACATCAAACTCAATTAACACATTTCCATGCTGTATTATATACTGCATTCTTACAATGAAGTAAGCTAGAAGAAAGAAAATGTTATTAATTTTTAAGAAAAAAGAAAATGCATTTAAGATACTATATTTATGAATACCATATCTGTTTACAAAATGAGTAGTCTATCTGAAATGGTGGGCAACCACAGCTGCAGTCTTCAATCTATGGTACATATCAAGCAATTCAACTTTTTCTTGTAATGCCATGGCTTTTATCTGCTTCTTGGGAACACTTCCATTATCACCTGTGGCACCTCACATGGGTGCCATGGTGTCATTCAAGGTTTACAACACTGCACTAAACACAAAAAATATGCAGAACCAAGAGAGATCACTTTTTATTGCAATACACAATTGACTAGAGAGATGAACTGCTCAAGCAGAGATGATTAATGTCACACAGTGTTTTAAGTGGATACTCCCAACACTTAAGTTCACCACGATAACAAGAGGAGGTGGTTATGAAATTATAGTAGATGGTACGATAGTAATTTTATGCAGTTAAACTACGTATCTTTACATATGTTCACATTTACCTCAACTGCAAATGGTTCCACATACAATCTTATAAGTGTGCATAAATTTTGATAAATTTTAATTTTATAATATTCATATATATTTTATGGCAATAAGTGATAGACTAGTACCTATATATTATGGGTTAATGATATACCTACTTTTTCATAATTTTTCTGATATTTCCAGGCTATGGTAGGCCATCTGAGAGTTTTTTTCAAATTGCCACAAATCTCTAAAAATTTTTCCAATATATTTATTGAAAAAATCTGCATATAAGTAGAACCATGAAGTTCAAGCCTGTGTTGTTGAATAAGCAATCTTATTTGCCTTTAAATAAAAAGCTATCATTTCTTTTCAAACATAGAAGTACATATATTTAGACATTAAAACAGCTAAAATTATTTCATGTGACCATTAATACCAAAGAATTTGAGTATTTTAATGTTTATTCTTCCTGAGACCATCTGGCAATATAAAGTACCTCTAATGGTGACATCTATTAACTGACATACAAAAGCAGAATAAAAGTCTTATTTGGGTGATATTTGGGTTCCTGTGTCACTTAGTGGCAGCAAGGAGAGTACTTTTAAGATTGATAGTAGATAACAAAAAATGTGTATTTTGGAGTAGAGGGGAGGATCCTAAAAAATGAACTATCATATTCATTATTCTTCATAGTCAAAGAAATAAAAGGAACATGCCTCAGAATTATAAAAGCCACACATGACAAATCCACATCCAACATCCTACTGAATGGAGAAAAGTTGAAAGCATTCAGCCTAAGAACTGGAAAACGAATAGGATGCCCACTTTCACCATTTCTATTCAACATAATACTGGAAGTCCTAGGAAGAGCAATCAGGCAAGAGAAAGAAATAAAGGGCATCCAAATTTGAAATGAGGAAGTCAAAATATCTCTGCTCATGATATTATTTTATACCTAGAATACCCTCAAAAGTTTCTTAGATTTGACAGATGAATTCAGCAAGTCTAAGTTTACAAATTAACATATAAAAATCAATAGCATTTCTACATATTAATAATGACCAAGCTGAAGGCCACATCAAGAACTCAATCCCATTTATAATAGCTGTAAAAAATAAAATATCTAGGAATATATTTAACAAAGGAGGTGAAAGATCACTACAAGGAGAACTAGAAATCACTGATGAAAGAAATTGTAGACACAAATGAAAAACTATCTCATGCTCATGGATCAGACCAATCAACACTGTTAAAATGTCCATACTGCCCAAAGTGATTTCTAGGTTTGACATAATTCCCATCAAAATACCAATGTCACTTTTCACAGAATTAGAAAAAACAATTCTAAAATTTATATGGAACCAAGAAAGAGCCCAAATAGCCAAAGCAATGCTAAGCAAAAAGAGCAAAACTGGAGGCATCACATTTCCTGACTTCAAATTATAATACAAGGATACAATAACCAAAACAGAATGGTACTAGCATAAAAATAGACATGTAGATCAATGTTAAGAATATAGAACCCAGAAATAAAACCATATACCTACAACCCTCTGATCTTTGATAAGGCAGACAAAAACATACACTGGGGAAGGGACACACTATTAAACAAATGGTGCTGGGAAAATTGGATAGCCAGATGCATAATAGAAGAATGAAACTGGACCCTCTTCTCTCACCATAAACAAAAATTAACTCAAGATGGTTCAAGACTTAAGAGGAAGACCTGAAACCATGAAACCATAAAAATGCTAGAAGAAAATATAGTAAAAACTCTTCTTGACATTGGCCTAGGCAAAGAATTTTTTACTAAGACACAAAAAGCAAATGCGACAAAACCAAAAATAAACAAATGAAACTTAATTAAACTAAAAAGCTTTTTGCACAGCAAAACAAATAATCAAATGGATAAATAGACAACTTACAGAATGGGAGAAAATACTCACAAACCATGCACAAAGGACAAAGGACTAATATGTAAAGTAGACAAGGAACAAACAACTCAGCAAGAAAAAAAACACCCCAGCAGATGACACAAACAGGCACTTTTATTATAAAAAGATTTACAAATGGCCAACATGAAAAAATGCTCAACATCACTAATCAGAGAAATGCAAATTAAAACTATGATGAGATACCATCTTACTCCAATCAGAATGGCTATTATTAAAGCATCAAATAACAACAGATACTGGCTTAGATATGCAAAGGGAACACTTATACACCACTGGTGGGAATGTAAATTAGTATAACCTCTATGGAAATATGTATGGAGATTTCTCAAAAAACTAAAAGTAGATCTACCATTTGATCCTACAATACCATTACTGGATATTACAAAGATAAAGAAATCATACCAAAATGATACCTGCACTCATATGTTTATTGCAGCACAATTCACAATCAAAAAGAAATGGCATCAACCCGAGTGCTCACCAACCAATGAATGCATAAACAAAATATTGGATACACACACACACAGTACTATGGAGCCATAGGAAGAATGAAATCATGTCTTTTTCAGCAACATGGATGGAACTGGAGGTCATTATCCTAAATGAAGTAACTCAGGATCAGAAAACTAAAGGCTGTGTGTTCTCACTCATAAGCAGAAGCTAAGCTATGGCTATACAAGGACACACAGAGAGCTACAATGGACACTGAAGATTCAAAAGGGGGAAGGATGGCAGGGGTTAAGGGATAAAAAATTACCTATTGCATACAATGTACTCTATCCAGGTGATAGGTACACAAAAAGTCTAGACTTCACCAGTATACAATATATACATGTAATGAAATTCAACTTGTACCCCCTAAATCTATTGCAACAAAAAATAATACAATGATAATTACATTAGCTCCAGAATGCTACATCATAAAGTTTAGATGAGGCAACTTCATATAAATACTTAACTGCATATAATATTGATTTAACTTCCTTCTATATTTCATCCAGTATTTCAGTAGCATGATACAGATATTATGCTTTCCCTTCCCATAGAATAAAATTTGCAACTTGAATTAGACATATTCATAATAATCATTCAATCAAAGTCACAGGAAAAATTACTTTTGCTCCCCTCTCCAATCTAAACATGGCTGTACAGTAATTATAATGAAACAAAACAATCCAAATGTTGGTAACATGCAAATTGGATTATTAAAATTTGGTATATGTTTACAATGGAATATTACTCAATTCTAAGAAATGACAGTGAGCTAGCACCACTTATATTATCCTGGATTAAGCTTAAGCCCATTATCCAAAGTGAGGTGACAGAAGATCAGAAAAATGGGCTCCACATGTACTCGCCATCAAATTGATACTGAGTGATTAACACTGTGGTTCTCAAATGGTGGTGGTGTTCACCAGGGATTCAGGGGTTGGGAGGGGTAGACCCACATCTGAGGGATGTGGTGAGCATTGTGGAGGGTAAGGGCATACCTCTAACCCTTGCTAGGGAGAGGCAAAGATATAAAATGCAACCAAAATGTTTGTACTCTCATATTTTCTTGAAATAAAAAAAACATGCAAATTGGAAAGAACTTTGCTTTGGAGAGGGCCAAATGAAAGGAAATAAAGTCTTAGCTCTAAGTAATAATAACAATTACAAAAGACCCATGGAAACACACAGCCTTGTACTTCCAGATAAACTACAGAGACATCATTTTAGCCTGGGATATGGAGATTTTCTGTAGAATCTCAAGTACTTTCAAGACTGTAGTTTTATGTAGCCCAACTAACTTTGGCTAGACACAGAAGTCTGGCTCAGTGCTTCCATGCAGTAGCCAAAATAAAGGTTTTCTGTATCAAGAATTATTGCAGAGTCTCCAGTATCCTTCCTTCTCTCCTACTAACCTGAATCTGGAAAATAAGCTAACAGTCAAGTAACTTTTACTATAATTTAAGTCAATATTAATTTCACTGGCTCACAAAAACTACAAAATATTTGGCTTACATAAATTGAACATGACAAAAAGACAAAAAAAAATCAAAGTAAGCATGTGCACACAACTAGAGAGCCCATATAGCTTTAGAAACAACTATAAAATCATCTGATATACTACATTAATGGAAATGTTATTCCTTTCCTTCTCTCTTAATGCATGCCCAATTTTAAATTCATGGCATTTGATCAAGGTAACAAAGTTCAAAAAAGGAATAAATCACAATTTTAAGCAGAGCAATCAAACTCATCTCATGTTTAGTATTTTAATTGGACATGACATTGGTATGAAAGTTCCATATATTTTAAAGAGTCATCTTGGGTCCAACTATATTTAAACATGGAGGCTACAATGACTCTAATACAGAATTATTCCCCAGGGAACCCTGGAAAATTTGTATTAAAGGTATAATGTAGGATCTAAAAGTGCCAATAGCCTAAAACTGACATCCTATGTTCATGACCTGTCATATCTAATAAAACAAATCAGTTTAACCACTCAAACTAACCAGTATTTAAAGGTAGGTAATATCTAAAAATGAGTTATGAAAAGAGGAAAAGAGGGGAATAGTGATTTACTTTTCAAATCTTCAATCAGTTCAATCATGTATTCCAAGTGGGGGGGGACCCCCAAACTTAAAATTATTTAACATGGAATGAAAATTAATGACAATTCAGAAAGCCTTGAGGTAACAGTCAATTCTACTATTTAATAGCTATATTATTTGGAGAGATGTTTCTTAAATCTTTGAAGCTCAGTTATTCCATTTATAAAAAGGGAATAATACTCAGTCCCTAAGAGTTATTATCAAGCTTCTATGATATAACACATGTCAAATACGGACACTCAGAGATGCACACCTTTTTGTGCCCACCTCCTCTTCTAGTGTTTTGGAAGATTACACTGTGTCCACTCCATAATCATGCCACTTTCACTCTCAATTTTTCAGCATGGATCATTGAGGGTTAAAGCAGTACCTAGCATGAACTAATATGTTTCAATACATGTGTTGACCAAATAAAAGGATTAATATGGGAATGAGTATCAGCGTAGGGGAATAAAAATATTAAGGAGTCATGTATCCATCCCTTAACTAACTTAGAAAGGAAAATGCACAAGGGTACAGAGATAGTTACTAACACAGTGAAATGTCATGTACTGAAGAAATAAAAAGTGAAGACTTACTCCCTGCTCCATATCTATGTTAAAAGAGAGACATAGATTTATACCTGTCATTCGCTTTGGAAGTGCTAGTATGGAGATACTGAGACCAGTGCTAAAGAATTATGAGAAAGAAAAAAAACAATAACTGCTTGTGAGAGGCAAGACTTCACAGAGGAAGTAAAATTTGAACGAGAGAGGAGAAGGACATTTTTTGAAAGCAAAATAAAACAGATTTGATCTATAGACTATGCCAAAGCATCCTGGAAAACCTTAAATCCCTTTGAACTTTTTGAAATACTGTGAATATTGCACAAAATCGAGGAAAACTTGTAAAAATATACTGAATCATTCTATTGACTATAATAAAAAACAAATAATCAATATTTTTTCTAATTTGTCTCATAAAAATATAATTCTTACATGACTATCTTCTTCTACAGTCTAATATAGTTGTGTGTCAGTTTTACATATTTTGCCTTTGGTCAGTTTTGATTTAAGGGTAAAAACACTACTGTATTTCTATTCCTCTTCTCTTGGGACTAGTGGCCAATTCAATTTTATAATATATTTAAAGTATTCAGAAGTCAAAATGTGTGGTATTTCCCACCTTTCCAATTCTATTTTCAGTCCACGGCCTATTACCAGGCCAAGAACCCCAAAATCAGACAAAGACAATCCTTAGGGATCAAAATTTGCCAAATCTTATAATTTAGAAAGAAACTGTTAGAGATGGTTGTGGGGTTTTGGCACTAAGAGTTTAAGGCATTCCATCATAGGTTTTATATTTCATCTAATCAGCAAGTCGGAAACTATAAAAGTCTTGGGTTGGGGGGAGAATTAAAATTTTGGATTGTAGTATGTGAGTGTTTCCTTCCCTTCCATATGGTTCGGTAAATTAAAACTTTTAAATCTTTTTTTTTAAAGCCTTCTGAAAAGAATAAAGCAGCCTTTAAAATCATATTTTTGGTACAGGAAACTTAAAATATTCAGGCTTAAAAATTTGAAAAAAGGTCACATGGTTTCTATATCCACTGTCATGGTCTAAGCATATTCCAAATTATGTACATTTAAGCTTAAGTATTTTTTCTTTTCTTTTTTTGAAAACGGGGGTGAATCGGGCATGTGAAACTTTTATAGCTATTTTTTGAAGGTGGTCTTTATCAATCTAATTTAAAATGTTTCCACTTGAATTCCATAAGAACATCTCAGACAGTGGCTGGGGCAAGAGATATATGGATCCTATATTTATGTGAAATTGTGTAAATCGTCATTCTATCAGGATAGAAACTGGAAAAAATATTCATAAGGTAAAACAACTTTTTTCCATGTCATTAAACTACACATATTATGATGCTGCAAATGACAGAAACAGCAACTGTATCCTTCAACTCTGAGTTATGTTCTCCTTTCCTGCCTCTGTTGGACTCCATACTGACTTCTTTCATAAGTTCTTCCTTCACATTTTTTTTAATTTCCTCATATTTTGTTTGCATGTGATTTTTCTTCACCTTCCTTCTCCTACCCTCCAAATGAAAATTGTTTTCCTATCATATTTTTAATTTCTAAAAGTTCTTGTTTCTTTCTAGTATTTTTTTAAGACATCCTGCTTCATAAAATGCTGTTTGTTACCATCTCTTTCTAAGGATTATTATTCTTTTAAAGGATTCTTCTGTTTCCTTAGGTTTCCTTCTCCTAACAATTTGCTTCAGTTCCAACCTTTTACATTTGAGGCTTTCCTGATGTGATGGGAGATCCTTGGTTGCTCATTGATATTTAAGAACGTGTGAGTTAGTAAGAGCTGAATCGAGTTCCTAAGGCATAGATAGGCTTTCTAGAGAGGACAGACTCACTCATGTGTGCCTGGTTTGGGAGACAGTCATTTGTAGGGGACCTCCAAACTCAGGTATTTGAAAATCTTTTCTCTACCATGATTTAGTTTCTCTGGTTCAGAATCCAACAATTTCTGGGGTGGTAAAGTAATTTTTGAATTCTGATCTAGAGAAAGTGTGTGCTGGGGGAAGGGGAAGAAACCCTACATTGCCAGTATTCTACATGGGGTAGGGGAGTGGTATTAAGGATCTGATAGTCCATGGAACGGCCTTCAATCCATCCTCTTTGCACTCTCCTCTTCATTCCACCTTCAACTGTGCAAGCTTTTCCCAAGTCCTGGACCCCTCTCATGCACTTGCTCTACCGCTAGTAACCCCCTTTCCCTGCCTTGGAGGTGGGTGCCTGGTTGCTCCCATTTTCATACACAGGGAAGAGATCTTAGTGTTCCATTCCTTGGTTTCAACTGATTACCCCTTTTTATGCCCCTTGCCTCACTCTTTTTCTATGCCAGCTGCTTCCATGTCTTGAGTCTTTCTAGGTTTCTTTGGAGTATGTCAGACTTCCTTTCACAGTTATCTCATTCCAAAGTTCCTTTAGATTGTCATTTCCTACGCTCTGACGAATCAATTTTAACACGTCCAACTGCTCACTTCCCCAAATCAGTTTAAATATCTTATCCATTCAAGTCTTCCCTCCTATTCTGATTATTCCTGTGTAGTTAGTCCTTCTCAGTATTTATTCATTACAAGCTTTCTGAATTACCCACATGATCACCAATTTCTTTGCCCACTAATATTTTTGCACCTCCCTCGATCACTTTTTCTAGATTTGTGGGTTTTTTGCAGAATATCTTCAGTAGTTTCTTCAGCAAGGGTTTTAAAGTTGACAACGTTTATTTAACTTCTTGGGCTAGGAATTTCCTAATCATGTAGGTAAATTCAAAATCCAAAACTCGGTAAAGGGAGGACAGTAACAACAAATTCCCAAGAGAGACTTCATTCTCCATCCAGGTGCTACTCTGAGACAGGTAAATGTTCATGCTGCCTTCTTGTTCTAGTGGGCAAACTTACTTTGTGTTACCCTTTCACTGAGGGTATGAATTTTCCCTGCTTTATTTAGGCATCTAATTCCTGGCCTTTCATTGGTCCAAAGCTTCTTCTCCTATTCCAGAAAAATGAAAACAAACAAAAATCCCCTTCCCACTGGTTTCCACAACTAATAGATGACCCCAAATGAGCCGCAGGATCAGCTACTGTTTACTGTTCTGGTATTCAGCTAGCACCTTCATTTCTAGCTCCTGGGAACCTCTTACTACTTTTTGAGTTCAGCTAAGCATTAAAAGCATATCCAATATTCATTTAATTTTTATTACTATTGAAGAGAGATCAAGTGGTATAACTTAAATAACACAGATATTAGATTCAGCCTAGGATTAAAGCCTAGTTCTACCACTTATTAGCTATGGAAGCTCAGAAAATTTACTTAAATTTTTAAACCATTCACCACTGTGTAAAATAAAGACATTAATATTACTTTGAATTACATAAAATTATCAATTTTATAGTTCATAATGGCAGAATATTAGCAATTTCTTATGCTTCAGACTAACACCACTTTCATGGAACTGTGGCTTCCAAGAGTGCTTGTCAACCTGGATGGAACTGGTGACCATTCTTCTAAGTAAAGTATTACAAGAATGGAAAAACAAACGTATGTACTCACCATTAAGTTGGCACTAATCAATCAACACTTATGTGTACATATGGAAATAACATTTATTGGATATCAAGAAGGTGGGAGGCAGGAGGAGGGGATAGGTAAATTCACACCTAATGGGTATATTGCATACTATCTGGTGATGGGCACACTTGTAATGTTGACTCCAACTGTACAAAAGCAATTTATGTAACCAAAACATTTGTACCCCTGTAATATTCTGAAATAATAAAAAAAAGAGTATTTGTTACATACTGGGTAGTCAAATGATGGCTCCGCTTCTCTTACAGAATGATTTCAACTAGAGACAATTCCAACACATACAAAATTTTTTGTTTCTGGCTATTTGAAAGAATCAGATTTAGTTCTAATTATAGCCAATTTGGGGCTGACACTGGTTTGTAGAACATAATATTTATGAAAACATTGATATTAGGACAAATCCATTGTGTAATCCCACATTTGGTGTTTTCCTTTCATATGTTTCCATTAAGTTACATTAAGGATCATAATATCAAGACTAAGTAGAGAGCCTTATGCAGGGACTATGATCCTTGATGTAACTTAATGATGTAACTTATCTAGGCCAAACCTCACAGGCAAAGTTACTCATTTTTCTATATTTTCTGCACAGGGTTGTAACTCTGTATCACCATCATTATATTCTAACAACTTGAGTTAGCTGGCTGAGAAACAGTACCTCAAACCCCATCTCTTTCAGTCCACATGGAAAAAACTAAATTCTAAAAAATGAGGAAGGTAGTTACTTACTGTTAGTGCTAGCAGTTTCCCATAGGTGAGATGAGCAGGGATGTGGTCAGTCTTGGACCTCAGAGATTCCATATACCAATGCTCAGCTTCAGGAAGTTTGCTTAATCGCATATATGCTTCACCTGGAAAGAGGATCAAGATGCTCAAACTAAAACTACAGCATTTGCAACAGCGTTACCATCATATTTATATTCCTTTGAAATTCAGATGCTGTGTTAAGTACTTTCATTTATTTCCTTATCTGATTGCCAGGGAAGTCATCATGATTTCCATTTTACAGAATGAAAATTCTTGTGTTTAAAAAATTAAGTAAAACAGCTAAAGTAAAAAAAATTAAGTAGTAAAGCTTTGATTTTTAACCTAGGAACATCTGATTCCCAAGCATATTTTCCATCATCATTTTCTTCTTAGAGATAAGTTTATTCTTTCTACTGTATAATCATTTGTTATTTTCTATTCACATTCATTTATTCATTTAGAAATTCAAGTATTTATAGAATACTAAGTGGAAAACCTCACGCAGGGACGATATAAAAAAGCGTAAGATCCTATCCCCTCATGGTCTTACAATCTTGGTGAGAAAAGTAAGATGGAAAGAATTAAAAATATTTTTAGATTTTAATTTTTTCAGAAATTATTTGTATTTTTATATTAATAAAATTTACCTGTTTCATTTGAAAATTCAATGAATATATGACAATTATCAAGCCTGCCCAGCACTATGTACAAAGCTAGTCTAAGGCCTTCTAACCATAGTCAAAATTTTCAATCTATCTAAGTTTCAGCTACCAAATACCATTTCACTACCGCCAAGCAGGAGAAAAAAGTTGAAAAGCTGAAAGTGTATCAGTTGCCTGTTTATTATCATTCCCTTCTCCTTTGCATGATTATAATGTTAAAAAATATTCAACTGATGGCAAAAATTATACTTTTAGATAATTTGTATAATTAAGTTAAATATTGTAGTTTAATAAGCACTGCAAATGTAGATGCTACTCAGTTTCTGAGACCAGGCAACAGACTGGTAACTTCACTGTCTTCCAGGCCGGCCTTAATTGCTTGATTAATCATAATTATGATAGCTTTTTCCTTTGGAGGCATAATCAGAGGCTTTTCCTAAATGTATTACCCACATTGGATGTATAGTTTTGCTTCAAAGGGAGAACTCGCTCTGTTTTGTTTTAATCATATTTACTTTGTGTTAATACAGTACTGTCAATACAAACATGTTTGATAAATTGAATTGGCTGGAGTCTAGCAATCTTTTGAATGCCCTTTGCTTGGCTGGTTAGTAAAAAAAATTGCTGAAAAATATGTAATAAGCACAAAATATGTCTCCACTTACACGTTTCTAGTTCTATAAACAGTCTTTACAATATCCTAAAAATGATAGGTGAAAAATGTTTGATTTCTTTTTCCTCAAAGTTTAAAACATGTTGGTTAGATTAAATCAATTGTTTAGGGGAAGATACAAAAAATACTGAAGGAAAGACCAAAGAGTGGAATGGAATACACAGAAATGCTTGCAGTTGTTAAAATGACAGATTAGAATAGTTTTTTAATTTCCATAAATTTCTGTAACAATTACATGGTTTTTATTTTAGTACCTCTGTAAAAACTAGCACATGGTCAAATAGATTTTTATTTGACATGTTGAACTACTGACTGTTTCCAAAGAAAGCAACAGTAATTTTTCTCAGGAAAAGTGAACCACTTCTTCATACTAAAACAAAACTAGATATGATATACATAATGAGAAAATGCACAAGCCCTAAAGTAATGAAAATTCTAAAAGAATTAATGATACATTGTAGCTAAATATTTATCTCTAAAATGGCTTACAAAGCCAGACGGAAGATGGGCCTGAGTTCTGATTCCATATGGAATCAACCTGAAATTCTGCCTTGGCTTTTCAAGTGCTCAAAGTTTTTGAAAGTTGTACAACCCTTGCTTTTAATGTAGCTTCTATTTTTCATTCATAAAAATTTAACTAATTTTTAAAATAACAATAAGTTTTCTGTACAGAAAAAGAGTATGAAAGAATCCTTTACTAGAGTGTTTTTGAAATTTAAATTTTTGTAATGTTTAAGTTGTTAGGGTCTAAAAATCATTTCAGAAAGTGTGCCACCTTTTTCTCAAGTCAGAAATCTATTATTAAAATCTACTTTGAAATGAAACATTATTAATTTGCTAAATATTTAATGGCTGGCCCATTTTCTTCAGTAAGAACTCATAAGCAACTTATAATAATTTGTAAAGCTCATGAGATAGGAAATATTAAAAGTCTATAAGTAATGTAATATAATTATGCATCTTGGCAAGTATATGAAAACTGATACTTAGGTACTATTCATTACAAGTTAGAAAAACTTCATGCCACCGTTCATTGTATCTTAAACAATAATAACAATCATTCATCCAGTGTTTACTATGAGTTAGGGTAGCAAGCTACAGGAAGCCAATGTCTGACTTATGTTCCACACACTCCCCTTATTGTATACATTTAGGCATGTTGATATTTTTCTTACTTAGCCTCTCAAGGAGCCTTAACACATTATCCCATTTAACCACTCCCAACTGTTCATAGGTTTACAAGATGAAAAAAAATTTCTATATTAGCTGCTTTCTAAAGGTATCTCATTGCTTATTAAGGAATGTCACTACTTGGATTTTACAGATGAAAAAACTGAGGAGCAGAGTGGCTAAATGATAAAATCTTAAATACATAAAGTGGTAAAGCTGCAATTTAAACCCAGGACATCCTGATCTCAACACATTGCCTTAACCAGCAGGTAAAGAATAATCATAAACTTTCTAACTCCTCAGCTCAGGTGAGAATTATACTCCTTCTCTTTCTGTCTCTCTCTCTCATAGAAAATTGTTTTCTAGCTTCTGATACATTGGCCAGCAGGTTCATTTCACTTTGCCTTGGGCCTATCTATTGAATTAAAAGAGTAAAGAAGATCAATGATAATTCATGATTGACCTTTCAAAAGGCTTCCTATACATACATAATTCAATTCTTAAGAGGAAAATGTGACACAGAAGATGTACTTTAGTTCTAAAGGTTAACCTTAACACAATAAGGGTCTATAAAAGCAAGATGCAAAACCTAAAATGCATGAAAATGATCACGGATAAATACAAATATGTTAAAAGGGCAACTCAAAGATTTAAGCAACAAACAATACAAGAACAACAAATAGTTGTTAGATCCTTGGCATTGGAAAGGTAAGAGCTTTACATTTCTCATTTCTAATCCACAGTAAGGATTTTAATACCCATTTTATTGATAAGAAGGAAGGCTCCAGAATGATAAGTGACTTGCACAAGGACAGTTAATAATCCTATCCTAAAAGGACGGAATGGCTCCAAAGCCATGATTTTTTCCATTGCATCAAGCTGCCTGCCAAATGAAGTTTATTATTTATTGAATACCTACTAACATCTTAAATATATTATCTTTGTACCTTTACATTATCCCTACACTATATCACTCTCATTTAACAAATGAAGTAACTGTGGCTCCCTGGGCATAACTAACTTACTCAAGATCAAAAACAAGCAAATACTAAATGGATTCAGATTAGAGTTTTCTCTGGCTCTTTGAACTACACCATTTTACCCAAATAATATCAAAAATAATCAGAGAGGAGATAAAACAACTGTAAAATTGCCATCAGTAGATTTAGTTTTAGAAGAGAATGGTATATATGCAATCTTTCAAACTTGATTAAAATATTAAAATCATAAAAATTTCCATAAAGGAAATGGCCACAGGAAAAGAAAGTTCAGTAAATTCAATAAGGAAGAAAATAAAGATACTTAGGAATAGGGTGAGGGGATGAGGGTTAAGTCATCTTCTCTGGTACTATAATTTTTCTTAACTTACAATAATAGAAAAAAAAATGTCTGTGATGCCCAGGAGGAAAGAAGTAATGATGACTATTTTTCCTTCTCATCCTGCAAAAAATGACATAATAGAAGCACTTTCATAAAAATGAGAAGATTTGCTGTGCAATGATGTAGCGATCAGGTTCATCACCCAGATTTATTTCCGATTCACTCACAGACAAAGGGATTTGGATGTCTCTAGGCTGGCTTCAGGCAGATATAAACTAATTTCAGATGTAGAACAAATAATGTCACTCTTCCTCCCTAAAATGCCCCGGGTCTAAATAACCCAAGCAAAGGCTAACTGCTTAAGGAAAGAATGTTGGGTTATTGATGATGTAATAGTCTAGATCTCACTGATTCTTATGTTTCAAATTACTGGACAGCTCCTGCTTGCAGATAAAGAATAGAGCATGTAGTGGAAAATACTAAGACACAGTATAGATTCCCTATTTTTTAAAAAAACTTTTGCAACTATCCTTTCCAAAAGTGAACATCCCCTCCCTCAACTCCTATAGTAATTACTAAACGCTTTTTATTTTTTTAATTCTTAAGCATATAGCTTGTATATCAATTCAGGTTAAACCAACATGAACAAGGCATATGATAGTAAACAAAGATTAATAACATGTCATTTATTGCTATTTACAATCTAGTGACAACGAAATTTATCAGTGTTTCCCAAAGTTTGCTTTTAGGTGCACATGAAACAACAAAAACTTTTTAAAAATTTGATATTTATGAATGTATTTAAAAATGTCATTTCACGGATATGGTTTAGAATAAAGAAAATATTAAGTGGGTAATACTCCAGATATTAAGTAATTATGGACAAAATTATGACACAGATCCAGTGATCCATGGGTGACTGAGAGGGAGACAACACCAAATACCTAGCAATAATTTAAATAATTATAGAATTTTCAGATGTTTGTTAACTTTAAAACTTCCAGACAAGCACAGTGAGAGAAAACCTATTTTTGTCAAAGGCCCCACACAATTTATAGCATTTTTTCCTAAAGAATGAGGGTGCTTATAAAACGCCCCTATGTGATTTCTAGCAGGCTTCCTTCTACTAATAAAGTGAAAGTATCTCATTGCCAATATTGATAATAATTCGGATTCTTTGCCAGAAGGGCAGTCATTCTATCCTAATCTACCTAATTCTAGGCTCTCCAAGTCTGAGGACTAGGCTGGTTGCTAAGGTATTCATTCCATTTTTAAGTAATGCTTATTTTCCTTCTAAGATACCAGGTTTATTTTGGTAGCTGTTACACTGATCTTTTTATTGTGTTGTTCATTTTTCTTTTAATAAGCACTTTTGGCAATCTTCAAGTTTGCGATTATTAGTTCTCTTTTATAGGTTATTTTTAATTTGTTCCTTAGGAACTAGCTTTGCTACATAATTTTAAAACGAAAGAAGTATATTTTAATTAACAGATTGACAAACTTGGTTTGTTTCTCTACCTGTTAAAATTATCCACAATTATGACACAGCACTGAATTATGAACTATACATGAAAATCGTGCTTAGATGGCTTGGTTCTGAATTCTAATTTTGCCATTAAATACTGTATGGTTTGGAAAAGTAAGTTATTTAACAGGGCCTCAGTTTCATAATTTACTTGAGGGACTAAGAACACATAATCCATAGTCCCCAAAATGATGTGTATCAACACTATCCAGATATTTACACATCATCATTTCATAAACCAGTTGCAATATCTTAGTTTAAAAAGGAACTGTCTTATTCATGAATTTTCCAGTTGATCTATTTAAGACTGACTAAACCTAGACCAATTGGTTATTGATTATTCCTTTTAATATTCAAATATTTGTTTTCTAATTGCTAACATTATACCTGCTCATTATAGAAAGTCTAAAAGATCCTAATTTTGTAAAATTGAAAGAATTCCATCAACCATAGGCAGCCATTAGCAAATTTTGATGTATTTTTATAGATTTTTACATACTGCAAAAAAATCAATTATATAGTAAAATATTTTGCTAGTTTTAAGTATTTAGGTTTATTCTAGCATTCTGATTTTAAATAAAACCCTGCCAATTTTCCCTAAATTCAGTTTTCAATTTTTTGTTTATTCAAATTCTCCTCCCAACTTCTTATGTAAGTACTGCTCTTACTTCAACAATTATCATCTTTTTGTAATTTTGTTTTTTAAAAAACACATATTATAACTTTAGAATAAATATATATTAATAGTAGGGAATCTTAGGGTATCTTTTATACACAAAAAATTCTTTTGTATATCATAGAGATATATATTTCTTCTAATTATATAGTTTCATTTTTAAAAATAAGCTACTTATTCCATATGAAATATATTTTGTCATGTTATGAGGCAAGTACTAGTTTTATCCTTTTCTAAACATTCAATTAATTGTCCTAGATCAATTTTTACAAGAATTTCCTTCCCTCACCAATATTTAATTCCACATTTATTACCTACACAAACCTTACATAAATCTCTGTTTCTAGGGTCTCCACTTTGTCCTATTGGTCTGGTTTTCTTTTCTTAAACAGGTATAACACTGCTCAAATCACTGTAGCTTCTTCTAATATTTTATAGCTAGTAGAGCAAGTCTCACCCACTATCCTTCTTTAAACATTCTTGACTCTATTTTCCTATTATATAATGTAAACTTTACAATCAATTTGTCAAGTTTTTGGTAAATTCCTTTTTGGAATGTTTATTGCTATCGAATTAAAATCTATGAATCAATTTGAGAAAAAGGGAATTTTCACAAAACTGAGTTTCTGTATTCAAGATTACTATTCCATTCTCTATTTATTCAAACTCTCCTCCCACCTGTTTATGTTCCCATGGAATTTACTTCAGCAATTATAACCCTTCTGGTATCAAACCTGACGATGATACAAATAGAACCAGACATAAGATCTTTCATTTCTTTTTCTTTCTTCCAATTAAGTCCAGAAGACTTTGGCTCCAAATAGTCCTTGAAAAATATGTGATAAATAATTGATCACATCACATATCAACTTGGATTTATATGTTATATTTTTACATATGCAATTGAAAAGAAACTTCCAAATAATTTTTTTTCCAGAACTCATAGTCTTTCAGAGCCATATGATATCAGGGGTGAATCATATTGAGAGTTTAGCTGTGATTTCAATTCTCACTTTTTACTTCACAGTATTAGCATGAGAAACATCACAGGGTCTGGCTTTCTAAAACCTATCTATGTCACAAAGTTGCTGTAACTCTAAGACAAATTTTGTGAATCTCTTGGATCTCCACCTTAGTCTTCTCCTCACCTTATTCTTATAATAACAACTCCATCCAGTTGCCCCAGATACATTGGGGTTCTGACTGAAAGTCTTTACTGGCTGCTGTACAGAGCAGGAAAGGACAAAGAAAACAAATATAATTTATCACTTCTTTGCTTCTGGTGTCCCCTAATTAATTATATTATACCATTTTATTTACTCCATTATAATTCTCATGAGGACAGTACTATATTTTTAAGGGAATGATCCTCATCTCCCCCAATATATACTTGGAGATACACACAGAGTCTCTATTTTGAAAAATTCTGAGCATTTTATAGGGTTGGCTCTAACATTTTGTGGATTATTTTAGTGATTTATTTCCTTGAAAATATAAAGGAAATTGATTAGCCTTGAGAACTTCAGGATCCCTAGTTGCAAATAGAGAAATATTGACATAGGCTCCTGGCTTTTTTCCAAGTTAAATTTTGATGGCATGTCAGAAGTTTCCTCTACATAACCTTGCACTAGAAATTAAGAACCTTTCTAACTTTTACTGAAGTTTAATCTGTTTCTTGACAATTAATGTTTTTACTTAATGAAACACATATTTTTTTTTCCTGCATTTCTTGTGTTTGTTTTACAACTACCTTTTCAGGCTTCAAGGGTTTCCCCTTAAGTTCAATTCTACAGGACTTTGTAAAGAATTACATGCTGAACCTTTCATAACCCTCCTCAATTTAAGACTTGGATAATATTTCATTTTACTTCCAATCCCTTCATCCTAGTACAAGTTGTTGAAGTCCATTGTTAGATGGTAAATAACCTCTTTTGTAATCAGGTTGCTGTTTTCTTCCCTAAGTCTAATCACAGAAACCAGAACTACCCACCTCCACAGCAAGATACAAAATCTAGAAAGATCACTTTCTCCTCTTCTCCCTTGAAGACCCTCATCGAGGGGTCCTCTCCTATATCCTGAGGGAAGGAATGCGACATACAGAGGCCAGGAAGAATGTGAACAGAGAGGGATTGCTGGGTTTCCCCACCCAGTCTATTGCCATTAGATCATATCCTTTTGTCCAATCTCATTTCTGCAAGGCCTTTCATTCCTCATCAAACCTTAGCATAATAGTTTTCCTGGGTGTTTGGGTCTTCATTTCTGAAGGCTCCCACTGTCATGCAGAACTCCTACTAAATTTGTTATGCTTTCCCCTGTTAATCTCTCTTGTTATAGGAGTATTGGTTGTGACTCTCATGATGGATGAGAAAAACATCACATCTTTCTGTCCCTTCAGTTGCTTTTACTAAATATGTACAACAATAACGTCTCATTTCTTTGACATTGATTTTCAAGACTGTATCTTTCACATAAAAGTTTCTTCTTCCACATGACTGTGTTCATTTCATCTAATTGACACCAAAGTTGGCATCAATTAGACTGTCAGATTTTGAAATCTAGTGAATGAAATTCCTAGGTATAATATAACATCACCTCAATTTTCTGAGTACTCTCCGTCCTGTATTTACTACTGAGTAAAATATTAACTCTATGGCTATTGCCCAATGAAAGATTAAAATATATGCTTTTTCTCATTCATTTCTATTGAAGCCTCAGGAAACAGATTTTTTAAGCAGAACACACTGAAACCATTTGTTAATCAGAGAATACAGAGGATATAACTAAGTATTAATTTGAGTTTATTCATTTTGTTATAATTCAATTTAAATATAAAGTTTTTGAGCTGCAATCTTTTCTTTACCATGAAACTGGCAAAAGTATGAATTAATGTAACAGGTGGGCTTGTGTGGTTTCAATAGCACTGAAATATAATCAACTGTCTCATATCATATTTCCAGGAAAGCAAGAGGCATTTAGACCTACACGTGATCCTTAGGCAACCCTACCATTGGCATTAAAGTGTCCAAACTCCCCACAGGGACCATATATCTTCTGGTCTTGGGTTTAATTGAAACTCTAAACAAAATATATTACTTATTTAATGCAGCTGAACTGGATACTGGCCTTTGTAGTGTATAGACTAATGCCTCACAAATTAACGTCTGTAACCATAGTACATAATGTAGAGATATCAAGTGTGAAAGGTTAAAGAATAAAAATAAACCACTGTGGTTTTATAATGAGAAATGAACTTTTAGGAGAAAAATTTATGGGGTTTTGCTCCTAAATTTTATGTATTCATTTTTTTTGATACACAGCCAAAAGTTCACAAATTCCTTATCTTGTTGGCTACATATCTTACCAAGTGTACTTCTAAAATCTCTCAAATCTACATTTTGCCTTTCTGGAAGGGTAAACTCTGTATAACCTGCCATTGTTCTCCTGGTTTTGTCCTTTTTGGTGATGGGAAAATGAAAGTGAAATGAAGAGACTTGTCTTAAAAATTAGAAGTTAATATTCTTTTTGGAGTTACACAGCTTAATGACTAATCCAGTTATATGGTCATACTCATACTTGCAGGACTGACTCATTGATTTTCTAGAGTGCCAATGGAAGCAATCATAGGAAAATCACCAGAACTCAAAATAGGGGAAGCAGGTGGTATAAAAAGCTTAACACTACCGGAGTGTTAATGCTTCCACACTTGAAAGATGTGAAAGTTCAAATCTCACATTTAAAAACCATCTCTTTCACAGTTGGCATGTTAAATTCACTGAACAACAAATTATAGAAGAAACGTTAAGATTGTAAGCCATCACATTAAAAGTTTACTCTGAATATCTCCACTCTTAATATGCTCTGAAACAAGGTGAGGTAAACACAAACACACGTGTGCAGATTAATCCAACAAAAATAAATGAATCAGCTAAAACACAACCCATACGGAGGACTGATAAAGAGACTTCTTTTATACTCATTCAACCAACTGAACTCAGCACATTATTACATATTTCAAGTAGAGTTCAAATTTACAAGTGAGGATTTTTGCATTTTGTTTTCACAAGGTGCATTTGGAACCTTGTTTGGAACTGACCGTTCTTCTCACCCAAATAACAGTAAAAGATCTAAAGATTACTGGTGGCTATTTATGACACTTAACTCTCTCACTACAAGTTTCTTCTCAAAAATACAACTATAAGTTTGCACAAGATTTTTACACCAAAAATGGTTTTAATAAATTTTGTTTCCCATTCATTGTTTTTCTCATTCTCTGTGAGTAGTCCAATAAAAATGAGGGGAAAATCTCATAAAGAGCTATTTTAAAGAGCTAAAAATCAGATCAAAAGATTCCTCGCTTATTGGAGAATGTAAAGAGAAAATCTTTTTCAAAATTTTGAATCTACATAAGTACAAGATTTGTTAGCTAAAGGCTAATGAAGGAAAATATATTTTCTAATATTGAGCTGGGATTTAAAAGTAAAAGGGATATAAAAATGAACAGGGAATTATCAGAAGAGAATCTAAACAATATGCTAATAATAAAAGCAAATAGGGCAAAAAACAATGGGTCATGACTATGCAATTCCCCTCTGAAAAAGAATGTAATCTCTCCCTAAGATAAATGTACATTACCCACCATAAACACACTTTTTAGAGAACAGAAAAATATGAATATTTGTACAAATTGTGATAGTAGTATCACATTAGAATTAAAAAGTTTAACTTCTTGTTTATTTTGTTTGGTCTAGTCAACATGGTACTGCCCACGTGTTTATAGACAAAATACTTTCAAGGTTAGAGTAATAATTTTCCATTTTATTTATAGGTACTTATTAAGGAGAGGAACTCAAGAGCTCTGGACCAGCTATGAAATCTCCTAAAAAGTTCTATGAGAGTAGGATCCATATTCATTATATATATATTTCATATGACGATCACCTCTGTACTCTTCACTCAGCACTTGTGGCTTCAAAAAATAATTTTCTTATTTTTTGCACACAGAGGTTATTCTGAACAGTGATTATAGACTGCAATGACAAGTTAAGTAGCCTAAGTTTTCTTTTAATCCATGTAACACATTATGCCCCTTGGTTCTTAAGATATATTACCAAGAAGATATGGCCTAAATCGCTTGTATAATTAAACCCAACAATTAATTTGCACTGAGAAAGCCAAGTAATTTTATTTTAAATAGTAAATAGCCTTAAAATGACCTCTGGGATCGGAAGAGCTTGAACTGATAAAAATAATTGGAAGTTACAGCTTAATTTAGTTTCCTATAATCCTTTAGGATTATTCAAAAGTAATGCTTATATAGAGATAATAAGAGAAATAAACAACCACAGATAAAGAGGAGAAAAACTGAGGGTGTTCAAAACTAATCCTGCATTTAAAAAAAATTAAAATATCCTGTATACTTAATACATATGTATGAAACCACAATTTTTAGGTGTATTATTTTCTATAGTTAAACTGAAGAGGTTTTTACATGTTTTATTTTTTGCTGATTATTAAATGTGTAAAGAGAAGCAATTTTGATATAGTAAAGAACACAACAGTATTGTTAACACAGGAGTAAGTAGAAAAAGCACTTGAATTTATGTCAGGAAACTACATTCCTGGCTCTAATACAAACTGTATAATCCTGAACAGATCGATTTAATTCTTTGGGTGTTAATTTTCTATCTTGTAAAATAAAAGATGTTATATGGGTTTTTAAGATATGAATTTTTCATCTCTAACATTCTATAATTCTAAAATACATCTGTAATTTGAGGAAAAAAGAGAAATTCAGAGGTGTTTATTATACTTCTGAGAGTTAGAATAAAGAATAATTTTTACTAAGTCTAAAAGAAAAATACATCATGACAGAGAGAGAGGAAGAGACTCTAACCTAAACATGACCATTTTAGTTTGGCAGGCACACTCTAATGAAACCAAGTTAATTGGCATTAACAGAATATGCTGTTTCACTTTTGGTTAATATAGCTAATAGTTAAAGAAGAATTTGGACTGTACTTGCTGAGAGAAAAGGAGAAATGAGCCTGGAAAGAAAATACAGCAATTTCAGACAGGATAGAACTAAACAGAATCCCAGTAGAACTTTGGTGACTACAAGGCCATTACTCTGACAAAAGTCTTATCTATGGTATAATCATATTTACATTGCTAAATACAAAAAGAACTGACAGATAATGTAAATCAAATTTTGGAATTTAAAAGCCCACAAAAATTATGATGATTACAGTGGAATATCATGCTATAAAACACTTGTCAGGTTAGGCATTTGGGCCAATATGCTTTATCTTCATTATTTTAATCAGTCCTCAAATTAATGCTATTATAAAAATCTTATGGATGGGGAAACTGAGGCTTCTGTTAAGTAATTTTCTCAAGGATTCTCAGCTAATAAGTGTCAAAGCTGTAACTTGAACCCAGGCTGTCTGACCTCAGGGATCATACTGTATTGTATATCCATTTAATCCAACCTGTCCTCTCAGGAGGAAACTGAGGCCCACAGAATTAAAGTCAAAACTGGCTAGGAGCAATTTTAATACTTATTTTGTGACCGGTCCTTTAATATTTCATGTATTCTCACAACTTCCTAATTATAAGAACCTAGGGGAAAGTTTAATTTTTTTATAAAATAATATTTAGTATCTGTTTATCATTCATGTCAGTCTGAATGGAAAGATACTTCTCAATTATTGTTATTCAAATATGTTGGTCCTATGACTTAAGAAATTAATGAGAATATATTTTTAAATATTTTGTACAATTTACTTATGAACCATTACAATAAAATGAATAGTTTTAAAATATGGAAAATTTAAGTAGAAAAGTAAATTAATCTAACTTGTTATTTACTATTAATATACAAATGGGAAAAAAAAACATTCATTTGATGTTCCGGATAAGTTGATTGACACAAAGCATACTGTCATATAATGGTTTTTTTGTAAAATGTTCAAAGGGACAGAAAAGGAAAATGACTAGAGTGTTTTTTTAAAAAAGCAATTGCAGTGAATTTGGTTATTGAACTAATAACAACATTGAAATATAATTGTATTTGTCCACACATACTCCTTAATTTTTCCTAACCTCTAAAGAAAAAAATTGAATGGAAAAAATATTTTGTATATTACATATACATACAAGTGCATGGGGATAGTGGTCGTGAAGGAGTAAATGAGACATGAGAAAAATGAGTACTTACAGGCAAAATCTATCTAGACATTATAATCCATCACTGATCCCCAAAGGGCACTAATAATATGTAAATGTGTGAATCAGAAAACACATTCAAGGCTGTTGATAAACTTGATAGGATAATCAGCACATGCTGACAGGCTAATGAAACTGATGAACTGACAGGGCAGCTTATCTCCTGGGCCATTTTTTTTCTTGTCAAATGGAGGCTAATCAAAATGCATTAGGAGTTAAAGCAAACACTTGGGGGATTTAACCTATTTGATTAGGAGGTGAACTCACTCTGAGAAAATTATAGTTTCCTAAACAAGTGAAACTATAAAACCTGATCAGCTAACGGACCTTCACATAAAATTAAGCAGAAAGCAGCTACCATAATTATAAAAGAAATCTGGGGGTTTAAATTATATTAAATATATTTAAATTATATATCTAAAATTGTTAGGAGGATGCTTTTCAGAGTCTGGGCAAAGTGACCATCTCCTTCAATCATGGAAAATAAGACAAAGGACTAAGCAATAACCCCCAGGGACACACTTATCTTTTGCTGCCTGTGTGTGCTCAGCATCTGTGTAATCATGTGAGAGACAGATCGAGGTACCGGCTGAATTTTCAAATTTATTAACATAAAATAATTGAATGAATTTTCTGAAATCACTAACTATAGTGAATACCACCACTTCCTGTTAAAAATAGTTACCACATGCAGTCTGTTGCCAAGGATCTCAGAGCCCTATTCTAATTTAAAGAAAGATGTCTCGTTTGATAGCTGAGGAAAACTGGGAATAAGGCTTTCGCAAGCACTAGCACTAGAGTTAAGAATAAAATCATAAACTAAAATCACTGTGCCTCTTGAGACAAAGCTAGAGAAAGCAATCCTTTCAGTATTTATTTTGACATGGAAAACATCCAGCACTAAAATAGAAAAGCTAATTTAACTGATAAATCTACACACTCTAGGCACATGCTTCATGGACATGCATATTTCCTTGGTATAGACAGGTGGATGGTAAAATGCTGGACAGTAAAAGGCATTGTTTTAATTTATAAAACTTAAAGAGCAAAAGTACATTTAATGAACCTAGATTTTACCTTTTAGTAACTATACAACGAAAAAACTAAAAAAATACTCCAGTGTCTTTTTTAATATGAACATTAAATCACTCTACTGGGGGTAGGATTCCCAGAGACATAGAATGAATATTTTAACCTCTTCCAAATACAGATTATTTTCTGTTTACTGACCTGTGCCCCATTCTATCTCTAAACTATTTCTTAATTCTCTGTCACTTGGAAAATAAAGAATGTGAGTGTTCTTTCCAGGTGTGTATTTTCCAGTTTGGGAGGTTTGGGATTTTATGTGTATGCTCAAGCCATATAGCTACTATCAAGTTCCCCAAATCATGAAATTTAGGAGTGCAAAATAGTTCTGGAGATCATATAGTCTAATCTCATTTATTTTATATGCATGAGAGAGTCCTAGAAATATTAAATTTAACCAGGTTTAAGTAAAAGGTGAAATCTGAATGTGCAATTTGTGCTTTGGAGAAAAATATCTGAGGGACAAAAGCAACCCCCTTTTCTTCTCTTATCTTGAAACAGCAACATTGATCCATCAGCATGGTATTTTAAACTTTAGAGATTTGTTTTTTTCTTTTTTCCCAAAAGTCACATGCTGAATTTTTGGTTTTCAGTTGTGTCCACCATCAAACAGCTGTGGTAACAATTTACTACAAGGCAGGCAGGAATCAACCACCAGTGACAGGGAGATGTTAGAAATTTCTGATTCTTGACTTCTTGTATAGAAAAATCCATACCTTAGATTTACATACCTTCTAATAAGAAAATTAAACTAATTATTCAACATAGAAAAATAATGGTAGTAGCACATTTACAGTCTGCACAGTTTTATTTTTATTCTGAAATATTACTCTGAAAAGACCTATTGAGCTCCAAAGCCTGATTTATCGAAACCACACAAGTTGGCTTTTATAAGCATCAAAGTACATGAATTTCTACATCACAGCATGTTTACTTTTAAGAATCTTCTGATTAAGAAAATAACATGATCAAAATTATCGTGAATTTGATAAACTCATTAAAACAAATGTGCACTTTATACATCTCTAAACATACTTTAAAATTTTGCACATATGTACAAGATATTACTTTTGCAATCTCTAGAGTCTAGCTCATACTCAATACCCAGATGGTTCTGAGAGCCCCTTGCAACAATTCTGGGATCTGACCAACATATTGGGAATCAGTATTTTAATATATATATTTGCTCATATCAGAACAAGTATGCTCTGTTAGAATTTGAATATGACACCCAATTATGAAATAAGGTTTCTTTGTGAGGATTAATATGATTCATTAGCATCCCATTGAACACAAGCGTGTTTTAATTTCTCCAGAAGTCTCTAAAATATCAATTTAAAATATTAATATTTTACTTACCCATCATGTTGTACAAGCTCTGTGGGGCAAACTGCCTTGGCATTTTCTGAATTGCTTCTTTGTATACACTAAGGGCTTCCTAATTTATAAGAAATAAAAAAAAAAAGATGAATCATCACCAAAGTTCAGCTGATATTCACTGAAAATAAGATAATAACATTCTTCCAAAGTTAAAATCATGCACTGCTATTTCTAAATGGTTCACTAGAGGAAAATAATTGAGCTGTCCTTTGATAGCATGCTATCTCAATTTCACAAATGCAAGTACTCAGCCCCATCAGTGAAGAATGCCAGAGTTCAACAAGAAGTTATATGTTAGCAACGCTCTTTTAATATAAATTTTCCAGTTCACACAAATCAGTTAATTAAAAAACTTAAGAAAATCGTATTTGGAAGTTAGTCAAAATTACTTTAAGTCAGGAAACCTGGTGGGATCTAAATAAAATATCCACTAACAAACCTTCTGACTAAAGAGACTCACTGAAGTTATTAAATGCAATTACTTTTAAAAAGTTGTATCTTCATCTTTCCATTTCAGTCTTAATGTATTGTGTAAGAGTATGTGAGTTAGAAGGAGAGAAAGACAGGGGTGATAAAATTGGGAACACATGCAAGCATGCTTCCTGCAAGAGGAAGGCAGGACAAGGCTGGGTCACCTCCTAACTTACTGTACAACATCCTCTTACACCCCTTTTCCCTTCCCCTCAATTAAAAAAAAATAAATTAAATTTTATTTCATTATAATTTCTAAGATAATTAAGAGAAACAGGTAGGATTAACATCCAATCTCTTTCTTAATACTCAGAGTATTAAGTATTAAACAAACAATATATTTTTTATAATATCAAACACTGGGTATAAGGTAACAATTCTGGAAACTGTGTCTTGGATCATTAAATCAAAGAAAAGGTGAGCAAATAAGCTTGAGAAAGATTACATGTTATCTCCCTTTCTTGAATAGTCCCAATACATATTGACATAATTGCTGTGAGAAACTCACAAGAAAGAAATTTAATTTAGAAGAAGTTTTTTCCCAAAGAAATTTGATCACAAAACCCTTTTAATGTGAACACATTAGTTTCTCAAAGGATGGCAGTTTAATGTGTATATATATAAGTTTTTTAAAAAGACAGTAGGCCCTGGCAAGGTTGTGGCTTAGAAAACACTGAGACTGGCTGAGAACAAGGGGGATGGAAAAGGAGTACAGGTATTGGCCTGACCTCATAGTGTCCCTGCTCATGATAGAGTTTTCCCAGGTTGTACAGACAGCTGGTGACAGAGCTCTTGTGTGCGTGAGGGTCTTTCAGGTTTTCGTCGGGGATCTCAGAACACTTTAAGAATGTACGTCTGGCTTCTTCTGTCTTTCCTTGGTTCATTAGAATAATACCGGTGTTTAAATATGCAGCTGAGGGGGGAAAAATGTAAACAGAATTGGGAGAAGTGTGAGAAGATGATATACACTGTGGATAAAATAAAGTTATCTTTGTTTTGGTTTAGTCTATGAATTATTTCTCATTTAAAAAAAACCAAATTCTTATAGGATCAATAATGGTAGTATGAACTGTGGTATCACTACAAAATATATAGAATAGTCTCTGCCCTCAAGGAATTCCAATAATTTTGAGCTTACAATCTGGTTTAGTAAAAGTTACAGCTGCCATAATGTTTTTTTTAAATGATCAAGAACATCAAAATATGAATCAAAAGAGATACAAGTGTTAAAAGTTCATAATTTGAGTAGCAGGTATTCGGAAACAGAAGCAATGAGTGTTTTCTCTGTGATGCTGCAAATCACAGAGATAATTTGCAAGAACGAAAAGAGGTATTAAAAAAAATTTCAAATATTACTTACAAGCCAGGGTAGGCCTGCTCCCGATGGCCAATTTATAATAATGTAGTGCTTCTGCAAACCTGCTGTTCTCCTGTAGAAGTAACCCTCTGCATGAGGAAAACAGAAATTTAGAGACGGGACTGTATTACTACCTAGAAAACCACAAATTTTTATTTTATATTCCAAAAATAAAAATGGTTAACAGTGCAATAAAATGCTAACCTGTTATAAAAATAAATTCTAAATAGAAGGAAATGATTCCTCAGGAGAGAAAAATACTGGATCGGTATCAGTTGCATTTAGGCTGCATTAGAAAGGATTAAGTAGTATTTTCAAAAAGCCTTTTACCACCACTGAACTTTCCCCTTTCCTAGCTGTCTTTTCTCTCCCACTAGAATTACTAACCACCTGCATTTCTTCTTGGAGCACGCATATTTTCTCATCACTTCAGAAAGAAAACTTGTGTCAGGCAGTGATATATGGAAACATGAGATGCCTCTCTCACTAGCTGTGTTGCTTGGGAAATACCGGTCTATGATTGTGCCAAAGGCCAAAGGTAGTCTGGGTCAACAGCAAAAATAGAGTCAGAATTTAATCAGATGCCATAAAGGAATAAAGAAAAAGACTGAAGCTACCCATATTATTTTCTTGATATCTGGAGTTAGCCAAATAAGCTTGAATTTCAGAACACTGTGCAAATTTCAGCTCACTGATCTGAAAAACACCTTTCTCTGCAGACTCCAAGACTCCATGGGTCTTCCTAGGAGGCTCCTTAGGTAGTAGCTGCATGTAATATTCCAGCCATTCAGACCCCACCCCTCATGACCTAAATGAAAATCAATTACAATCATGTCTATGAAAATAAAGTGTCAGGGAATAGAACCAAGTTCAAAAAGCTCTTAGAGGGCTTTTTGGCCTATTCCCATTCTCTTGCAATCAGTAAGTATCTCACAGACATTCCGCACATCTATTGAGCCTGAGTACTGCTGTTATCACCTCAAATTGCAGATTTAACTTGGCAGCTGCTGAAGCCTTTCAAAGACTGGTAAAACAGAGGTTAGAGAAAACAGAAGGCCACAGATAAAAGCTTATTTTGTGGAGTATTGAAATACACAGATTATTTAATGACCATGTTGAGAAAATCTTTGAAGTTAAAGAATGCTTATTTGTGTCATTAGTGTATATTAACATTATTTTTAATGTTTGCTAAAAAGTCATTTGAATAAAGAATTCCCAAACACATTATCATTTTCATATATATAAATGTACATTTAATTTCTATTAAAAATTTCTGAGCGACAATTAATTTGATCAAGAAATTGATAGACTATGCTGCGGAGTGTACTTTTCAGTTGCTGGAAACAAGAAAAAAACAAACCTTCTTGTAGACGGTCAGTTGTATTTAAAAGTGGATAAAAAGAGATCACATTTTTCAAATATTCTTTTAAATAATTTTATTGATATGCTTTCCAGTTAACTAAACTCACATATATTATCTAATTTCTGAAACTTAGCTACAACCTTAATTGTCTTAATTGCTTTCCTTTCAAATTCAGATAAAGAAGTGCTTCTTTTTTGATACAAAGCTAAGGACATAAGAGGAAAAATAACATCTACATATTTAATTTTATTTTTTCCAGCTTCTTTAGAAATTAATATTCTTCAATTAGCCTCCATTTTTCCAATATCTTCAATCTCTTTTTCCAGCTTCCTTTCCCTTAAGACTAGAAAAAATGTTCATGGGCTTCTTAAATACAGGGGAGGAGAATACCCCTACAATCTTTACCCATTCCTGTATCCACCAATAACTATTGCTTGCTATTGTTCTTTCATTCAAACTCAGATTTCCTTTAAGAATAGTCTTCCTGAAACTCTGTTTCCTTGGCTCCTGGCAGACCAGTCTCTCAGGTATCTTCCATTCTTGAGATCATCCTATGTAGAATGAAAATGAAGGTGCCTCTTCATTCATACACTCCTTTAAAAGAAGCTGGTGTTTCAAAGGATTTTGTGTGTGTCTCTTCTCTTGATAAATACAGTCTCTGCCTGACATCATGTATAAATGTGGCTCATGTATATGCTGAATGCTCTCAATTCTTAAGTAATGATCTTTCTCCTGACATCCAGATTTGCTTTCAAGAGCTGACTGAACTACATCCAAGGTTCACTGGAATTTCAAAATCAACACATCCAAAAACTGAAAACAATCTCTCTCACCTAAAAATAAGTGAAAGAAAGGAAATAGAAGAAAAACATCTCTATCATAATCAATATCATCATTCACACCAGTTTGGTAAAATCAGAAACCTGATTTATCACTCTTAATTTTTTACATATCACCATAATTCCATGTTTTGTAAAGTCTCCAAAGCCCACCAATTCTTATTTTCTAAGGCTCTCTATTCTGCCCCTCAAGGTTTATCTTCATGGCTGTGTCAGAACTCTTTTATCTTTTCCGTCCTCTGAATAAATGCAATAGTCCACTAATTAGTCTCCACATAATTACATTTCTAAAGGGCAACTATGCTATTAAGGCTAGATGGAATGAACATGAAGGAGATGAACATGTACCTTTGACAATGTGCCTAAAGCTCATAAACCTTGAAAATTTATGTACTTAGCCTCATGGGATCCCCAATGCTGATATACTATATTCCTGTCATTTTCCAATTCATAAAATATACACAGAGGAAATAATAATGAATAGCATAATAACCATCCCTAGATAATCCTGTCCTGCATGCCTTATTTTTTTGCAGGGTCCCAGTTACATGGAGCCATGCGGCAGGCAAGTTTCCAGGATTATATCTAATGTTCCTCTCTGAATTAGAATATCATCCTCTACATCATCTGAATAACATTAGCAATGGAGTGAGTCCAAGTTAGATGGCTATTGTGACTGATTTCTCACGGGCTCAGAATTTAATTGAGCATTAACTATGCCCTAGTATGGACGCTGCACATGTGAACAAGACAGATGCAGTCGCCTATGGATACACAATCTACTGGGGAAGACAAATAAGAAAACAAATGATTTGGAAAATTATAATACTAGAGGACAGAGGACCAACACTGTCCAGCCCAGGAATAGACAAAGAAAGGTCCACAGAGTCCAAACGACATTGGCAGAGGTTTGAAAATACTCAGCAGTAAAACGTTTTATCATCAGCTGCATGTTATTCAGGAAGAAAGAGAAGTTTAGAGAATTCATCAACGAACTCTAGTTTTTGTGGTTAATAAGAGGCAAAGCCGGAATTGAAACAGTTTCTCTGAAACTAAATCCCATGCTCTTTCAGAAAGAAAAGAGGAAAGAGATAAAATAATTCAATTCTGGGTACATATGTACTACGTTATGTTTCTTTTTGCTCTAAGACTCTCCAGATTTTGCATTACATTAACTTGCACTGATATTCTAAAAGGAATCAAGTGACATTTTGCAAGTTAGGATGGATTTGGGTCAATTCTAGCACCATTATGACCAGGCTTCTGTTACTGCTGTTTTCCACATCTATAAAATACGTTTTGGTTTTTTTTCTTACTGAAGATATAGGATAGAAATCCTTTACATTGCAATAGTTACAACAATAATATTAATAATAATAGCAGCTAAACTTACTCAGCACTTACAATGTGTAGTACTTTACGTATATTAATTTATTACCCAGTAATAATCCTATTGAGATAGGTTATTACTTGCTCCATTTTTCAGGTGATGAACCTTGGCCAAGAAAAAGGTAACATGCCAAAGGTCAAACAATTAGTAAGAAGTATGTCAAAATTCAAGTCTGGAAGTTGGGCTATAAATGAAGACCTGTACTTTGAGTAGATCACTCATACAAAAGGCTTTCCCATGATGGTTTAAAACTGAAAACATAGTTTGTTTACATGTTAATCATGTTAAAATTTTCTGGTTTCTTCTATGTGTATTAAAAACAAGAACACGTTTTATTATACCATAAAACTAGAATCTAATTAGAAATAATTTTATCCATATTACATGACGTTGCCTTAGAATTAAGAAAGCCAGCCCCAGGTATGAATATGAAGAAACTGAAAACAATGTCACTGATCTCTAATTTATAAATGGTAGGGTCAATTTTATATATCTCTGTGTAAGTGAATATGTTACAGCATTTTTTAAAGAATATTTTGCTTCTCATATTTCTCCTTTCATGATTTATCTTTCAAAGCAACAGTCACTGAAATTAAGCAGCCGGTGATGAAGAATATAAATTGGAAAAAGAGAAAGAATAGTTGTTCTCATCAAAGAAAGAAAATCCATCTGGTCATAAAAGCTACTACCACTCATTCTAACATCTAAATTCTAGAAAATCACTTTATGTCAAGAAAAAAAATAACAAAATATTCTCCCGTAAATTCTTTTAGCTTTTTTCTGATTTTGATTACACATTTTAAGATTTACCATTGCATGTGTAAAATTTCTTTTCCCTGTGAAAGTTCTTCCCATCTTATCCCCAGTGCCCCCAACCACCCTTGGTCTAAAATACTATTTTTAAAAATCTTAATAATCTAGACACTTGATTAATGAAACCCAGTCAAACCCAAGATAACAGTGGATTAGACAGAGCTGGACACAATCATTAAATGTAAACAGGCGTACAGGACCCTCGCTGATTCTAAACACTGTGACAGAGAAAGAAGGGGAACATTTATTTAGCACTGTGGTTCTCAACAAGGGGTGACTTTTCCCTTCAGGGGATATTTGGTAATGTCTGTAGACATTCATGATTGTCACAACTGGGGGGATGTGACTGGCATCTAGTGGGTAGAGGCCAGGGATGTTGTTAAACATCTTACAAGGCACAGAACAGTCTTTCACAGCAAAGAATAACTCAGCCCAAAATGTCAACAGTAAAGTTGAGAAAACCACTATTAGAATTTCATATCAACTAACTGTAGCACATTTCTTCACAAAATAAGGCATTTATGTCCCTTCCAATCATACACATGAACTATACAAAGAAGACAGATTATAGGAAAGCAAATTAAATGAATTAAATCGTTTTTCAATAAAAATCGAACCTATCATTTCTACTGACTGCTTTCACAAAAAAGAAGAAAATAATTTTCTAAAAATTAAAAAGAAAAAGCATGCCCTTCCCCACTTCTGTCAATACTTCTCAGCTAAATGTCAGTGCCTCTTTTTTGCTATCAAGATGGAACTGTTAAAACATCCAAATTGTTAAATAAAGTGGCCTGCCTCTGGCTCTAACGAAGGTTTTTTAAATGGTTGAAATCTGAGGCATCCAAGTGTTATTCTGAATAAAGCACATCAGGAGACAAAAAGTATACTTTTCAAGAGTATTTATTAAACCAACAAAGGTGATATACATATAAAACGCAGGGGAGTTGGGATCCTGCTTACAAGGAGCCATGTGCCTTTGAAACTAGGGAGATAATAAAGGATAGAAAGCTTATTTGTGGCTCTACCATAAACATTAAACACTGACGAGATTACCAAACAATGAATAAATAATTTTTGAATGAATTGTCTCATGGCGAAGACAGACAAGGAAACAATCACAACGCTGTGTAGAAAGTACCATGATAAAGTATAAAGCGTTTTGGGAACCCACAAAGGAACACCCACCCAAGGTAACAGGTCAGGTGAAGTTCCTAGAGTAGACAAGAAACAAAGGACCAGATCAAGAATGCAGAAAACAGCATTCCAGACTCATCAAGCCATGCCTATGAAAACACAAAGTTACAGAACATGGCATTTTTAACCTAACAATAGCAATAATGACAGGCTTCATGGACATGAAATGATATAATCTATGTAGGAAGCATTTGGGAAACTGAAAAGCTAAGACAATTTAAAATTAAGATTGAGAATGGGGTTCAGTAATGAATAGTCTTGCTATTCCCTGGGCAAAAAATACTTAGCAGCCAAAATAAGTCAGATAATATTTACAGTCAATGTGTCACAAAACATTTTATAATCCCTAATGCCCATATATCAAGAAAACTATCATTTTCACCTTAAACAGTTTTCTGAATTTTATTTCATTTCATTATCCATTAGCACATACACGAACTCTGAAACTAAGATTTTTTGTTTCCTCACAAACTATCAATTTTAGATATTTTTCCTAAGGTATTTAGGCATTTGAAATGTCCAAACTGAAATTAACATTGGTTGGAGTCATATTTGAACTTTGTATTAATGCAAATTTCCTCATCAAATTTGCTAATGACTCTAATAATGAGAGTTTGCATAATCTAACTGTGAAATGGGATTACAGATGGATTTCCTGTCTTTTCAAGATTTATGCTTAGTTTTAGGCAATGGTTATAATAGGACACTTGAAAAAATAAATCTTTAATCTCTATCATCAAATGGACAGGATAATTTAATAGCATGGTGCACACATAAATACACATGCTCCCAAATCTTGCTTGATAAAACAGATGTGACTCAAAGTGACTACACTACCAATAAATGGGAGCAAACTCAAAATACTTTGTAAATTCAGATACCATAAATAAGTTATTACTACTTGAACTAATTACAGTAATTCCAAAGTTTAGAATGACACAAGAGTTTAGCTATTAACTACCTCATATATACTACTAGCCACTTTGTCAGACACAGAAAACATAAAAAGATCAGTGATCAATCACGCAGCATGGTTTAGTCATGTGACTAAACTTTGTGCAATGAGATGAAAGCACAAGTTTTCTGCTCTGCTCTGGGAAATGTCCTTAAAGAGAAGGGAGTTTGTCCCTCCTGTACTCCTTGAATTTCCTGCTGGCTATAAGGTAGAACTCCTGTGCTGAGGATGGTAGACAGCAAACTAAAATAAGCTCAGAAAACTGAGCCACTTACAAAACTGTTCAACCACCCAGGGACTATACACCTCTGGACTTCCTTTTTGTAAAACAAATAATAAAGCTGTAACTAGTTTAAGAAACTGTTATTTTGGATTTCTTCTCACTTACCAATCAAACTTCTCAACAAACACAATGCCATATGCACTACTTACGGTTTTTTAAAAACTATATAAAGCTATAAAACATGTAACATCAAATACAGCTCTCACAGAGAATTTTAAGGAAAACATCATTTAATTATATTTGAATGAATACAAAGTATGAGTCGTCTGGTTTTCAGTGATAACCAGATGAGGCAACTGCCAAGTATAAAAACTGGAATTAAAACATTTAATTAAAATTATACAATTTAAGAGTGTAATGAGTGCAGTGCATGAAATTGGAACTCTTAAGTTAAGCTCCTAGACATCTGAGTGGTCAGAGTTATCACCCTTTGCCCAAAAGAGTAATGACATTAGTAGTTTTGTTTTTTTCAAAGCATGTCAATTAATTCTCTGAATACCCAAATACTAGAAAGAAGGAAACTCACTAGACTAGAAATAGGCAGGATTTTCATCTCAGAAAAATAATTCAGTGAGATGTAAGTGATTGAATTTGAGCTCTAAGGGAGATACCAGGGACAAAGCTATATTTTCTGTTCTCACATGGCACTTCTGTGGCTTTTAGGTTATTCTACTATAATAGACTTTATAGTTGAGGACCAAGAAAAGAATTCTCCTTAACTCATTTTTTCCCCTCAAACCATACACTCTATTTCTCTTCCTTTCTTTTCTCCAATTAAGCTATTTTAAATAACAGTAAAAACGACATTTTTACAAAGACTGCTTTGAGTAGAAAAGCAGTAATAGAGAATGGGAATGATTAACTTTTTATTTAAAACAGATAACTTCAACTTATCATAATAATACTTAATACATATGTCACAAAAGCATAATTTAATTGGATATTTATTTAACTACCAAGTTATTATACATGATTTTTATATACCATGTATACTGTGAAAAAATTAAAACATGGCTTCTTACTGAAAAGGTTAAATTCCAGTGGGAAGGGTAATGGGTAAGTTGTTTCTCTGCTTTGTACTTTCATTGCATGAAGAAGAATGGAAAAAAAAGGAGATGGAGAGACAAACCACCATGTCACATGAACTAGACAGATGAGGGCACATGATTCTATTACGCAGCTCCCTAAAGCTAAAACCTGTTTCAGAGTCTGTCACTTCTAAGTGTCACATAACTGCCAAACAGGTTTCAGAAAATACAGTTAAGCCTTCTCTCTCTGGTATCTTTTTATTGACATAGGCCTATTTATTCCTCTTAAATTGAATTTTGCTTAGCCTTTGACAACTGAATAAAGTACAATAATGCCATCCTTTTTCATAAAGATACATTTTTTTACTGTAAGTTGTCAGATAGGAAGCAGCAGCCATGTGATCAAAATGACCTTTATATTTCAAATGCATTACCAAAAACCTTATCAATTAATATTAGGAGAAAAACAAGTAGAAGTTTTTAAAAATAATTTTTATATTATTTCCTTAGCATCTAAAGAAAGAAACATATCTTCCCTACAGTATCATGTCTTTAAAAATCTGTAAAGTCTCAATAAAACAGAGCATTCACTACAAATGTGTTTCTCCTGAGGTAGAACTTGGACTGTGATAGCTAAATAAGATTTTCTATTCCATATTAGTCCATTTCTACTCTGTGACAGATTCTGATCATGGTGCTTTATTATTTTATGTAATTCTCACAATGAACCCATAATGATATCATCCCGGTTTAAAATGAGGAGTTCAAAGATCAGAATGGTTAAGCAACTTAAATCTTTAAAACTAATTATTGCTAGGTCTAGGATTCACAAAATTACATTGTGTATTACTATATGTGTAATTTACTTGATACCTGTCTTATAACTACATAATTTACACTATGTTTTTCCTTCACATATCAAAATAATAGGTGTGAACACATTTTCCTAGTTAAAAACAAAACTCAATAGGAAGAACAAATACGTGGTAGCTTTTTGATAGGTTTTGATATTATTTCTTTCCATCCTTACACTTAGCAATAGAAATTATTACACTTTTTACTTGAGAGATATGAAAATGGTGGGAGAGGAGTTAAATAACTTGTCCACGATAACAGCTGGCAAGACTCAAGATGAGATCGAGATTCAGAGCCACCAGGCTTCAAATCACACTGTTTTTCCATTGTTTTCCACTGGGAATGTTTACCTGTTCTCAGTTTAAGCATGAATAATTGCCCCCTCTCTGTCTGGCTCATATACCCAGTGCTTCATTATCTCTGTCAACAAATTTCTCTTCTCTTTCCTTATTTATACACACCCTACCCAACATGTAAACATCTTGTATTTACATCGTGTGAATAAACTGCAGCCTCCAATGACAACTTGTATTTTACCAAGAAATGCATCATAACCAGTACACTTTTAAATGGGTTTTCTTGAGTTACTCTTCTGCCCTGGACTCTTTCTTCTTCATGGAAATGTTTGCCAGTGAGTGTAGGCAGATCCCCATAAAGGCAGAGCCAGAGAACATTTAGAAATAGAATAAAATTAACAGCTAACAAACTCTTTAGCTTTTATTATTATATAATTCTATCAAGTTTCTAGGCATCATTTTATTTAATCCTTCCATAATAACACTAACATAGCCCAATTTTGCAGATGAGAAATGAAGGATTAAGCAATTTGCCTAAAGTCAGTCACAGGACCAATAAATGGACGATTTGAAGCCAAGTCTGTTTAAGGCCAAAGCCCATGCACTAAAGTATTTCACTAAGCTGCCTCCAAGGTACCAAGGGTGCCAGAGAATTTCATTTTCAGAAAAGGAAACTTTTCCTTCTTCCTCGTCTCCCTCCCCATGAAAACAAATACTATTCTGGTAAGCCTCTGTTATTTTTTCTGGAATCACAGTCAAATCTCTTTGAAGTAGCTCCTTCTTCCTCTTAAGAGAATTTCATGATTTGAAACAAACAAAATTAAGAACTGGAAAGCATCTAACACAAACTAAAGACATTAACCACCAATGATTTGACTTTCAACCTATACAGTGATTTGCTGCTTATTCTTTGCTATTTACAGAGGCCGTCCAACATGGATGTCTCATCATTATGTGATGTCTTGGAGGAGAAACACTTTTCAGTTGGATGGCGTGCCATTGCTGCAAAGGAGTCTCTAATCTGGGATACAGGCACAGGCCAAAGCCTGGCCTGCTCAGTAAAACTCAATATAAATAGATTGGTTTGTTTATTCATACATTCAAAATACATTTTGAAAGTACCATTATGGAAGTATAATGACTAGCAGAAAAGATAAATTATTTAAAACGCAGTAACAAGGCTGGTTCAAGGATACTATGACATAGTATAATATGATACACTGTGGAAGTCCATAGCGAGAAAACCTAACTTAAACTAGTTTGTTCAGGCACAGGGAAAAAACCCTAACATTTGTGAATTCCACAGGAATCAACACACAAAAAAATTACAAAAAAAAAAAAAAAAAAACTTCATGGCCCGATTCCATCACAGATATGGTTATAATTTGGGTTGGAGATGTCCCCACAGGCTCACAGTGATTTAGTGCAATGTACTCACTTTAAACATAAATGTTCAACAAAGTGAGTGTTTTCTTTGTCCCTTAACAGCAGTGCTCTCACGAAGGTCTGCTGTTAAAGCAATAAATTATGAAAGGGGAAAAGGTATCATGTATCTTATGGACCAGCAGGAATAGGTGTTAGGTCATACAAGCAGTTTCTAACTTAACAATAAGAAAGGTAAGTTCCAAAACTAGAAGTTTAAGGCTATGATTTTTGCTTGGAATAGGTTTAACAACCTAGAAACAATTTACTCACAAGCCTATCCTAAAGTACTTGGAGAACAGAAGGAAAACACCATTTATGACGATCTTTCTAAAGCTGCATTTGTTGGTATAATTTTGATGCAGGGAAGGAAGTTTCTTTCACCCAACTCAAGGGTCAAAGAGAACAAGGATGAATTCGTGGCCACAGTCATCACTTACAGGTTCTAGGGGTGGGAGCAGGAGGCAAGTTGGTTGACAAGGCTGGGGAATGGAGAAAAAGCACTGAGAGATGTAGATAGAATGATGCAAGATTGGGGATTATGGTGCCAAATGCAGAAAAAATTGGTGAATACTTTCAGCAGTATTTGCTTCCATTCTCTTTTCTTTTTTATTCATTCCACCCTATGTTCTATAAGGGTACTTCCCTTGACTTTTTTTTTTTTTAAGAATTAGCCAACTTGTCTTTCCAAGACATCAGTTGTTGACTTTGATCAAAGCTGCACTCTTTTCTCCAACCCCAAGTTTCAGGAGACTCAGTACATCCAGGTTTGTATCCACTGCTAAATCTAGTCTTTGAAGATTTAGAAATTTTCTAAAGATTTTTATTTCAAACAGGCAAATGTACAAGTGACACACATGATAACATATTTTTTTAAGGTTGTTCTTAGAATAAAAATGGTATTAAAGGCCAATCTTCCTTTAGACTTCTGGACATCTTGGATTATTCCCTTTGCCTGGAATTCCTGTGTAAAAAAGTGCCTTTCATTTTCTGAGTCTGCTGATGAAATGTAGTTATAATAACCAGGAAGAATTTGTTGCGTTTTCTCTCCAGATTGTTGGTGGACATTCCTCACACTGTCCTTATCATCAGAACACCACGATGGGATCACTTTCATCCAAGCCCTGTGCCATGAAACACCCTCGGCTAATCTCTAACCATTAGGGTCCCTAGGACCAAAGTGAAACGCGGGGCCTCTATGATTAAAAGCAATGGAGATGTGATGCAAAAAGGGTGTCCTTAGACGATCTTTGATTCTGCTGAGGGAAATGGAAGAGAGGAAGAGGGAAGGAAAGATTGTAAAGTATGGCATGGTACACCCTTCACATATGAGGAATTTAAGAAAAATGTATGTATCTAAATCAATATGCAGTGAACAAATATTTATTGAAAACGTACTGTGTGATAAGCATTAATCTAGGCGCCTGGAAAAGATACAAAAACAATGCTTTCATGAAGCTTCATTTTAGCAATATTCAAAATAAACTAGATTTATATTTACTTGAATATCACTTATTATACATGTTAACTTACATAGTTCACTAGAAGGTAATAAATGCAAAGTTAAAAAATAGTACTAAAGTAAAGGGGAACAGGAGCATGAGAGCGGTGGAGGAGGGGTTGCTAATTTAAATTAAGGTTGGCTTAGAGGCCTCATTCACAGGGGGGAAGTTGACGCAAAGAATTAAAGAAGTGAGTGATATGAGATATTTAACCAGAGAAATATTATTTGGTATACATAATATATAAAGGAAAAAATAAGCAGATGACATATTAACTCTTTAAAATTCATTATCATCTGAATATCCATATGTCCTCAAACTTCAATTATACTCTAAGCAACTTTTCCATCACATAGGCAAAATCATAGTTAGGTTTTGTACAGAGAGAAAGTAAATTAAGTGGGAGACAATATTACTATATTTCCTGGTGTGTCTAGGAAATAATTCTTAACTCACAGTAATTGGAAATCTGCAGAGGACTGATTGGGACTACACAAATAAATTTACATCTGTTCATTTTTCTTCAGGAGCAGAGAAAAAAGGCACTTTTTTTTCATAATGCAAAACCTCCTTCTGAGAAAAGTGAAATTAATTTACTTGAAATTCTGCTGCAAGTCAGCCTACACTTTCCATGTAGGCATAATTTTAGGAACAACAACAGCAGATAGCTTCTGGCCATTTAAGCAACTTTCAATCAGTTTTAAAGTTAAACCAAACAAAGGCATTAAAACAGGATGTGATTATGAACTTCTTCATAAACCTTTTAGGGGCTTTCTAATATATGGCTTCAAATTTACCTACAGTGTTCTGGATGAAAATGACTATAAAATTAAAGGTTTTTTAATGAGATTTCAGAAAAATGCTTTTTACCATTTTTCCAACATGGAAAATAGTTTAAGTCACTCTACACAGTTAATCTTGAGTGAATATTTCCATACAGTACCATTTTGCAACTACATTTGTAATAGAAAACCTATAGTGCAAATGACCATGGGAATGACTCAATTTCCTTTCTCATGCCAGGCAGGCTCCAATTTCTAAAAGGATTCTGATTTTCCCCATTTTGCTTTGGGGTAGGGTGGGGAGGACACAGCTTAAAAATTAGTACAGCAGGCAACTGTGGACTAGACACAAATGCTACAATGTGTAGTTTCCATTGCTATAAGAGGAATGAGTGTGAAATTAGTTGTTTGATTCTATTTGAAAGCATTTGCTGAACACCAAGGAAGTGCCAAGGACCTCACTATGTGCTAGAAACAAATGCATAATTTACATCCCCAGCCATCAAGGAACTCCTAAGTGTGAATCTCAGTTCACACTTAGGTCACTCTGGTCACTGTATCCACGTATTTTATAAGATAAAATCATCCTCTGGTATATCCTATAGCTTTGTGGTAGCAAAATGCTATTCTCTGAATATGCAGAAGTGAATAATTCTAAGTTTCTAGACCCAGCATTTATGCTATTATTTTTTTCCCCATGGGGCCACAAAACCCCATAGAAATACTTATTGTCTTTTATAGTACATATTCTATTGATCATTTTCTTCCTTCTTACCTTCCTATCCAACAATTTCAATGGCATTACACATTTCGGTCTTTTTTCCTACTCCTTGAGCTTACTTTAGGGTTCTACTTTTTCTACAAAGCTCCTTAAATATTGGTATTTCTCAGGGTTCCACCCATGGTCCTTCTTTAGTTTATCCTTATTATATAGTATACACACACATTATTTAAACTCAGTTTTAATTAACACAGTTATGTAATTATGACACTGAAATCTACACCTTCTAGCTCAGAATGCTCTCATGAACTACAGGAATACATCCCAGATGCCTAGTGGATGTCCAACAGTCATGTCAAACTTACAAAGCCAAAACTCAACAGTTTTTCGCCCAAACCACCCTATTCACTTGTCTTTCTAGTGTGACTCCTCTACTCTTTTTTTCTTCTTGTCCAGGCTAAGTCAGGTCGCTTTATGTATCTTCCCACAATAATGTAAGCATATCACTCAGAAAAGATGTTCTTTTATTACTTACATATTTTTAAATCCAGACTTCAAGCTACTTGAGAGCAGAAATTAAACTTTGTCAGCTTATTCCCAGCTTCTAATACAATCTCTGTCACTCTCAAGGTACTCAGTATTTGTTGACTAAATTAAGGGATCCTTATTTCAAAAATGTAAATTTGCAAATGTGCTCATACTTATTAAATATACTTAAGAGACATAATCAGTCTTGACTGAACTCTACAATTGGTCATTCCTTCTCAGAATTGTTTGAAAACTAGTGATGTCTGAAATAGGTGTTATAAGAATCAGGAATTTTAGAGTGGCAGAAAGAGAGATTTTACCTTGAGAGCTAAACTGTAAAATCAACTCACAATAAATCACCAAACAGGTGTGCAAAATCAGCAGAAAAAAGATGGCTCCAAAACTAGCAGGTATTAAGCGTAACTCATCTGACCACATCAAAGCAACAACTGTGTACAAAATGCAAAAGTATATGGAAGAAGTGGTGGTGAGATTTAGAAAGCTCTGCAGAAGGAAATTTACAGAGGCAAAAATCCAATAGTAATTATTCTAGCACTTTCTAGGAAAGGAGAAGCTTCAGACAAGAAGTTTCACAGCATCAGGCAATCTTAGACTAATGTCGTTATAAATTTATTCATTGAATACTCCTTGGATCGAAGCTCCTATAAATTAAATGTGTCCAACACACTGATAGATATATCTGCCAAATAAACTTGTGATTCCCAACATAGACTTGCCTGGACTTTGAGTCATTCTACTGACTGTGACAATATAATGAAGGGTGGGGAGGAATCCCATGAAAACACTGACACACAGGGACTTGTACAGCCTTCTGTGTTTTTGTTTACACAATTAAATCTCTCCAGGACTGATCATCACAGGCAACTAAGCACCAGAGGCCAAATGGATCCAGCTTCTTCCCTAAGACCACTTGTAGGAACTTTAACTAGATAAAACCAAATGCTACAAGATTAACTTTCATGTTGTATACAATTTATAGTTTTAATTAATAATCACACATGACTCGACATCATAAAATGTTTCATCTTGTGTTTTATTAAAAAAATTAAACTGGGTGTATTTTAACTCCAGCTTTTCCATAAAATCTTTTCTGACTTCCCCTTCACCATCCTGCAGACTTCCAGGTCATAATAGTAATTCCCTTGCTTTAATCCGTGTCTGGCATCTTGACAAGACAGACTTAGTTAAATTTCTTAAATATAGTATATCTTGGCCAAAACTCAAGAATGGATAACTTAATGCTAAAATATACTCAAGAATTTATATGCACAAATGCATATCTGGTTGACGAAATCATTAAACATGGTCAATTTATCCTAGTTTCAAATCATTACTAATTTTTACTTTCAAGAATTGTGTCAATAAAGGCTAGACTTATATTCTTTATCAGATATATTTCTCCTATATAAATAGTTAATATTATAGTATTTCTATCAATTAGAATTAAAAATTACAAAATGACAAATTTAAAAAATGTGTTTCCATGAACAAAAGTAAGATGTATAGCCACTTATACCTCAAGTAGGATTTTAAAGAAGCTACTGATATTTTAAGAACCATGAAATATTTTACCCCATATATAATAAATCAGGATAGAAGCATATACTTCATTATTTACTCATTAATTTTTTCTAATTAAAAAACTGAAGTATTTACATGTGTTTTGTTAAAACATCCTTTGGCTGGATATCCATTTAAGTAACATATTCATTATATTCTCCTAACAAATCTTAAAAAAAAAAAGATTGTCAATGTGTTTGTAATAAAGAAAATATTTCCAGGGTTTGGTGGGAGGAAGGGAAAGGGAACTCAAGCCTTGATATTAGAGTTTGTAAGAATATATTCCAGAATCGTTATCCCACATCAGTATATTTACAATAACCATGGTCTCTGGGAGGGAATTTTACTGCTCTTACACTTTGTTTTCATAGATATATGAAAGAAAAAAGCTGTGGAATCAATTAACTTGAAGAATCAGATCAGTGAATCATGGGCAGGACGTAGGGTCAGCAAACTTGAACTTAAGTTATTTCCATTCATGAGATTATTCATTAGTTTATTAATCATCTCATTAATTAACCCCTTAGGTTACTAATCAACATATGCATGGTCTAATTCATTAGCTTGTTAATTCATTCATTAGTTTGTTGACCAACATACACAGGGTTTAAAGCCTAGGTGCCTCGTATTGCATCCAGTGCTGGAGAAAGAATGTTACCTAAGCATACCCTGCCCTTAAAGGGGAAACGATGAAAGTAACAGGAACATGGCATCACAAATGTAAATATGATCCAAACTAAAAAGAGCCAAGTATTAGTTGCTCTGTGAGACTTGGAAGGGATACCTATCTTCCAAATCTGAAAGTGGGAGAGGTATCTGGAAACATTCCCAGGGAAGTGTCACTCAAGCTGAGAAATAAAAGACTTAGGTATCGGCCAAGCAAAAGAGGTGGGAAAAGGTCATAAGGGGAGAGAAAAGGAGAGAATATTGCAGGCAGAACAAATAATGTGTGCATAGGCCTCCCAGAGAATAAAAACAGAGGATATTTGGGAAAACTCTGAGAAAGAACCTTTGACTAGAAATCAGAATACATGATAGAACAAAAAAACCCTGAAATCAGGTATATTTAGAAAAAATAAAATCTAAACAACCAGGAATAACCAGTTTAAAATACAATTAGAAAAAGATATAGTTCACATCAATCAAAATAATTTTTTAAAAACTAAGAATAAATCAACCTCAAATATGTGAAACTTTTGTGAACAAAACATAAAATTTTAATACAATTTTTAAAATTGAGAAAAATATAGAAACACATATATCTGGAATAAAAAATTCACAAGTAACAATGTCAGTTTTGAGACTTTAAAAAAGTCACTGCAAAACCAATGAAAACTTCAACTGGACTTCTAATGCAATTTAACGAGGCTATGATCAAAGTAACATTAAAGATAACACACATAGGAATAATCAAAAAATGTAGGAAACAGTAAGGATGAGAAACCTGTCTCTTAAAATATAAATTTATTGGAAGTTATAAATAAAATCTGTTCTTCACAAAGTTACTAATTGACCAGAATAGTGTCCACAGCAATGAACCCATGTTTATGTTAGAATGTACTCCAGGTGATAAGTAGCTAATTAATTATGATGTGAATATTAGTTTTCACTTGGAAAAAAATTGTATGTTAATAAAAAAATAATAAATCCAAGGTAGACTAATAATATAAACAAAGCAAAAATTCTAAAAATTTTTATATCCAAAATATAGAATTTTTAAAAAGTATTGGACTGCAAATGGTCTTTTTCATAAAGAAACAAAATAAAGTCATTAAATGAGAGGATTTAGGGAAATTAAAACTATACACAATACAGTGTATAAGTAAAAAGATATACAAAAACTAGGAGAAAATATATGCAAAATACCCATTTTTGTGCACACATATGCAAGTGTGGGGGGTATTTTACTTTCAACCCCACAAATCAATATGAAAAAGCCAACTAGCCATGGTGGCTCACACCTGCAATCCTAGCACTGGGGTGGCTGAGGCAGGAGGATCACTTGAAGCCAGGAGTTTGAGACCAGTCTGGGCAATAGTGAGACCCTATCTGTACAAAATTTTAAAAAATTAGCTGGCTGTGGTGGCACATGCCTGTTGTCCCAGCTACTCAAGAGGCTGAGGCAGGAGGATTGCTTGAGCCCAAGGGTTTGAGGTTGCAGTGAGCTATGATGACACCACTGCATGCTAGCCCCAGCAACAGAGACCTAACAAAACAAACCAAAAAGCCCAACCAATAGAAAATTAGGCAAGAAATATGAACAGTTAATTCCCAGGAAAATTACAAAGAGCCAATTAATGTAGGAAAAATTACTCAACTGCACTATAATTAGGGAAATGGAAAATGAAGCAATATACTTTTGAAATCATCCCACTGGGCATTCATTAATGCTGCTGATGTAATAGCTCCAATATAAATAACTTAATGTGAATCAAAAGGGGGCAGGTTGTACAGATTATGACACATTTACAAACATATAAAGTAAAAAATCAATGATGATTCATACACACAGGGAAAAAATGCTTACCAAAAACCTAACAGGATCTGTATTAGAGGAGGAAAAAAGCATACAAGGAATGCAATGATAGGGATTTCTGTTTTACTCCATATTCTTCAGTACTACTTGAATGTTTCACAAGATTATATTTTTGTATGAATTGTGTAATGAAAAATTATCAAAAAAAACAAAATGAAAATTATGTGAAAGGTGATAGACCTTGCTCTTGCCTAGGCATGAATAGGCAGGTAACTACAATCTACTCCACCTCATTCTAGGAATTCATACGGGCCAGCTGAGTTGTGCATTCAGAACACTAGTGACCCTAAGCCAACGGAATTACAATCAACTCTCTCAGTCCCATTCATTTTATGTCAGACATGTCCAGCACTTCTAGGCTCTCCTGTTTGATAATCTCTCTTAAATTCTCTATTTTGGGAGACTAGTCTGCTTACCTCACATCCCCTGAACACCTCCCTCCATTATTCAAGACACACACACCGCGCTATGGAAATTGGCAGGAAACCTTGTCCTGAACTACGCATTTGGCCAAGGGTTATTTTTCTTTACATTTCCACCAGTCCTCATTTCTCACAAGCCAAGCTCTGTTTTTAAACTTTATGCCAAGTATTCTCATCAATTGTATTCTGCAATCTCTGACCCTTGTAACCTCGCAAACCTTCTGAAAACCGGCCCTGAATGTAGAAATACATCTCTTATTACCTTATTAGGATTGGACCTATGGTAACAACTCTGCACCCTACCTTTCTCTCATTGTTATATCCTCTAAATTATCTCCTCCTATTTCTTGGCATCATGAGATTATATTTATATATATATGTATTTAATATACATATATAAACTGTTGAAATTTATACAAAATTTTATCTTCTTAAAGGAGTCTTACTTGCCCTACTCCCTAACCCTCTCCATTAATGACTACTGTCTCACCTCTCTCTCTCTCTTAAACTGGTGCTTTCTAATAGGGAGATGTGATTAGGTTGAATTGTGTCCTTTTCTTCCTCCACTCAAAAAACAAAAAAAAAAGTTAAGTTGAAGTCCTAACTCCCAGTACTTCATAATGTGATCTTATTTTGAAATAGGATCATTACAGAAGTCATTCATTATTATGGATGGGCCCCTAACCCGATATGACTGGTGTCTGTATAAGAAGATGGCCATGTGACGACAGAGGCACACAAGGATAACATAATGTGATGACAAAAGCAGAGATTAGAGTTATATAGCTACAAACCACCAGAAAGAGGCAAGCAGGGAGTCCTCCCTACAGCTTTCAGAGGGAACACACCTTGATTTCTGACTTCTACCCTCCAGACCTATGACATCATTGATTTCTATTGTTTCAAGCCACACAGTTTGTGGAACTTTGTTATGGAAGCCTTAGGAAACAAATATAGGGGGCAACCCTAATATAAATGTGTGTGTTTCTGAAACTGCTAGAAAATGTAACAACAGATGTCGATTCTAGAAGGTTCTTTATAAGCCAGAAATGTTTAGTGATATTCAGATAATACAGTTATATAATACCCATTACTAGTCTTATCACTTATCGAAAAATAGGATGTTTCCTGCTCTGTTATGGATTTCATAACTCATTTATAAATCAACAAATACAGTTGGAAAGCCTCTAGGTTTGGGGGATACAACAATGAGTAAGAAACTGCCACCACCCCAAGAAGCTGAAGACTAACGGAATTGTCCACTATGCTTCAACATTAATATATAATTGCTATTAACTTTTGACAGATATGCTTTATTATGTTATAGAATTTTATTCATTCCTAGTTTCCTTTAAGTCTTGCTTTCTGAGGCAGATGCGGATCAAATGCTTTCTTGGCATTTCTGGAGATATTTTGTCAACCTCTTTCTAAATATTAAATATCCTATCATAAATCTTATATTAAAGACTATCTGATAGTGGTGTTTTAATATGCAGCTGCATCCAATATATTAATTTTAAGACATGTCAACATTTATATTCATCAGTGTAACTAACTTGTTGAGGGTTCTGTTTCATTCTTGCTTATTTGCTTTTTGTTTTGTTTTTTGGGTTTGTTGTTCGTGTGTGTGTGTTTTAAATTTAGTTGGATATTTTGCTATCAGTTTTATCTAGCTTCATAAAAACTACATAAGAAGTATAATTAGTGCAGGAATTATCACTTCATTGTAGATTTGAGAGATCTCACATGCAAAATATCTTCACTTGGTTCCCTGTTGAGAAAATTCTTTAATATGGCTTTCAAATTTTTCCAAGGTTTTTAGTTGAGATTGCCTACCTCTTCTTGGGCCAACATTGATCATTCATATCTTCTCAAAAAATCACTTACATCACTATAATTTTCAAATATTATTATTTTATTTTAAGGTTCCATATATCCAAGTATAACCCCTTTCTTATTCTCAAAGTTGCGTAATTGAGATTCTCTATTTTGTCCTATATCACCCTTCCTGGAAGTTGCTAATCTTTCAGAGAACAATGTTAGATTTATGCATTACTTTCCATTGTTTCTCCACATTCTAGTTACTGGCATTTCTCTTTACTTCCCTTAAATTTATCAGTTTATTTTCTTGCTCCTTTTCTAGTTTCTCAGATTAGATACTTACTTAGCTTTTGCAACACCGAACAAAAACTACAACTAACTTATGGTGGCAAAATCTCTATTTTCCAGAGAAATTATCATTCTACTGTGTAAGATAAGCATTGATTATAACAAATTAAATTTGCTATCTGTATTCTGAAATCTAATGCCTTAGGAAATGTTTAATATTCTATTGAATTCCCTGTTTATGTCATTTGGAACAGACTGAGATAAATCAAGAATGAAAGGACACTTGACTTGTTTAGCCTAAAAAAATCAATTATATATCAGATAGCACTGAGTGGTGTGGTTAAAAGGTTGAAAGTTGACTATGTATTTCTAAAATTTGACAGTATAAATCACAGAACAATGGTTCATTTGGTTTTTCCCTGAAAATTTACTATACTTGGAAAGAAAAACCAACACCATAACACAGAACTGTTAAACCTGGTCTTAACATTTTCTTGTGTGAAATATTAATACATTTTAGTAAATTCAATATGAATGTAAAAGATCAAATATGAGGCTGTACAATAAATGCATGGTATATACTGCAATTAAGAGTAGAATTAAGTACTGTTTTAGGTTTATACTATATGACTATGGACTAAGCATGGATGTAAATATCAACTGCTATAATTTAGGCAATTAAAAATGCTTTGTGTAGTACTTTCTTCTTGAAAGCCACTCTTAGCACAGATGTACAATCTCTATGATAATCTTTCCACCAAAATTCTACACCATGAGTTCAGAAAACTCAGTAACTGTTACAAAAAATTTATGGTCTCTATTAGATTTAATTCCAAATATTTTATTTCAATATATAAACATTTTTAAATTGTATTCTGAATTTCAGACATATACTGTGGGGTTTTTTTCCTTCCATACCTTTGCTTTATCTCTGCCAACTTGAGAACAGAAATACAATTATTGCAGAGATATAGATTTAGAATGTCTTAGATTCAAATACTGGCTTCTCTACTTGTTGTGTGACCTAAGACAAATTATCTCTAACTCTCATTTTCCTGTAGACTTCATTTGAAGAAAAACCATGATAACATATGTAAAGAATTAAACAGTGTTTGACAAACAGAAGTAATTCAAACAATTTTTACCAAAAAAAGAAAAAAATAATTATTCCAGCATTGTATAAATAGGCAATATAACTCTAAATATGTACCTCTCTGATATAACTTGATATCATTCTCAAAACAACTGTCCTCGAATTTTTACACTCTTACATGGCATTGTTCACTGAACTTCAGATATAACTACATAACTATTGCTTACTAAATATTTTTGCAAATCACACATTTTTCTTCTATCCATACCTAAAAGAATGTTCAGATGTGCTATTTATAAATGCTAGTAATATTTTTAAAATATAAACATAAAAATAAAATTATAGGGATGAATTTAAGGATTATCTCTGATCTCGTAGAATTATACCATGTCTGGCCAGTGATGGGGTACTTCACCTTAGTAATTGCTGTCTTAAAGATAAATAATAATGTATGTCTCCAGATTATTTTCCTGATATAATTTCTAATATAAAACTTTTCCAATAATTTACAAAGCAAGTATGAACATGGAATGTGTTAAAAAAAAAAAAAAACCTAGCTTACTGATTAAAAGTAGAGGAACTAACAGAAGCTTATGATGCGCAAAAGCTTCTTAAATTCAATCACTAATATATGTATTTCATGCCAATTAATATAAACAGGTTTGTTATTTTCATGTTTCTGTCATAAAACATCTTTAAGAGACATAACTGATGATAAGAAAAGGGATTAATACACACTATTGCCACAAAGGACTATTATCAGGTTATATTTATTGAAAAGAATGAGCAAAAAAAAATTCCGTTTCTTCTAAGAGTTAAAATGGAACAGGAATAATTTCTGTATACCAGAGAAAATTACGTAATGAAGATAGCATATACATCTCAAAAAATGAAATTATTTAATAATCTTTAAACTGTCCATGAGAAAACTTATCTTTCTTACCTATGTAAATACAGAAAAAAGTTTGTTCCTAGAAACATGATACCAAATATGTTTATGATATTATGGGTTGTAACAGCTCTATCTTGGTGTATTTTATTAATATTTTATTTAAAAAGCATTGAATGATTCATTTATTTTAAAATATAATTATCAATTATCAGAATTCTATCAACCACATAGTATACATAATCCAAAACATCAAAACCCTTGCCATTTCTGGTGGAATTTAAGCTACTCCATTTAAGTTAACAGTTAAGTATGGTGTAAAAACCTGTCATATTAGTAAAAATATTGTGAAAATATATATGGCACTTATATCCTAGTTCCTACAATTAGGGGGGAAAAAAACCCCGACCTTGTTAATAATCACTTCTCCAGCAAAGATTTTCACTAGGGTTTGGAGAGTTTTATCCATGTGCTTTCATAATTTCTATATGCAACCACAGACAAAATCATATGATGTAATTTTTAAGATATATATAAAGTGGAATTGTGTAATTAAATAGATTTCATTTCTCTGCAAAGAATAAGCTGTATAAACAAATTTCCTTTTTCCTTGAATCTGTGCCCAAAGGATATCCTCAACAGGTAGGCAACATTTTAACCAGTGGCTGTAGATAACAGAGAAGACAAGTTCAATGAAGAGGTGTTAGCTCTTCAGTTTCCTTTCTTCCTTAAATATGTATGGAGAATGGACAACAGAAGAAAACCAGAATCCGGTATTACAAGGCAAGAGGCTCCTTTAACATCACTTTACTAGAAAACTGTCATCTTCCGATAGAGAACTGGTCTCCTACCATTCCATTCTACCTCTGGAGGTGCTGTCTCCTGGCCCCTCCTGCACCGCCCAGTGTTTTATCCCAGAGAGGATATATCAGCCCAGGAGGGTCCGTCAGAGAACACTGCCTGGGATTAATACAGACACCAAGACAAAAAATGTTCTCTTTCCTTCTGTGATTAAGAAGAGTCAGGACGTTATATTCATAAAGGCGCAGGAGTCACCATTCCAACTGTCATAGAGAGTCTCCCAGACGACGGAGCCAACCCAGAGGAAACCAGAACCCCCAGATGCAGACAGATTCCTGAAACACAATCAAGCACCTAGATCTAACTGTGCCTCCATCTAGTCAGCCCCAGGAATGTTCATTTATAGGAGTTAATAAATTCTCTTTTGTGTTTAGGGAAGTTTAAACTAGATTCCGGTTAACTTATAAAACAAAATGTTCTCATAAACATAAGGGATAAAGAGAGCATTTGGATTTACTCTGCATTTATCCACTCACACCTCATTGTACCCGCTAGAATTTTCCATTCAAAAATAGAACAAAATTTTCCTCTAAGGAGTTTTCTAAGAAGGACATTCTAAATTATTCCATTATCCCAAGTTTGCTGATAATCCTCAGTACTTCTGAAGAGGAAAAAAGTAAATAAATAAAAGCAACATAATGTTACAAACTCTCCTGGTTTAGTATATTCTATGTATATTTTGACACAGCAATTTTTTAAAATGGAAGACAACATCTATTAATAATCAAGGCATCAATTGTATAAGTATCATATATAACAGGCTTATTTTGTGAACCCATCTAAGTATTAATGGAACAAACTTTAAAAATCTGCAAGTATTTAAACTAATTTTTATGTTATATGGCATACTACTTTTAAAAATTCAGCCAGAAGACATCAGTACACATGAATATTGATGGTGTAGCCAAAAACAAAGAAATCACAAATCCCATCAACCAACTAGTCTCAGAGGCATGATTAATGAAAAGACTATTTCAGTAAAAAAGCTATCCTCATCTCCATTTCCAGCAGTTAAATCAATAGTCCCTCTCACTGCAGGTTTCAAAGATGAATCGAACCAGAGAAAGCAGGGCATACTCACAAATTATAAAGCATGTCAGCCATGTTGCTGCGGTAATACAAAGCATTTCTATAGGCGGTTTCGGCTTCAGAAATTTTGCTCTGACTCTTCAGAACATTTCCAAGGTTACCCCATGCTGCCAAGAAGAAAAAGAAATATTCAGGCTGAATGTCAATCCAATTATACATGACATAAGATCAGGCCAACAGGAAGTACCATAGGGAGAGAAAACTTTCATAAAACATTTTTAAGAAGGAAAATTTATTTCCTTCATACTCTAACATTTCATCAAACCAAGAGATTAAAGACAATCAAAGCCTTAAAAAATTAAAGTAATTATTATGACTCAAAGCTGATATACCTATATAGTTCATCACAAAGCCAAGAACAATGTTATCTTAAGATCACCTACAAAGACTTTCATATTTCAGTAGGGGTCTTAGTGTTCTGAAATTACTGTATATTTACTGGACCAGCAACTTCAAGAAATCATCTTAAAATAAAGATTTAATTCAACCATGAAAAAATTGATAAATGGCACAGGTGATTGAGAGATAAAAAGCAAAAAAAAAAAAAACTAACCAAGATCAAAGCTACAAAGCAGCTTACTAGGCATCAGAACATATCAGTAAAACATTATGCTTCTTAAAACAGTTCGGTATATATGGTCTGTTCAGATATAACACTCTTTTATACCCTTTCTACTAATACGTTCACTTGTGGGAAAATCAGTATCTCCACACATAATCATATTGAAAATTATATATTTTCTGTGCACCCCTTATATCCCCACATAATTATGATTTCTCAACATCAAAAAGAACAAAAAGCACAACATCAATAACTGCCCAGATAGCATGGCTCTTAAACAGACTTAACCTCCAAACTCGACTGCTTCTCTTCTTTCCTCTCCACAAAGAGGTGGGGTATTGAGTATTTATCTGGGTGATTACTGACTATTTCAAAGAATGAAATGGGTTTGGAGAATCAATTGTTAATGCATACGAAAGTATAGATTCTTTTAACCCCAGATTTGCCTGTGGGCCTCTAAGTAATATAACACTCCTATGCTTCAGTTTACTCATCTGTAAAATGGGGAAATAATTAGCATCTTGTGCACTTTGTGATGAGCATTTAATGACTTGATGTTTATAAGCTGTTTTAAGACACTGCCTGAAACGTGATAAACACTCAATAAATATTGCTATTAACATTAATATTGTGGCCGATACCCTTTATAATTTACAATAGTCAAGCATTGGTATTGAAAATACTAAATATAATGCACTTTTTATGCCCTTATGTTTACCTACATGGAACACTAATCTTTCATGTTTGGAAAAGTCTACTTCCTTTGTTTCTGATAGGAAACAGGCGAAAAGTACTGAACTCTCAATTATGTAATAGCTAATAGTGCTACCTACCATGGCACATACTTAACAAGTATCTCACTGAGCTTTCATCATAGTTCTGTACATAAATATTATGCACATTTCATAAATGAGGAAACAGAGGCATTAAGGAACTTACCAAGTTAATACTAAGGTATTAAAGCAAAAATTCCCATCCAAGGCTAAGTATGTCCAAAATTTTTCTATCCTCCACCTAAGACTTTTATAACACATTTCATCTTTTACTGCAAATCAACATTCACACATTATAAATTAGGACTTGGCACTATGAGTCCTTAGAAAATTGTATCCTTAAATTGAAAGATAAGACAGTTTAAAATATTCAAATATAGTCAAATTGAACTACTAAATCAACAGGAAATAAAAAGTAGAATAGTAAAATAAATTATATTTATCTTCAAATATAACAAGCATAATACCACATGTTATTTTATATCTAGCATTCCTCATTCCTCTTCTTCCACAAACTAATAAGATATGGCTCTATGGAAACTTCTAATACCCAGGCAATTTTTTAAACTCCTATCCCTCCTAAAGTTCTGCTTTGATACTGGGATTAGTAAATAAAAATATATTTATATTGAATATATCCAGAGAAATGTATCCAAATACTAATTTAAGCAGCAGAAAAACATAAAAGCTATCTTATCCAAGCCAGAGTCCTAGCAAACAGATGTTGAAAAAAAAAGTTATAGCAAGGACACACTTTGAATATTTTAAGGCATATTTTCAGAGAAATAAGTTGACTTTCATTTTAGGTATTTATACCTACATTAAATAATAAACTAACAAGGGCTTCTCTTGTTAACAGTTAACAGGCATATACAGGCATACCTTGAAGATATTGTGGTTCAATTTTCCAGACTACCACAATAAAGCAATAAAGTGAGTCATAAATTTCCCAGAGCATACAAAAATTATGTTTCTATTATACTGTAGTCTGTTAAGCATGAAATAGCATGATGTCTGAGGAAAAAATGGACATACTTTAATTAAAAATTCTTTATTTCTTAAAAAATGCTAATATAATTATCTGAGCCTTTACTGAGTTAGGATCTTTTCGCTGCTGGCAGATCTTGCCTATTGATGTTGATGACGGCAGACTGATCAGGGAGGTGGTTGCTTTAGGATGGAGCAACTGTGGCAATTTCTTCAAGTAAGACAACAATGAAGTTTGTTGCATCAGTTGACTCTTCCTTTCACGAAATATTTCTCTGTAGCACACTCTGCTGTTTGTCAGCATTTTACCTACAGTAGAACTTCTCTTAAAATTGGAGTCAATCCTCTCAAACCCTGCCACTGCTTTATCAACTAAGTTGATGTAATATTCTAAATCCTTTGTCATTTTAACAATGTTCACAGCATCTTCGCCAGGAGTAGATTCCATCTCAAGAAACCATAAAATCCATAAAAAGCAATTCCTCATCTGTTTAAGATTTATGATAAGACTACAGCATTTTAGTCACATTTTCAGGCTCCACTTCTAATTCTAGTGTTCTTACTCTTTCCACATCTGCAGTTACTTTGTCCACTTAAGTCTTGAACCACTCAAAGTCATCCATGAGGGTAGAAATCTTCTTCCAAATTCCTGCTAAGTGTAATATTTAGACCGCCTCCCATGAATCATAAATGTTCTTAATGGCATCTAGAATGGTGAATGCTTTCCAGAAGATTTTCAATTTACATTCCCCAGATCCATCAGAGGAACCACGAACTATGGCAGCTATAGCCTTATGAAATTTATTTCTTAAATGAGAAGACTTGAAAGTCAAAATTACTTCTTGATCCACAGGCTGCAAAATGGATATTGTGTTAGTAGGCATAAAAACAACATTAATGTCCTTATGCATCTCCATCAGTGCTCTTGGGTGACCAGGTACATCATCAAAGAACAGTAATATATTGAAAGGAATCTTTCTGAGCAGTAGGACTCAACATTGGGCTTAAAATATTCACTAAGCAATGCTGTAAACAGATGTGCTGTCAATACAAGCTTTGTTGTTCCATTTATAGATTAGATTTCGCACAATTCTTAAGAGCCCTAGGATTTTTCAGGATGGTAAATAAGCATAGGCTAAAACTTAAAGTCACCAGCTGCATTAGCCCTTAATAAGAGAGTCAGCCTGTCCTTTGAAGTCAGGCAATGACTTCTGCTCTCTAGCTATTAAAGTCCTAGATGGCATTATCTTCCATTATTAGGCTGTTTCATCTACACTGAAGATCTGTTGTTTAGTATAGCCATCTTTATCAGTGATCTTAGCTAGATCTTCTGGATAACTTGCAGATTCTCCATCTGTACTTGCTACTTCACCTTGCACTTTTATGTTACAGAGACAGCTTCCTTCTTCCAACCTCATGAAAAAAACCTCTGATAGTTTCACTTCTCTTATGCAGCTTCCTCACCTTTCAGCTTTCACAGAATTGAACATACTTAGGGCCTTGTTCTGGATTAGCCTCTGGCTTTTTTTTTTTTTTTTAGCATGGAATTTTTTATTTATTTTATTTCAGCATATTCATATTATGGGGGTACAAGTATTACGGTTACGTATATTGCCCATGCCCCCCCCACTCGAGGCAGAGGCTCAAGCATGACCATCCCCCAAGCGTTGCACATCTCACTCATTATGTTTGTATATAAGGGAATGTTGTGACTAGTTTGATCTTCTATCCCAACCAGTAAAGATTTCCCCATTATCAGCAAGAAGGCTGTTTCTCTCTTATCATTTGTGTACTCACTGGAGTAGCACTTTTAATTTCCTTCAAGAACTTTTCCTTAGCATTCTCAACTTGGCAAACAGTTTTGTGCAAGAGGCCTAGCTTTTGGCCCATCTTCCCTTTTGATATGTTTTCCCAAGCTTAAATCATTTCAGCTTTTGACTTTCAGTGAAAGACCTGTGAGTCTTCCTTTCACTTGAACACTTACAGGCCACTGGAATATTATTAATTGGCCTAATTTCAATATTTCTGTATCTTAGGGAACTGAGAGGAAAGAGAAAGAGATGGGAAAGGACCAGTCAATGGAGCAGTCAGAACACTACACAACATTCATCGATTAAGTCTGCCATTTTATGTGGAGGTAGTCACAGTAGTAATACCAAAGAGCACTGACTGCCGTAACAGATACAATGAAAAAGTTTGAAATATTTTTACAATTCCCAAAAGGTGACACAGAGACACTAAGTGAGCACAGGCTTTTGGAAAAATGGCACCAACTTGATGCACGGTTGCCACAAACCCACAATTTGTAAAAACAAAAACAAAAAAAAAAAAACACCACAATATCTGGGAAGTACAATAAAGCCAAGTTCAGTAAAAGGAGGTATGCCTGCAGCCATATCTAGAATATATGTTCACTCATTTAGTTGTTTGTTCATTTATTTATTCATTCACAGCTATATTTATTCATTGGATAGACATTAAACACTTATTTTGTACCAGAATCTTTATATTAGAGGCTATCATTCAGTACTGACCAAAACGGTCAAGCTCCCACTCACATGGAGCTTATGTTTGAAGAGGGAAGAGATGTTAAACAAAGAACCTAAGACAAGGTAAAGTGATGTGGATGAGATTAATTTAGATAGGGCCATCACAGAAACAGGAAAATAGGTAGGCTCTCTAAGAACTAAAGGATAAGAAAGCCAGTCTAGCAAAGATGGTTCATTTCAGGTAAGGGAAATCATTAGAGTAAAGGATCTAAGGCAATAATGAACTTGATGTTCCCCGGGAACAAAAAGGCCAGCCAGGTGAATGGCTGTGAAATGAAAGTCAAGATGATGTCACAGAGATAAGCAGGAGTTCTATCAGATAGGGTCTGACAGGCCAAGATAAGAATTCTAGGGGTAATTTGATTTGCAGTGTTTAGGGGAAAATATTCAGCAAGGGATTTTTGTGATTTGACACATTTTCAAAAGATCAGTCTACACTCTCCTGTGGAAGAGCTACTCACTGCAAGGGAACAAAATGAACAATAGGGAAACCAGTAGAAAGGGTAACCACAGTAGTCCAGGGAGCAAGAATGGTTAAAATGGTTTCCAACAGGATGGCTAGGCAGCAGAGCGGACAGCTGTTTCAAAGTGAGAAAACAACTTAGAAATTAAAAATCATCAATAAGATTAACTGTGGTAAAGTTATAATGTGAAACTAAGTTTCTTGCTTTTTGTCCAAATGAAAATCTCTCATACCCTTATGATTAAGTCATTTCCCTAGGTGCCTGGCAAAAGTTAAAAAAAAAAATTGCCTAATTAGGCATATCTTTTAAAAATAAAATTTAAACCGTTTAAGGATGAGAAAAGGAAGAAAGAGAAACAGAGAGGTGGAGAGATCAGCCCTTGGTATCTGTAACTAACCTGATACTCACCACCAGGCCACTCTGTTCTTCTATTATACATACACAATCTTAAAAAATGCCAGTTTCTGACAAAGTTACTCTGAAACCATGATACAATGAAACAAAGAAAGATCACTTCATGATTTTGTCTAAATAACCCACAAAATATCAAATATCCTCTCTTGCTAAATGAATGATTTTTTTTTTTATCCAATCATACAACTGTCTCAGCATCCAACCTAGAGGAGACCCGTAGACTCTCTTCCAAATCACCCAGTGTCAAAATCCTGTAATTGGACATACAGTGAGATACCCCAGAGTTCTCCAGGGTGTAGTGTTCTCTCTCAGTGCAAGGAGTAATTACACCAACTTCTTTTACTTCAGGTGGTGGTCTTTGGCTGAAAGGCATTGATAGATGATTTCATCATACCCAAATACGAGAGCAATTCCTTCTCAAAATCCTGTCTTTCTTAAATAATTGTTCCTCAATGTTGTGTTTATCAAAATACAGTTTAGGTTTTCAAAGAGCTGCCATACCTCTTTCATAGCTGATTCTATTGGTTAATCTTTTTCTACTACTTAAAAAATTTGATATTAACCAAGTCAACTTTTTTACATTATATCAATGTTTAAATTACTTGAAAGTATCCAAACAAAACCTAAAAGAAATGGAGGAATATTCCAAGGCTTGTGATGGGATAATTTAATATTATAAAGATGTCAATTTTCCCCAAATTAGTCTATAAACTCTATGTAATTTCAATCAATATTTTAGCATCATTTATTAAGGTACTAAAAAACTGTATTTTAATATGATACAAAAGAAATGATTTTTATATTTACCAAATACAAAGGTAAATGTTGGATAATTTTAAAAGTTAACTGTGAGAAAATAAAGCTAACGGAAGAATACATACAATATCTTTGCATAATGGAAAAGGATTTCTTTAAAAGACCCCCAAATATAATTCAATAGGTAAAAAATTGATGGATTTGAGTATCTCAAAAGGAAGGACGTTTAATGAAGGACAATATGGACAAAGTTAAAAACATGATATACCAGGAGAAGGATATTTCAAACATCTAAACAGAAGGGACTATACTTAGAAAATAAAAGCAATTCCTACAAAGCAACAAGGAAAAGATAAGGAATCCAACAGGGAGAAAAATGGGCAAAGGACTTGAACAAAAATCTACAAAAAGGAAAATCAAAATAATTACCAAGCATTATACTAACATTCAAATTTCTTTGAAACTCCCCAAAATGCAAATTGTAACAATGAGATATATATTATACCCAGATTGGCAAAAATTTTAAAAATGGATAAAGCCAAGTACTGGTGGGAATGTGGGAGAAGGATCCTGTTCACTGTTTGTGGCAATGTGGCCTGGGGCAGATATTGTCATGCCATCTGACAGAACCAGTCAAATCAACAAATGTAACTAAGTCAAAGATAAGCCCTGTCCAGCAATCCCACTCCCAGAGAAATTCTCACCTAAGAAAACAAGTAAGAGAGTGTTAACTTAAAGTGTCTTAGTGTTCATTGATAGTGATAAGAAATCAATATGTCCATCATCAGAGTACGATGTGGAAAATAACACTTTATAGATTCTTATGCAGCAGTTAGGACCAATAAATAACATGTAAATATGTATGTAACATGAATGGACCATAAGAACCTAAAGAATCAAAATGCTGAATTGTGTCATAACAGTGATTAATGTCAGATATTCACACCTAAAATATCACTATTTTTTAAATAAATGTATATTGTAAATCTAAAGATACAAAGCAAATACGTTAGAACTGTTGTCTATATCACGCAGGGAAAATGAAGTTAGGAACAGAGCTTAAAGGGAATAAACATACATGAATAAAAGACGAAACTTGCAGGAATCAACCTGAAAACTGGCCATGAGCCAAGAAATCTAACAAATCTAACCCTCTGCAGCTAGAGTTGAGGGGAGAGAAGGAGAAGGAAAGGGAGGAGAAGAAAGAAAAGGGAAAAAAAGGAAATTAAGGTCACAACCCGTCCTTTCAAATAGAGATATAGTTATGCTATATCCTACTTAAGGAATGAGTTAGCAATTCACTAAACTTTCTTGTAGTAAAACAATTCAAAACAGATGTTTGGAATTATCTTCAAATTTTCACTTTGGTACTTAAACTTTGGACCACTAGAACATAAAAATCTGGTATTTCCATTAATATTTAAATTTTTTACGTTTTTAATCTTGTACATTTTATTGACGTGTTTATTTCACATAATGGCTTTTAAAATACAGTTTTCCTGAAATAAAATACTGAGAGTTCTTCCAAGAAATTGTGATGAAGCCTAAATAACAGTTATCCATGTTTTAAAGTTTGTATTTTATATTTATTTATTTATTTATTTATTTTGAGACAGAGTCTCACTCTGTTGCCCGGGCTAGAGTGCCGTGGCATCAGCCTAGCTCACAAGCAACCTCAAACTCTTGGGCTCAAGCGATCCTTCTGCCTCAGCCTCCCAAGTAGCTGGGACTACAGACATATGCCACCATGCCCGGCTAATTTTTTTTCTATATTTTAGCTGGCCAATTAATTTCTTTCTATTTTTAGTAGAGATGGGGTCTCGCTCTTGCTCAGGCTGGTTTCGAACTCCTGAGCTCAAATGATCCACCCACCTCGGCCTCCCAGAGTGCTAGGATTACAGGCATGAGCCACCACGCCCGGCCTAAAGTTTGTATTTTAATAGAGGGTATGTACAGATGAACCCAATTCACACTTTAAACTCTGGAGATGATACAAGGCATTTATTTGAAGTTCAAAAAATGCAATTAGTTTGTTCTAAGATCTCAATGTAATTTTTAAAAGTTTTCCCAATAGAGTTTCTGAATATTCAGAGTATTCAATTCATTCCTGTTATACAAACTGAATTTCATAAGAAATCACTCCAATCTGAGAGTAGGGAGGGACTACTGCCCCATCTCATGGCCCTGCCTTACGGCACTAAGACAGCCTATGTGGAACAAAAGAAAAATGGAAAAGAGGTGAAAAAGAAACTTTAAAAAATAAAAACAGTAACAGTGCTTACTTTATCTAAAGATTACTATATGCTTGACTGTGTCCTAAACTCATTTAACCTATTAAAAACCTTTCAGGTATACAGTACTATTATCCCCATTTTCCTAATGAGAAAACTGAGGCTTAGCTTCCCTAAATAGCAGAGTTAATGACAAGAGAGATTCTCATTTGTTGTCAGGCATCTAAATGTAGTGAGAGGTAAGGCGATCTCACCCTTTTAAATCTGAGTTTGAATACACAGAATAAAATATTGTAGTTCTCAATGTTTTGCATACGTATTTAACTTAGGAACTGGAGTTTAATATGAAAATAAGATAAAATTATCCAAGTGATTCATTTCAGAACTGCTGGGCAAAAAAAAAAAAAAAAAAAAAAAAAAAAAAAGCATTAAAACAGAAAACTATCTGGTACTCATATTTCATAATATATTTTTCAAACTAGGAAAAAATTAATGCCAAACAATATATTGTGTTTCACATTTCTTTGGGAACATAATTTTAAATGTCACTTTTTCCTGTTAACACACTGGAAACTGAACATACCCTACCTGTGTTAACTAATAGGTGCTGCTCGAGATGGTGGGAACTTAGATACATTTATGAAAATCTTAGTGCCCTGAAGTTGCCTTACAAGTGACAGAAATTTAATAAGCATTGTTTAGTAAGTACATGACCTATTTCCTTAAACTAAGTATATATGATGATTATATTAAGGGAAGCAAATAGACACTTCTAAAAATCACTGGATAAGCACTAGAAAATCTGATCTGTGAAATCATTTTATATTCAAGAAGAAAAATAAATTCTTCTTTTTTAAAAAAAATCAAGAAGTAAACAAGTAGGAATAACTCTCAGCCCTTGAAATACCTCAAGGGCTCTTCACACTGATATTCAACTACATCTAAAAGGTATTTATGTACTAAGAAACTTGATCTCAATTCACAACGAAAGCACCTCTTGTACTTAGTCCAAAATTAGTCCATTATCTGCCATGGTTTGTATTGTGTTCTTTGAGAGAAGAACAGTTAAATATTCCCATCTTGCTGACATTATTCTAAAGAGAAAATCAACTGAGACGTACCTCTAAAAAAATGCTAAGTGATCTGCAGTCATAAATACCTTCAAAATTTTTTCAGATTCCTCAAATATATGATAGTTCTAAGTTTATAGAATAAATTCAAGTTTACTCTAAAGTAATTGCATACCTCTGATATATTTCAGGATTTCACATCTCTGCAATTTCATATCTCTGATACATTTCAAAAAATAAAGGAGATTTTATCTATTTTTTCAAGATTCTGTTAGTAATTTGAAGAAATTATATACATTCATTATTAATAGTTTTAATAATTTTCTCTTTGAAAAATCGGTAAAAGGATAAATAAATCTCTTAATATTTAACTCTTAGCTACTCAACATTCAAGCCTATATGTTCTTTGGGTTATCATATTGCATTTTCATTTCATTCATACACTGAACACAGCCACCAAACATGATAAGGATTGCATCTTAGTTTCTTGCTTTCTCTGAGCTATAATTCACTTTTACCTTAGAACTTATGTCTTTAGTCTCTATATAAAAATCTTGAGATCTATGTTAAAGATCTACCAAAATTGAACCGTTTGACTGCACTAAATAAGGGGAAAATCCTAAATTTTGCTTTGTTCAATTTTTTTCAAATGGGCAAATATTTATTGAATGCTTAATATCCTCATTTGTTTTAAAGGAGAGAATGCGATTTAAAATTTTTGTTTGTTTTTCAAGATGCTTTTTAATTTTTTTTCAGCATATTATGGGGGTACAAATGTTAAGGTTACATATATTGCCCTTGTCCCCCTCTCCCCTCGAGTCAGAGCTTCAAGCGTGTCCATCCCCCAGTTGGTGCGCATGGCATTCATTATGTATATACCCATCCCCTCCCCCCTCACCTGACGACACCCGATAAATGTTATTCCTATATGTCCACTTAGGTATTGATCAGTTAATACAAATTTGCTGGTGATTACATGTGGTGCTTATTTGCTTTGTTCAATTTTGATTTACTTGTTTGAAATTAGAATGTTACTCCCAAAAAGAGGTAAAAATGGTAATCTTGCCAGTTATCTATGCCAGACCAGCTGCAAAAGAAACTGAATAATTTGTGTTTAATTAATTCTAATTACAGGAATTATATAATATCCAGTTAATTTTCTTGTTTCCATACTTTTGGTCAATTCAGGTAGACCTGAAACAAAATTTATCCTAATAAAGAAAAAATGTATTAAAAATGAAAAGACCAAATTTGGTATCTCAGTAACATATTAACACTGTTAGTCTTGACAGCACTGTTAATCACCATGACATCTACATGCATATTGTAATATCCTCATGTAGAATCCAGAGCCTGCGTTTGTTTTGCTTTAATACATCTAGGGTTGTTCCTCAGCATTTTGCCATCTGTAATCTCTACAATATTCCTGACTTTGACTATGAGCCACTCCAATATCCATCGCCCAGGTCTGCTGCAAATACCACACACAGTACTTGATGTTGAATTTTACCTGCACTTGCCTCCACCCATTAAATTCTCATCTATGCAGAAGTTTTTCCCATGGCTTCTCCATCAAACCTTACCTGCCCTGTGTTTCTAATTGCAGTGTGCTCTCTGCAAAGTTTCTGATCAACTATCCACAGTACTATTTATGTTAAGACAGTTAAAATAATTGCATTTTCAAATACAATGACTGGCCAAAGCGGAAGAATGTGGGAACACCAAGACTTGAGGCTCTCCATGAATCATACCAACACACACTTTTTTCCAATCACACTGTTGAAATATAATAGACACTTGGTGAATACATACATTGGAATGCCATAAATATTTACCCTATTTATGTAACAGCCATACCTACTGAGTAAAGGCTTTTTCGAAATTCCTCATATATAGCTGATCTCACATTCCATGAAGTCATCCAACTAGTACCTTTAGATTGGTGTTAAACTCTCAAGAGTATCTGAGTTGCCTCTGAGCTCATATCAGGAATAGAATTGTCCCAAAGAAGCCTTTACAATTTGCTTCTATCACAAGGGGGATCATTTAAGTTTGGCTCGGGTCTGAAAGATGAAAAGCCCTTAGAAAGACGGAGAGTTCTTAGACAAATACACAGTATTTTGATTTCTAACCAACTCCTGGGGAAGCAAGGAGAATACACTTTTTCCCTAAATTCCCTTTGTTCTTTTATAATCCAGTCTTATCTACTTTATTTCACAGTGGGTCCTCTCATCATTTGAATGGGTTCCTGCCACCTAACAGCCCCCAGGTTAGTTTTCCACTTTGTGTCACTAAAGAAACTTTGATGTAGAAACATAAAACAAAATGTCTAAAACCTAAGTTTTAGTACTAGTCCTGTTACCAGTTAGATTTGGGTACACTCAAGTTACCTAACTCTTCTACTTCTTATTAGCAATAAGTTAGTAAATATGTCATGTGAGCCAAACACTAAGGTGCTCACACGGTAGTAACATATTTTAGGGATTAGGGGGTTGGGAATGGGTAAACTCACAACTAACGGATGAAGTGAGAGTTGTAGGGGAGAAAGGGCACGTGCCTCAAATCATGGTTTGGATGCGGCAAAGTCATAACATGTAACCAAAATGTTTGTACCCCTATAATATCCTGAAATAAAAAAAAAAAGAATTTCAATAGCAAAATTTTAAATACATAATTGTGATTGGAAATGAATGCAGAATAAACCTTTGTGCAATAACAGTAATTGATATGCTAATGTTTTCATTACACAGCACAGGAATTCATTTCTACCTTAAAATTATTTTCAGTATTGACATGAATATGGACAATACCATTCAATCTTAACCATAATAGTGAATGTAACTTGAAAGCATCCTTGGAAAATATTCAGATTATTCAAAAACAGAGGAAGTAGAGACATGAGGTATTCAACACCAATATTGCAAACTATCAAAACTTATTTGTAAAGCTCAAGGAGATTAAGTTAATTGATAAAGTAAAACAGAAAGCATCACAAAATATCTTAGACCTTGTGGTCTTTTGCAGGTAGTCTCATGACACACAAGTTTGAGAAATTTACTCTCTTATTCCAAGGAAAGAGAAGGAAAGAAGAGCAGAAAGAAATATCACATTTCTTTATAATACAACCTCTGAGTTCCAATACATAGATCCCCAAACATTACAAGACTATTGTTTCCTCTGCCATTCCAGGCAAATTAAGAAAATATTGTGCTTTTACACCTCAGTAATCTGTTCCTTGTCAAACCTTGACTCTCAGCTGATGTATTACATTTCTGAGTTCCTTCTTTCTACACTTAAAATTTCTAGAGAGAATTTGTTCATAATTAAAATATATGACTACAGTGCTTCCAAATAAGATAATAATTTTGATATTTTAATATATATCTTATGGAGTTTTGCACAAAGGAACTGAATCATGCTGTTTAAAATAACTGAAAGAATGTTCAGAGTGGCAGCTAATATAACCGGGAATTGGAATCCTTAAAGACAAGACACAAGAAAGCCTCTAATGTAGTTCTGCCCTCAACAAGGTTTGTTTTTGTTAATTTATTTCCCTCTACTATTTAACCAAGTCTGAGTAGGGTTTCTTAAACATTATCATCATTTTTGAAAATAAAAACCTTTAATATATGTGATCATTATTTTTAGTAATCACATAATGTATATGTCCATCCTAGATCTCCTTGGATGATAATGTTCCTATTTTTAAAATTATAAATTAGCACTGATAAGCAAATTAAAATGAGATTTCTAATTTAACACTCACATACAGAAAAATAAAAATGGAGCTTATACTTTGTTTCATAGAGTTATAAACATCCCCCTACATAAACCTCCTTTTTCAATAATTGTAACTTGAACATCTCACATTTTTCCATAATCCCTTCAGACTTATTTGGAATGTTCTTTTAAATCTATGATCACCAGTAATAGGGATGAGTATGTAATAAAGCTAAAACTAAAATACATGCTGTGTTTGTCTCGATAATCTGTTCTGTGACATTATCAGCAATTATATTTATATTATAGCAAGAAGTGAACATTTTACCCTTCTGTGCTTTATAAGAGTCAAATATCTGTAATTTAATTTTGCACATGATAGTGCTCTTACACACTTTGTAGCTTAAACGGCTTCTCTTTTGCTGAAGGGAATTAAAAATTTCAAAAATAGCAGCCATGCTCTTAAACTCTATTCTCAAATATAATTTAACATAGTTAATCATTCATTAATTGATGTCAGATTTGAAGATATTTCTTAGGTCGCTCTTTCTTGTAGTATGGTGAAACTCAATGTCCAAAGAATCACTCCTTGTACAGACCCATAATAATGCTAGATAAAAAAGAAATTTTTAAATAAATGTATTAATTGGTGGGAAATTAAGGGCAATCCTGAAGTCTAAAAACTGCAGGAATCCAGAAGGGTAAACAAACTCTGATTCATCCTGCATATATATGCTGTTATCTGCCAAACTATGATGAACCAGGGTTTGGACTTTAATGGGATTCAAGTGGGAGGTCAGCTGCAGAAAGAAGCCCATGAACTCTGGCTCCTTGAAAGGAAACAGCCTGAGGGGGTGAGCTAGAAACAAAATACTCAGAATGAGAAAGTGGATGCATTGTCTGTCCAATCTATTTAGACAAACAGAAAAAAGCTTCCCTAGGAATTCTTATGCATAAATTAACCTTCACAAAGTTTGGAACAACACTACATCTGTTGCCCAAAGACTCTCAAAGCAAAAACAATTTTTAAACTACTATTGTAGCAGAGATTTCAAAAAAGATTATGAGAATATTATGTATATCTTTGTACAAATAAATATAAAGCTCTAGTTAAACTGAATAAAATCCAGGGAGAAAAAGTTACTAAAACTGATCCCAAAGTAAATCTGATTATTTCCAAAACTATGAAAGATATTCAATAGAGAAAAAATTCATCCATAACAAAACATTAAGCCTAGTTAGTTTTATAGGTAAATTCTACCTAATATGGACAAAAGTTAATTTTATTTTACATAAAATCTTTTAGGGAAGAATACTACTCCCAAACTGATTCTATAAAGTCAAGGTCAAGGTCAACTGATTTTAAAATCAGAATTTGACACCACAAGACAGGAACTGACGCAGGAACACTCGGAAACATAAGTGAAAAATTAATTTAGAAGAACTTAAAAATGATAATACATTATAACCAATTACTAGGATTATTCTAGAAATACCAAATATATTCAACATTAGAAAATCTATTAATACAATTCAAAGTAATAGACTGAGTGGAGAAAATCTATCATCAATATTAATTCATAAAAAATTCTTAAACTAGAAAATGGTGAAATATTAAAAACATTTTTTAAAACAACATGAAACCAAAAAACCTGTTGTCATCACCTGTGTTTAACATTGTTATGGAGAATCTAGTACATAAGAAAATAAATCAATTGAAAGAGAAACAAAATTGCGCAATAAGGTATAGGAAGAGGTTTTCAAAGATACTGGTAATACTCCTTTTTAACACTGCAAAATAGATGTTTTAGTATTCTTTAAATTACACAAATATCTGTGTATGCATACATATATATTTTTCAAAGAATGATATATTTCATGTATATTTAATAAAGGTAAAGAAAAGTTAGAGCATTTTTAAGAAACACAAAAGTAATATGAAAATCAAAATGATTTCACTTCATGCTTATTTTAATCATATGTTAGTCTCAATTCTTCTGAAGTATAAACCCTGATAAATATAATCTAAAACAGTACTAGTTTTGTGTTTGAAGGTTTTCAAAAGCCCATAAAGATCCTAAAAGTTTTGTTATGTATAATCTGAAAGACAGAGTCAGTGGTATGTCACTGTTTCATCTATAACATATCATAGGACCATTTGCATCAAATCTGTTGTGGGTTGGAGTTTTTTTCTCCCACAAAACTGCATCTGTAGTCATTACAGCTGGACAGCAAAAAAATTATGTGCCACTTCATTCTTAAAGGCATTTGAATTTCTGTGACTACTCCATCCCAACGGAAAAGCAACCATATCTGATTTCTTCAAGATATATGTATACCATGGAGTACTATTTGGCTTTAAGAAACAATGGTGATATAG
>VBSM01003169.1:5326580-5447986 GCA_008086735.1 Cheirogaleus medius | reverse complement strand
TATTTGTACCCCCATTACAAGATGGAATAAAAAAAATTATTAAAAAAAAAAAAATTTATTATTCAATGTATTCATTACTGAATGCCTTCATTTCACCAGGCATTCTCCTCATTGTTGTATACGTGGTATTTAAAAAAATGCAACAATCCCTGCCTTCTTCCACTGTACAATCTAGTGTATGCTGATAGTACATTCAGACAATAAGCAAATAAATATAGCACATTAAATAGTGAGAGATACTATGAGAAAAATGAAGCATGAAAAGAGGATAGGGAATGCTGGATAAGGCAGAGGAGTGGATTTTTTAACAGGATAGTCAGTTTTGCATAAAGCATCTTAATATTGCAGTATTGGACCAGAGACCTAAAGGAAGCGAGGGAGACCTCAGCGAGCGTATCTGGGAGGACACATTCCAGGAATAAGCAATGACAAGGGCAACAGCCTTGGAGCAGGAACTCACCTGGCATATAGAAGGCACATCAAAGAGGCGAGAAGGGCTGGAGTCAAGTTAGATAAGGAAAGGCTGATGGATATTTAGGGTCTTATCCGTGATTCTGTGCTTTCAACTTTGAGAAAAACAGAGACAGAGGAAGACTGGGGGCAGTAGAATGCCGTACTGTGACTTCGGTTTCAAAAGGGGTCACTAGGGCTTCTGGTTAAGCAGAGACTCGAAGGATGTAAAAACAGAAGCAGGGTTTCAGCTCAGACATTAAAGAGCTTGGAAGTTGTCACTCCCGTCCTTACAACAAGAAACAGCTAAACAGACTGAAAATCAATAACTTGTCCCGGAAGCCTCAGTAAACTGTGGTCACGGGGCCAACCACCAACCTGAAATCTGGAGAGACAGGCAAATCCAGAGTCGCAGCAGAGGTAAGCTTACCTGGAGCAGAAGCTGCTGGAGACAGAAACTGTTGGAAGCAATTAACTGGTAATTTTGACAAGTTGCTGGAGGCCTAGTGTGGATTAGCTTGAGAGTGAGAGACTTTTGAGTGTGGATGTCTTAGGGGACCCTTCCCCACTTTTGTGGGTTTTGCCTCCAGGGACCCCAGCAGCTTCTCACTGGGAAGAGCAAAGAAAGATGCTCTTCTGGCTCTGGCAGCGGGGAGAGGGAAGAATAAGCCTTAGGAAATATACCCAGAGCATACTCCATAGTGAATGTCTACTTACTGTCTAAGGCAAAGACCTTCCCGAGGCCTTGTCCCAGAGCCTTGGGGAAGGGTATTCTTCTCACTCCAGCCCCTTCTAGCCCCCTTCCTGTCCCAGTTGGAGTGGGACACAAAGAAAGCTAAGAAACATTCGTGAAGATCATAGCCCAGAGAGGATAAGATTTAGTCATAAGTTAATAGAACATTTTCCCTTCTCCATATCTTATAATAGTGGATTACAGCTGAAAGAGAAGCAAACTAAATTGTATCTGAATCCTTAGGAAAGCCCAAAGACAACAGGGGAGACAAAAACCAAGGGAACCAGCAGAACTTGACATTTCTGAAACTCATGGCTATAGCAAACATTAAATACAATAAATAAATACTCCTTGAAGAATTAACATAAAACCTCACACTGACACCCATTTAGCTCAGTTCTTATTATCCAATGTATCATGGTTGACTAGACACAAACAAGTACAAGACATGCTAAAAGGCAAAAAAACAGAAGCAGAGAGACCAGGTAAGAGTCTTTTAATAATATTCCAGATGAAAGATGGAGTCTTGGTCCGTGCTGGTAACAGTGGTGGTGGTAAAAAGTGGTCAAGGCTCTGTGTTTTTGAAGACAGAGTGAAGAGGACTTTCTGATGAAGTGGATGTGGGGTGTGAAAAGAAGAGAGGTGGCAGGGATGACTTCAAGTCTCTTGGTCAGAACTGCTGGAAAAATGGAGACACCATCAACTGAGACTGTAAAGGCTGCAAGTAAAGCAGTTGGCTGGGACATGGGTGGAGCGGTGGGTTTCAGAAATTCAGTTTTTGATGTCTCAAAGGACTCATCATAATACTGGTCAGTCATACATTCATTTAACTAGCAATATTTTGGAGTGCCTAAATAGTACAGCATTTCTCAAGTATTGTTAGTAAGAAGACATGGAAATATGTTGGAAAGCACAGAAGTGTTTAAGAATTGTTTTATTAAGTGAATGAATGAATGAAGAAAAATATTTTAATCATGTCATCAAAATATCTTATTCAGAATTATAACTGTCAGCAATAACAGTGGTTAATGCTGAAGAATACCGAAGAGTTTACAAAATGCTTCCACCTACGGGACAAAGTCTGCTACTTATACCCTATTATCTGAGTATCTGCCTTCCATTTTTCCAGTGTAATAAAATTTGGCTGAGTACCTGGCTTCGCAGAATAAAGGTAACTTTTCCCAGCCCTCCCTGTAGCTAGGTGTGGCTGACAGTCTGTGAGCCCACACGGTGTGTGCAATTTCTGCGATACACTATTAGAGAAAATGGGCACACCCATCATTTGCCCTTTCCCCCCTCTTCCTGTCAGCTGAAGTGCTGATGTGATAATGAGCCATCTTGGACCATATGGACAGGGTGACACCATGGAGATGGCAAGGGAACAAAAGAGAAGACCCGTGGATCTTGAAAATCCATGGCGCCATCTTATCAGCTCTGGTCTGCACATACTCAGATTGTTACGTGAAAGAATAAAGCTGTTATCTTATTTAAGCCACTGTTATCTCAACTTTTTATAACAGTAGTTCAGCCTGAAACTTAACCAATAAATTTAATAAATCCTCAGAACAACACTATGATGCAACTAATATGCTGGGGATTTTTGTTTTAATTCCTTACCAAATATTTCTTTTTAACAGCAGGAAAATAAATTGGCAACATAGCCTTGTTCTACATACTTATATCTGCTAGTGAAGAAAAACTAGCTGAAAAGCATTCTGTAAAAACTAATTGTAACAATTTTTACAGCAAGATTCCTATTTGGGCATTTGATAAAACTGTGCAGTACTCACTACCTAGAAAAGTCACATGGTAATTATTTTTCATAGAGAATTGAGGAATTACATGGTATGCAGTAGCTCAACTTTAATGCTTCAAATTCCCATTAAAATCCCTGCGATCTATTAAGCATTGTAAGTACCAACAATTAGTTCCTTGGCTGAAAAGAATGTATAGTTGCTTACTCTTGACTTGAATTCTTAACTTAATTTGTGCTAATCAGATAAAGATGCCAAAGTTGCTTCTAGGGTATCTAGATCATATACATATATATACATATATATATATATATGTATTAGGCCATTTTCATACATTTGGAATGGTTTAACTCCTTCAATATTAGAATCCTGGTACAGAATTGTGTTGAAAAGAACAGAAAAACCCCAGTTCAAATACTACACAAGCAACCACATTTTAAAGAATACTTACAAATAGCTTTTAAAGAAGTATTGGTCATTATTTACACTATGTACTTCTGCATTAAAAATGTACACTTATTTTTATCCAATTGTTCCCTAGGTTCCATTACATTTAATTGCCTAGATCAAAGCAATCTACTATAATAGCTTTTGAGTGTTTCACTTCTGTTTTAAAGGAAACTACTTTCTATACTCTAGCTATCGATTGTGTGATTTGCTAAGATAATTTTCTAAATCAAAAGCAATAATGAAAGGTATAATCAATGTTCTCATTGTGTAATAAAAAGTTTTTTCTCTTAAATAAGAACTCTTAAATAAGAGGGTCTAACTGCCTGGCAACATCATTTTATTTAGCTTCTGCAAAGCTAAGCGTGCTCATACCTGCATGTGCACACACTGACATCTAGAGACATAATTCCAAGATTCAGAGGTAGTCGTATCTCCAAAATTTTAAAGGTGTCAATGTAAGTCTTGTGATATTTCCTCAGGTGATGCTTAGAAAACAGAAGAGGTAAAATTTACTTAAATAGGATAACCTGGCTCTTATTACAAGATGAAAGAGATGTCTGCATCAGAATTTTAAAATGTACAAACCAAGCCTTATCCTAAACTCTTATAATAGTATTTTTACACAACAGGAGTTATAGTTCTTCTGGACAAACACAGTTAGAAATACAAGAAAATATTTCCCTATAGAATGCCAGATATGTCTCTAAATTGGTTGTACTGCATATCTCTTTTAAAAAAATGTAAAAAAGAATGAAAGATAATGGGTATTGCATGAAAGGATCTCTTCCTCACTACTGTATCTTAAGGCAAGAAGAAAAGACACATATATATAAAAAAAGGCTGAAAGTATAAACTTCCCAAGCAAAAGCATAAAATAAAATATTACCTTTAGCTGGGTTTACTTTTATCCCTGACCTATACAGCATTTCCTCATTCTGCCAGTCTCCATTCCTGATTGCAGTCTTGAGTCCATAGAAAACAATTAATGTTGCTGTAGCATAAAAAATCAAGGTCTTGAGAAACCGCTTTTGGACTTTGACATAAAGGGCTCTGGCACCCACTGTAATCAGGAGGCAGAAGCCCATACTAGGAATATATAATACTCGCTCTGCAATTACAAAGCCGACATAGAAAAACAAGTTCGTGGCAGGAACAAAGGGTATTATTAACAAAGATAAAGACAGAATAACAATGTTCTCAGTAGAAGGAAGTTGCGTTCTCTGTGATACATCATTTTTAATGCCATTTTCTACTTTGGATGCAAAGCTGGGCTTAATCTCTGAGTTCCGGTATTCCACATCTGAAAGGCAGCTATGTCCATTTGCATTCTGCTTGCCATTTGTTACAGCTTTCCCATTGCATTCTCTTTCTATGCTTGGGCTCTTCAAACCGTAGTAGACAAGGAGGAGCAGTCCAGTATAGAAGGCCACAGTGTGTAGGTTTCTCCAATCACAAATTGTTTTGAGCAGAGGCACGGCATCCATCGACCAATCAAAACTGAGTGTATCTGGGCATAGCAACAGCCAGAGGTTCTTGGTTGGCAAGTAGAAGAAGGTGAGGGTGCGGGCAAGGAGGCTATCTGAATCAGCAGCTGGGTTGTCAGAGTTGGAAAAGCTTGGTGGTTTGTTTCCCATCCAGTATAACCGGGCACCCAAAAGGGAGGTCCCCCAGAAAGTTAACAAACTAATGCTGAGAAAAAGAGACAAGTTCTTCCTCTGAAACCAAAAGAGAAGGGGGGAGAAATTAAGATCATTAAAAACATAACATGGGAACATTTCACTTAACTAGAGATGAAATGCATTTTCAAATGGACAGGTAAAAACACAGCATCGTGTTTCAAAAACATGACTTTGTTTCCATCTCCTTTTAAACATGCTTAGAGAAAGTTTAACTTTAAAACGATTGAATGTGTAATCCTACTTTTTAGATAACTTCCAATGAGTATCTTAATTTTCCTCTCTAAATTACTGATAACCACAGATTTAATTTCTTGACCTCTACAAACTGAGTCTGATGTATTTCCCTCTTAGAATTGGTGTCAGGTCAAAAGAGGACCACAGTGTAAAAGAACTTAGCACTCTGCATAAGATATTGTAGGTACCTGATAACTGTCTTCTTTAATTTTATAGTTTAGATTTTGGAGAAAAACAAAATGCAGTCATGGCAAAAAATATGTGGTATGACAGGACTCTTTGCTCAGCATTAAAGCAGTAAAAGCATTTAGCTATGGTCTAAAGCCAGTCCCCATTTCATTGTTTGCATTCTGTCCTTGCAGAATTTATAAACCAGGCTTTCATCTGCGGCCCCATGCTGTCACTGACATCAGTGACATCCAACATTTAATAACACACCTCATGAATCCCAGATTTTTCATGTTGATGACAACTTTTAAAAATAAAATGACGTTAGCAATGAACTAACATTTCAAGAGAAAGACAAAAAAATTATGAGAAGGCCAAAGGGCATCCATGTTAATGAGAATTTTCTGGCAAACTCCTTCAACCTGAGCAAGAACTTGGTGACATTTAACAATCTAAATCCTGAAGAGGCAGTGGCAGGAGAGAAAGGGTGGGCACCATATCCCAGCATTCATGGTTCACTGGTGATGCAATTTCTTAGGGCAAACATTCTGGCATACTAAAAAACTGTCTTACTCAATGACACTCAGAATGCTGCTTAGAATCTTACAAAAGGTATGACAAATATTTAGCTTAAGAAACAATGCACAAAGCTTGATATATCTTCAGCACGCACAACTTCTATTAAAATGGTCTCTCTATATTGTATAAAACTGCCACATGGCACTCCTCCTCAAACTCTTCATTCACCCCAACTTTTAACTGCTGGAAGCCACAGCACTGTGGCTCAGGGATCCTTTCTTCCATCTCCACTCCCAACCTAATGATCTTAGCAGGGTTCATAGTTTTAAACATTAATCTATGCTAATGACTCTACCTTCACCTTCCTTCACTTCCCTTCATCTCCACAGTCATTTAATCCTTCACCTCCATCGTCATGTAATTGCCTATTGGGTATATTCATTTAGGTATCTCAAACTCAAAATTTCCCCAACAGAACTGTAGACTCATACCTTCCCCAAACTAAGTAAAACAGCAGCCGGTTCAGTCACTCATCCTCAGAAATTGGTAATACTATGTAACAATCTTCACAATCTCTTTCCTTCCCTCCACATTGCATCCAATATCAAGTTTTCTAAATTTCCACTTCAAAATATATCCCAAATATGTCCATTTCTCTCCATCTCTTCTGCGATCACTAGTCCCAAATTTCAACACTGAGATATCCACAGTAATGGCCTCACCGGTGACCTGGTTTTTATTACAGATTACATTATTCCCAAATTTTAAACCCATTGATATAATCTTACTTTTAAGTCTTTGAAGTTTTTTCCTCTAACAAAACAAAAAGTAATTCATTGAGGGCTTCCCTTCCACACACTTTTTGGTGATATGCCCATTTACATATTTCAAAAGTATTTGGAAAATTTTTTCTTAACTTAAAAAGGTGTAATTCTGAGTATAAAAGGATAGGTGATTAAAAGTCAAAAATTCAGAATAAGGAAAATGAAAAGCAGCCAGGTGGAAACAGCAACCAGACAGAAATTATGGAAAATGTAAGAAGTAGAACTGTTCATTAACATCAGATCATGCTAATGCTAAATTCACAGCATTAACTACCTCACTGTTTCTTAAAACATCTGTGCCAGACTTTTGCTCAAGATCAATTCATGTAATGATGTACGGAATTTTTAATGGTAAGGAGAGTAGTATGTTCAGCCTCACCAATCTTTAACTGTTAACTGGCAAAACAAGATAGTTCAAAGCCTCACTGTCATCTAAGAATAACTTTTTCAAGTTTTTCCATTCCATTGTTCTTATGGAATTCTATCCAGCAAAAACTGTAAAGTTTGATTCTAGGAAAATAAATAAAACACAAAACCATGCCTAAAAACTTGTAATAACTTGATTCAATCATATAATTGATACTCTTAGATTAACAGAGGAGAAACAAACCATTTGACAAAGATAAATGAGACAAGATATCATGGATAAAGAATACTGATCTTAAAAACAACTGAATCTTGAATTTGTACCAAAAGCCCATTCTTAAAGTGTGACCAAGACCGCTGTGTTACAATGTCCTATGGTGAGAGTGACTGGGGAGGGGGGGAGGAAGAGAGAAAGCATTCCAAAAACAGCTATAACCAGGCAAGAAGAGAAGCAGCAGGGCAAGAGAGCTACCTGAAGGAGGGAAATGTGGTCAGGTTTCTTTGCTAGTCATGAAACTACAGAAGAAGTCAGCCTTGACAATGACATAATTCTGTTTTATTTCTAAAGATAGAAATGGTATAATAAGGCTCAACCACCTCATTCGTTCATTAATTCTTAATAAAGTATCATTAATAATTTAATAAATCTTAATTATACAAATCAAATATTGAGATTACAGATGTGAGTGAAATCATTGCATTATACTGAAAGAATAAACAATGAATTATAAGGATGTGAGTAATGAAAATTATTCAATGTTAAATACATGAAGCCTAAGTACTGAAAAAATGACAAAAATAAAAAGACAAAATGTCAACACTAATTTATGTAGTATTTCATATTTTAAAGCATCTTCAGATAGTCTCCCCTTTAAACAACTGACATAATAACTAAGACCAAGCGATACCAAAGTTCTGAAGTGAGATGCACTCTTACATTCACTCTAACTTAATGGTGAGGTTTGTAAGGGCTAAATAAGTGACTCTATTAAATGGAAATTGAACCAATAGGTAAAGTTGATACTGAAATGTTTAAAGTGGAAGAGTTTCTAATGCCTTGTGATTTATTATGACTTAAGTATCAACCTAGGTTTGAAATTGCAATTTAAGTGTCTTTAATGCTTTCTCATAGAATTTTGTTAAAAATTATCAACTACAAAATGGGATTTTGATAAAACCAAATCTCTCTCCTAATCCCATTCACTGTTCCTATGGAGATGGCCTCAAAAACAAGGGGGAAAAAACAAAGTATGGAAAAGATTTTAATTTCTAATTTAGTCCTTATGTTCTGGTTTACAGATTAAGTCAAATTAGCAAATTCTTACTGAGCTATGACAAGGGGCCAAGTGACCATACAATTAGCCTTAACATTTCTGTGTCTTTGCCTTGGTTTATCAAACTTATCCAACATTGGTATTTCTGAGGTGTGGCCTAGGTAAGGCATGAATGCTTCAGTGAGTGGCTACCAAAGACATAAAAGCTAAAACTAGCAAAAATCCAAGGAAGATGACACTCCAAAGTGTGGGAAATTTAAAGATTACCTGAGTATAATCTTTAACAGGGGGCGTCAGAAAAGGATTGCAATTTAGTAGCTAAAACATGATCATTTCATTCAACACATTATTAAGGTTGCTGTATGTGGCAGGCATTCTTCTACACACTGGATATACACTAGTCATAAGATAAGAGACCCTGGTTTCTTGAGGGGGCTTCACATTTTCTACCACTCTGTCCAGAAAAACATTTTTGGAAAAAAAGAGTCATAGTGCCTTAAAGCAGTGGTCCCCAACCTTTTTGGCACTGGGGACCAGTTTTATGGAAGACAATTTTTCCATGGAAGGTGCAGGGGATGCGGACCTCAGGCGGTGATGCCAGCAGTGGGGAACAGCTGTAAATACAGATGAAGCTTTGCTGGCTTGCTGCTCACCTCCTGGTGAAGACAATTTTTCTGAAGGGTGGGGAGGTGTGAGCCCAAGCTCAGGCAGTGATGTGCAGCCGTGGTTTCTAACAGGCCAGAGACGGGATACAAAGGAGTTGAGACACTTAAAATAAGTAGAATTCAAGGTTGCAATTTCAAGTTTTGTTGCAACATGCAGAAGACAGAATTTGTTCCCAGAATTTTAGGGAAAAAAAGTAATATGAACTACAAAAGGCAAACTCAATAGAAAAAAGGGATTCAAAATATACACAGTAAGTTCAAAGACAAACATCTGAAGATGTTCAATCGCATTAGTTATTAAAGTTAAAGTGAAATGAATATATTTCAAATAAATCAAAAGAAATTAAAGATAATTGGATGTAACATCACTGTATTATGTTGAAATGGGCACACACATTATTTGGAAAATATAAATTGTACAGTTTTGCGGAAAATGTGGAAGTACACATAAAAATTAATTTGTATCACCTTTGATTTATTTGGCAGTATGTCCTTACGTACATATACTTTACAAAACCTCTTAGTTCTAAGTACAAGGATATCTAATGAAGCACTGTTTATAAAAGGAAAAGGAAATAACTACAAATTTCAATAGGAAATATGGAAATACACCATGGTATAACCATCTGATCTTGATCCATATGGCAAATAAAATAAATAAACCATATGTATTATATATAGATGCATATGTTTATATATGCATGCATATGTATCAACATATTACATAGCAATTAAGACAAATTAACCAAATTATATAGTAGCATGACTAGCAAAATGTCATGTTGCAAATATGTATATTTAGAATCATAAAAGCCATTCAGAAAAACTCCATATATTAAATATGTTTTCACCAATATACCTATGTATGCAAGGTCCACCTTTCCCCCTTAAGTCTAGGAACATTTACACCAAACATGAGATGAGGAAACCTCTGGGGTGGGGAGATGGGTCTGTGGATAAAAGACAAAAAATTACTTCAAATCTGTGAGTGGTTCCTATTTATCCACAGGTTCAAAAATTTACTCAAAAAAGAAAACCAAAAGGTCTGACAACCTGATATACCTAAATGTACATGTATTACATTAAAAATATACAAATAATATGTTAAAAAATCTAAATTCTGGTTATGGGTACATAGCTATCTGATGTGTTAGGTTCCTATACTTTTCTTTACTATTTATTGCAGCTATCATGACATTAATTTTTTTTTCCATTATCCCAATATAGTCTATTGATAATTATTTTGTGATCCTTAATTTTGATAGAAAATACCTTAAATTCACAAGAAATTATAAAAACAAAATGCATACCAGTTGGGAAACAAAATTACAATAATATCAAAGAACTTTTAGGGCTAAGCTAGAATAAATGACATCTTTGGATCTCCAGAGGGTAACACAGAGGCTGACGTTTGTAGGAATTCAAATAAATCATTGTTTAACTCTGACCCTCGGACTTTTAAAAGTCAGTTTCTACCTATTTTTCTCCCACACATTTTAAGTATTGTTATGCTAAATCCTAACACACTCTAGAAAGGCTCATAAAGCCAATAGTATTAGCTGGGTGCAGTGGTGAGCACCTGTATTCCCAGCTACTTAGGAGACCAAGGCAGGAGGACTGCTTGAGCCCAGGAGTTCAAGCCCCGCCTGGGCAACACAAAGAGACATTGTCTTAAAAAAAAAAAAAAAAAAGTCAACAATATCAACAATATTGCACTCAACTCCAAGGCACCATTTTAAATAACTTTGTTGTCACCACATACAGAAACTTGACCTTTCACCTTTATGTTACCATATTTTCTCCCCCTCCTTCATAAAAGTACATGTAAAAGTAATAGCATATATTCTATGGAAACATTTTCCTGACTAAACTTCATCATAAAAGTGGAAACATAAATGGGACATTTACTGCATCTTTACAAACAAAAAAACTTCGCATCGGACACATGTCATACTATTTAGTGAAAAGGCAGCATTTTTTCATGTTTTACTTCACCTATTTGTTCACAAAATGATAAGGATCTGCTTTATCAAAGTCTAATTTTTCTTAAAGTTCAAATATGTTAATTTCTTTTAAAGTTCTTTATCATAAAATGGCAAATCAGCTCTAATATCCATTTTATTGATAAAAATATATTTTAATTATAAAATTTTTAGGGGGGGAGTTCTGAAACTGCCAGCCATAGAAAATCATAGAATGGAAATCAGTCAGTAATATAAGGTTCACAGTTGACAATTTTATCTCTCATCTTTTGACACATTAATGAACAAAAGAACATAGCTATAATTTAAATAACATGAAATTCATAAAACACCAAATCACCTGAAATATGAGGGAGAAGCTAATAAAGGACTTACATTAATTAGTGGAAATGCCTTTATAGAAGCCCTGTGGTAAATTATTTTCTTCTATGGGAGTCTCTGACTAAAGAAAAACAAAAGTGAAGCAAAATTCAACTATAACAGCTCTCCTCTCTGTTTAAGAAAAACTGCCATTGGTGATGGCAGCTTCAATATTGTCTTCTAATCTCAGATTTTCAGGGACATAAATGAAACCAAAAAGGAATGTTTTAGTCTCAGTGAAAGAAAAATGTAAACATTCTGCCTTAGAGTATTGAAACTATCATGAGACTCACTTTTTGGCAAACTAATGAGAATAAATTACTTAAGCATAAGGCTCATTTAATTCCAAATTAAGCCCTTGGCAATGATAGTAGTTGTAATAATAAAACAGATAAAAATCAGTATCTGAAAGTTACAAGAATGGGAGAAAACGGCTATCCAGACATAACAAAAACCTAGCATCCTCTAGTTTGTATTCAACATTCATCATTGAAGTCATAAGCTTTTCTTGTATCAATAATATAGGATTTCTCTTAGCTCCTCCCTCCTCTCCAAAATCATTCTCACTTGATATTCACTCCAAAACATGAATATAAAAGTATAGTTTCTGAACATGTGATGAAAAAGAATGCATGGCTCAAAGTATAATTACAAAATGTTTCTAGAGCACATCCATGTGATTAATCAAGTTTTGCCATAATCTACTTGTCAGGGTAGTTCTGTATCCCTTTGAAAGAAAAAGGGGTTCCCTTATTAATAATTACCCTTCATGTCAGATTACAAACCTTTTTTCCCCCACACCAACTAGTGACAAGATAAAAGATTTTAATGTTTGGCATTTCAGAAGATAGTAACAGGTTCAATGGATGAGCATATCAAGTGTTTGTGAGAAAAGAGTTTAAAGATCAGGGACATTAAAAAGTATAAAATATTTAGCATTTTGGATCATAATTCTTTTTTCATTTATTTGACTCCATTAATATGATACACCATAATATTTACCACTGAGTTCAAACTTCCATCACAAAGCATTAGTGCCGGGCGCGGTGGCTCACGCCTGTAATCCTAGCTCTCTGGGAGGCCAAGGCGGGCAGATCGCTCAAGGTCAGGAGTTTGAAACTAGCCTGGGCAAGAGCAAGACCCCATCTCTACTAAAAATAGAAATTAATTGGCCAACTAAAAATATACAGAAAAAATTAGCCAGGCATGGTGGCACATGCCTGTAGTCCCAGCTACTCAGGAGGCTGAGGCAGGAGGATCTCCTGAGCCCAGGAATTTGAGGTTGCTGTGAGCTAGGCTGACGCCACAGCACTCTAGTTCGGGTAACAGAGTGAGACTCTGTCTCAAAAAAAAAAAAAAAAAAAGAAAGCATTAGCGCGTCTTAATATGCAATATTTAACCAAAGTTTAAAATCACACATATTTGGGTTAATTTGGTAGTAAAAGTACACCAGGGACAATCAGAGTTGCTTTTTTTCTTACTTATATTACAAACATAACTATTAGCTCATTTGGAATTCCTCATAATCTTTATCCATAACATCTGATACCAGTGGGTAACAATGCCCATTTAGAAAAGTGAAAAAGTGAATGTAAAGAGAAGAAACCTAAGATGATCATGTAGTCTTCTGCTTAATTGTACTTGAAAAAGATTTTTCTTAATTTTGCTTAAAAATGTGTTTTGTTTATTCTTTAAATGATTGTTACCTAGCATCCAGATCTTTGTTTCTAATACCATTTTCCAATAACAGGAACCAGGTCTCCTTGGAGAAATGGTCTGATGTTAAGGACAGGGGCCAGAAATATACATGAGCCTGGAGTACGGAACAGTGAGAAAGTGCTCAACACACACATACAGGTACACTGATGGGGATATGTTAAAGTGTCAAAGGGACATAGGAACCCACTTAACTCCCAATGGCCAAAGCTAGAACAATTTGAACACCAAAAACACTGTAGTACTGGATTATAACCCAAAGTATGAAATGAATATTCATGATTCCATACTGATAAGTGATACAATAAATGAGAGAAGAGAGATCACTTTTGCAGAAAAATTCTAAATAATTTATGTGTATTCTCCACGCTCAAAAATAGGAAGCATAATTCTCACTCCATAAATTGCAGTCTGTGCATGGTGACTTCCTTCCAAACAGCACAGGATGAAAAAGGTGGGGATGCATAGAGAAAAAGTAACTTTACAGTGGAGACACCTGAAAAATACTATCTATGGCAGATAAAGGTCAACAGTAATAGTGACAAATCATGTTGATAATATGTACCTTTGTTATAAAGTGATGAAAATGTCATTTTTACATCTGTGTTCTTCCTCTCAAAATACATAACTTCCAGTCTAATCCATTATAAAATTAAATAATCAGACAAATTCCAAAAGAGAGACAGTCTACAAAATATCTAACTGAGAATTCTCAAAACTGTCAAGGTCAGTAAAACAGTCTGCAAAACTGTCACAACCAACAGCCTGAGGAGACATGACAAATATAATGTGCTATCCTGATAGCACACTGGAACAGAAAAAGGATATGAGGCAAAAACTAAAGAAATCTCCATATACTGTGGATTTAAGTTAATAATGTATCAGCACTGGTTGATTAAATGCAACAAATGTATAATACTAATGCAAGATGTTAATAATAGGGGAAAGTTGTTGTGAACTATATGGGAACTCTGTCTTATGTTTTGGATTTTTCTGCAAACCTAAAACTATGCTAAAAAATGAAGTCTATTTAAAAAAATGGTTGTTACCACAGTAAAATAAAAGCTCTTAGAAATCAAATGAAATTAAATAGATGGGATTTGATGGATCAATATCTGAAAGCTTCTAGAAAATAAAAATTAACAATTGAAAATTAAGATCGACATAAGTATGTATTAACATTTTAACTGCCTTTTAAATTAATTTTTAGAAAATTTAACAGAATGAAGTAAAAGTCAGGTTAAATGACCACAGTCACTTTATGTACGAGATGACATATTGATTTCAAATCCTATTTGGCTTTTATCTGATGCGCTATAGCATTTGTAGTATATTATAAACCCCTGAGTGGGAAGCAAATAACAAGGGAAGGATGCTTCTAAACCCATTGCTATGGTGTTTTGGTTGGCATGGTGACCCATTCTTCCTCATTAAGTTAACATGGGGAAATCAAGCAGTTAGCAATTTCTTGCGTATCCACGGCAAGCCCCTTCTAGAGCTAACTATTAGAAACTGAAGTTCCCAAAGAGTTCAATTAGTGGAACTGCAAGGGGTGTGCCACAGCCCCTAACCCATTAGGCTAAAAGCAAGCCCCTGAATGCCAGCCTTCAGAGTAATCTTGTTTAGCTTAAAATAAGAGGTTTAACACTTCCCACCAGGCAGTATGCTATGGTCAAATCAGGTTAGGCACAAAACAATCCAGCCTTTATAAAGAAAATATGTGAAAAAAAAAAAGAAAGAAAATATCCTTTGCGATCTAAGAAACAATTTTTTAAAAAGTTTTAAATAAAAGTAGACACTCTCTTAACTATCAAAACACTTTGGTGTTTATTGAACTCCCTTGTACTTCAAGAATATACCAAACGAGAAGAGAAATAAAATTCAATGAGCTCAAAATGAATTGAATTTGGGAAAGGAACTTTTTTCTATCAATCTCTCCTCAACTGGGCAGCCACATTGCAAATGCATTTCCTCTGCCAATGGATTAAACTGCAACATTCTTTTAAACTCTGTGTGGCTTTAGCACTACAAACCAGCCATTATGAGATGCGTTCCAGTCTCATTAATGAGTTAAGCATGTGAGCCCAGCATTTTGGAAACATAAAGAGACAAATTATAATGGGACTTCACTCAGTGGGGAGGCTAAGATACAGCATCTTCTCTAAAGATATCATAATAGACAACTATTCAATGAGGGTGGGAGTTCTCCTATAAAAAGACAAAAGACACCAATAAGAAAAAAGATTTCATATATACAAAAAGAACTTATATATACCTTGTATTTATTAATAAGAGCATAATTTCACTGTTTTAAGTTTTTATATAGGAATATGCTCCAACACTATAATTATACTTATGTCTTATGCTAAATATAAAGAGTAAATTCAATGTCAAATGTACAAATGATTACTGTTTCTCACAGAAAAAAATGTAGCCATTTATCTAGACATATTGCAGGGAGACTGTCTTTTCTCAAAACGCCACACTGATTTATAAAATAACATCATTTTCTTGACTGGGCAACTGAGGCAGAGTAATTAGAGTTTTTGAGACAAAGTTCTCCCATGGGAAAGCATCTATCAATTTTATAATTCTTTCAATATTTAGTGATTTCTACTATTCAGAAATTCCCAACGACACTATAGCACTTATGTGGGCATTGTAACTATTAGTCATTCAGGGCAGAATCAAACAAAAAGAACTGGAATCCTCACTGAGCCAGCTGAGTATGACATGACATCCTGGGTTTACTGAGCAAGCAGTGGGATTGTCCCCTTTTCCCCTCACCGCGACCTGAACGAATACAAAATAAATGAACAGCCTTGCCAATTTTTCAAGTAGATCAGAGTAGCCTATGGAGTTAAGGTTACTAGAACCTAGTACAGAAAAAACTCCCAAACCTTTGTTGGTTTGGACTATTTGGTTTGCTATTTTTAATAGAGGAAGATATATAAGAAGTGGCAAAGTAGTGATAAACAGAACCCTAAGGCTAGTTATTTGAAAATATCTTAAAAATAAAAATTGAATCTGAGGATAGGTGATGTAGGAAAAGATGAAAAATATAATTTAAGTTTTAATGAAGTCACCTTTCAGGCCTATGCATCTTATCACACTGAAGGTGAATTTCTGAAAAGTAAAATAGTAAACCTAGATTGTAGTATTTATTATAAATTCATGGAATAACTTTTCTAAAAGCACAAATTAATATTTGCACAATCAAGTAAGCATTTCTTAAATACCTTTATTAGCTGGAATGAATTATCAAAAGGATGACCTTCAAATTATACTTACTTTACATATAATAAACTAGTTGCATCTTTCATGTTATACAGACACAAAAATTATTAATGTAGCTGCCATGTAGTAATAAGCCAGTTTTTAAAAAACAAATGCAAATACCAAGAAATTTTTCAGTTCAGTCAGGTTCTCTTCTGACAGCCTCTCCAAAAATGTTTTCTTGCCAGAAGCAACTTGGCAATGCGCAATTTTTGGAGCTTGTTGGTGGTGGCTACCAATCTAAACAGATGAAATCTCTGTTTAGTTCTAATCTAATTTTCTCTCTTTTAATATGAAATTTGAGACCAAATTTTAATCACATACTAACTTCCAAAGACCACATACAGAAATTGAGATGTTCAGAAAGTTCATAGACAACTTCACAGGAAAATTTTGAAACAGAAAAGCAAATTGTGAAATCCATACAGTTATCGCAGTATTTGTTCTCCATTTCAATGAGCCTTCAATGCAACCCAAAAGTTTGATCTTACTTCAAATTAAAGAATTCTGCATTTATTATTATAAATACCTATGGAGGGCTATTAAAACACTCCCATTAATCTTTTTAAGCATGCCTAGCCTTTGTAGCTATCATTAAAGTACTATCTTTCAAATCATTTCAGATTGAGTTAAAATCTGTTTTTTAATTAACATGCATATCTTTGATTTTTAGCATTATCAATAAAAAAGCTCTAGAGTTAAGATTTATTAGAAAAATCTGAGTCTTCAAAACATATTTGGATAATTCAGCCCAACACAGCTCCAATTAGCATTAATCATTGCCATGCCCTAATTATATAAAATTAAACTGAACTTACACGTGCAAACATTTTGCAATTCACCCCGCATCCACTTCTCTTTTCAAGTTAACTCATAAGATTAGACAACTTGTTTTAATAGATTATTATCATTGGATTAGGTCCAAAAAGCATTCGTCTAATGGGAATTCTGTCTGCTTTAACATTGTGGTTTTAGCAAACTCTCTGACTGAACTGTCAATCATTTTTTGACTGGCTCATGGCCCTGGGAACCCTGCTGGGAGACAAGCAAAAAGTTTTTGCCAGGTGCATGACTGGCACTCGGTAAATTCACACTGAGTGAAGGGGAAGTGGAAGGGATTGGTTAACCAACTGGAACCTCTAGCTTCTTACTCCCTATTTAAATGTGTCCTAGTTCTAATGTACTGGTTGTCCCTGTTCCCTTGTGTGGTGTCTGCTAGGCACATTCAGTGCAGCAGGTCAAACATTAATAAAAGCCAAGGTTGAAAAATCTTAACACTATGCTCTAAAATGAATACCAGATAATGAAAATCACAGGATGCACTAGAGTCTTTACTTAGACTCTAACTCAAAATTACTTTGTAAGTAGTATCAGGAAATGCCATTCTTGAATAGGTTTCCATAATAATTCCTAAACAAAGCACAGGAGAAATTTTATAGTAAGGATCAATTTTCTTAATAAATCCATTTTTGTTCTATTCTGTACCATATCGCAAATAAAGCCATGTGTCTTGTTCCTTCAACAATTTAAATAAATGCAGGTCATCCAAATAATATAGTAAAGTGAGTACAAATTAAGCTCCATTATATTTTCATGTGAGAGATCAGATATTACAAGGAAAAATAATTGTGTATTCTACACAATTGCTTAATGAATTCAAACACCTGTGAAGTCATTTTATTCCTCCCAGATGAGGTCCTGGCATCTAGTGAAGAGAGCAGTGCCTAAAAAACATTCTATTCTGTTGTATTTCACTTTGGGATATAGAGGAAATCATTTATGAGCAGTAACACTAATTATGAATGTTGATTAAATATTTTACAGAATGTCTTTACATGTATTATTTCAAATAGTTCTAAAATATAAACCTTGTCAACTGGTATTTTACAAAAAGGCAGGTAGAACTCAGAAAGGTTAAATGCGTTATTCAGAATCCCACAGCTAATGAGTAGAAGAACTAGGACCCAAAGCCATGTCCTTTGATTCTAAGTCCAGGGTTCAATGCCCTAAACCACTCTAAACCACACAGTACCCACTCCACACCTAAGTCTCCAGTTCTTCAGTCATCAGTTCCTCAAACTGCTCTAACTCTCTCACCTCAGGTGGTATCTGACATAAAAGACCACTAACTCCTACTGCAAAGCCTCAAAAACCACAGATTGGTAAATGCTAGAAGAGATGTAGAGATCAAAAATCTACATGTTTGTAAAATCAAGAACATTGGAGAACATCTCCTTAATGTTTATTTTGTAGAGAGGAAACTGATTTCTATAGAGATTGCACGGTTCTCCAAGAAACAAATCTATTCAGTCATAGTCAAGACTAGAAAGTCCATCTTCCTTTGTGTTAATGGAATGGTACTTTATCATTCATTTTTTAATTTTTTAATTATATATATATATATTTTTTTAAAGAGACAAGTTTCACTATGTTGCCCAGGCTGACCTTGAACTCCTGGGCTCAAATGACCCTCCTACCTCAGCCTCCTGGATAGATTAGACTACACGTGCATACCACCATGCCTGGCTCATTCATGTGTATGTGTGGGTATATATACACATAGATAATTTTTTTTGAGACAGTCTCCCCTCTGTTGCCCTAGCTAGAGTGCAATGGTGTCATCATAGCTCACCACAACCTCAAACTCCTGGGTTTAAGCAAGCCTCCTGCCTCAAACTCCCGAGTAGCTGGAACTACAGTCATGCCACCATGCCTGGCTAATTTTTCTATTTTTTGTAGAGATGGGGTCTTGCTCTTACTGATCTCAAACTCCTGAGCTCAAGTGATCCTCCTACTTCGGCCTCCCAGAGTGCTAGGATTACAGGTGTGAGTCACCACACCTGGCCCATTTAAATTTTGAATCACTACTCTTCATTCAGAATCTATAATAATTCTCTAAAGCAAAAATATTTAGATTCCAATGCCCTCAGCCTAGTATTCAAAACTGTCCAAAGTTTGGCCCATCTTTATCTAAATTTCAAAATCTCCTAAGTCATATTGATATCTTTACTGTTGGAAACTTCAAAATCTCCTCAGTGGTATCATTATCATTATTCTAGATTCAAACCAATTTCAAATCCATCTACCTAATGTCGCCACTATTTAAAATGATCCTCCTCAGCTCCAGCTTAAATTCTAGTTCCTCCATAAAACTTCTCCAATTTATCCGGGCCTCATTAATCCCTTCCTTCTCAAAGCTCTCCAGTCTTACACCTTGTACCATATATGAAAGATATCACATATTGTAAAGGTCAAGTATGAAGTTGTTAAAGCCCAAAGTGATACTAAAAGCATACAATCTTAACGTTATCACTTTTACAGAACAGAGGCTCACACTGCTCCCACAAGAATACCAGCTCTATAAGGACAGGGACCTGCCTGGTCTCCTCACTGATTTACACTATCCACAGCAACTAGACCAGCACCTGGCACAGAGAAGACACTCCATATGGGTGAGTACATGAATGATTGAGCAAATGACTGAAAGAATGAACTAAAGAAAAATTAAACAAGCGAGCAGTCTAGAAAGAGGCTAGGGGCAGTTTTATACACCAGAATCTTGATAAAATGATCATACAGCCCCATCTGATCTGTGTAGTCTATGTTCCTATACAAAATACAGAGCGGAGGTTCTGGCTGAGTGATATTACAGCTCTGCTTAACTTCCATATTTTATGGTGCCCCTAGTTTTGTTAATAAGTTGATTTTGTTTTTCCCCTAGTGAATACTGTATTGAGCGTCAAAATAATAGTAAAGCATTTAAAGCTCCTTTGGCAATTAAGGACTATCCTTTACTGTAGAAATAATTTCTAAATATTTTAAATATACCTGAATTATGAATCCAGGTAAAGCTCCTTATCCTAAGAGCTATTTTTAAGTCAATGAAGAAAAAAATACAGTGTTTTAAGGAAGGAATGAAGAAAAAGAGGGAAAATAGAAGGAGGAAGAGGTGACAGGAAAACTAGACTTTTAATCATTAGACTTGCAAGTTCACCTGAACAAGACGACAGTAAGAAAATTATGTAATTCCTCTGGGCATCTCCAGCTCTAAATGAAGGACCTTAAAATACTCACTTCACTTCCTGGGTTCTTTAGGAGGTGAGATGAGGTGTTATGAAGATTTGTAAAAAAAGAAAATAAAGCCCCACACAAATGTTACTGATATGAGAGACAGGATATTCTTGAAACAGCAACTGTCAGTTCCTTAAAAAGGATGCAATTGTAGGATTTGAGAAACTTCTATGTAATTGCATACTTCTGTGACTTGAGAATGTAGTTCCACGGAGAAAGTTATTTTTATATACATTTTTTAAAATGTCTTAAAAATCTCATTTTTAAGTATCTTTTAAAAGTCCAGCCACTTCCTTGTTTAATGTTATAGTGAATAACATTTAACATTGATGAATTTAAAAATAGACTAATGTATCTTTGCAATGTTACACAAGAGTCGTCACATTGATTGCAATTTCTCTAATCAACTTTGACTTTTAAACATATTAGTAATAGGGACAACCATGGTCTTTATGGCACATATTTGTAAATCAGCCCATCTTCAGAGAAGGTGAGCATCTTAAAATAGATAAAAATAAAAATGGCTCACATTAATTGAACACTTACTATGTGCTATGCACTTAGAGATTTCTATGTACTAACTCATTTAATCCTCAGAAAATGCTGGATTTAAGATGTGGATACAGAGGTACAAAGAGGTAAAAACCAGGATCCCCAGGTCATGCTGCTGTTAAAGCAGCAGGCATCATATCACCTCATGCAGCCAGCCACCTGATTAAGAAAGGGAAGAAAATATTACAGAGCCTTGGTAAAAAACAAAATGAAAACAAACCAAAAAAAAAGCTGAAATAACTCTGAAAAGGGCCAAATATTTAATTACACTAAAAAGACCAATTAAACAATACTTATTAGAATGTATTCACAGAATATTTAGGATTTGAGATTTTGCCTGATGAGTTTGAAAAACAAGGGGAAACTACCAAATTGACATGGACTTTTATAGATTTCGTTCTTTTACATTTTTTTAAATTCAGAACCAGTAATTCTAATGCTATTCAACTGCCCTATGTCATTTGGACAGAATAAAACGACCTAATTTCAGAGACATGATACAAGATATAACACAGTAAATATATTAAGCTTTCTGCTTCCTCCCAGGTAAAACGTCATAGCTACCAATATATTTACCACAAAAATATTTAAAGACAGATAATCACTGCCAAAGTCAATCACTTTATATCTACCTGGAAGGAAAACACTGTAAGAAACACACTATCCACTATCATACCACCACCACCTCTGGTCAAGGAAAAAGATACTGAACTGGTACAAGATTTACTTCTATATTTTTTTTCCAGTGACAGCTCTCCTCTGTGATAGAAGTGCTTTTTGGACTTTGTACTAAGAACAAGAAATAAACATGTTCAATATATCTAAGTATTGGGGGGGGGGGAGAAAGAAAAAAAAATATGAGCACTCATACCACAAGCTAAATTACAACTGAAGGTGTTTTTACAGCTGCTATGAACTTCTAGAAGTGGTTATTCTTGGAAATCACCTTCTGCTTACTTGGGCTTCTTTTATAGGGGAATTGTTACCTAAGTTTACTTTCTCTGATTATTTTGAATGAATTCAGTATCCAGAGAATGGTCATAATGCTAAGTTTGGACTTCACTTTCAAAATTTTAGGGTAAAGAAAATTTCATTAACACAAAGTAGGATCAGAGATACCTGCTCGGTGTGCGCATTGGTACTCTGATGTGATATGAAGTAGGAAAACAGAGTAAAGATCTTGCGTCAGCCTGGGCAAATTATACTGCTCTAAGCATTGGCTTCCTCAACTGTGCAACTAAAAAAAATTAGTAAATTAAAATTAAATAGATTCTTACAACATAAATGTTAAAAATATACAGGTAGAAGTACAGATGAACATAAACCCCTTTGTAAAATGAATCCAACTTGTATGATCGAATGATTCGTATTTTTACAAGTACATTGTATAAACTTAATCTCTTTAGAGAGCCTGAATTACTTACATACATATGAGTTTATCGACTATTTAATAAATTACTATGAAGATCAGGAGTCAGCAAACTACAGCCTAGAACATAGCCACACCCATTTGTCTGCCGTACACAAACAGCAGAGCTTAGTAGTTGTGACAGTCCATAGGCCCTCGTCACAGAAAACATTTACTATCTGGCCCTTTACAGAGAAAATATGCAGACCTCTGAGATCAAGGACAAATAGGCTGAGTTTGACATTTGATAATATTTCTTTAGGTCTTTTTAAAATTCCTCTGTAGAGGATGGCAAATTAATTTCAGTATTTAAGGAAAACATGCTATTTTCCTTGCATAGAACAAGGAATCAAAGTCAATTTCTGATTACATATACATAGGATAATAGCATAGCTAATGTAAATGGCATCATTTCCTATTTCAGGCTACATTAAGAAATTAGAAAGTAGGATTGACTTATGAGACACTCTATCTTAGATAATCAAGTGTTAACGGAATTTAAGTTTAAAGGATAATGAAAAAGATAACTTCATCATGGAAAAGGGGAGAATATAGGGATATTATTTTAAATACAAATAGATTCCTCTGAAATATGAAACATAAAACATATAGCCCACTAGTTTGCAATAAATACTTGGCCCTCAAAAAAAAAAATTCAAAGCACCTTGTGATCTAATTTTTCTTCCTGAAAATGAATGAGGAGCTTAATATCTGCACAAGAAACCCTTCTTTCTAATCTGATTTCAAAGACAAGAATTATGATTTTACAAAAAAATTAGCAATATAACCATGTTTTAAATTTTTGATAGAATGATGTAATTTGGTCCTTGAAGCATCCTTAGGAAAGCCCACATTAGGAAAAACTCCTGGAGAGGCTAAATGACTTGCCCACAATTACACTACTAGGTAGCGGCAAAACCCATGTGAGAACCCAGGCCTCCTGATTAGAACTGCAGGGTTTGTGTCATTACGCCATATGGCCATACTTTTCACAGCATGCTCCCTTTCTCTCTGAAATCACAACTTCTCTCAAATGTCTAACATTTTTCAGAGGCTTTCACATAATTAATCTAGAAAAAGGCTACCAGCTGGACGCAAAGGTGCAGGTTCAAACAACCTTTATATAAATCTGATGTAAATCAGCAAATGTCTTAATGGCGTATTAAATTTTTATAGAATCGTTCTCCCGTAATTAACTTTATGTTATTGCTCCTTTAAAGTTGCTCAGTAGTGAATTTGCCTCTAGGAAGTAATAAGCTGAGCATGTTTTAGGATGGCTACATCTTTAAAGGGATAAAGGAAATATTCCAAATTCAGTCCCCTATTTAAATATGTTTAGTTTGCCTAAAAATATCTTTCCTTTTTTTCAAATAAGGAATGCAATAGAAATTGGGATTTTACAAACACTTTTACACTTTGATAAAATTCCTGGTCAAAGCTAAGAACATGCCAATTTTACATTTTAAATACAACCTAATTATTGCTGCATGTGTAAGACATATGTAAAACACTGACAGGCAAATATATGGGAAAAAGTAAGTGCCCAGGTTCATATTTACATTGTAAACCACTGTTCTTCATTCAAAAATCAAAGGCTGCACATAACAAACACACAGCCAAGAAAACAATCAAATACTGACATAAGATACTTACCCCAGAAAATTGCATTTATGTAGGGCCCTATACTTCTCACAGTTTTGAGAAAGCAAATTAAGGATCTAGGCATTCTGACCCATACATAACTCCAAATAAGATAGTCTGACCACCCAAACTCTATTACCATTTTGTTAAACAGTAAGTAAGGCAGCCAAGCAGATTAAAGGGACCAGTGAAAACACTCAAGGGGTTTCACTAAGACCTTAACCAGGTTCACTGACCCACATGGTTCAAGGTCAAAATTTTTTCCTACATATCCTGTTGAACTTGAAAACAAATGCCTGTTTTTGAAAAAAGGTAGCTAGAGATTGAAAATCCCTATTTAAAATTCTAAAATACAGAATTAAGATTATGATGATGGGATAGTTGAAAAACTCTGAATACACTCAAAACCAATAAACTGTATACCTTAAATGGGCCAATTTTATAAAATGGGAATTATATCTCAATAAAACTATTAAAAAGACATCAAACTCTAACCTGAACCAACATGAGGCAGTTTGTAGTTTATTCTATTTGCTACAAATATTCATGTGTTTCCCTGCAGAAATACTAAACATTTCTTATTATGAAGTGCTACCATGTTAGGAGTATCCCATAATGCAGGGTTTATATACCCTATTACCTTTGAATAAGTTTAAAAATCAGAATCGTATCTGGCCTCATGGGTTTTGGATGCTGAATCAGGGAATGTGCAGTCCTTTTCTGTATAAATAGAGGAAAACTCATATAAAAAGTGGTTTTTACAATCCACACCAAATATGTGTAGTTTAGGACTCCCTAAGACATGCAGACACTCTTTGGCATCATAACATTGCCAATTAGTCTAATCAATTTTGTATTTTTAATGAAATTTGCAGGAATAAGATGTTTTTTAATCTGAATTACAAAGCAACCTCTATAGGGCAGACTCATTCTTTCCCATATAAAACCATTAGGAATGCACTGCCTGTCAACAATACACTAATAAGTTAATATGGTTTATTAGCAATGATGCAGCAATATGAAATCCAGGGACAAACCAAATGCCTCAATTGTCAACTAACTCCAAATAATTCGTGTTTTACATGCTTTTGAGAAGCACCACGCATTTCAGAGGACACAGGGAAGTTGAGAGGAGCTTAAGAGGCAAACCTACTCAAGTCCAACCTCAAGGATATGTGCACAAAGCCTCTCCCTTACATCTGGCAAATGCAGGGCAAGGACATACTGGAAAGGACATGCCCCTGCAGGACAATGTGATGTTCAAGGTCACAATACCAAGATCTCGGTGTCTCTACCCCTTCTGGGACAGGGGGATGCAAAAGAAAAAAAAAAGAAAAAGACTATCCAGTCATTGGTCTCAAGGAGGTTTCCAAACCAACTAGAGCCTATACACGTATCATTACTACTCATCTAACATCTTAAATAATAATCAGACTACTTTTTACTTTGAAACTCAGTCTTACTGCACGCTGAGCAATGTGAAAGGAGTTCATTAAACCTCTTTGTAAAATGGGGTAAAAATAACGAACTCACAGTGATCGTGACAGTTGTTAGAAAATAAATGTAAATTCTAAGAGTGTGGGTGTTTGTCTATTTTCTTTACTACTTTATCCTCATTATCTAGGAGAGTGCCTTGTACCTAAGAGCTACTCGGTACGTATTTGTTAACAAGTGAACAAACAGCATCTAGCAAATTTCTTATCACATGAGAAGCATAGAGGGGAAAAAAATGGAAGTTAATGTTGACTCTAAACCTAAATGAAATGCCCAAATATGAAATGATATTTTAGAAAAAAAGAGGATGAGCTGAGCTATTTAGATGCCACTACATTTCTGTCACTCTCTGATTTTTCCTCAACCAGGCTAAATTAATTTGTTTGGCACTTGTGCTTCTCCAGCATTTTATATGGAATTCTGTTAGCACTTAGTGAGCAGTAATACAGTTATTGTATATGTCTGCTACTTCACAGGGTTGAAAGAAATATCCATCTGTATTTTTAGCACCCATAAAACTAGTTGTTGCACCTGGAAGTACAGATTATTTGTATTTAAAGTTACTCTAGGTAAAGAGTATTGGTGGAAAAAAATTTGTCTTTCTTAATACTATTTGGATCTTTCATTTTTCACTAACATTATATAAAAATAGTATAATAGGAAGACCATGAGCTCCGGAGTCACACATTTGGGATGAGATCCCCTCTCTGCTATATACTCCGAATCCTTGGGCAAATTATTTCATTTCCCTAAGAGTCAGTTTATCCTATCATCTGTAAATGAGGCTAATACCCACTCTTAGAATGGAACATAATAATGCACACTTTGCTAGCACACACCAAGCCTTGATAAATGGTGGTTACCATTACCACCAGCTCTGTGTATATGCAAATGAAAGCTAATGAATTCGGTTGGGTTATTTCTCTTCCTCTTTGAACAATATGGAAGTCAGTACAGCCACGGAGAAGATTATACTGCAGAATGCAAGAGAATCAGAGACTACAAATTATCCTGTCCAAGAACCAGAAGCTTCAGGCTGCTGCTTTGACAACTTAAATTCAGCCCTTTTCTCACTGAGCCAACCCATTTTTCAATTGGCACCTCCACATTTTCTACTTTCTTGCTATTTTACCTTTGATATGTTCATTTTTGGAGTCGTTCCTACTTTTTGCATTAGGGTTGTCATCCATTCAAATATTCCCCAGATGGCAAGAAACAGAAGTCATATTCTGAGGTCAAAAAAAACTTTAAGACTCTGGTGGTGGCATATTTTTAAATCCCACCACATTCCTAATATGCAAGTAACAGAATGAAAGATTACACACCCCAGCTGATGTGTCTACTTCTAATGTCTAAAATATTCTTCATTGCTGAGTGTGTGCAGTGGTTCCTTGAAGAGTAGGAAGAAAGTGGAGAAGAAGAGTTGCCCTACTATCTATTTCTCCACTTCTAGGCCAATCTTAAGCTCAGCAGAGAGAAATAGGGATAACCTGTATCAACAGTGGCACAGTGTTAGTAAAAGAAATTAACCAAATTAGGAAGAAAAATACACTGATTTTACTTCGTGTTAAGCTTGTGGTACCTACAGAAGCAAGTATTCCATTTGAATGTGGGCTTAAATCAAGCTGGAGCGCTAGGATGACAAAACACATAATAAAACCCCTAACTGAAGCTAGTTTGGTTGGGCAGGATAAAAAGAAGGGCCTGGGAAGAGGGGAAAAAAAAACTTAATTTCAAGGGGAAGCTTATAATTATTAACATAGGAAAAGGGAACCTAGAATGAAAGAAAAAGGGCAGAACCATAATTAGTGATAAACTGGAGTGATGGATACATGGAAGTCTGATACTGGTCTCTAGTCTAATTGAAATCCAACTGGGCAATTAAAAATCTCCATAAAGAATAAGCTTTATAAAAAATTGATGGACGAGAGGCAATAAGTATAGTGATAAACACGTTAGACCCGGAGGGAAGGCCTAGAGTATACTACTGGCTGTACTCTCAACTAATCATGTGCCTAATTTCTGTGGGCCTCAAATTCTGAAGAGGTGGTAATGTGGAGATGGGACAGCTGGTTTCTAATATGCTTCTCCAGCTATAAAATCTTGTGTTTTTATAAGTATTTTATAATATTTAATGAAATTGTATGGGAGAATCTGATTCTCAGTGTACATCAGTGAATCCCAAACCTATTTGTTCATCAAAATCACTGGGAGAGCTTTTAAAAACGATTCCCTCCGGCCACCTCTCCACAGGCTCACTCTCAACCCCTGAAACACAAACAAAAAAGTAAACAGACTAAAACGTTCTTATTCGGTAGCTTCCAGTTCTGTGCTATCATCTCTAGTTTAAAATAGTTTCCCCACGAGGGCCTGATGATTGCCCAAGTTTGGTATATTCAAAAAAAAACCTCATGATGAATACTAAAAGCCTTTGTAAATCAATGGTCACCCCATCCACTAACCCCTAGTATCACCTGTCAATTAAATCAGATTCTTTTTTTTTTTTATTTCATCATATAATGGGGGTACAAATATTGTTAGGGTTATAAATCAAATTCTTAAATACTGGATTTTCTGAAATCAAAAGCCAATTTCATCTATAGATTTGTCTCAGTAAGCCAAAGTTACTAAGATTTAAGCTTCTGTAAAAATAATTTGTTCTGAACGTTATTAAGGTGTCCGAATATTTTATGAACTATTTTTGGCAGCCAGAAAACAGTATTGTTTTAAAGACAAAACTTTCTGCCTTCTATTCTCTTCTCTCTCTGGGAGGTAGGGAAATAAACTAAGCCACTGAACAACAATTAACAACAACAACAACAAACACAACCTCAATGTTTCCCTGTAAAGGTTTGTTATAATAGAGATTCTGGAATCAGCTGCAACAATATTGCCTGCCAGGTTGAGGAAGAATAGGAGCAGGAAAGAGATTCACATTCACCCTTAGGTGGTAACAGTGCTGCTTCTTTCTCACAAAAAAAAAAAAAAAAGAGAGAGAGAGACTTTAATGCTACAAGATATTGCAGCTACTGAACTAATTTTCCTTACTATAAACCTGGCTAAAAGGAAATATATAGGAAACAGGGTGATGGTGGGAGAACAGCAAAGCTTGTCTCCCCTCTACTTTCAGATATATAAGCAACAGCACCCTCCTGAGCCCAAAAGGGGGAAAAAACAGGATACAGAAGTATGAGATGATGACAAGATATTAGCAACAGACATATACTTAGTCTCAATCAAGCAAAATGATAAATGATCAAATCATGCTGTTTAGAAGAATTATCCTTAAGACTTTTCCTGAGCTGTCTTTTAACTATCAGCACTGGTGAACAGGATTGGCAAGCATTCCATTCTTTGTTGATTGACATTTCATCTTGCATCCATTAACTAGTCTAGAATAGCCACTGTCATGCTAATTGAGTGCTCCATAAAATGACAGACAGAAGTTCACTACTATTAAAATGCCATAGAAATGCAGTAAAATGGTGATGATAGTTATGATACCTACTCTAAGAAAGGAACTTGACTGAAGAGTGTACACATTTACTACATTCACACCTAACACCACCCAGCAAATATTATATTCCTCATTTTACAGATCATGTAACTGATGTTCCAAGAAATTTAGTAATTTTCCCAAGGTTACACAGCTAGCAAATGACCAAATTTCTATTTAAGCCTTTATCTGCCGGCTCTAATCTAATGGCTTTTCCACAACAGCCATATGTGCACTTCTGCATGAAAAGATTAACCAAATACCAAATGGTTATTCAAAGTAAACAGTTCTTTTCACAGTATTAAACATATTTAACTTTTATCATACTATGTCACACGGGCTTAAGAAAAAAGAAAGTACATACAATTCAAACTGGCAAATTTCATCGGAATCTTCAAATTAGGAGAAATAATAATTCCATGTACTTTGGAGTTTACTATTTCATTAAAATTATGGAAATGCACTCAAATCATTCATGTAAAGCCTTGGTATAATATCACTGTTATATATGCTTGTATCCATGTTGTTTTTTCTGACAGAACACACACACACATAAACCCTATTCTGAAAGAAGGGAACTTAGTTTTGTACCTAAAAAGTAAGAAAATGCCATCAGAAGGCTGGTTGGTCTAATAACAGGCATAACAACTCAATTCACAAAATTAAAATACTGAGTTTCTTTTTTAAGTTTATAAATAAACAACCTTTATTTTTAAACACCCACAATTGATATTGTATATCAAAGTCTTAATGAAATGTACTTGGTATATGGTTTTTGTTTAGCAATATTTTAATGGAAGTTCTGGCTATATTTTCCATGTCTTCAATTACTAAAAACTAACTCATTGATTTTAATATCCTTCATTTTTCCCATGTTGTTCCTGCTGTTTTCTTTGAACCTTAAATTATAAGCAAAGTGACAACCACATACCGAAACAAAGGCATTGCAGACCCCATCCTATCAAGGAGTATTATGATCTTTGCATTTTACTGGATTTCCTGAAATTAAATGAATAAACATATAGAGAAAGAAATTGTCCTTTGAATGGAAACACTGACTTCACTGATCAAGGCCATAATTACTGAAGAAACATGTATTAAATTCTGAATTCATGCTATTTCACTTGATGCAATAGTTATAATCAGACCAACAGAGCATAGAGGAGCCATCTGGGTGCTGCTGTGGCACTGTAGAGACAAGGGCACATTGACCTTCCTGCCACAAAACCACCACAGACTGGCACTGGAAGATGCTGTTCTTTCTTCCCTTTTGATTTCTTATTATCCCTTTTGAAGAAAGGAATGCTATGATTACTAAACTTGAACATTTAAAAGAAAAATAAAACTTATAACACTATGTAACTTTACCATAGTCACCTTTAACAAGTATTTTAACTATCAGTGCATTTGATTTAATATTCAGTTTTTTCCACCCTACTCCATTCATGCCTTTTAAGGAATCTCTAATGTACTCCTCACGGAATCTGGCTTTCTATAGCTAAAATTTCATTTAAGAAATCAACACTAAATTATCATTTCCATTGTTCCAGGCATTTAAGAAAGGAATCTGGCTTCTAGGCATTGACAGTGGATTTTAAATTTGTGCAAACCACATCATTTTCTGTGAAACGAACAGTACACCTAGCAGAGTACGAGTAACCTGATAGCCACGAGATCCCCCTCGGTCAATTTGATTCCTCCGAGGCAGCAGGTTATCGAAAATTGAGCCGAGTGATGTAATATGCATCCCAGACATAGTGTTATGAGAACAGCATAGAAGATTTCAATGAGACTCATTATTTATTCATCACAAGATCCAATTTGCGTGTCATTTTCACTGATGGAGTATTGAATTAACTGGTTGAAATTCAGTGCTGATAGAGTATTTTATTCTGTACTGTAAAAAGGAGCCTTTAATTTTTTTTTCTGTCTTTCTGTACAAAGAGGGATTTTGTACTTGTGGCCATTCATGGTAATATCTGAACATTGTTAAGCAATGTTGGAAAAACGGACACAGAAGAAAGCCCTGAAGGACTTCCTGTTTCTCGATAGGACTGCATAATACTATACCAAATATTAATAAGAATTACTAATCTTCAGAAAATGCTTTTTATTTAATGCTAAAGAATGACATACACACTGATATGAGACACATTCACTGAATGTGATATAAACCTCAACTCCTGTGTCTGATTCTGTTTCGTCACCAAAGGAACCCTTCCTCAGGATTAGGGCACAGAAAGGACGGTCCCCACAAGTGGCTAGATGGAGCCATCCTGAATATTCTCTCCTAGGCTTCTTCCATAGACCAAAGTGAGAGTACATTCAAAAAAAGCATGCATTGTCACCCAACATCTTTGGAGCTACAATATACCTTAAAAAGACCCCTACATCACTATAGTAAGTGGTCTCAATCTACCTCTGACTCATTTTCTTCTATAAACTGTATGCACTCTACATACTCACTGGTCCCCAGTAATTTGCTATATCTTTCCCTCTGTGTATTGCTCATGCTGTGTCTTGTACTCTTCCTCACCGCTCCAATTATAAATGCCTAAATCTTAACTCTCTTTTGAGGCCCTGCTCAAATGTCTCTGCTCTAGAAGGCTTTTCTTGATCCTCTCGGCTGAAAGCACCTCCGCTTCCCTCTAAACTCCCCCAGCATTCCCGATGTCTCCCTCATCTCCCTTGCCACTTTCCAGCTTGAACTTTAGTTCTACATTTATATGCACTATTCTCAACTTCATACAACTCTATCAAGTCCTTATGGGCATGTTCTTGTCAATTCATCTTTGAATCCCCACATCACCTAATACCGTGCCTGGCACAAAGATGAATGTTTAATTTTTTAAATGATAATTTGTGATTAGATTACTGTTCCAAGTATCAACACTGTAACGCAAGCTTTTTAGATGCTTGCAATGGTGTCAGCTTCCCAAATTTGAATTACTCAACTTGATCCCAAACTGCATAGAACATAGAATCATCTTAAATCAGCTAGGCAAAAGAGGCAACCTGCAGGAATAAAATACCTTATTTATCTTTGATTCTATGAACTGTAAAATATTTTTGAGCCTCAACTTTGTGGTATTATCTGGTTAACAGTGTTGGCAGCTGTTCAAAGTTTTATAGTACTACAGGTCATGAATATTAAATGCAACAACTTTACTGGGAGGAAATCCAAATTCATTTGTAAGTGCATGACAAATAGCCCTACAGTTTCAATAAAGCTAGGAAATACTGTGATCAGAATCAGAGTATCTTGCTATATCTTGATTCTCACAAAGTCAAGTGTAAGGCAACTGAATGGAATGAAGATCATAAAGTAGTAATACTACTTGGAGTGGCATAGATGTTGATTGAAGAAAATCAGAAAGGGCAAATATATCATATTTTATTCAGTGCAATCAATGTGAGGGTCACAACTGGAACAAAATCACAACCTAGTCTAGAAACAAAGGGACAAAGCCATAAATGATAACAGATTCCATCAATGTCATCCCCAGCAGCTAATCAAATAAAAAAGCACATGTGGATTCAATATGCAAATACCTGCAGGCTAAGTGTCTCCCTTTTCATGCTCTTCTATACATAGAGTCACACAAAATAGTCAGAAGTACAGAAGCACTGTGTTTAATATCTTTAGGGCTCAGATAGTGAGGAACCAAAAACCTTTGACAGAACAAACTGCCACCCTCAGAAATCATTCTTAAGATAAACCCAGTAAATGATTTGGTGTAATATGGGGTATTTGTTAGTTTTGGTCTGACCACTACATCTTAATATAGAATCAAGATTAAGCAACATCTAAGACAAAGGTAAACTTCATTCACCATGAGCAATTTCCATCATTTACACCCTACTTTGCACTAAAAAATCTATTCCTAGAAAGATATGACTTGTTTTTTTCATAAGTAACAATGCCTCCCATTTTCCCTTACAATAAAATGACCTTATCTTGTTTATGTGAAAGAGCCACACAATTTAATTTTAAGCAGAGTTTACCCAGAGAATGTACATCATGGAAGCAATTATAGCAAAACAAAGGTAGTCACCTTTAGAGAAATTTTGAAAAGATCAAACCAAAATGGTTTCATTTTTCCAAATTATCTTGGGCAATTATTAGACTTGCTTTGTTGACTTTCATATTTTCTTGTTTTTAAATTTTCCACCTGTAACTGAAAAAGTGATTATGAGGCTAATAAAGGGGGAAAAGATGTTTCCACATTAAAATAGTTAACAGATGTTAAGTAAGCACAGAAAATGGCCACTAGGCAAGCCACGACTGATGTTGAGTAAGAAAAATGTTGCTTTTACTGATTTTATTACCCATGTACCTCCTGGGGTCATGGGAGGCTTGTAAAAAATTTTGTGGGGAGATAAAAGTCTAGTATTTATTTGTAAGGCTAGTTTAAGTGTATTTCAAGGGTTCCCCCCACTGTTTTTTTTTTTTTTTTTTTTTGATCACAGAAAACTAAGTAAGTGAAAGTAATCTAAGGAAAGTTAAAACCATCATTTGGTCAGAGGTCAAGAAAATTTATTTTTCTGACATGCATGTCTTCCAATCCCACCTTCCAGACCCCACTAACTCAGAAATGAAATTCCCCCTGTACAGGATTTCACTTTAACATTTCAGCCACATACTTTAAAAAGGTAAGTCTTAAGTAAGTGTGAATTCAATAATTTACTAAGTATCTACTATATGCCAGATGGTATGCTAGAGGCCAAGGATAATGTAGGAAACACATTAACAGAATCCTGGGGCTAAGAGCTATTTTAAAACACTGATTTTTGTTCATACATATTTCTGAAGGTTTTATATATTTAGTGTTTTCTGACAAATCTTTCATACTACTGACAAAATTACTGTTTGTCAGCATTCAACCATATTATTTTATAAGTCATGTTACTTCTCTCAAGAAGCATTTAAATGTGTTAACATTTTTAGCACAGTAAGAACAGTGCCTGGCAGATGAAAACACTGTTCATTAAACACTAAATATCTACTATATGCCAGGTATTTACCTTTCCTATTCACTTTATCAAAGAAAAATATAGCTTCCACATTTCCTTTGTAGAATTGCAAAAGCCTGACCCATAATATGGACATGTGTATCATTTGCGTGAGTCTTATAATAGGAGTCCAAACTGGCCAAATTTAGCCAGCTCAAAGATTTTGTCGGCTCAAATGAGGTTTATTTGTTTTTTAAATAGTAATCAATATTAAAAAACACATACACAGAAAAATTCAGATTTCTGTCTTCTTTAAAAAAACAAAAAAATCTTAAGCTCTACCAGACAGAAACCTGCATTTTCTTCACACAATAATGTAGTGAGGAGGACAGTGGTAGGGCAGCACTTCCAGTTCCCCATCGTCCCTTCTGCATGGCCTTGGTAGACATGCGAGTTTGGGAGCCAGTGTCTGATTCAAGTAAGAGTTATAGAACCCAAACCACAGACACTAGGAAAAGAGAAGCTGAGTGTGACCGGTATATATGATAAACACATCACTGACCAAAGCTTAAAAATGGAGAGAGCCTTGCCCCTCTGGTCCTAACCCTTTTGAGCTTTAAGATGATCGCCATTTTTTAGGTTATAAGTATTTGTCTGGTTCTTTAATTTGCATAATAGAGTTAAACATTTGTGTGCTGGAGTTTCCTGTTTCTATATAAGTTCTATTTTGATAGGGTAAGGAAGTTTATTTAACCTGGCAAACGATCATAACTATGATGCAGAGTTGGTAAGGTATTTATTATAATATGATTATTCTTTTAAAGCTGAAAAAGACCTTCTTAAGTCTTTCAATCTACTTCCTTCAGAAACAATCTCCTCTAACTCACCCCAAGCATAGAAATCTACGTATCTTGCAGATAGAATATGGAATTTTCCATAACTTCCATATGCAATCTATGCTAGTGTTAATGAGTTTCACAATTGTGAGATTCTAAATGAAGGTTTGTGCTTAGATCTGCTTACGTCAGCTTTAGTCAATTCCTAAGCAGCCCTTATTTCATATGCTGTCGAACACTGTATGTGTAATAACAACTAGACGTTTATCTTAAGAAACCAAAGGTTAAAAGATAAAGAATTACAATTTCCATCAATATTTCTTCTCTTTTCAACTAATATGTATTAGGTACTGTCCATATACAGAACACTCCAGCTCACACTGAACACCCCACAATTTCACATAATCCTCATAACACTACAAGAGAACAATAACTGCCTCGATTTTTAGATGAAGAAATTAGATCGTAGAATTAGCCCAATGTTACTCAGCCTCTGTGGGTTAAGATTCTATTCCACGTTATTTTCCTTTCTACTGTGTAGTCATTTGACTTCACATCTGTTTATTCTAATTCATGGTTTCAGAGTGTAGCAAAGACATCACTAGACAGTCAGAAATATGTGTTTTAGTCCTAGTGATTCTCCCATTTTCTGAGTAACCTACACATCTCTGGCTCTCTACACCTAAGCTGGAAATCAAGGGAGTGGCAAAGATGATCTCTATAGTTCCTTACAAATCTATAAAGTCTGTTATTCACAATGTCTTTATTAAGCCCACTGGCCCCAAACCTAAGCATGACAGAAAGAACCAAGACGAGACAGCAACTCTCAGACGAAGGGTCTCGCTGCCCCCACTACCCTCCTTGCTATTGCCCAGCCCTGCAAGCAGTGGTTGCCAGGAGAGTCCGGGCAAGTATCCATTTAAAAACATCTCAGGACCCAACTTTCAACAGTATTAAGTTCTTTCTAATAGCACAGAGAACTTCACACTCTCCACTCTTAGAAATTCCTTGGCTAGTGCCAGTTCTTATTTTCTTAAGCAGCAGTTACATGAGTGAGATTGCCAGATAAAATATAGGATGCCCAGATAAATTTTAATTTCAGATAAACAATGAATATTTTTTTATTATAAGTATGTCCCAAATATTGTATAGAACATACTTTGAGCAAGGAGCTCTATAATAAGCAACTCTGCCCTTGAAAATATGCTTAGAAAACTGAAAATGTCTTAGAAGAGAACTTCAAAAGATCCTAAAAGCAAGTCCTGAATTGACATATCAAAACAATTTTCTAATTCATGAGATGGTTAAAATGGAAATTCTGTATAAGAAACCACAATGTTTCACAGGCTACCAACAGGAGGTCCTGACACAGCCACTGAGCCTGTGTCCTCAACTAGATCACAATCTTCATAAGGACAAGGACATGAATTATACTTATTCTATTTATACTTCCAGTAAAGCAAGAAAGTATGTTACTATTGATGACACGTTTTAGAAGAAAACAATTTACTCTCTCTTAAATCTCCTTGAAATACTGAAATAATTAAAATTGATTTGAAATTAAGAGCTTGACTTTCAAACCATATGTTGTTTTCAAGCATCAGACTCTAACCAGAGTTTTCTTGTAAAGTTTCAGCATTTAATTGAAATCACAAAAGAACTTCATTAAGCCCTTGATACTTGAATTCTAAGCAGAAAAAGGTTAGGCTTCCTGCCGAGCAAAAGCACTGCAATGATTACTCTGCCTACTAAGTGAAAAAAAAAAAAAATCTCAATTTTTAAAAACAAATGTTCACTTTTCTATTTTTCTCAATTTTTCTTTCATTTCTTCCCAATTCAATTTTAAATAAAATTGGTAATTGAGGAGAAAAAGAGTAGTCAAAACTAGAAAAACTTAACAGTTTCCTCACATCCAGTATCCAAAACCATAATTCCTTCCTTGAGTCCAAAAGAAAGGTGAGAGCTTGCCTAAAACACGGCCAAGGTTTGGGAATCCTGGCCAAGTTCAGTCTTTACACTTAAAGTCAAAGCAAGGGTAAGTTTCAGCTGAGTGGAGGAGGGGGGAAGGGAAAGTAGGCAGTTTCTCAAGATGCCCAGTCCCCTCAATGTCTCTCCTTAATATTCTAGCAGAAAATTGCTCATTGGCTTTGAGTGTATGGGGATCCTAAAATGCTTCTGTGACCTTCAAATAACATTGCATTGGAAACCACTAAGGGAATACAGAAGAAGGAATATTAAGCCCTGAGGCAAAGGTCTTAGTTGGCCTCTGGGCAAAACTTAATAATAACCACTTTTTATTTTGACTCTTCTATTCTTATCCACTAGAAGGAAAAGGTGAATATGATTCATTGTTTAAGAATTTGACTTCCCAGTGCACTACAGAGAAGGGTTGTTTTCCAAAGTCAACTCAGGAAGAGTAACATTAACAAATGTCAGAGGATTTCCCCTCCACAGAGTCTTCCAGCATTTAACTTCTATTATCAGCTGTGTTAATTTTACAAATACACTTTAAAGAAAATTTATTGGATCAAAGAGAATTTGGGCAGAAACAGAATAAGAAAAGATGCAAATTCTTTATAAGACAAAATTATTATTTTACCACTTTTGAAATTATGAAAATAAGACATCTGAGAAATAAAACATTCAGTGACTGAAACCCTGCTCAGTAGAGAAAGGTCAAGAAGGACACTTCCACTTACCAGAAGATCAAAAAGGAACTTATTTTAAATTCTGCTTCAAGAGGAACAAATTTGCTTTTTAAATGGTGACAAAGGACAAAGCAAGTAGATTACTCAGTAATCCAATGCTCAAGAGCCAACAATCACTTACTTTGTAAATGGTAGGTAATATCTGTTTCATTTTCAGCCTGTGAAAGACAAAGACATCATAAACCGCTGAAACCGCGAGAACAGTCACTCCTTGTTCCTTCCACAACATGCTGCATCCTGCACACAGTCCCGTCCCCAGGAACCAGCCCCAAGTCGTGGCTGAGTAGCCTCTTGTAGAGCAGTGTTTAATGTAGCAGAGCAAGGAGAGGAGAAAGAAGAGACTGGCCCCGACATCAGCTCGTCCCACGATTCCGGCCACTGCCTCTGTGTGAATGGGATGTGAGGCAAACATCAAGCCAGCCATGAAGGTCCAGTATCCATCACCAAGGAGGATCTTGGAGAAGCTTGTGAAGAGACCAGTGACTGCTGCATGCAACAGGACATTGACAAGATGGTAGCTCCAGGGATTCAACCCTCCAATGGCATGGTTCAGGCGAAAAGAAAGAGTGCAGAGTGGCCGGTAGGACTTGTGGCTGCCACTGTGGGTTAGAAGAGTCCCCCAAAAATCATTGTAGAAAATGTGCGTCCATGGAGTTTCTGGGAGAAGATCCTGATTAGTCTTGATAGCACGGCTAAAAAACAAAATGTTACAAAAAAAGAAATCAAATGTAAAATACAAAAAGAAAAAAAAAAAAAGAAAAAATGACATTGCTAAAATATCACCTTCCTAGGAAGCTTTGCTATTATGTGACCTTGTGATGGGGGACTCCAGGCACATACAGGTTGAATTCAGGTTCCCCCCTTAAGGCTTACTAACAGAACAATGAGGGCTGTCTTTCATTTCTTTAAAGACCTTCTTCTTCATTGGAATGCAAATACCTTTGAAGAATAAAGGCAGAGTTTCTATCCATTGGTTTACACCTTAGAGTAGCAGTAGCCAAATAAATGTCCTAAAAATCACATGCACACTCCCTAAAAATGCATATTCCAGGTCCCAGGCTGATGTGAGGCCCCAAAATCTGCATTTTTAAGCAACAAGGCCCAGGTGATACTGGTGCAGGGTATACACTTAGAGCTAGAAACAGCCCCCTACTTGAAATAAGTTTTAGATAGAATGTCAGTGCCCAGAGCAGTGCTTCTCATATATACAAATCACCTGAGGATCTCGTTAAAAGGAAACCTCTGATTCAACAGGTCTGAGGAGAAGCCAAAGATGTATGTTTCTAACAAGCTCCCAGATGATGCTGATCCTTGGACCACATATTGTGTAGCAAGGGCCAGGAGAGCTGGAGAGGACAGGAAGAACAACTCTCCACCTACCCAATGTTTCCCTTCTACCTTCATTCTAGTAAACTTCAGCCTTTCCCATTTCTGAGCTCCCACATGATTTACTATCATCTATGGAAATCATTATAGCACTTCACTGTCTTCTGCTTTTGAGAATAGTTCCAGTTTGCATGCCTGGTATTTCCAGACTTCAAGAAGAAAGGACCTATTATTTGCTGAGCACTTGCTATATTGCCAAGCACCATGCCAATCTCCTTTGGCTATTCCTTTTCATTTAACCCTGTGAATAACTCTGATGAGGTAGATAGTATTATCCACACCTCTCAGGTGAGAAAGTTTTGGCTGAGAGATTAATTAATAACCAGTCCCAAATCACAAGTTGAGCAGTATAGAACTTCTTCATGGGTCATGCTCATTCCACTATTCTGGGCTTCCCAAAATGTCATCCACCAACTCTGGGGGCATGTGAAAAGACAGATACACCCCATAAAAATTAATACTAATATTTATTTTGACATATATTTGGAAGAAAATGTAATTATCCCATCAAAGCTGGATTTCATAGCTATCTGCTCAGAATTAAGCTGTTAAAATTCGAAAGTCAGTATAAAGATAAATGTTAAGGAATCAATAGTACTGGTATATGCAGGCAGGGCACAAATGTTGATGGTGGCATGTAAGTGATTTAGTTTGGAAGATCCCTGCCCTATACTTCCCAGAAAAGAGGGTGACATCTAGAGTCTCCTGTATCCCTAGTCTACCTCCTATTTTTTTATTTGCAGAGCACAGAAGAGGCACATAAGCTAGGAGGAAGAAGGAATGAGAGTTTCAGAACTAGAAAACTCTTGCCTAGTCCGCTATCAAGGCTTTTTAAGGAGCTGTGGGCATTTGTGTGGTTGCAAAATACCGTGTTTCCCCGAATATAAGACAGAGTCTTATATTTGTTTTTCCTCAAGAAGACACCCTAGGGCTTATTTTCAAGGGTGTGTTATTTTTTTTAAGTACGGTACAACAATCTACATTTATTCAAATATAGTTAAGTCGTCTTCTTCTGGAACATCATCATAACTCTCCAAACCCTGAATTCCATCCTGAATTTCTTGCGACTCTATTTCCTCTAGAACCATTGGCCCCAATCTCTCATGTCGAGCAACAGAGCTCTCATGGGGCAGATGAGAAGGGCTGCTTGTCTTCTTTACTGCTCTGCAACAAAATGCATGGGTTGTGCAGGTATGCTGCGTAGCCACGCCCATCACTAGGTCTTATTTTCGGGGTAGGGCTTATATTGTGCAAATGCTTAGAAATCCTGATAGGGCTTATTTTATGGGTAGGTCTTATTTTCGGGGAAACACGGTATGTAATGGCATATTCTAATGTCATTCGCCTCTAGCCCCTCCACCAGCTCTGCCTTCTGTTTCAAGGCAGGTACGATCAGAGGATCATCCATATGAATATTACCAAAAGCAGGTTAGAAAAGCCCTGTATTGCGGGGAAATATTCCGGAGTCCAGCTCTCTCATTTATTGCCTAACTGCAAAAACAAGAGATTCAAACAGATTAAGAAAGCCACCCAAGGTGATATAACCAGCGAAAATGCAGAGTTAGTATTCTAGTTGGGATCAAATGACTGGGCATGGTTTTCAACTGTTTCTCTAAATTATTTCCCAATTAACCTCTCCGAGCTTCAGTTTCTGTGATAATAGTTTTACCTTGAAATCATTTAACCAACACTTGTAATTATTCATTTATCTTCTACATAGAGAAACTGAACACTGATTTGCAGATACAGAGTGTTCTGGACACCCTAGTGCAAATGATCTCTCTGCCCTGTTAGCTGCTGCTATTATTATACAAAGATTGGTGTATGATCCGCAAAATGTCCCTTATTAAAGTCTGCTTGACCAATAATCTATGAAGTTAGGTGCCTTTGGGGGTTAGAATTAAAATAGATTGATCAGGAGTTGATGATTTTGTACTATGTGCCAAACACCATGATAGTCCTTTTACATATAATAGCTATTAATACTTGTGAGAACTAGTTGACTTTTCTAGATGGTCAATAAAAAGGCAAAAAGATCTATTAAAAATCATGTCTTAAAAATTACTCAGTGTGGCAAGGATGGTTCACTATTCCCCAACATCTAGTCTCCCCTTTTTCAATATCTAATAGAACTCCAATTTTCAACTGGGCACAGGGTCATCTAGAAAAAAGTTACCTATTTTCCCTTGAAGCCAGATATGCTGGTATGAATAATTTTTGTCTTCTACTTCCAGAAAGTGTACTTAAAAGGAAAGGCTTAGCCTTCTTCCTCTCTAACCCTACCCTCCTCCTTCCTGCTGGGTGGAGCACAGATGTAATAGTTGGAATTCCAGCAGCCCTATTGGCCCATAAGATGTCCTTAGGAATAGAAATCATGTATAAAAGTAGAGCAATAAGACTGAAGGAAATTGAGTCCCTGTCACAGTAGACCATACCAGCCTTGGCCAAACTACCTCCCATTTCTTGAGCATGAAAAATAAACTGCTATCTGTTCTAAACTACAATATTTCGAGTGTTAAGTACTGGCAGCCGAACCTAGTCCTGAGCAAAACCCTTTGTTAACAGAAGACCCACTACATCACAATGAATTGATTTTCCATTTTGACTTTGATTTTTGCACGTCTCCGTGTATTGACTGTGTATTAAATGAATTTCCATATAAATTGGCTTTTAAAATATTAGAACCAGATGTTATTCTGGATCTATTAAATTAAAACACCCTGCTATGACATTCATCAAGAATCTAACCCAGAAGTAATTGCTTAAGACTTGATAGGTTATAATTAAAATTTAAAAGACATATGAAAAACTGCCAAACAGTGTTGTGAGAGCGAGCTGATTTCAAGCAATTCAGAACAAAAACCCAAGGGGCTTCGACTAGACATTAGCCTAGATATTGATGTGAATATCTCTAATAGCAGCGCAGAAACCCTCATACCAGAGTGAGGGCAGCGGAGAACTCGATGGCAGAACATACTGGGATGAGGCTTTGTCAAAGGAATGAGGAAAGCTGGAAAGCACATTTTGCTTAGGACAATAACTCACCCTTTTGGTGGCAGATCCATAAAAGATAGAGAACCATCTTCCCCAAACCATGTTTTCTACATGCTACTAGTTCAGCATCATAACCAACTCTGTAAGGCTTTTTTGAGGAACGTTACATACTTTTAAAAATCTGTTCAAAGTTGCTGGAATTTATCTTTATAGCCATTAACCAAGTAACCTATAGCAGCCACAAGATATTCTACACCCAACTCTCACAAAATGGGGGTTTCAAAACAAAATTAACAAATCTCATAATTTCACTATGAGAAAAAACTTTAAAACACACCTCTAGATTTACATGGTAGGAAAAATAAACTTAAAGGACATTATTAGTAAAACAAAAATGGAAGAGTGAGGGGATACCTCAGCCGTGTGCAAAATGTGCTATACTAAGGGAGACTTTATTTAGTATGATAAAATTCCCTGACGGGTGTTATCTGCTTAAGCAGGTTTTTATTTAACCAATAATTATGGCAAAAGAATATGGACTATATTGTACTGGGCTTTAAGATACGTCATGCCACACATGCAAGTCAGTGATAAGGGATATATTACGCCACCTCAACATCGTATTAAGAAAAATATAGACCAAAAGAGCCTTAATAGAATCAGAGTAATCTGCTGGCAAAATGAGAAGCAAAGGCAGTTGTTCAACACTAAGCATAATAGATTTTGACCCATTTGCATTTTCTTCTATGAATCCAAAATATAAACAGTAAAAACTCCTCTGCTATTTATTTTACAACTAATGAAACACCTTAACTCAAAGCAAAATTCCATGCTGATATAATTTGAAGTTGCTTCTGTGAATTGGTGTTGAAAATTCAGAAAGACACTAAAGAATTAGGAAATTTTTCATCCGAAGAAAGGTGGAGAAAAAAAGAGCAGCAGATACGAAAAAGGAACAATTATAGGAAGAATTCTCTACACAACACAGGACTTCGCTTCGAAACAAAAAGACAGTTTCTCAAGTCTTCAAGGAGGTCTTAACCTGTTCCCAGTTCTGTTCATTTATGGCTCTGTTTTTGCCGCCTTATGATTTTTCCTTTAGAAAATGTTGACAAAGGCCAACACTACTGTAAAACTGAAGAATGATGTGATACTGTCACCCAAACTGTCCTAGTGTTTCTCTTACTGCTGTTTTTGTCTTTTGACCTTTTCAGTCACAAATACCCACATAATAAATGATGACAATTAGTCCTTCAGAGCAGGAACGATGCTTAGATTGTTCCAACATCAAATGGCACACTGTTCTGACACACTTTCAGGTATTCTATTTGAAAATAGAGACCAAACGTAAAAAAAAAATTGTTTATCAATGGGTTAAAATTTGTTTTGCAAGAAAAAAAATGGCCTCTGTTAATCTGCTCTGCTCCAGTGCTACCCAGACGAGCCTGTGTATGCTCAGGTCAGGCAGTGAAATGCAGCCGTTAAGTAGACAGATTCGGTAGCAAACTGAACACATTCAGGTTGTGAGAGGGTGGACACAGAGTTATTTCTCCTCTCTGCACCTTACTTTCCTCATTTGTAGAATATACATCACTGTACTCACCCTACAGGAACATTGTGAGGAGTAAATCAGTTGGGCAGCAAAAAGTACATTATTATATGTAATTTGATGTGTAACATATGTTAGCTTCTATTCTGCCATCAACACCAAACAACTGATGCTGACTATCAGCAGTGTAGTTTTTATCATGTCTATAACTTTCAAAATTTGTGGACCATAGTCATGAATATTTCACTTAAAATTCCCTTACGCTTTAATGACACTTTGAAAACAAGAAAATAAGCATTTATGAAGTGTTACCTTTGGCCTTTAGTGTATTACTCTTCCTATTCTCCTTTCTTTTTGACTACCTCTTTCTAACTCTCTTTGGCTAGCATCTCCTTCACACATTTGTCCTCCCAAATGTGGATGTTTCTCTCCTAGTTCTGCATCCCCTGACGTTCTTTCTCTCTACAACTTCGACCTCTGTGGTCGTCACCTCCAACAACTGCCACTCAAGGGCTGACTTCCCCATCTATCCTTCTGGGTCTTGCTCATGACCTACACTTCCAACTGACCAGGTGACATCCACATCTGAATGGGAGAAGGAGTGATGGAATCCTGATTCCTCTACTGACACCAGCTGTGCTGCCTTCAGCCAGTTGGCCTCTCTGAAGCTCCACTTTGCCTATGCTTCGCCGATAATTTTAACACTTTTCATAAAATGTCATATTAAAGATCCAATGAGGCAATGTTAACCTAAAACGTTTGAAAATTACATAGCCTTGTGCAATGAACACCTGCTGTTTTTACAGACCCCTTACTTCTAGTAACACTGTCCTGGTTTTCTTCTTGAGAATAGCCCACATCTACCCTCTGTCCATCTGGGTACAATGAGGCTTCCCTGACTCCCTGATGAAAATCATACGATTTGGCCAATGAGGGTACTACGCATACCCCCCATCCTAGCCACACAAATGATGTAGGGGAAAGCAAGGCCAATTGGAGTCTATATGGCACCAATTATCTACTGAGAAAGAGCATCTTCTCTGGAGAATGAGATGAAGTTTTGGGGCTGCTAGAGCAGTGGTTCCCAACCTTTCTGGCACCAGGGACTGGTTTCATGGAAAACAATTTTTCCACAGACGCAGGGGGCAGGGGATGGTGTGTGGTGTGTAGCTCAGGCAGTGACACGTGGCCCATTTTCTCTTTTTATTAATGCTAGGGGAAAACATGAACACACTCCCCAACTACCACAAGTTATGCAGTCAAGTTTCCCACATTTGGGGAAATTGTGGGGGTCAGCACATCCAGAATGCAATGGATAAGTCTCACCCTGGGAAAACCCCCTTCGTGATCATGGTATCTCCCCTGGCAGGCAAGTATTGTGGCCTGTTTCCTAACAGGCCACTGATGCATGCTGGGTCACAGCCCGGGGGATTGAGGACTGCAGCACTAGAGGATTCCCTGAAGAAAGGGTCTTCCTGACAGTGAAACCAACATAAAAGAACCCGTATCAAGGGACAAAGAGACAATTCCTAATGTAGCTGGATCCAGTCACACCTGAAGCCAATTCTACACTGTTTAAATAAGGCAATAAATGCCCCTTAATCAGAAACTAGTTTGAGTTGCTATTCTGACATCTTGCAAGCAAAGGAGTCCTAAATAACACAGGGCTATGTATTACCATGTAACATTGCTCCGTGCCCTTTCAGTACCTTAAAGCTTAGTAAGTCTAAATCTAAACTAATTTTCCCCACAAACCTTCCCCTTCGCATGCAAGCCTTTTATTGAGTATCATCATTCTTCCATCACTAAAATTGAGGTTGTACATGAGGGCTCCTTCTCTTTGCCCCCCTACTCCCCCCATAAGCTCAGATTTTCTTTCAAGTCTCTTTGTTCCCACATCTATTTCTAATTTGGTTAAGGACTTTGTAAAGCTGTCCAGGACCTCAAACAACCCAGCTCATGAGCTTCCCTTGAATCCGCCTCTACCTTCCCTTTTTTTCTTATTTCCTTCAGGCCTGCATTATTTTCTGCCTGGACTGCTTAGCATGCTTACTAAAATTACCTGATCATTTTTCTCCTTGCTTCATTAGACTACAGGTCCCCTCAGGAAAAGAATTATGTCTTTTCTCCCAGTACCTAACACATCTTAGGCACATAATAAATATTGTTAAACTGGAATAGCTATCCCTGTCTGCCTTCATTCCCACTTTGATCCATTATGCATGCTATGGATAGGAAAACTTCCCGAAACATAACTCTACCACCACCACTCCCCTGCACAACAGTCCCTCCTCATGGCTTATTTCTTACCATAATAAACACCCTCCACAGCTCAGCCTTCACAGCCTTCCCCTTTATGACCTCGAGGCCAATCTCCCATTACTTCTCCATATGCTGCTAATGTCAGCCATACGTCCCAGCCTCTATGCCTCGGCTCAAACCATTTCTTCCCTCCCTCTGCCTGGATAGCTGCTGTCCTTCAACCATTACATCTTTCCAAATATGCTTCAACCCCCCAATGCTCGTTTGCAAAGCCACTGTGCCCCCAGAGTCTTTCCTAGTTAGTGTTGCAGAATGTGCTTGATTGACTTTGAGTCACCCATCCCCATTAACACTGACTGCTTAATACAAATATCAGGGATCTCTGGAATGGGCTGATATGTGAGAGATATTTCAGAAGCAGTAGGAAGAAATCTATGCTTTGAAAATGGCACATGGGTGATTTTAATATTCCCTCTTCCATACTATTGAAAAATCACTGCCCAGTTATTCACTCACTCATTTATTCACTCATTCAGTAACAGACTAGGCCCTGTGAAGGGCAATGCAGATAGAATGGTGAGTAAAATAGATTCCCTGACACTGAGAAACATTCAGCCTAGTAGAGGCGGCAAATAAGTGTACAGGGAATTTCACTGCAGTCTGATAAATACTACTCTAACACAAATCCTGTCTGCTGTGGGAGAAACAAGACAGACTCCCAACATCTTAGAGGGTCAAAAGCCCCCAGGAGGAATGCATGCCTACTCACATGTAAAGAGTTAACTGACGGAGTAAGGGAGTCGTGGAGATGTTTCCAGGACAACAGACAGTATTTTCTAAGGCCATGGGGCAGGAGAGAGTGTTGAAAGTTAGGGATCTGAAAATACAATAGGTTAGCTTGGCTGAAATGAAGTTTGAGGGATGTAGTGGCAGGAATAACTGCCATTATTCTGTCATGTACTATACTGTCCTTCATGGGATGGAGAGGAATTTGGCTGGAAATCTCTCCTCAGTGATTTTCAGGTTTAATTCATTTACTGCCTTGGAAATTATTTCCCAACACTCTGTTAACTCCTTATAAGTACTTAGGTAATTAAATACGAAATGTCCGATTTCCTTAAGTACTAAGCTTGACAGCTGATATATCTAACATTTCACTTTCAAATTTTGTTTTATTTTTTTGTGAAGGTACTCAAGTCTTTCAAATGCAACTTTTGACTTGTTATTATCTTTCACGTTTTTTTAGAGCAATTTTTGTGAAACCATGGATAAATCAAAACTTCATGTTATTTTCGAATATGAGTTCCATCGTGGAACCAATGCAGTGCACACAGTTAGGGATATCAACAAAGAGTTTGGAAAGGACGTAGCTAATGAACACACAATACGTCAATGATTTGACATGTTCCATTTTGGTGATTTTTATCTTGAAAATGAACCACGTGGGCGACCTGAGACCAAAGGGTATGATGATGAGCTAAAAGCTATAGTGGAAGTGAATTCATCTAAACCTATAAGTGAATTAGCAGCAAGGTTAGACGTTACTATTCTAACAACAGTGGACCATTTGAAACAAATCAGCAAGGTAAAGAAGCTGAACAGATGAGTACTGCGTGAATTAAATAAGCAATAGAAGAGAAATCATCTCAAAGCTTGCCTTTCTTTGATGTCACGATATAAAAGCGAACCATTTCTACACCACATTGTGAAAAAAAATGGATTCTTTTTGACAATCACAAGCATTCTGCACAATGGATGGATAAAGATGAAGTCCCAAAACACAGTCCAAATCTGAATATTCATCAAAAAAAGCTAATGGTGGTCCACCGCCGGTATTATCCACTACAGCTTCATGAAACCTGGTCAATCGATTACAACAGATGTGTACTGCAACCAATCGGACCACACGATGAGGATGCTTGTGATTACGCAGCTGAGACTGGTCAATAGAGACAGGCCAATGGTCTTGCAAGACAATGCTTGACCACATGTTGCACAAACAACACTGCTCAAACTACAGAAGCTGGACTTGGAAACTCTGTCACCCACCGCCTTCATCAGACTTTGCACCAACTGACTACCACTTCCTTCCAGGCTTTGGACTATTTCTTGCAAGGAAAAATTTCAATTCCCAACAAGCCATGGAAAACACCTTTCATGATTACATCACCACTTGCTCTCCAGGCTTCTTTGCTACTGGCATAAGCAAGCTACTGTTAAGATGACAAAACTGTGTTGCTGGTTTAGGTACATATTTTAATTGTATTGCTTCTTGCTTGAGATATAATAAACTACACTTCTGATTCTGAATCTGACATTTCATATTTAACGGCCTAACAGAAAAAGCATCTTAGTTATCTTTGTGAGTCTAGCACACAGTGGGTACTCAATGTATGTTTGACAAACTAAATTCTAATTAAAAGTGATTGGTACTGATAAGCCACATTCCCCTTTTGGGAAAATTCTAGATTGTTTTGAGTATGTAGGGAATTATCACTTTCATTTAAAAGTAGTTCACTCACTCTGGGCTCTAACCTCTGCTCACTTAATGATAATTAACTGTGAAAAACCATAAGGTTAGTTGGCTTACTCAAATGTCTCTGGCACTCATTTGCCACTTAACCTATAATCTCTTCATTAGAGTCCCTCTTTAGGGATAAGCCATTATTATATTTAGAAAGCTTCAGTTAATATGCAAATACTTGACTACTAGGGTGGGAGAATGGGGGAAATACTATGATATTTACAGTCTGTCCTACTTTGGGGATGAGCAATATATTTCACATTCCTACAGAAACCTAAGATAGGGCAAGTAAGTTTCAGTGCTGGGTGCTGGGTTATTGGGGGCAGTGTTAGGTTTCCAGGTCCCTGAGGCAATGGAAGGCACCATGCTCTAGCCAGGGGTCCTCAAACTTTTTAAACAGGGGGCCAGTTCACTGTTTCTCAGACCGTTGGAGGGTCGGACTATAGTTAAAAAAAAAAAACTATGAACAAATTCCTATGCACACTGCACATATCTTATTTTGAAGGAAAAAAAAAAAAAAACGGGCAAAAACACCCGGAGGGCCGGATAAATGTCCTCGGCGGGCGGCATGTGGACCCCTGCTAAACATACATGCATTTATCCTCACACCTGCAACACTTTACTGAATGTGATTGCTTCCATCTTGACCCCCTCCTACTAGATTGTAAACCCTTCAAGGACAGAAATGATGACTTTGTAAGCAACTGGTACTTAATAAACTGTCACCAGGTAGATGCTGAATCAAAAAATGCCACAGTAACAAAGAGCCTGCTGTCAGACATCCAAGGGACAAAGCCCCAAGTAAACTGCTTATTTTGTGAAAAGTCTAAGAATGCCAAACCTTGAGAGTAAAGGAACATTCTTAGTGGATCCTTTCTTCTTCCATCCGTTTTGGAATTTTTCTGATAAGCAATAAAGGAGTTTTCTGAGCTACAACTGCACAGCAATCCACCCCAACCCCAGCTCGCTCCCAGGAAAAATGTCAACTTCTGATTTAAAGATGACCCCAACTGCAGCTGAACTAAAGCCCCCAAACTGTTGGAGATTCATTCTCATAGTGTTTCTAAGAGTTTGCTCAGACACTCTTTCCTCTTAGGAGAAAATGAGGAGGTGAAACTTTGGCTAAATATTTTTAAAATATCTTTAGTTCCCCAGATAATGCAGTGTTGCCATTTTCATAATTTCTATAGGATATACACAAGAAAAAATGTTTTTACCCTATAAACAAATTAATAATCATTTAATACAAAGCTTTTAAATATCATTTAAAACAAAGCTTATTTATAATTAAAACTTTAGTTGCCTAGAGCTGTTTTCAAATGTGACTTACATGGAAAGCATTTTGCAAGACTGAAGCAAAAACTAACAGCATGAAAGTATCATAAATACCATAGTCCAAGCATTTAATTTCACTGATTAAAAGAATCCTCTACCTTAGTATCAGCTCCTTAACAGTCTGAAGAATTTCTCACTGCCTTGCAATTTGCATTATGAAAAACAGTATTAGTATTTTCTACATAATTATTTGGTCACTATACCCATATGACATTCTGAGATAAGATAAAATAATTCAATGGATCAGATTCTCAATTTAAGAGCTTAACAAAAATAACTTCTCCCTAATTTCCCAGATTTGAACTTAGTAACCACTAGAAATGACATTATAAGGCCTTCTCACACCTAAAAGTTAAATCAAGTACTGCATGCGAACCACTTTAGTACACTAGTTTATATAATTTATGAATTACCGTTTTCATAAATTCATAGCTATATAAAAAAGTTTATCTTTACATATAATGCTATGTTTCACTTACAATAAGGTCTTGAGCATTTGTGTTATGTTGTGAGGTGCAACTAGTTCCTTATAGTTTTCCTGTATTAAAAACATTACAAATGTTTGACTTTACGAGAAGACGTGAATATCAAACTATACTTTTATGAAGTTTAATGCTTTCAAAATACTAGATTCTAAGAGAGAGAATATAAGAGTAACTATCAGATTCTAAGAACACCTATTTTGTGCATGGTTTTGTTCTATATGCTTTTACAGAACAAAAGATGGAATCTTTGTGCTTAAGGATTTGATTAACCAGATGCACTTTCTAAATAGTTAGGCCTAGCAAGCTGAGAATACACCTAGTCAGTTAAAAATACCTACCTTCATACGTTAAGTGCACTATACAAGTTTTAGAACAGATACCCTAAAGAATGTGGTAACTCTCCCAACTACTCAAGTATTACTTTTAAAAAAATTTGCATCTTGAGGGGTTTCAATCCTCCCCTAAAGTAAACAGGAAGTGTCCTCTCTGGCTACACCACTGCTTGTGAATACCCTAAGAGTCCTCAGCCTGAACACTGCCAGACCCTGAAAGTCAAGGGGGAAATTTTTTAAAAGAGAAACTAACAGGCTCTAAGAAAAGACACGCTGGGGTTGTGAAGACATTCATGTTTCATTATCCAGAAGTTTGGCTTATATGTTCACCTAACCCCTGTCTTCTCTGAATTGAGTCTTGACCAAATCACCTTTCTTTATCCACACCTCTCCTTCAGCCATACAGAAGAGCCAAGCAGCTCATTTTAGCCAAATGCTTGCAGTGATGCTTCCCCTTTTCTACTTAAGATTTTCCACATGTTGCCAATGTATTCTTCACTGTTATTCCCCTTCTAGCGCCACCTTGTATTTGTATCATCCTTTTACATTTTACAGAACATGCTCATGTTCATGATCTTCTTCAATCCTCATCAAGTCTCCATGAAATCTTACTCGAGACTATGGGGTCAGTAAAGATCAGAGCTCCACACACTAGAATTTAAGTCTCAGCTCTCTGTCTACTGTTCTCCTTGTTGTGAAAAGAACTGTGTCACCCAGTCCCCCAAATTCGTATATTGAAATCCCAACCCCCAGGACCTCAGAATGAGACTGTATTTGGAGAAAGAATCTTTGAAGAGGTGATTAAGTTAAGGCTTTGAGAAAGAGTCCTAATCCCATCTGACTCGTGTCCAAAAATTTGGATACACAGAGAGGCACGAGGGATGCACATGAAGAAAAGGGACCATGTGAGGACACAGCAAGGAGGAGGCCATCTGCAAGTCAAGGAGAGAGAGTCCTCAGAAGAAAGCGAATCTGCTGACACCTTGATCTTGATTTCTAGCCTCCAGAGCTACGAGGAAATTTTCTATTGTTTGCACTCCCCAGCCTGTGGTATTTTGTTATGGCAGCCCTAGCAAACTAATACACCCTACTCTACCACAGACACAGTCACTTTCATTACATACACTATCTACTGTTTTATGTTTCAGAGTTTCAGGAAAATTACATTTTACCCATAAGCCATATTTCTCCATTATGTACTATGTATGATGCTCCATTTTTGATAACGGGATGAACTGCTTTGTGAGAATAAATAGGGTTTTTAGAGGTATTTTATTTTCAGTTCTGCCAGAATTTGTCTAGGTCCTGTACCAGATGAAAAAAAAAGTCTGATCCCAGCAATTGGGCTAAAACACTAAGGCATTAATGCTGACTTGAACAGACATGATAAAACACTAGCGCTACTTCGTCTTTACATTGAGACTGACAAAGTTTACGAAGCACTCACATCATCTCATTTTATCTTCAATAATGTTACAAACTAGGAAACTGAAGCTGGAGGGGTTAATTAAAGAAGGGCACACACTTAATAAGAGGCAGAAAGGTCTTGAACATTGTTCTCCAAACGACTCCATTTAACCTTCAAAGCAGCCTCTGTTCCTCCACATGTACAATAAATCTCCAGCGAGAAGTGTTTGCAAGATGATTTGAAAGTAAAATCCTGGTCTATTATTGCATTTTGTCTGGAATCCATATATCTGCCCTCAAGACTCAATAAAGCTATAAAAAACACTTCTGAGCCATATTCTTTTAATTTCTGCATTTCAAAAAGAAAGTCTTCTTTTAATACTGAGGAATCTTGGAAAACGTGAGTCAAAGGAAGGTGTTAGTTGTCTTCCAGTGACGGGTGAAAATGGCAGCTCTATGAAAGCCAAAAATTAACTTATAATTTCATATTACAAGATTTAATAGAAAACATATCCTGGCAGAAATTTTGCTGCCCGCATCCCTTTTCAGCTATAAAACAGTTATACACACACACATCTGAGAAAGATCAGACTTTGAACATATTGTAGCAACACACAGGCAAAACATGGGAAGCTTCACCAGGGCTGCCTGTGATGATAGGATACACAGACATCCCTACATTAAAATCAGCCTCACAGCTAAATAAGAGAATCTTTTTGGACACAAGAATATATGAGCTCTGATGTAAAACAGATAGGCAAGGAGGAAAACACTCTAATTTAAAACTAACACAGATGAGCCTACACAAAGTACCCAAACATTTGGTCCACAAACCACCAGCAACTCTCTAATTTGTCACGGAAGGCAAGAGATACTTCATCCAAGAATGAAGAAAGAGATAGTAACTCCACCATCAAAATTTATCAGCATTCTAATACATACTGTAGTACTTTCTAAACTTCATGTCATTCCTTGACCAAACTTTAATAATCAAGAAATAAATTTCAGGGAGCTCTGGCACTTTTGGCTTTGTAGCCCTTTAAATAAATCACATGGTAGGCATTTAATAAAGATATGTTAAATGACATGTGAGAACCATCAGCTCTTTCAGATCTCATGTTACAAACAAATTATGAAGCATCAACATGTCCCTTCAACAATAGAATCTTAAGGACAGCATATTTTACCCTTTTGCTGACATGTAATTCACATATTTGGAACAGCTGGATATGACCAGTGTCCTTTCTTTAGCACTCTGTGTATGATTGCCATATCAGCTAGCCTCCATTAGGACTGGAAATCCCCAAACTAGGATCTTGAGATCATTTTTATTCAATCTTGACCATCACTGCCATCAATAAACATAATTTCTGTCACCTTAGTCACTGCCAATAAAAGAATATTTTTTCTACATACAAGTAGATGTGCTAATTAAATAAATTCACAAGGCATAAAATGAACAAGTAGTACGTAAGAATGGAAGATGGTATTCAATCAGAGGAATCTAAGTATAACATATCTAATTTTTCAGTCCAATCCGGGGAAAAAGTCTACATTTATCTTTTATCTAAAGCAACTCCTAAAATCCACGTTGTGTTAGACACTCTCACTCATACTTTAGGACTTAGCCAAATTTTGATTAAATAATTCCTCTTGGACTTACTAGCTGTATGATTCAGTTTTCTCATGTACAAATTGCCATTCATGGTGAAGATTAAATAACTAGGTTAATGCCAGTGTTTGGCACATAGTAGGTGCTTAACAAATGACTGCTTCGGTTACACTGATTCACTCCCCCTACCTGGATGCCATAGAAGAGCACTGTTTTCTGAAATGTTGGTCAATACTACTACATCTAGCATTCAGTTACTGGTCATTTATCTTTTGTCTTAGCATATTCTTAGCATTTTTCCTCCTCTCTCCCACTGCACCCAACTAAAATTGTGCTTGTATTAATCAAAAGTTAAGACCATTTGCCCATCTAAGAGCACAAGAATGATGTTCATAGCAGTCTCACTCGGCTGGAAGGACAGATGACAGCAAGGTTAAGTCATGTCATCCAAAAAGCATAAAATAAAAAGTCACAGGACTTATCATTGTTCACAGCCTAATCAGGATATTCTGGGAAGCAGCCTCACTGGAAGGATGACAGTTGCGCATGACCAAAGAAGCTGAGCTTGGGTATTTCTTCTTGACTAAAGATCAACCCTTATAATAAAACCATAATGTGCTTTGTGAAAAAAATTTTTAAGCCATAAACCTAAGGCCTATTTCCTCTTGCATGAAGTAGGAAAAGAATTAGTTGAGGTGTTTCCAGTCACACACATATCTATTACATTTTCAAAGATGGTCACTTCTAAATGACAGGACAATGACATGTTAAACCTCTTCTATTTTTGGTAATTAAAAAAAGGTTAACATTTGAAATTGTCTCTTTGCACTCTTCATAGATGCCAACCCTACGCAGGTGGACAGTAAATGGGCTATGATTTGTGATGGCCTGGAATACAACTCAGAAGAGTTTAAGATCAGAAATGTAATCACCTTGTGAAAAAAAGCAATGTCATGCACTCTGCCATGGTCATTCCACTCAGAGTGGATAGATTTTCATGTTTAAAAACATTAAAAGTTGCCTTGGGGAGGGTAACAGAACAGTATGCCCAAATGCTGTATTGGTCCTGTCTCCTAATGGTTTCCTTTCTGAGGGCATCCTGGGGAGAAGTTCAATCTTTCTAATGGGAATAAAAACTACACTACAACTCTCCAAGGGCATTTACCACTTTAAAAATGAACTCCAAACTCTGCTGTCTTTAAAAGGCAGTAGGTCATTGGGAAAAGTCATTTTTCAAAGCTCCACTGAACTGGCACTCAGCTTTTAGCTAGCCACAGAGATAAGGAGTACAGACTCAGTAACAGAATTGCCTTTAATTTTTAATGCCCATCCATTTCACAGCTCCCAAGAGGAATCAATGACTTACTTATGGCATCATAAATGGCTTGCACTGGGAATATGCATGTGTTTTCACAAAGCAGAAAGGAAAATCATCCATCAACTATTCACTTTAGATGAACACTTGATGAAGTTGACAAAAGTATAACATAAAGGCGTCTTCTCACTCATCTCCAAAAAAAAAAAATAGCCTTATCATTGTCACCCTGAAAAAGAATTTAAGTGAAAGTAAACTCCTATGGGGACACATGTTTTTTATTTCCCATTCTTATAGCGCACACAGGTATTGCATGTTCAAATGGCAATGGTTTCATCTGGAATGTGAAAGACCGTGGGGTTCACACATATAAAGATCAACAGTTGTTTTAGAAATTAACTACACATCTTAAACTTCTACATAAGTTCTAAACTGATCCAGGTGTTATCATCAGGGTAGAAACAGATGCAGTGTTAGCACATTAAACTGTGAATCCAGCTCCAACACTACTTAATGGGCTCCACATGCTGAAAACGACCATCATGATAGGAAGTACACTCAACCCAAAGCCTAACTTTCAAACAAGAGTTTCATTATCCTCATTATGTTTGAAAACAACTATTCGGGTACTAACGTTGTTTTTACATTCATTATGGTGCATTAGTTTTGAGGGAGGGAAATGATGGAGTACTTCAACATCAGAGTAACAAAGCCACAATTGTCACAAGGGTGTTGACAACATAACACCAATACTGTCTTCACAATAAAGGCAGCACTGGTTGCACCAGCCTGCTTTATCTTGTGATCCCATCTGGACCCCCAAAGTGGCTTAGAGAGAATGATGGGGAATTTTGTACAATAACCATTACTTAATATGTATGTAGAACTTTCTAGTTTCCAAAGTTTTTATATACACCATGTAATCTCATAAATGCTTTTCCCATCTTTTTAATGATGAAAGTAAAGACTCTCATGTAAGATTTCACAGTGAATTAGTAGAATTATGAAAAAATTAAATCTCTGGACTGGTGTTCTAGTGCTGCTCTATCACTCCATAGGCTCTCCAGACACATGATCCCATGATCGCTGCACTGGGGAGGCCATTTGCTTATAATTTACTGATTAACACACACACACACACACACACACTTCTAGAAGAATAATGCACAATAAAATAGCACAACTGTTTCAGTCAATTCCATTTAGTCCATTTCTTTTGCAACTACCGGTACTAAAATGTCTAGATGATGCTACGTTAGTGCAACATACGGGAAAGCTGCCTTGAACGGAAGGGATTTCACCACGGAGCATTCTGCATTTGTTGACATTTCTATTGACTAAAAACCTTACAATCTTTAAATAACAACTCCAAAAAACAGACAATTAAAATAATACCAAACTAGTCTTTATATTTTTAGTACTTCCAGAACTCAACTCTGATGAAAATTAATTGAGTCTCTTAACTTTGGGGGGTCACCATTGTATATTGTTTTAAAGGAAAGGAAAAAAGAAAGCAAGAAAAGAAAGGAAAAAGGAAACGAAAAAGGAAAGAAAAGAGATGCCATCTTGTTATGTTGTCCAGGCTGGACTTGAACTCCTGGGCTGAAGGGATCCTAGCACTTCAGTCTCCTATCTCCCAAGGAGCTGGGACTACAGGCATACGCTACCATACCACCCATCTTATATTTCTTGAATCAAGTCATTTAATTTGTAAATCCATCCTCATTTCCTGGCCTTCAGCTTTAGTATTTGTTCTGAATCAAGCAGTCCTCAGTAGATGGTTAAACCTATGGCAAGCCAGCTTCCAGTATCACTCATGTTAGGAACAATAGTTGCTGTTATGACAAGTAGGCCGTATGTCCAAATCACATGTCAAAGAGGAGTTTTAAGAATAGGTAATCAACAGTTTTTCTCAAAAGATCCTTCTGAAAACTAGGCTATTTTTAATCTAACATGGGCTTATTTTGTCCTTGTTGACTAATGTATATGTTATACAGATTAGAAACTAAGTGAATTAGAGGATGAAAATGAATAAAAATGACAGACTAGTAAAAATTCTGGGGAAATTTTGGGAGGTTTGGGGGAAGAGTAAAGCCTTCCTATCTCAGCAAAGATGAAGGAATGAAGGCAAGTCAAATTATTTTGTTTCTTCCATCCTCTCACTTGTAGTTATTGTTAGAAAAACAAAAGTTAGATAATCTTAATTACTGGCAAAAAGGATCAATTAAACCCCAAAGATAGATACAATAACAATAGGAAACTAATACAGACCACTGACAAATTACCATACACTTAGTGGCTAAACACACAAGTTGATTATCCACCATTCTCTAGGTCATAAATCCAAAATGGGTTTCACTGATCTAAACAAACAAACAAAAAAAACAATTAAGGTGTCAGCAGGATTGTGTTCCTTCTGGAGACTCCAGGGGAGAATTTGGTTCCTTGCAATTTTCAGCTTATAGAAGCCACCTGCACCCCACCTTCACTCAGCCCCTCTCTCTCCATCTTCAAAGCCGCCAATTTCTTCCATCATTCCATCCACTACTTCCATTGTTACTTCTTTGACTCTCCTGCCTTCCTCTTTCCCTTAATAAGTATCCTTATGATTGCACTGGGCCCACCCACATAATCCAGGATAATCTATTTTAAGATCCTTAATCACATCTGCTAAGTCCCTTTTGCATATAACGTATCCACAGGTGCTAGGATATAGATGTGGATATCTTTGGGAGGACACTAAGTGTTCCACTTACCTTAACCAAGTCTACTCCAAGATTATTAAAATAATTTCCTGGCTAAAATATACAAGATATTCCATTCTCCAGAGGCATTCAGAAACAAGATTCAACAGTTCATATGTGCATATAAATGAATAAAAGTTATCATTACTTCTTATTTTCTACTATATTACTACAGGAAAACAAGACACAAGGTGTTAGAGCCCCACATAGACCGGACTTCACACATATTATGTTATACACCCCAGCGTGCTATGCGAAATATTAACAACTAGCACAGAACAGGCACTGGTCACAGCAATGGAGCAAGGTTTTACATGGCCTCCGCTATGTTCAGCATTAAACTTTAAGTAGCTGGACCATGGGGAAGTTTATGTGATCTCAAGTAAAGGCACCAGAAGGGCAAGGAAGAGGAGAGCCTCTGGGGGATGGGGGGTGGGCCTGCCTAATTTTGGGGGGAAAAATGTGTTGATGCCATTCTAAGCAGGGAGGAATGATCATTTTAGCAGAGGGCAGTATCCAAAAAGATCCTGACCAAATGAAATGATCAACTGAAGTAAACAAACCTAGGAATCAGGATTAGATCTTAAGGGCTAAAATTGGATCCAAATCTGGCAGCTACAGGATGAGAAGATGTGAGTAAGCAGCACATGCATGGGAAAATACTTGGACATTTTACAAAAAAGGAAGAGTCAATGAAACAGTGAGATGTGGCCAAGAACAACAAAAAACAAATGCAAACATAGACTTCAATGAAAAAAAATAAAATACAAAATGAAAAGGCTATATTGTCTACAATAAACTCAAAACATTTTCCTCGGTATTATTATGTATTATATTTAGCTATTATCATTATTTGTCTATTATATATACTAACAATTAAGATGATGATGATGATAGACATCTATTAATTACAGTTTATGTGACATGTGGTCTAACAGAAGAAGTCAAATTCACCATCTACTTCACTGTGTTTGTGAGAATTAAATTCTTATTCTCCTTTTCAGAATGACTAATTATCAAAGGTCTCCAAATGTTAGGGAACCCCCGGGAAGATATCTTAAAACTAGGAAGCATTCAAAGAAGCAACCAAATGACATGGGCATCTCAGAACCATGTCACTTTGACAACTATCCAGTAAAAAGTGACTTGGAAAAGGGAAGATAAATTTCTCCAAATTATTGAAATTGTATTACACTGAAGGATAATTCTATACATATTAAGTAAGATTAAGGTCTAGGAATCGCTTGCAGCTCAATGTTGAGCTACATGGAATAACAGATAAAATTCTTAACTGTTAGATTTATCTAGTGATGAAACAGCCCACCTCATAACTCAGTGAGTTATCCATCACTGGAACTTCCAAAATGGAGGTTACATGGTTATGAAGGCTACACTAAAAATTTCAAGGGCATGCAAAATCTTAAGATTCAACATTTTTTACATCTTTGTAGGATGCCACTCCTAAAAAATACTCACAACCTGGTGTTTCAAGTATTTATTATTCATACTCCATGATTTCTGCCACATTCATGGGCTAATTGTGTTATTAATTTACTTAATATTTTATTTAAGTTGCCTCATTTTTGTTTTCATTACTATGTTTTACACCTTGTTCTTAGCAATATCCATAGACAATCTGACATGCTAATTATATTTTTAGTAACTCTTAATTAAAAATGTGTGCATAACCCCTAAAATCAGTAGCACACATACTACACTTTAAATGCAATTGTAACTTTTTAGTTACCAAAGTGCCTATTTTTTAATAAGATATTTTTCCAAAATCTCTAAGCTTTGAAAATCACCTTCAAGAGACCTAGTGGATAATTATCATATTTTAGTACAGATTAGTATTGATGTTTTGTTTGTTTTGTTTAAGAGAGGACAGTAGAAAAACATTTCCCAGGCCGTCTACTTACTTGGCTATATTTGCCTCACGTTTTGGAAACCAATTATTCATATAATGGATAACAGCCTTGAGTGTCAAAATAGAACTCTCATCAACATTATAGTTTCTTAAAGTTGAGCTCAAAAATCTTGAATACATTACTGAATTTGTCAATATTCCAATTAGCTAACAGATTAACAGCTGTATATTTGGCAGATTTGTTTGGGATTTTCATTTTCCTTACAGACTTGTTTGGCAATATACCATATATTTTGTGAGAGTGAATCAACTGAATGAATAAAGAAGTATTTTCAGGAAAAGGATAGATGTTTTTAATTGCTATTCCCCCCACAACCTCTTCAAGCAACAACCCCAACAAAGAGTGGAGACTAGTCAGAGTCCAAATTGCTTAAGTTTTAAAACATAGACACTTTTATTTGACTTTTAGTTGACACTACTTTGCAGCCTCACAAGTAATTTTGAAAATATCTGCCATATACTGAAACAAGGCTCTTAACACATGATCATGCTTCATACTGGGATTCTCTCGCCTGGCTTCAGAACCTCCTTTAGCTGATAAATGTTTGTCCAGCTGGTTTTATTGGTTTATTATACTGTGGCGAAACAAAATATTTTCCATCTTGCTACCTTAACAAGTAAACAACTTTGTCACTAAAACACTCCAGAAAATATGGCAACATTACATGTTCTACTCCATAAAGTTTATTGACATTTTGGAAAAGATGACAAAAATGTATTGGGAGAAAGAAACTCTCCACTGAGAGAAAGCAGCCATGCCTAACTACAATTAGGCTGACTTTGAGCTCGTCTGAAGCCATCTTGGATAGTATTCAGGTAGTACTAAATCTCTTGGATGGTGCCTTCCTCAGGCATGTCCTAAACTTTACATTACATTTCCATAGGATTTGGGAGCAAGAGGGAACTGAGACTGCAAATCTGCATCTAAAACATTTGTTTCCCAAGATTGGTATATTATTAATAGATTTCTGCCTTCCATCTCTTTTTCTTCCTTTAAAAAAAAGTCACTCCATTTCTTTGGATGACAAATTAAGTTAAAACTATAACTCAGAGAATTTAAAAACTTTCTACTAGAATTCAAAAGCTGCTTTGAATTAGCTGCCACTGGCACGCAATTTATTTGTAGTGAAGAATTGCGCCTTTCGGTGGTTTTGTTTTTTTTGGCTAAGCCTTATAAATTAATAAGAGTTTAATGAAACCCCACCAATCTTTGCAAAACAAGCTTTATCAGGATTAGAGAAGTTATACCCCAGGCTATAATGTAGGACAAATTATTACACAGGGCAAAACATAGAGGTACTTCATGCTCCTCATACAGACAACAATTTATACTATAATTAACTGATGAAATAGTCCACAGTAGTATTTTATTTATTTAGCCTGAAAATTTGTAGAAGTTACTCTCGTAAAACAATTGCATACATAATTAAAAACAGCAACTAGAGCTAAGAAAGAAAAAAAAAGTACAGCCATGGTGGGGAAGAAGGAATGAAGCAAATTTAGCAAGAAATTTTACTACATGACCACTTGGCTTACAGAGTTATATTTTATATACATATATATTTTTTTTAACTTCCAGCTGAATTCATTTGGCTTTGAAGGCCAGCACAAGAAATAATCAGAGACATCAAGCATGTTTGATTCCATAAAAAGTGGTTATTAATCAATCTGGTTCTCTAGCTTGAAAAGCTCTCCCAGATCTTCAGGTCACTTCAAAATGGTAATGGTTGGATAATTCACAGATAAAACATTCTATATAACCCATTTCTCATCAATTATCAAGGCAAGACTGAGCTATGAGAGTCCAACTTTAGTCAAGTGTTGACATAATATTAAGGGATGAAAAGAGGACTTCTATACTTCAAGAACTTTTCATAGCACATCTTTCAGCCTGTCTTAGGATAGCCCTGTAGGAAATTCACTATGCTCTGTGGTCTTTGAAAAAAACATATACATAGAGAACAAGCACTGGAGCATTAATCAAGGACTCAGAGTTCCAATGTCAGCAGTGCCACAACCTGCTTGAACATCTACTTCCTCATCTGGGAAAAATTAAAGGATTGAGACTAGTGATCTCTCAGTTCTCATTTGGTTTGTTAAAAAAAAATAACAAACTATGAAAACTTCTAACCTAAGTATTAGAGGCCATTTTGATAAAAGTATTAATACAACAGCATCCGAGAGTTTGGTCTGAAGATGAAGACCACACACAAACCCAGACATCACAGAATAATTGGGACAATCCCATTCCCTTTGCTAAAGGGATACCCATTTGGCAAATACTTATTAAGCACCTATGACCTGCCAGGGCCTATACTACAAGTAGACTCAGCTCAGGCTCTGATCGACAAAACATAATGGACTGTTCTGCAAAATATTTTCACACTGATAAGAGAGAAGTGCTCTCACCCTTTCTCCTTCCCACCTTGGGTGACTCCCCATAAGAATTTAATATTGAGAGCTGCAGCCACCTTACAAATATAAGAGAAACTGCTGACACACAAGATGGAACAGACCATGAATCCTTGGTATCCTCAGAGGTCATCAAATGAGACAGTGGAAGACTGCCTTTCTCTTAACTTCTTGTTAATATAACCTTCTTATAGTTTAAGCCATTTTTAATCAGCTATTTGACAAAGTCAAAGAAATTGACAATATCCTTGGTTTTTATTCATTTGATATTTCACATATCCTATCCACCACCCAGAACAAATATCCATTTTGTGGTATTGTAGCTACGGTTTTCCTTCAGAAATGAGATAAGATGTCTACTTACTAACCTTCCTCTGATCCTATTCCTCACTTTCATTTGCAAGGGTTACCACTCACTTGTAGTTGGTATAACTCTGCACTCAAACAATTTCGTATTTTTACTACTTAAATATTTTTCCATGTAAAATATATGGTATTTTTTTGTATATTTAAAACTTACTGAAATGTACTATAAGCGTCATTCTGAAACTTGCATTTTTATTCAACAGGTTTATGGTATTTATCCATATGTATATATACATTTTTCATTATTAACTACTATACAGTATTCCAATGAATGAAGATTCTACAGTCCGTTCCCCAGGCATTTAGATTGTTTCCAATTTTTTACCTGACATATACTTTTTAACACATAAAACTAAAACCTATTGTTAGGTCATTTAATTATACACTAATAGAAAAATAATTAAAACTGAAGACACATAGCACATTTCCTCGGAGACCATTAGGGCATGGTAAGATGGCAGAGGAAGAAAAAAAGGCTACCAGAACACACTCTTCTATAGGGAAACACCATTGATATCTGATATTCTAATAACAATCATATCCAGTTCTTTGTAAATTAGCATTAGCAACACCCATAAATTACTCTTAACACTAAATGGCAAGATACAATGTGCATCAATGGAGCTCTAAAATAGCTAGTTTATGGCCGGGCGTGGTGGCTCACGCCTGTAATCCTAGCACTCTGGGAGGCCGAGGTGGGAGGATCGCTCAAGGTCGGGAGTTCAAGACCAGCCTGAGCAAGAGTAAGACCCCATCTCTACTAAAAATAGAAAGAAATTAATTGGCCAACTAAAAATATATAGAAAAAAATTAGCCGGGCATGGTGGCACATGCCTGTAGTCCCAGCTACTTGGGAGGCTGAGGCAGAAGGATTGCCTGAGCACAAGAGTTTGAGGTTGCTGTGAGCTAGTCTGACGCCACGGCACTCTACTCCGGGCAAAGAGTGAGACTCTGTCTCAAAAAAAAATAAAATAAAATAGCTAGTTTATCCATATTGCAGAGATGTTTATAGTGGGCTAAGGTAAGACTAAGGATTTAAGGATCAATAAACATTTTAAGGCTACTGTGTCAAACAGAGACATAAAGGTACAATTATAAAAACACAGTAAAATTCAATTTGAGACAAGCAGCTTAATTTGTGAAAATGCTGCTTTAAACCTCATGGTTTGCATTCAATCTTTAAAAACCAAATGAATTCCCCTTTAGAGGGAAAAAAAACCCTAAAACTGTCAGGTTACTTTCTCAGTGATTTGGCAAACCTCATCTTGTAACTCCATTCTTAAAGCATTTTTTTAGCGCATCCTATTGCTCTTGGGACAAAAAAGAAAACCTTTGCTATTGTCAGCATAGTTCAGGATTATCTGACCTCTGCTCACCTCTCTGGCCACATCTGAGGCTACTTCTCCCTTAATATCAAACCTCCAGCCACACAGGACTTTTATCCCTCCCCTGAAGGCTACAGAGCTCTTACCTCCCTCCCTCTGTATCTTTGTAAAAAGCCTCTAAAGCTATTCCTTCCATCTCAATCCCACCCACCTTTCCTAGCTGACTCCCTCTCATCCTTCAAAGTTTATCTTCAAGGTGATATCACAGAAGAGCTCCTGAGATTTCTGGGTACATAAGATCTCCTTGGTTTACCTCATAGCACCTATCACAATAATAATATATAATAATTGTCCTCCACTAGACTCAAAGGGCTGCAAGGGCAGGGATCATGCTTTGTTTTTCTACCATTACACAGATTCCTAAAATACCTGGAAGAGTGCCTCTAACATAGTAAGTGCTCAAACAACTTCTCACAAATAAAAAAAAAAGCGCTCCACAACAAACTTATCATAGAATGTCTTTTCTTCCTTAGGAACATAACATTATGACAATCATCATTAAATAAAATGACTTACAGATATTCACAGACCTGACTGTTCTTAATTATTCTTTCCTGACATATGCACGGTATATATTTCCATTGACATCTGCTTTCTATTTTCAAAATAACATCAGTTGAATGAAAATGAATGGGGCAGAATAAAGGTGAAGGGTAACTATATTTTAAAAGATCAATGATTTAATATTTATAAATCATATTTTTCAATTTGACAATTTAGAATATTGAGATTTAAAAAATTTTCTCACCATCTCTTCTCCCTTGAAGAACTAGAAAACAGACCATGTATCACTATAATATACTTAATATTTACTTAACAAACATTTTTATAGCCCATAGTATATGCCAGACACTGTTCTAAGGACTTCATATATGAATTCATGTAATCTTAAAGTTTACTAAGTAGGACAAAAAAAGCAAAAATAGTTATATATAAACAGCATTAAGTTGTTTTACATAATTTTCTAAAGTGATATGGATTAATCAGGGGTGACATTTGCCAAAATTTGTTAATAGCATATTTATTAGTACTAATTTATATTAATATAGAGCCGGGATTACTTTGATGCCTCTTTTCAAGTCAACGATCTCTTCACTGTAAATTATTTTTAATATATCCACAAAACCAAAAACTTGGATGGTGTAAATTCCCTTTTAAATGAAAATGAAAAGCCGCTCTACAAACAAAATTCAAACAAACAAAATCTTAACAGATAGTCTCACATTTGCTGCTCACAAGTTGCATAGAAAATGATTTTTCTCCATCTGTAAGTTTAGAGAGGTAAGGACAACTGATTTTGAGCGTCCTTCAAATTTTAATAATCTGTTTCTATAGTACTATTATGAAAATAATTCAGGCACTAGAAAGGAGGTTTGGCTCTGACTGTGTATTTTTGTGAGGACTCTGAAAAGCTTTCTGAATCAATTATGTTTCTGGTTCCTCAATTGTAAACAAAACAACAAAACTAAAAGGCCACTGATAAAACTTTAGCGTGTTGAGAAAATTGAAAGTGTTCAAGATTTACTGCCTAACATGGATAATCCTGCTACCACCTAGAAAATCACTGGTTACTTTGATCTGCACATTAAACACTTTATTAGTCAAAGTACTCACATTATTATAATTTGATTTTATTACAGTGTCTAATTACCTTTCCCATTTTTGATTCCCTGAATTACACTGAGAATATTACTACTTTTCAATAAATACTTGTTTATATTCAGTCACTATATTAAAATGTAACTTTCCAAATTATTGCCCCTGAAAATAAGAACTTCCTGAATTTTAGTCTTTTTATAATATCTAAATGTGTAGGTTTTTCCCTCAAGTCACCACACCTATAATCTGTGCAGTACAGTACCCAATTTACTGATTCTTCAGGTACTATGAATATGGTCCAAGGGTTTTATGAGTGTTAACTGTACACCCCCATTAAATTGCAAACATTTTAAGGATATAAACTCTTTATCATGTCTATTTTTCCCCTAAACAACCCATCAAAGCCATCATTCATAGTAAATGCTTAAGTATTTTCCTATTTTACATAGACTATCTCTCAAGAGTACATCAAAGATCATACAGAGTTGAGAGCATTTAAGATGTTCATCCTTGCACTATACTGAGCATGGACATAGTTACTAGTTGATCCTGCCCCATAAAAAGCTTCTTCACCCTCTCATAAAACTCTAGGTCTCTGATCTATTCTCCCATAATGTGCTAGAAGAAAGTTAAACCTGGGTTCTTCAAACTCCACAAAAATGGCAGAAATGTTTCCCCCTTGTATTTAAAAGGCAATCATTTGATGCAAATAACAACAAAAGTTTTAAATGCCAGCAAACATGAGTCTTGTCCTAGCAAGGCCTCTTACTAATTGTGTGAATTTGGGCTATTTCCTTTACTTCTTTGAATCCCATTTTCCCCAACTTCTTGACAATGGGTAGGTGTTTAGTTAATGTGACTTACCTTTCTCTTACTCTATTTATATAACAGATGAAAGAAATATTGCACCCTTAAGTTTTTTTTAACTCTACACAAAACAAGACCAGTTTACGATAGTACTTAATTCAGATATCATGGTTAGCTAATTTTCAATGCCCGTTTTCTCTTATTCCTAATATTCCTTTTGATGATTTATTTATATTAGACCTAGCTACATTATAATTTTACCACATAATTATAGAGAGCTAGATTCAAGTTATAATATCAGCAATTTTAAGAATTACTTGATGCAGGCCGGGCGCGGTGGCTCACGCCTGTAATCCTAGCACTCTGGGAGGCCGAGGCGGGTGGATAGCTCAAGGTCAGGAGTTCGAAACCAGCCTGACCAAGAGCGAGACCCCGTCTCTAAAAAAAAAAAAAAAAAAAAAAAAAAAAAAGAATTACTTGATGCAAATCATTTAATTTCATTACCCTCTAATATCTGCATCAATAAAATAAGGGAATTAAAGTCCCCTAAAATCTAACATGTTGCTCTAATAAGTAAATTTTCAGAGATAAAAGGACAAAGTTTCAGACTCTAATATTTCACAAATATGAATAGGGCTCCAGGTACCAGGCTTGAAAGCTTCTCACAGTTATCAGCATCAGAACATTCCAATCCCCGGTAACCAAGAGTACATGTTCCATGACCATGTCACAGAATTTCAAATAGCTCATCAAGACGACCATGTACATTCAACCTGGGTGGGAAGAGTTGAAGGGGGGTGAAGTCAGTCCAGCCAGTAATTAAGAAATACTTTCTAGCCTCAAAGATGTGCAATGATTTGAAGTAAATGTTGCTACATAATTATACATGAACATAATTGAGGCTCTCCATCTCTGCAAGTCCTTTTATGTGAGTAAATGATTCAAAATGGAATGCAAAATTTAAAATGTCTCTTTTAGCACACCATTAAAATTATATTTTGGACTTTAAAACTTAGTAGGGAACAAGAAAAATCTTCAGAGGCATGGAATAAAAAGATGAAGAAGTAGCACAAAGTGAAAAATTAGAAGACCACATATAGAGCAAAGTCATTATCGGGACATCCGCATGGTATTCTTGGGTTCTAACCTATGAAAATAGCCTGTCAGTGTGTTCCCACATATACCTTTATAATAACTGCCCTTTTAATCTAAAATCTCCATAAGGAGGTAGGATATACCAGATCAGTACAGGATGAGGACTACTGCTATGAAAGCTCAAACCACAGTGAAAAGTGTGCTCATTTACCTATTTCTTTCACTGGTTTAAAAAAAAACATTTAAATTATATGTCAGGAAAGATTAGCAAATTTACCTAAACATTTTTTTAAATGAAGTTTGGAGATCAACTTGATATGTATAAATTTATCCAAATCCAGCATCACCTGCTTGTTTCTCTTCTACTTACAACAACCATCATTCTGACATGAAGTTTTTTGAAGCTATGGTAAAACTTTCAATTCATTATTATTTGCGCATACTCTCTTATTTACTGGTATGGAAGAAACTCGGTTAATCTCCAGCAACCTTGTAGGCTTTTTGTGGGTTCTGTTTTCCTATTTCAGAGTGAACAAATTGGGAAGAACTTAAGGAAAGGTAACAATACTACAAAACCCCACACGAACAGGGAAAAAAAAATTCTTACTCTGGGAAAATTTTCATCTCTTAAAGTTCAGTCTTCTACAAAAATCCCATTTCTTTGAATAACGATGTTTATATAGCATATGTAAATACATACACGTATTTGACAGAATTCTTTTTAATATAAAATAGACTTTCCTCATCCTTCCAGCTTGCAGAAATAGACTGTGTAGAAGAGAAGGGATTAGAAAAAGCAATTACCTATGAAATGTATGAAAAGCAGAAAAGGTAGTGCCAGTGACAGGAAACTACCCGTGGAAAAACTGAAAACACCTTGTTGAATTGAGAAATCGAAGCTACTTTAAAACAGCCTCATTGTCCCCGCAGGTCTCCTGGCTCTGCAAGATGCTCAGTGCTGACTGAAACCAGGAATCCCGCCTGCTCTCCGTTCAGATTCAGCAGGAATATAAACCAATCAGACACCCCACCTCACACTCCCAACTTTTTTTCCCATTAAAAATACACTGCTGGCCAGGCGCGGTGGCTCACGCCTGTAATCCTAGCACTCTGGGAGGCCGAGGTGGGAGGATCATTTGAGCTCAGGAGTTCGAAACCAGCCTGAGCAAGAGCGAGACCCCATCTCTACTAAAAAACAGAAAGAAATTAATTGGCCAACTACTTGGGAGGCTGAGGCAGAAGGATCGCCTGAGCCCAGGAGTTTGAGGTTGCTGTGAGCGAGGCTGACGCCACGGCACTCTAGCCGGGGCAACAGAGTGAGACTCTGTCTCAAAAAAAAAAAAAAAAAAATACACTGCTATTCATAGTTCAACTTTTTTTTTTTTGCAATAAAACTGACTTTAGATGTTTACTGGAATCAATTTAAGGAAGTCCTTTTAGTTTCTTATCACTCCTATCAAAGTAAGAACTAAATCACAATGAAACATATACGGTGGCTTCTGAAATCCTTAGATATCTCTTTTTAATAGATTTTCTTGAAAGTAATCCTATGGATAATTAGCCTCCCCTTTATTAACTAGAAAGTTTAAAATTTAATGCTAATTTCAATGATCTCAAATCATAGCATCTATGGCATCTGTTTCTAACACTCTAGTAAACAGCTATTTCCCAGGCCATTTAATTTTACTAAGTTTTATAAGTATTAAATTCCTACTAACTTCTTTGTCATCCATTCTGTATCTTTTCCCTACATAAAATACTGGCATCACACCTTTTTTTGCATAAACTGATATGTGATATAAACTAATTTTCATCTGAACAGCATAAGTAACATTTCATTTCTATTCATTCAATACATTTTTATTGAGTGCTTGCTATATGCTGGACACTCAATGAGTTACATAACAATCCTGAATTAAATTATAATGGTGTAAATTTTTATTGACGTATCAAGATCCCACTCTGACCTTGCCTAGCCACCAAACTATATGAGCTAAGAAGGGCTCTGGACTCAAGCTAATGGACTCAGCCTGTTGCATAAACTGTGTATCCTCTCTTCAGAGATCAAGGCTCTGTAATATAAATTATAAGACCCAGACAAAAATACCTGTTAGAGATAGAACAACAGCTAACACCTAGATGAGGATGTAATACACATTTTTTTGTTTGTTTGTTTTTGAGGAAGAGGCGGTGAATAGAAGGGAAAGACAAGTACAAGGAGAAGTACAAGAGACTCTGGACTAGAACACAAGGCCAAAATAAGAAATAGCTATTCATTCCCCGCCTTGGGAACAGGGCTACCTGAGGATTCTCCTGTGAAAATAATGAACGCAGCAAACATTAGCACTAAGAATTACCAAAAGGTCCAAATCCTAAAACAGTTGTGCATTCGGCAACTATGGATTTCTGCCTACCCTTCTGTGAGCTAAGGAAACAATGACAGTAATTTTCTACTGACACTTAGAAATGCTAATAAGCTAAATACTTTGATTTTTCATTCCAAAGCAAATTAGATTTAACAAATTAGGGAATGTGGGAAAGCCTACTACTATTATGAACAGAAAAAAGTAACACCTGGCAGACTAATTGTGAAAGAAAAAAAATTGAAGATATTGTTTAAAATACTAAAATACAACTAACAGCCTGGGGCTATTTTGTGTAGGGAGAAAGTTTCCTACACATATAACATGCTCCTGAATGTATCTACATGTTACAGCAAAACACAATGTTCAATGATCAAATGATAGTACTCAGTCCTGGGAAAGGATAAATCCAACATACTTCAATCATGGTAAATTTGGCATACATTTTAGAAAGATTTCCCACTAGCTTATTTAATCAAATGTTTCAGAATATAAAATAATATTCAGTTAATAAGAGAATTAATTTATGGTCCATTCATTTCTCAGAAATAATAGAAGTGCCACAGGAAAATTACAGTCCCATAAAACAATGAAGTTAAAAATGCAAGAGTACTCTAGGCTCTCTTTTACTACCATTTCAAACAAGTCTTTTTAAACATCCTCTGTCTTCTGTTTTGCCTTTTTCTGACATTTTCTCCCACACCTGCCTCCACACTGTGGATCAGTCCCAAGCTGTGTAAAGATTAGGAGGATAATTGGATTCATCACAGATAGACCAGCACGGGAAAAACGAAGAACACCACACACTGCAATATGCCCAGCTATCCTAAGGACGGAATGACTATATCTCAGCAGGACAGTCACAGGCATTTTTACAAAACTATTTCAGGAAAATATCTCTCCTTTTAGTAACACTGTCAAATTCTCCATTTACTACCAGGAATTTTAAGGAAGTGGTCACTGAAAAAATCAGATTCGCCTCAAAATTACCCAAAGAACATTTTACCTGGCATTACAGGCTGATAAGGTTAGACTATACCAGGAGAATACTTTGTTATGGGCATTTGAGTTTTAGTTTGGTATTTTGTAAGGCCCTGATCATCTTTGTAGACCTCCCACCCTCCAAAATGGGAAAAATATAGGATATATTAACAATACATTTTTAATAAAAATTTTTAGAGCACTATGAGGTTCACAGTAAAGCTCAGCAGAAAGTACAGTGTTCCCATGTACTCCCTGCCCTGTACACGCACAACCTCTCCCACTGTGGACAATCTGCACCACAGTGGTACATTCATTACAATCAATGAACCTACAATGACACATTATCATCATCTTGGTACAAAGTCCAGAGTTTACCTTACGGTTTACTCTTTGTGTTGCATGTTCTACGGGTCTGGGTATAATGACATGTATGCACCATTATAATATCACACAGAGTGGGCTCCACTGCCCTAAAAATCCTCTGTGCTCTGCCAATTCATACCTCCTTCTCACCATACTCCTCCTAACCATTGATGATTTTTACTACCTCCGTAGTTTTGCCTTTTCCAGAATGTTATATATTAACAGCTAGAATCATACAGTATGTAGTCTTTTCAGATTGTCTTCTTTCACTTAGTAATATGCATGTAACTTTCCTCCATGTCTTCTCATGGCTTGATAGTTAACTTCTTTGTGGCACCGAATAATATTCCATTGTAATAGGGTAATTTTAAGAAAATGTTATAGCAGTTTGCAAGAGGTACAAGGCAGGGGCCATATCTATCTTTTTAAAAATCTTCCATGAACCTATTATCACATAGCAGGTATCCAGTAAATAACTTGTGGAATGAATATATTATTTAACAAATGAACATACAAATGAAGTTGCTTAATCTCTCTAAGCCTCATTTTTTCTCATCTGTAAAATGAGACCAACAGCTTCCTCATAATACAATTAATACATGAGAATTGGAAGACTGTATTTTAAAAACAGCTATTACCAATAGTTACTATTACTGTGAATTGATAATTGTATAGTATATTCAACTTAGGGTCATAAGTCTTTTAGTTCCAGGAAAATAAGAATGGTGAAAGAAGAACAGTAGAGCCAGAACTTTTGTGAGATGCTTACAGCATAAAATTGATGGAGGTACTCACTTCCGTTTGCTATGTCAAGATTCAGAAAGTTTTCAATAGACTGGTAAAAAGAACCAAAATAAGCAAGGTGATATGTAATTTACTTAATTATAAAAACCTAGAATCCAGGTCCACAAATCAATTGCACCAGTAAAGGATGAGGGAGCTCTGGCTTAACAGGAAACATTAGTGCTTTAATGATTCACACTATTAAGGATCAATATTGTATATGGAAATAGTTAAATACAAATTCAGGGTGAATAAAAATAAAAATTAAACATAGTTCTCCTAGAAAGTAATAAGGTCATTGGCAGTGTCTTGTTCTGAATATCCCATTTCAAAGGGAACCAGGATAAACTGGAAATTTTCTAGAATATCAGGAGAAAAAAGTATCTCAGACCACGTTATCTAAATGCTTAGAGGAGAAATGTTAAATTTGATAAAGAGCCACCACAATATTAGAGCAATCAGACAGCTGAAAGTGACAAGAAAAAAAAAGTGTCTTCCAAATGAAAGAAAGTGTTCTAATAATTAGAACTGTTCAAGAATGAAAGAAATTGTGTCCTAAATCAGTAGCCTTTCTTTTCAAAGGAAACATTCAAACAGGGGCTGAATGGCCATTTCTAAGCAATACTGTAGATGCTGTAAGTCTAGAATTTTCTTCACATCTAGGATGTATATAAGTAATCTAAAAGCTAAGTGAAACACTACTTAAGCCCTGTAGAATGTCCATTAGACTAATTCTTAGGAAAAGTTAGATCTTAACTTTGTGCCTACTGTGAATTTGGTCCTTAAGTTTATCTTTACTCAGCAAAATTAACAGCAAATGTGTAATAGTAGTAAGAAAGCTTATCCACTACAACTCTTTTGGATTTGAGAAGTTATTAATATCTATGGCTGTCCATTTAGCTTTCAAATGACCTACTATTTTTATATTAAATTAATTTATAATTAGCTTGTAGTTCGTGGGATTCAAAACAGATCTGTTTCTAGAACAAGCCCCATGTCGACATAAAATTCTAACAAGCTGAGCTGGAGGAAGTAAATGATGGTTAAAAACTATTTAACATCACTGAGTATTCATTACACAACTATGAGTGAGCACTGCCATACTAAGAAACAGATTCAGAGTCCTCAAAACACCCACAATCAAACCAGGAAATGTTTCTCTCTTGATGTTTACACATGAAATAAACACACATACTTTACCTACATCCATGCTCATTGTTACCAAAGACCTATAGAACTTTGCAATTAACCTTTCCATTGGATCATGGTCTATGGCATGTGGCCAACTGCAGGGAAAGAGGCAACTTTTTTAAGTATTTGTGTGAAAAGGATGCAAGCATTAAAGTCGAGTCATCCATCACTTTTTAGACCTCCCACAAATACAAAACAGTTTTAATTTTGCAAAGACTTACTCTGGAAAACTCATATTGAGAAGAAAAGACTACAGTATGAGCAAGGACAAAAGAAATTACTTTTTTATAATATATATCATCTGGAAGTATTTGGAATTCTATTTTTTAATTGATTATTTTAAAGTGTTAAAAAAAGTCAGTCATTAGTTCTATGGGAATTACAATAAAGAAATAAAATGTAAGTGTAGGAAGTCCGAATGTTAAGCCTCCATGTCTAAGAAATGCAAAGCTATTTTTATGTAGAAAAGATGAGATATGAGCACTGAGTTATACGATACAAAGGTGGAAAAAAAAATCAGGGCTTTTATTCTAATCTTAAAAATCACAGCTCCAGCTCATTTCTTCCTTAAAGGTATAAGGAAGTAAAACATGCTGCTTGGTACTATACAGAAAATGCCACCCAAGATAGAGGAGACAGAAATTAGAGTCCTAAAATTTCCCACTATCACAAAGGTCAACATACATATCCAAAAATGAATTGTGTATGCTACCAAGCTTGAGCTTGCCACCAAGAAAATGAAAAAAGGCTAAAGGCAACCTATCTGAAGTTTAAAAAGATAACAGTTATTAGGGTCATCTAATTAACGTGGTTTCATTTTGGAAGTAGGGAATTCCATATCATGGAGTCAATGAAGTATCAGTTTGTCTCTTATGGTCTCACTGTCCTGTCTCTCACTGAGGAATGAGACAAAGTTTAATGACTAAAGACACAAATGACCTAACGAGTAACAGTGAAGAATATGATTCAAACAAGTCACCAGTAATAAACACTGACACACACACACACAGTGATCTTTTTATTCCTTTGCCAAGGGCAACAGATTTTAACAGCACAAATGGCCTTCTGTCGTTCCACTTACAGAAACACATTCAAGAATTATTACAGGATATAGGCCTAACTGTATCAAAAAGAACTGAACTACAGGCTCAACTCATGAAAGAATATAACAATAAAATAAACACAAAATGGCTTTAGGCAAAGTAGAAAACTTCTTAGATACCAGGTAAAAAAAATAAAAAAGTAGATTTTCAAAGAAAAAAGAAAAGTTCTTGGTCCTTATGAGCTTTGTTCCTATGTTTATAATCTATACTGTATCTATTTCAACAATTCAACCTAAACTATTTCTGGAGTATGGATTGGAATATGCAGAAGAGTTTTATTTGCTTAGACAAATTTTATCCAATCTTCCTTCCAATGTAGGATCTTTTCTAATTTTCCCAATCTCTACTAAGTACTTCAAGTAGAAATTTATTAACAAGCCTGTCCTTTCCATTTTTAGAGATCACTACAGGCCAAGAAAAAAAAAGCCTCTCCTTCTAATCGTGGCCTAATATTATTTGAAGTAAAAATAGCAGATTTTTAGTGGTGCCAAGGTAACAGAAACACCACCAATCTACACTTAGGAAGATGATGGAAGTCTAATGTACTGGACACATAACTTTATCTCACTACGAACTCATGCTGTATCTCAGAGGCCACAACATTTTAAAATCATCATCATCAGGGCACCACTTAACCATAAGATTTATGGAGACTTCCTGGCTGTCTCTTAACTGTGGTCCCCAAAGAATTAACAAGTATTAAAGTAGCCTGATTCTAGGGTGATGTACATAGGTGACATTGTACATATGTATCAAGTTAATGCTTTCAATTTTAAATGCAGTTTTCACAAGTGAAGCTTAATTTCACTGAATTAATGTTAGCACTGTTATGTTTGGTCATTTTGACATGATTTAGGTTTTCCTAATGTCCTGAGGTTCATATATTTTATACCAAGTAGAATGGTCTCTAAATAGAAACCTTCACTGCTCATTTATAAAATGAAGAATTATCTTTTTAGACAAAGTTTGCTCATTCATATATTTACATACTATTTAATACATACCTATTACAATACCAAGTACTATGGTCCATCATAGAAGTGCAAAGCTAAGCACAACCTGCTTACAGAGAGAAGAAATGTGAAGCTAAACAGGTCTATTAGAATACTTAGGAAGCAGAGGAAGGAATAAACCTTCTCAGACTAAACCACTCCCTTCTCCTCTCTCAATCCATGTACCTGTGAAGAATCATCCTGTATAATAAAAGTTAATGAAGCTCATTATTCAACCCTGGGGATAGACAGTATTATCTTGCAGATTGATTCAACATGCCAATCTGAAGCATTTTGGTTCTTTAGATTTGCTGGGTTACATTTTCACTGTGCAGTTAATTAAATGTTTTGGCCTACAAAGTCTCATTCTTGCTTCTTCCTGGGACAGAGTTAAGTAAAAAATGTATTTATCTTCAGCAGAACAGATGTCAACATCAATAAAGCTCGAAGGAGAGATTTCTAGGAATAAACCACAATGGAATTGACTGCTATGATCCCTTTAGAATTCAAAGATAAAAGATAACTCAATTCTTGACCCTAAATGTCAGAGGAGCTACACTTACCCCTCAAATGTTAAACGTAAGGTCAGATTCAAGCCCCAGGGGAATTATTATTTGTTTCTTTAAGATTTGTAAAACTAAAAGCATGGTATTTAAAAAGAAGATGATTTTGAATACCTTCAAATATAATAATCTGACCACTCATCAGTACAAATTTAATCGGTTGCCAGCAGCATGTTAGGCTTTGGCTTTCTAAGACTCCAACAACCACCCAGGAAACCCCAAAGAAATCATTACCAAATAATAAAAAAATCAAGACACATTCTGCTACAACTGATAAACTGCAATGCTTTACAGCAATCTCAATAAAATCAGCTGATGCAGGTACCTGATAGTGAAGCATAAGTAGGATTGTGGGCCACAAGATGCTAACTAGATAAGGAACTTTAAAAATATGCATCAGAAGAAATAGTGAAGTTTATAGGTTCAGAGAAATGACCATGAAGAATTTAGGCCAAGTGATGAAAGGAATGAAAATAAGACAAGGATCTGGTTGCTAAACTTAAAGTAAATCTAAAACTTTGGCAGAGATAATAGATTTAGCATCTGGTTTTAGAAATAAAGTGTCTGACCCACTCATGGAATGAAGCATAAAAATTTAAGAAATGCATGAACAAAAAGCTTAAATTAAAATTGTACACAAAATCCTTAAGAAAACAGTGAAGCCAATGTCCATCACACAGTACTTTCAGAAAATACCCTTGGTCATCTCCAAGCCTAGATCCTCAAGCAGCGTCTCCAACATGCCCTCCATCTTTCATGCCCTTGTGCCCTATGGTTTATGCCAACCCCTCTTGTCTAGCACGAACTTTACTTCTGTATGTATCTCAGCTCTCTTCTTCATGCAGCTAATACTTAACTCTAACACTCCATTCCAAACTTTCTCTTGAGGTACAGCACTGATTCTCAAATTGCCCATTAGATAACTGCATCTGAATTCTTCAGTACTTCAAACTCAACATTTTTAAATGTCAACTCCTCATCTCCCTAAAAGAAGTTCCTCAACCACATCTGACTCTTTCTGTTAGCAGCATCTTCATATTCAGTTACCGCTTCTTGCTTACTCCAATGTCCGTTTGGTTTCAAAGTCAAATAATTTAAGCAATTCCCTGTCTTTTGTATCTATCCTTTTTGTTCCTTCTATTAATAATTGATCATTCTGGTTCTCATTCCCTCTTAGTTTGATTACTTGAAATAGCCCCTAATTTGTTTCTCATCTGATTTTTATCTATATGCTACCTTTGTAATCCTCCCTGAATATTGCTGTAAAATTATAATTTTAAGACAAGAGATGACTATGTAACATTCCTTCTCAAAAACCTTTCATGATTTCCTATTATTTACCAACAAAATACACTCATTTTGTCATGACATTTAGGGTCCTCAACAATATGTCAGTCTCTTTTTCCTACCTATATTCTTCAACATGTCTTGTGTGTAAGTCCCACTAATAGCCTAACTACACAAATAGGATTACCCCCTAGTGCTTAATATTTTTCCACCCTACTGTACCTCTTCCTGGTGATAGTTTTCTCTTCTCGAAAGCCCATTTCCTCCAGGAAGTCTTCATCATTCATCTGAAAAACAAACTTTTTCCCTTACTTAATTTTCTCTAACACCTTGCCTCCTTCTTAATAGAATAGTTAATGAAATAGACTTTGCAGGCAGATCATTTAGATTCTAATGCTAGATCTGGCACACACTACCTCCCCATGAGCAAGTTTCTCTATCTCTGTAAACTGAGGTTTCTTCATCTGTAAAATGGGAACAATAATAGTACCTGTACCTTAAGGTTTGTTGTGAGGGCTAAATATGCCAGCACCTGGTAAGCACTCTATAGTCACCAGCTCATCATCATCACGACCACTCCCTATCCCTCTGATGGTATCATCAATGTAACATAACACTAGAGGAAATACAAAGTTTGGTACGCTATCTTGATCACCATCATCTACCAACACCTACCAGAATATCTGGCACATGGGAGCTCAATAAGTTATTTGCTGAAGTCATACATAAATGAATGAATCCATAGACATGAAATCAGTAAGCACACTTAAAAGACTTAAAAATATTACTGGATATGAAAAAGATAAAGGAAATACAGATTAAAAGAGTACAGAGGGTATGCAAGGCATTTCCCAAGCCCAGTAACATAAACATTTCCTTAAAATATGTGAAAGGTTGTCACTTAGTAAAGAGAATAGCTGACTTTTATATGGCTTCACAAAGATTATTAAGGAAAAACGTAAAAGGAAGAACATTTTAACTCAATATGACAGGACTATCGAGGACGCCCAGGAATGTAACAGGATACTTGCTGGAGTAGTGAGTCCCTCATGAACATAAGCATTCAAGCAGAAACTAGGTAGCATCTGCCACAGATGCCAGGAAATTTAAAAATATACATATTGCCCTAAGTATTGCATAGCTAACATACATTAAAAGGAAAAGATACTGGTAAACATCATTGCTGTGAGGTGTGGATAGCAAATAAGTATACAAATCAGTTAAATATCAAAAATGAAAACTGCTATTCTAAGGATAAAGATTATTAAGTGATTTCACTATTTTTTAATTTGTCTTTAATCCTAAGAAAAGTTTTAAGACCAGTCACATTTCTTACATAAAAGAAATACCTAATTCAGTAATTTTCTATTGCTTAAAAGATTTGCATAAAAGAAACAAGGAGGATGAAAGGAAAAAAGGAAGGCAGAGGGAGAGAAACAGATAAAGCCAGTCAGGAATTACAATCTAATGTGTTCAATGATTTCAATAAACCTACAGAGACAACCTTGTATCACATACAAAAAATGGCCCCCATAGTTCTATCTTAACTGTCTTTGATATAGCTATTCAACATGACACAAAAATATCCAATAGATTAAGTCAATAAAACTCCATTTGATTTTAGTTCTATCTACATTTCAAATTGATTAGATGTCACCTTAAATACCCCTTTCAATCTAAAGAGTTGGTTAAGTCCATTGACACTTTCTATTAAATGGACAAATTGTACTACATGTAGATTTCCAGTATAGGCCATTACTTTAAAATAAATTCCTATAGGATTGTTTTAAACTCCCAAGGAACATAAGGATTCATTAATCAATTGTCTTTATACAATCATTATTACAGAGAGAAGCAGTTGAAATAACATCCAAGGACAGCTAGTCTGAGACAACTACAATAACTGATCTTACCTCTAGTATATATCAAAAAGGGAGACATAGTAGTGAGAAAAAATAAGGCACTAACACTCTCCTAGAATTCAGATGTTAAGATATCTTAGGAAGCAGAGAATACTATAGAAAATTTCAAATAAACAAAAAAAAAATTGCAGGTTTTACCTATAAGCAAGGATCATTAACACTTTTCATAGTATAAATGGTTCATTCAGAAAAACATACATTTAGCTCTTACTATTGTAATTTAAACAATTCTATTTTCAGTCTCCAAAATAATTTATAAATATATGAAACTTCAGATCTGCCCTTTGGTTGAAAATAAAGCTTCAATTTTTTCCCAGATTCCTGATTTTATGAAACAATTTGTGTCATAATAAACCTTGTTGGACAATGTGAAACTTACTAGGCTTGAAAGAAGACCTTATAGATCCAATTTGGGGGTCCATGTTTTGTGTGTAAAATGTTTGTTTTCTAATGATTCTGTTATTAGTGAAAATTATAACTAATTTCCATGTTGTTTAAAACTAAAACAGGTTGTAATGTGGAATGCATAAATACAGCACCCTTGCCTTTTACGTAAAAAGCACATTTAAAACCATCCACTATGTTGTAAAGAAAATCAAAATCTAACATTTGACAGTAATCCATGTGTCCTTTGACCACAGCAGAGGAAAAAATAAAACACACTTTTTCTGTGCTTTTAAAGAAACAGGTGTGTAAAAGCAACTGATTACCCTCTCATTAAGCATGTATAGATTCTAATTAAGAACATTTTCTCTCCATATCCAAAACAAAAGTAAATATCATTATGTATGACCCTAGCATTTGAGTTTCTTCAGAGACAGTTTTTTTTGTATAAATTCTGAGCATTTCAGTTCCTTCAAAATGGAAGAAGATTGAGACAATATACACAGAAAGGACTAGCCTAATGTCGAGAATATTCAGAGTATACAACCCCATATTATAAGCATTACTATCAAATATAAAAGGCTTGGCATTGTGGCTCAGGCCTGTAATTTTAGCACTTTGAGAAGCCCAGGTGGGAGGACTGCTTGAGACCAGGAGTTCAAGTACACACCAGCCTGAGCAACATAGCCAGACCTCATCTCTACAAAAAAATAAAATAGAAAATAAAAACAAGTGATAGAATACTGAATATCTCAAGTATGATACTCCCATTTGTTCGCTCTGAATCACTAGTCTAGGGAAAATAATAAGAAAGGCTTATTTCTTGTATGTCAGTCACCCCTGATGTGAATCCCAACTCACCCTCACACCCTAGTTCCAACACCACTGGGCTGCAGGGAACTGGCAATGACTTACTACATGTACAGAATCTACTCCTGCCTCCAACCTGGGAGCATAGGTTCAGAATAGTAAGAAAAAATTATGGATGAATAATTAGGTATGTGAGAATGTCTAAAAGCAATAGGATTTTTTAAAATCTATTTATAGCCATATTTGTATTTTCATACTATATATTTTTCATACTATGTTTTTTAAATTCTAGAGTACCCTCTCAAAATGTCCATTTCCTCTGCAGAAATCTTCTCATCCTTTAAGATGAGTTCTAATGCAAGTTTCTCCTTTAACTTACCAAAACCACACCCAGACAATTGAAGCATTCCTTCTTCTGTACATTGGAGGAAGTATGTTACATTTATTTCACTCCACTTGTAATGTAGCTATTAGTAATCCTTCCCAACCAGGTTACAGTCACATGCAAAGTAAGCTCTGTGCCTTTCTTGTTTTTCTACCTGACATGAACCTACCATAATACTGAGTAAACAATCAAGAAAAATTTACTGAACTGGATTTGGAATATTCTTCCTCTGACCAATGCATATTATTAGTCATTAGCTATAATATCCTTGTGTTTTTTGTTTTTTGGTTTTTTTGTTTGTTTGTTTGTTTTTTTGAGACAGAGTCTTGCTCTACTGCCCTGGGTAGAGTACAATGGTGTCATCATAGCTCACTGTAACCTCAAACTCCTGGGCTCAAGCAATCCTCCTGCCTCAGACTCCCAAGTAGGTGGGACTATAGGCATGCACCACCATGCCCAGCAATTTTTCTATTTTTAGTAGATACAGGGTCTAGCTCTTGCTCAGGCTGGTCTCCGAACTCCTAAACTCAAGCAATCCTCCCCCTCCTTGGCCTCCCAGAGTGCTAGTATTATAGGCGTGAGCCACCGTGCCCAGCCAATATCCTTTATTTCTTTATCATGGATGCTTTTATTTACTATTTCTAAATACTGGTTGATTTATGAGTAATTTCTGAATTTTATCTTTTTGTTTCACTTAGGGCAAAAAGTCAGCTGAGATAGTTTTTAATTAAAAAAATCAGTAATGGATTAAAGAGAGTAAGAAATCTTGAAAGAAGGTGGCTAATATCAAGTAGAGAAAGACTATACAAGAATTTAACTGTAATTGGACACAGTAATGGGCAAAATATTTTACTAGTAAAAATTTACATTTTTAACAAAAGACTGTAGAAAATCTATACATAAAAATGTTAGCAGAAAAATTACAGAATAAAAAAACTAATTTCAAACTCTGCCTAATAAAAAGGCATATCATGAGAGGTTAAATTATAATTCTAAACTAAATGTGAAATGCAGCAAATAGTAGTAGAGGAAGAGCACTGAACTAGAAGTTAAAAAGACCTAGGCTTTGTCTCCAACACCAATAAAGGGCCCCCTGGTACACAGAGGGTGATCAATAAATATCTTAATAAATAATGAACAAATGCATGAAGTGAGAGTTTATAATGCTTGATAATTAATGTTTTAGTTCATTTTCTGTATCTACAAATTGACAGCAATAATTCTTTCACTATCTGCTTAAAAATTAAGATTATAAACATATAAGAGCTTTTAATACTACAAAGCATTATATAAGTAAAAAATTTTATTATGATTAACATCTTGTATACAGTATAAAAAATAAAATTATATTGCCAACTATTTTTAAAGCAAGCATAATAAAAATTCAAGAAAAATTTAAAAAGATACAGGTACACTAACTATATACTTTTTCTAAAACACTTACAAAAAGTTCATACTGTTTTTAGGTAATTAAATTAATTTCTACTGGGAGGGAACTAGGGTTATAATAGCATTTTGGTTCAATTTATATTAATATTTTCTATTGCTTTTTAATCCCCAGAGAAGCAGCCTAACAGTTTACAAACTGAATCTAGAGATGCCAATTTCTGTATCCAATTAAGATTCATCCAAGCCATTATTAAACAGGCTTAAATAAAACTTGAAAGTTTTTAAAGCCCATTATAAATTAAGAAAGTCCTAATAATTTTCAGGTAGCTACAAATATAATAAATTGGATAATTCCGTTTTCGATCAACCATCTAAATGTTTTTTTCTTAGAGTTTTACATTCATTTCACTTACTTGTAAATTCTCTTTAATTCAGATGATTCCAGCCTAGATCTCAACTGAAATCTATCTATGAGGAATACTTCACCTATTGTACTAACATTCTATCACCGGACCATGTATGCTGTCTCAGAATAAATTAGTCTGGATACTTAGTGTTGGTTAGCTCTTCCTGTAACCGTGACTTCTGCCTCACATGGTGCTCCCACATTCAATTTGGCAGCACATTCAAAGACCATATACAGTTTACCTAAGATACAGAAGCACACTTATGGAATATTATTTACATCGGTCATAGAAACGTGCCTTGCCTCACAGATTTCTCTGATGCATTTAAGTATATATTTGGTGTATGATGTCAGGGATGAAACTTACACTGAACTCCTTTATCTCATAGAGGTAACACCCATACATGAAATGAAAACAGAATAATATTTTCCCAACAATCAACACTGAATCATAGGAAACCAGTTATCCTTTTTGCTCCATTATAAACAATAAAATTTAGAGGCTTATTCTTGCACTCTGGCTTAAACTCTCAGCCTCTCCAGTCTTCTGTCAAGTAGTTAATGGTCTGGAAACTAATACTTAAAAGCACAGGGTAAACTACCTAATTAAAGGAACCCTGGGTGAATCCTTTATAAAGAGAAATATCATTTGGCAATGAACACAGTCACCTCCTTATATGCCTATTTTACAGGTTTAAAAGTCATATTGACTGAGGTGGCACATAAGTACCCAAGAATATCTCCAAATATTTGCATTAATTATTTAGAATTTGAAGATCTTTGTCATTGAGATTCTAAAAACAAAAAAAAGGAACTAGAATTCGATGATGTGCATACCCACGCCTGTTTGCTCTAAGAGCCTCTCAATCATACATATTAGGTGCCTGTTTTGAACGGAACACGGTTCTGTGCTAAAAGTCATAAAATTACGGGTAGATTTCTAAGAGTGGATAAAACATATACACAATCCATGTACTTAAGAATGGTGTATATACAATACACCCTGGAACAGTAAGAGTTTGAACTGTACAGGTCCACCTATACACAGATTCTCTTTAGCCTGAGACAGCAAGACCAAAACCAAACCCTCCCCAGATTCCACCAGCACCACCAGCACCACCTCCTCCTCAGCATGAAGATGATGAGGCTGAAGACATTTATGATGATCCCCTTTCACTTAAAGAGCAGTAAATGTATTTTCTCTTATGATTTTCTTTTTTTTTTTTTTTAGAGACGGGGTCTCGCTCTTGGTCAGGCTGGTTTCGAACTCCTGACCTTGAGCTATCCACCCGCCTCGGCCTCCCAGAGTGCTAGGATTACAGGCGTGAGCCACCGCGCCCGGCCCTCTTATGATTTTCTTAATAAAACTTTTTCTCTAGTTTACTTTACTGTAAGAATGCGGTATGTAACACATGTAACACAAGAAATACATTAATCAACTATTTATGTTATTGGTAAGGCTTCCAGTCAACAATAGGGTATTAGTGAAGTTTTTGGGAAGTCAAAATTTCCACTTAAACTTTTCACCACATATGGGTCAGTGCCCTTAACCCGTGCATTGTTCAAGGGTCAAATGTACATCCACATTCCATATCTCCCCACTCCCGCCACCAGAAAATAAAACAGGCCAAATACCAAGGAGAAAACAAATACAAATGTCAAATACTGTCATTTGATTATTTGGCCCTTGTAGGCAAGTCAGAGAAATTTAACTGTAGTTACTATGGAATATCACAGTCATAACACCTAACTACTTCAGTAATTTTGTTACTATACTTGACTAATCGAGGTGTTTTTCCATATCTTAAAAAAAAAAAAATGCTGTCAGAGCTGACAGAATATAGTAAAGGAAATGGAATTTTCTGAATCATTTATCAGCTGTGATCCACTAAGGTTGCTGCCATCCAACAACGTTTAACTCAACTCACAAAATATTTTCTTCCAATTCTTCCTGGTGCTTCCCTTCCCTCTATGTGCTCCCACGGCGCTGTGTTCATATCCTACAATGGCTGAATTTTGATTTATCTGTTTACTTCTCTGCTTCCTCCACTAAAGTGCACATGCCTCAAGGATAGGAATTGTATCATTTATCTCAGTATTTCCAGAACCAGCAGAGTGACCAGCACCAAAAAGACTCTCAATAAAGGCTTAATGAGTTAATTTTTTTTTTTTACACAGAGTCTTGCTCTGTCACCCCGGCTAGAGTGCGGTGGCATCATCATAGCTCACCTTCAACTCCTGGGCTCAAGCAATCCTCTTGCTTCAGCCCCCCTGAGTAGCTGGGACTACAGGTACATGCCACCACACCCAGTTAATATTTATATCTTTAGTAGAGACAGGATCTCATTCTTGCTCAGACTGGTCTTGAACACCTGAGTTCAGGTGATCCTCCTGTCTCAGCCTTGCAGAGCGCTGGGATTACAGATGTAAGCCACTGTGCCAGGCCTTGATGAGTTAATTTTAAAAAATAAAAATCTTATGTAGTATCATTGATGAAAGCAATGAAAGGTACAGACAGGGCTAAAACAAAAAATGGAAAAGCAAGTTTAATAAAGGGCAACCTGCTGTGTTTACACAGGGCCCATGCTCGGTGACAGTCAGGTCTACCTGTTTCATGCTGATGGTTGGGAAGGGCAACTTCCAGGACCCTCAAATGCAGGATCTCTCGTGAACACTAAGTTCCACTTAAAGAAATTTCTAGGTAATTTAGGTAACAAAGCCTCATTACATTATTCATTGTTGGAATAAGTTACTCTTTCTAAAAATTGACATTTCAATTTTTAATTGGTATCAGTTGATCAATAAGCATTTATTGAGCCCTTTGTAAAAAGCCCTTTTATATTTAAGGGATATGGCACTTCAAAAGTACAATTTGAAAAATACTTACGCACCTGTTGTGTCCCTTGTAATGCCTGCCCTTTGTTACTAAAACTAAAATTTAATCATCACTGCTTTATAAAGTTCCCGGGGCAAAGAGCAGCCCTTCCATTAAAAGTATAAAGATTTATCTTTCAGAAACAGTTTCTAAGTAACAAAAAATACATGATTTTCCAAAGAAACTCCAGAAATTTTCAGAGAAAAAAGTCAGTAAAAGCAGTTTCCACTTTTTGAACATCCATAGACTCCTTAATTTTATTCACTTTGATCTGAACACCCAACTTCTCAGCCAAAACTCTTTTCCAAATGGTGACCAACCTCCTTAATCACACAGAAACACCTTACACTATCAACTGCTGATTTCCTTCTAAATACCCTCTGGTCTACTATGCTGAGAGGCTGCACTCCTCTTTTCTCTGAAGCTCATTTTCTCTCCTTTTGTGTTTCCACTTTCTCCTCCAGATCCTGAAGTTTTAAACTCTACTGGTTTCTTCTAAATAACATCCATCCCACAGAGCTCAGCTGTCAGTGAGCATGAGTCCAATATTTGTTCCTCTAAGTCTCTTCCACATTTCCAACTGTCTTGTTGGGTGCATCCACCTGGATACCATGATGTCACCCTGTTCACTCAGCACCAACATATCCAAAATTTAACATCTTCCTGTGTTCTTTCTATTTGCTAATGTCATCCAGTCTTCTCAGGTAACCTGGATCAAAACAGAGGAGCCACCTTTGATTCCCTCTCATACTCTACCGTGCATTATTATACTGATAATTCTTTTCCAGTATTCACACGTCTTGTCATTCTCTCTACCTTCTAGCTTTCAATAACAACATCCAAGCCCTCATGACGGCAAACCAGGAATACTACAGAAGCTCATTAAAGGCTGTCCTCGTCACCAGACCATCTTCTCTAAGTATCCTACACTTCCAGACTAGTTTTCCTACTGTAGAGCCTGCTCAAAGCAGTTGCTCCCAATTTTCTACCACTAGGTCTAAACCCCTTACCCTGCCATTTCCAACCTTCTACAGTTGATTCTCATTCTGTCTTTCCAACATTATCGCTAAACTTTATTCATCAGACCAGGTAATTTATTTTTGTATATGCCACGCCTTTTACTTGGATTTCCTCCTTCATCTTATTTTGTCAAAAATCAATTTTATCTTTCAAGGAGGAAAACTTAAAGTTTCCTTAAATTCCCAATTAGAAATCAGTTCTACTCCTTTAAATGCCTTTACCCAACTACCCGTGTTCCTTATTATGTTGGAAGCTTCTCTCATCTCTACTCAGTGCCTGAAACCTTCCCATGGCGCCTAGCGTACAAACTCGCACATAAATGATCCTTAAAAATGACAGCCAAGTATTATGGAAGTTGCCAAAAGCCCTTGCCCCCCTTTTTAAAGGTTTACAAATAAATACAGTTGATAAACAAATACATAAAAGTTACAAAAATATAGCCTAGTATCCTCAGCTACCATTAACACGTCTTCTTAGCATGGCAACGTGTGTTTCTGATTTAAGCCTCCCTTTGTTGTTCAATAATGATCAACAACCAACAAGGACAGCTCTAATCCACAAACACATTCCATATTTCCAAGTAAATGCTAACAGGAAAAATGTGTTTGTATAGGATTTGACTCTATCAGTTAAAAACCAACAAGGACAAACCCTGTTTTCTCTCTGCCTCCTGCAAAAAAAAAAAAAAAAGAAAAAAGAAAATGTGGACATGACAATTTTATTATTTCAATGAGAATAAATCATACATTTCCAAATTCAAAAGTGTGGAAACACTAAAACTATTCAAATTTAGGAGGCAGGTGGAGGTGTTACCTAGCATTTATTACTTGAGGAACTTAAGCAAATTTACATTTTTTCCCCTTTTCTCCTCCAGTGATGTACTCTAATGACAAAAATATGAGCCCTGCTCTGAAATCACAATAAATGAAACAGATTGAAAGAAAAGAAAGCAGTCTGGTGTCCAGCTGGGCGCTGAGTGCTGAGCGCAACTGCCTGGACACAGAAGTTGAATCGCGCAGGACACATGGCAGAGTCAGAGTACAGCAGACACAGGTGAGCCACACTGCACGGTAATGGGCCAGATGTTTCCCCCAGCTCTGACACAGGCCTGCCTCTCAGTATCTGCACGGAGCAGCAGGACTTCTTGTTTGCCTTCTTGTTCACTATCATTTAGCATGCTCATACACAGGCGAGGAACTGCGGGTATTATCTTATTTATTCCACAAGCAATCCTCCGAGAAAGATACTATTATTACTTCCAGTTGAAAGAGGAAGAAATTTGAGACTGCAGAGGCTTAAGTGTCTTGCCCAAGGTCACAAGAGTTAGGAGAGCCAGGATTTGAAAACCAGGTCAGATGCCAGAGCCTAAATTCTTAACCTCCTATCTACAAACATATGAAATGGTTTTATGTTCATTTACTTTTTATCGTATCGTTTATTCTGATGTATTCTCACAAGAGGGCAGAGAATTTGACAACGCCCAAGACCCTTGACAAAGACACAGTACATGCTGGTACCTGTGCCGGTGACAGCTTCACGATGCTGTTTCTTCGTGCTCCTTGCTGGTAAAAGTCACACCACCAAAGTAAGCAACTCTGGGAGGTTCACCAGCAAGACCCCTATTATGGGTTATATTGTGTCCCCCACAAAAAAGATATATTGACGTCTTAGTCCCCAGTACCTCAGAATATGACCTTATTTAAAGACAGGATTTTACAGAGGTAATCAAGTTCAAATGAAATCATGAGGGTTGGGCCTAATCCAATATGACTGGTGTCCTTATAAAAGGGAAAATTTGAGCTAGCTGTGGTGGCTCAAGGCTATAATCCTAGCACTTTGGGAGGCTGGGGCAGGAGGATTGCTTGAGGAGTTCAAGACCAACCTGAGCAAGAGTGAGACCCCAACTCTACAAAACATAGAAAAATTATCTTGTCATGGTGGCTAATACCTGTAGTCTCAGCTACCTGGGTGGCTGAGGCAGAAGGATCACTCACACCCAGGAGTTTGAGGTTGCAGTAAACTATGTTCCTGCAATAAGAAGGTTAGAAGCAACACAACCAAGTGATTTCCCCCCCAAGGCAGGTCTTTGCACCATTAGTCTGTAACAACCTGATGTCTGGTTCATAGGATTGAGCACATTTTTCAGCACTGAGTATAATGTTTTAAATTATTACAAGAGTACAATAATTCTAGGTAAGTTTTAAAATTATAGGTAGCTACTACAGATAATTCCTTGGTAGTAATTCTCCCATGAAAATATTTTATAGCAAGAATGTCAGCTAGACTGATGCACAGACTGGTAGAAAGGAGTGACTTTATATTGTTAAAGGAAGGAATGATATCTTTCGCTGGAGTTACAAATGCAACATTTTCTGATTGTATCAACTACAGGTTACAGATCTTGAAAGCAACATTTCTCCTGCAAATGCCATCACTGTTCGGATTTGTTTCAGATGTATATTTTCTCTTACCTCTGGCTATTCATTAATTAATTTCTCTAGCAAGTCTTTACATTTTTTAAAATAATCTAATTTTTATTTTAAAACAGTTGCTCTAAACAATTTATTAATTTTAAAATCACTCTAAAAAACAAAAAAAAAAAACTGCTTTGCAAACAAAATTGTATAGCCATCCATGGTAACTAGGAATAACAAGCTTTATAACATTTTACATAAATTGCATGATCCAATCTTCCCACATGAGCCTAAAATGACTTAATATTGTCCTGGTTCTGTCTACATAAAACCTTTCAACAACATGCACTGAATATATAAATAAGCCAGCAAACTACTGTCAGATAATTCAAAGGCTGATAAACCACAGCCTATTATATTTGGAACTGATTCACTATATAATTCACAGAATGTGGAAAATAATCAGAGATACAGAGGTATGTTTTGGCATGACTTTTGATGTGACTTTTTTTGTCTTCCTAGACCTTATTTCACACAGCAACCAATATTTATTGTGATACTTAAAGAAAACAGCACTTCCTGAAATACCACACACGGTATACCACAGGAGAGGTGTGGTACATGGTCACGTCTATGAAAAATTCAGCCAGCCTGTTCACTTTTACATACACTTCTCTGAAGTACATGAGTGAGTGTCTGATTCATTATACTATAAAAAGTGTAATGATTGTCCTGGTGAATAAAACAGTGAATGAGAAGACAGCTTCCTGCCCTTTTTATTAAAATTACAATTAGCAATATACTGCTTCACAGGAGCACCTAGGCTATATGGGAAATATTTCAAATTATTTTCTAGTGGCATAAATAAGAACTTCAGAATCACTTGCAAAACACCCACAATGTTATTAAAAATGGCAATCAGTGTTGCAGAAAGCAAGGCAGGGAAGATAATGATACTATGAATATAAAGTATGAACAGTATAGTATAAATAACTTGCATTTGAAAAGCAACTAAAAACTTACTTCAGATCCTCTGACAAATCAGACCATGAACATTTAGTCTTGTATTATGGACAGATTTTAAGTAATTTTTATTACAGCTAACTTTTATTTTGAGCTGATTATATCTACTCATAAGATGATTTCAATAAAATTTCACAAAAGCATAAAGTAGAACTTTTATTTCCACATTTTACAGAAATGGAAACTGAGGCTTAGGAGTTGAGTGACCTACCCAAGATCATAACCAGCAGCTGGCAAGTTACAGAGGCTGCACTTACATCCCAGTCAGACTCCCAAGACAACTTGCTCTTGGTCTTTAGGCCACTCTATAGTGAGTGAACTCTAGTTCTAGGCTGGGCACAGTGGCATGAGCCTGTAATCCTAGCACTCTGCGAAGCTGAGACTGGAGGACTGCTTGAAGCTGGAAGTTTGAAACTAGCAAGAGCAAGATCCTGTCTCTACAAAAAATAGGAAAAAAATCAGCCGGGTGTGGTGGCGCACACCTGTAGTCCCAGCTACTCAGGAGGCTGAGGCAGGAGGATCACTTGAGGTTGCATTGAGCTCTGCAGTGAGTTCTGATGATGCCATTGCACCCTAGCCCCAGTGACAGAGTGAGAACCTGTCTAAAAAAAGAAAGAAAGAAAAAAAAAGAACTCTTAATAGAACCGGTCTGAGAAGAAAGTAGTTTGGGCAGAAGCTTCCGCCAATGTTCAGCCAAACAGGCTGCTAAGGAGGGTGCTCACACCCTCATATAAGGCTTCTGAAGGAAATGCTGAAACTGATCCTGAGGGGCCTGACAAAGATTCTCTCCTTGACCAAACTCCAGCCAGGCTCTGCTGAGCCCTCTTCTCGAGCAGGCCTCAGCCTTGGCCTATAAAGACTGAACAAACATGAACATAGTTTCTAACAGCTCAAGGCCACATCCCTAAGATGACCTTAGCCCCCTTTAAAGTGTCTGCTTAAGAAATTCAAGGCTGCCAAAAGAATTTACTGTTTGTTCTGACCAATACCTAAAGGTAGGACCCTGTTCCCCAGTCTCCATGGGAGGGTAGGAGCCTAACTTCAATACGGTCCAGTTAGCAAACAAACCAGATGGGTTTCACATGGACCAACACCCCCTTCCCGCTTTTTGTAGTTTTCCCTTTCCCTGACTCAGCTGAGCTCCCCACTCAGCCTTCCCTCTGTTCCCTCATTATCCCTTTAAATGCTCAGCCACCTACATACGAATCACCATTCAGTTCAGGTCACTGTGGACTCTACCCTGTTGCAATAGTATTAACACGTTAACTGATTAAAATCTGTCCTTACTGCATTAACTAGTATCCATATTTGTTTACCTTTGACAGGTCCTTCTGGCTTAGTGTAACTTTGAACACCTGGGCACCCCCTGATGCAGCCTTAACACCAACTAGAGGAAGAATCATCCTGAGGTAAGGTCAGCCCAAGACCCCCTAGTACTGCCGTTCCCAATTCCCACTACAGGTCCATCCGTGGCCTGTTAGCAACCAGGGCGCACTCCAGGAGGTGAGCAGTGGGTGAGCGAAAGAAGCCTCATCTGTATTTACAGCTGCTCCCCGTCGCTGGAATGACCACCTGAGCCCCGCCACCTCCATGGAAAAACTGTCTTCCATGAAACCAGTTCCTGGTGCCAAAAAGGTTAGGGACTGCTGCCCTAGTACATGGCAGAAAACTGCAAGGGCAGGACTCCTCCCACACCTGCAAAATTATTTTTCTATTTCAGAGTAACAAAGTCTCTGACTATCAAATGGAATGCATATCCTTGCTTAACATAGGTATTTAGCTATATTAAGGGTGGGGCCAAGAAAAGGTAAAAGACTAAAATATATTCAACTTACATCTATTTTCTCTGCATCTATTAAGCACTCACTAGATGCTAAACATTGTGCAAGGTGCTTTCAAATACACTCTCTAACAGAGGGGAGATAGAAAGAACTTTTACCAGTGATTTCTTTGTGCACTGTGTTGGACAGTTAACAAATCAGAGTACTGAGGTTAATCACATTCTCCAGGGTCTACTAAGCAGCAGAGGGTGTACCTAAACCCAGAACTATCTGATTTTCTTACACCACTGTGCCATATTAACGGAATGCAATGATTACCCAGGACATGAAATGACTTTGGAAGATTGCAGATTTCAGTTATTCCAGGAACTCTTCATCCCCTTGGTTCCAACTCATTAAATGGCTACATGAAAATGTTGCATTATTCAAATATACTGCATTAATATGGTCCTAATAAAGGATGAAGAAGGAAAGCTAAATTATGTAGTACTACATTGTTAAATTTAAACACAAACAGAAGATTTATCACTTTTTCCAAACAAAATTAGTTTGCCATATCAGCTAAGTGTATACTCTTCTAAAATTATTTGCCATGTACTTTTTAACATATTGACTGCCACACTAGAAAAAAGTTTTTTTTTTCCTTGGGGCCCCAGTGTGTCATTGCAATAGAATAAAAACTTTGAAAACTAAACAATCCTTTCTAATTTAATGAAAATTTTGTAATTTTGTTTTGTTTTCTGTACGTGAGTTCTATGCAATTAAATTGTCGATATTAATTGTAACAATAAGAACATCAACAAGATTTTTCATGAACCAACTGCACGGTTTTTCCCAGGGGACCACCCATCACATAACATGTATGGTACGGCATGGCAGCGTGAGTTGCCTGCACACTACCAGGGTAAAGAGACGTATGAGTTACATGTGCTTCATGAGGCCCCAAGCTCAAAACTATGTACATTAAATACAACTCACGTAGTTCATGTGTTAAAAATCCACTCTCCAGTGGTTACATACATTGTAAATATCGCTTCTCCTTAAAATACTAAGTTTATAGGATTATGCCCAACTTCAGAAAGACATACTGAATTTAATCTCTCTCACTTAGAACAACTTTATCAAATATGCTGTGCAGACAGACTACATGGGGTTTTTTTTCCACTCCACTAGCCACCTTGAAGTTATTCTCAGACCAGCTACTCAACCTGCTGGAATAGGCTAAAGTTATTTTTATCAATTCTTTTCATCAAAAGATAAAGGAGACTGCTGTGTAAGTTAAAATATATGTAAAAGACCGGAAATATGCACTCATTATATATTTTGGAGTAAATGCCACTAGCTGTTCCCGAAAATATTTCACTACTAAAACAAGAAGCCAAAGGGCTCAATTTACCATGAAAGCCTTCAGCTGATATATTATAAAATTTACTTTTTATAGCAAATAAAAATCACTCTTCAGCCTTGTTTCAAGATACCTTAGTAACCAGCTCTATTTGTTTTTCCTCTGTAGATCTCAATGATTTTACTGAAATACACGGCTGCAATGAATCTGGCCAGATCATCTTGGCTATAAACGCTGTCTCCTCCCAATGCCACCCTCAAACCCCATCTTATTAAAATCTAACAACTCAAAAGGCCCATAGGAAGCCTCTCATACTCATCTCAGATACAAACACTGAATGCCATCTATATGGAACTGTTCTAAGTCTCTGGTGTTCAGAACACATCTGGTATTCTAACATCTTATTACCCCTGAAAGGCCAAAATTGCTGGTAACACATAAAACCTAAATCTACAACATAAAAAAAGCAGGAGAAATCACTTAGTCATGCTTTCCACTGTTGCCTTAGTTTGTTTTGTGCTGCTATCACAAAATAGCATCGGGTAATTTACAAAGCAATTATTTTCTCACAGTTCTGCAGGGTGGGAAGTCCAAGATCAAGGCACTGGGAAGTTTGGTTGTCTGGTGAGGGCAGCACTCTGCTTCCAAGATGACACCTCATTGCTGTATCCTCCGGAAGGGAGGAATGTTGTGTCCTCATGCGGTAAAAGGCAAAAGGGCAAACCAGCGAAGTGCTGCATGATGCCTTTTATACGAGGACTTTAGTCTCACTCAGAAGGGAGGAGCCCTCATGGCTAATCACCTCTTAAAGGCCCTACCTCTTAATAGCATCATATTGGCAACACCTGAATTTTGGAGGCGATACATGCAAACCATAGCACCTGTGAAAACCAATGTTCATTTAAGGCAACCCGCCCTCACATTTTAATACCATCATATTGGCAACACCTGAATTTTGGGAGGGGACCACATGAAACCACAGCACCTGTGAAAACCAATGTTCACTTAAGGCAACCCTCCCCCAAATTTTAATATCATATTGGCAACACCTGAATTCTTGGAGTGAACACATGAAACCATAGCACCTGTGAAAACCAATGTTCATTTAAGGCAACCCAACACCTACCTCCAAGACACAAATACTAGGTTGAATACATGACATCCATGATATCAGGATATAGGTGAGAGTTTTTCTTTAGTAGATATAATATATAGAATGTACAGACTGTCTCACCATATAATTTTCTCACTTTTCTGGTTGAAGTGACTATGAATGACCTACTCCATGTTGCCTTACTTTTCCTAGAAATCTGGGCTCCTTTTCTATATTTTTGCAAACGATTACTATCACCGCTACTTTTTCTTGAGTGCCTACTACAAGGCAGAGACTATTACCAGTAGCTTTATATGAATATTCACAAGGATCCCATGATTATGGTCTGTTTTCTACAGATGGAAAAACTGAAACTTAGAGTAGTTAAGTAACATGCTGAAGTCAATCCGTCAATAACCGAGGCATTTCTCTCTGGCTTCACACACCAATCTCTTAACAAATATACTTTCAAGAGGTAGTTAAATTTACCTTCTCAAATTGAAAGATCATTTATTATGGTAATTGGAGCACCATTTTAATATGTTTAATAAAAGCTTTTTAAAAGGTAGAAATACTAATACCTCTTTTGACCTAACACAAAATAAAACCATAGATGCTTTTACTGAAGATAAAAAAGAGCAAAATTCACAAGATGTACAGTCCTTCATTTGTTTGTGGAATCAAAATTCAGTAGATACACAAGGCAGAGCTTGGGCTGCTCTATGAAATGTCACTAACAATATGCCTCAATTTAATTCCCCCAACACAAACCCTTTTTTCTGTGTGAGTGGGTAGATGGAGGGGACTAGGGGAAATATGCATCATTTATACCTTTGGAGAACAAAAGATGAACCACATTCCAATGACAAGCCATAAATAGAGAGAGGACAAAGGCTGGGAGGAGGAGTTAGAAAGAAGGAGCGTGCCCCAGGAGTCTACACTAGCTGAACAAATTGCAGGCCTGTTCCCTGTCCCACACGCTGGCTGAGGCCAGCAAGCTGCCCCAGGACCAAATCACATGTGCCCTCTTCTCACACATCAACAGACCCTGTGCAAATAAGAGAACAACCACGAGTGAGTGACTGGAGCACCCTGGAGCCATCAAATTGTAAAGAAGGTTTTCCATCAGAAAGCTGAAAATCAAATATGTGAGGTTTACATTGTGGGTACAAAGCAGCTGACCACTGAATAACTTCCCTAGAGATCAAGGAAGCATAAAAGTTAAGTCATTTTCCCAAGTCTCATATACAGTAGATAAGCCTATTAAGAACATTGTAAGCTATGCTAATTGGTTCAGAGATTATATATCTCTTTTGTTTGTTCCAGCCTGAGCCTTCACATGCTGCAGTGAATTGGGGAGAAAGACAGTGTAATAAATCTATCTGAAACAAAACAGCATTAGGGTTTGAAAGATGCTAATGAGCTCCAGTGTTCCAACTTGAAAACTCCCCTTCCCGCCCCCACACCATATTACTAACTCCTAAGTCATTTCTAACAAACACAGGAAGAAGGCGTTTAATAATTCTTCAAATCCTCATGCTCTTAATGCATAATTACAACTTATACTTTTAAAGTTAAATCAAGTGTCCTTTAAGATGGTAACACTAATTTAGTCATTTAGAATGAAAGCATGTTCTTCTGCCTACAAAATATTAGAGATAAATTATATTTGCATCATGGCACTGGAAAACTAAATCAACATTAATTAAATAATGCTGTTTAGAACTTACTACTTTCAGAATAAATCTGTACCCAAATTTAGATCTGAAGATGTATTTTAATTTAAAAAAATAAACACAATTGCTTTCTTATCCTGGGATAAAGATTAAATGAGACATGTAAATAAAAGCAGTACAAAATATGCAAAGTCCTTTACAAATGCTAAATACTATTTTGAGACTTTAAGAATCCAAGACCCAGAAGGTGAAAGAGAGAAGAGTCTAAAAAAACGAAAATAACGTTCTGTCTTTTGCATCACCGGGAGTTAGATTTATTTACACAAATATTTAGGTAGTGAAAACTCTGTGGAAAAGATTCAGAATAAGTAGCCACACTGCTATTGTGTCATTGAACAAGGGATGGATATATGTATTTGCATGTGTGTATCCATTCTATCAAAAGGTGCCCTGCCAACGTAAAGATAAACACTTTAAGAAACCTCAAAGGAATTACAATGCCTATATAACATATTAATTTCATTTGGCAAAAATTAATCATGTTTTGTGGTCTGATTTAGATCTTCAGCAGATTTTAATTTGCCTTCATTAAACTTGAATTGTAGACATACTACGTGACAGGCACTTGTATAGCTTCAGAAAATCAAAATAAATAGAAGACTATTCATCTCCAGAATTTCTATCATGTGAGAAGAACATATAAAGAAACACTGAGTGGGGGAGGAAATGGGAAGTGAATGCCCAATAGACACGGGGTCTCCTTTGCAGGTATTGAGATGTTTTGGAACTTGATAGAGGACATAGTTGCTCAACATTGTGAATCTGAATGTCACTGAGTTGTACACTTTAAAATAGTAAATTTTAAGTTATTGTGCCTCTCACCTCAAGAAAAATTGTACAGAGCACCTTGCTTTCTGTCTTTACAATGACACTAATGTAGCATTAACCCCATTTTCAGACAAGAAAAGCCAGGCTAAACGTGGACACACATCTGGTAAATGACAGCAGACAGATTTTAACTCAAACCTCTTCAAACTCTTTTACCATACTTTGCTGCTTCTTACTTCTGTAGGCATTCACCAAGCAGGTAGGTAAGAAAGAACACTCTTGATCAAGTCAGAACAGCTTAGCAAAGTGCAGGGTATGGAAGCATCTGTCTTGTTCTGAAAATGAAACGAAGCTTTGAACAGTGACAGTTGGGACAGGAGAGGAATGAAGAAAAAGCCTAGAGCAGTGGCTAAGGAGGCAGCAGCCTGCCAAAGGCCCTGCAAGCCTGGTAAGGAGTGCGGACTCTGTCCCGTCACCTTCAGCAGCAGTTCTCAGACTGTAGTGTATATCAGGAAGGCGTCACAAAACACAGATTTCTGATTCACTTGTTCTAGGGTGGAGTATGAGAATCTGCATTATTAATAAGTTCCCAGGAATGTTAATGCTGCTGGTGTAGAGACTATAACTCTGCCCTATAAAATAATCAAAGATCAATGTATATATAAAAAATATAAAACATTTTATTTAAGACTGGTAGCAGAGATTAGAGAAGAGGTTATTGCAATGTCCAAAGTAAAAAACAATTGACAACTTGAACTAGGAAAACAAAAGGGTTCGGAGGTAGAGAGAATCATGACCTATAGCTGTATCAGTAAAAATAAAACACCCTAACAACGTGGAAAGCTAAAAAGCTCAAGAATTGGAATTACACGGTATGGGAATAGTATTTTTCTTAAGTTACTAATTAGGTACTAATTAAAGGGGAAATCATGTAGAAAGAATAGTCAAAGATGAGACAGGGTTTCGTAAGTTATGGAACAAATGGTTAAATTAAAACAGGCATGTCTAATTATGTCTATTCTCAGACATAAGAATCAGACTTATTACTAACACAAGTAGGAGCTCTCCTCTTTACCATAAGAAAAGTGGTACAAAAGCTTTTCCTCCAGTAAATATCAACTTCAGAAGGGAAGGGATTTAGTAACTATACCGCAGGATAACTTTGCTAGGACTATAAAGCTTCTCTACAATAGAGGCACATGTCTCCTCCTAAAAGTGCTTTCTAATTAGAAAAATCTAATAATATGTTAGTTTCTATCACTGAATGTGCCTAAAACTGGGGAAGAATATTACTGTATTATTGAAGTTTAAAACATATACTCTGGAACAGGACAAAGCACACTCCGGGTGATCAGTGTATTGGGCTGGATTTATAGAGAGCCTTCCAGAGAGGAGCATCCAGTCCTCCACTACAGAAGCCCAGAGACCAGGCTCAAGGGTGACGGGGTCCATATCATCCCAGTGGTATGGGTAAGCTCATTCAATCACTCTCCTTAACAGGTCAAGTAGCAATACAGCACCCCAGCAATTATTAAATTCTTTTCAAATATACTCAAAAAGAAGGGAGAAAGGCAGGGAGGTAAGGAAAAGAAGAGAATTCACAAGAGGAAAAAAAATGCTATCAAATGATATTTCCGAACCAAAGTAAAACAAACTACTGGCATTAGAGAAGTTTCAAATACTGAGTCTTTCCAACAGGAACAATGAACTACAGCCACAGAGAGAATCAATTCCTATAGTCCCAACCCATCCCCCACAATAACAACAGAACCCAGGTCAAAGCCCTGAGCTCAGCATTTACCCCCCAAGCCTCTGGCCCTGACAGCACAGCCTTACGCATTTTACACATCTTTACTGAGAAGTTTCCACCTCTGTAAAAAGAAAGATAATATTAATAATATTTGCCTTGCCTACTTCACAGGTTAGATATGAAGAACAAATCGAATACAACGTAGCAAAGATGAAAGCATAAAGTATAACAAACTCTTATTTTATGTATTTCTACCATGATCTTACAACAGATTCAAGGTTACATTCAAAGAGGGGAAGATGAGTCAAATGCCCATCAGTTAGAATTCTTTCTATTGTATTAACAGCACAAGTTTCTATAGATTCCCAGGCTTAGCTGATCACACTGTTTCACGAACCACAGTTGTTTGCATATCCCTGGCTTAGTCAATATTTCTTTATAATTTTAAATCAGGGGAGGTATTTTTACTTTAAATTAATATTGTTCATACTATATACAAACTTTAAGGAATCTGTCCATTGTTCATGTTGCCAATTCATCATAGCAATATTTATTCATAGAGTCTATGTGTCCCTGTGTCCGCTTTTCTATTTTAAATGTTTCCTTCACATGTTTATTGTAGCACAATTCACAATGGCAAACATGTGAAATCAACCTAAGTGCCCAACAATTCATGAGTGGATTGACAAAATGTGGTGTGTGTGTGTGTGTGTGTATATATATATATATATATATATCAATCAATCATAGAGTACTACTAATTCATAAAAAGAAATGAATTAATGTCTTTTGCAGCAATTTGGATAAAACTAGAAACCATTATCCTAAGTGAAGTATCTCCAGAATGGAAAAATAAACACCATATGTACTCTATAATACTTTGAAACTAATCAATGAGCACACATGGGCACAGAGAGAAGTAAAAGTCATTGGAAATCAAGAAAGAGGGAGGGGGGAGAAGGGTAGGGGTAAAAACCTTCCTAACAGGTACAATGAACACTATTCAGGTGATGGGCACACTAATAGCCTTGACTTAAGCATTACAAAAACTATCCATGTAACAAAAACATTTCTACCCCCTTAGTATTTTGAAACTCAAAGAAAAATGTTTCTTAACCATTATACTTGTTAATAGCCTCTATAATTCAGCAATATGCACAAATATAGAGCCCAGAGGTTGCAATTTTTTTTCCCTGACAGGGTTTATGATGGTCCTGATTGCTTGGCAAAGCCCCACTTCCTACACCTGCCACTCACAAGATTAGAAAACCCATTTAACTTTGTTTATCCCACATTTCAGAAGCTAATTGCAAAAAGACAAAAAGAATGAATCTGAAGACTTGAGGAAGCCATTTGACAAAAGGAAACACGTTACCACCTCAAAGGAGCATCCCTAAGTGAGTTAGGAACACCCGGTGACAGACAAAAAGTAGGTGGGTGACAAGCTTTCCTTTAAAAGTCATTTCAGAACTTCTTAGTTCTAAAAGTGCAGGTAGAGAAAAACTGCAGGGGTTTAGAAGTTCAGTAATTTGGAAAGAAGGGACACAGAATAGGCCAAGAACCTAAGAGTAGGTAAATCCCTAAGGTGAGCACAAGGCGATGTTAAGGACATCATTACAACATATTAATACACTCTCCAGAGATGATGAAGTGACAGCTGGAAAACATAGGGCCATTAGTTCCTGAACATGAAAGGGGTCTAGGAAGGTTGTGAGGAAGAGAAAGGTAAGCAATCTAAGCTAGGTGTGCAGGTGGCAGGGCAGGCGATAGGGGGATGTGGTCAAGGGCCGAAGGTCAGGACCAATAAAAACAGAGAGAAAAAAACCACAACAGCAAGAACTCAAGGTTAGGAACTTTTCCGGATCGGGAGCAAGCTAGGAGTTTATGACCAAAGATAACCTTTACCTAATTAATACAGTAAAACTCACACCCCCTAGCACCATGACAGTTCCAGAGCCAGACATACAAGGACAAAAGATAGGACAATACATGACTCTGGGAATCTCCACCCACTGCCCCCAAAATGCATGAATATTCCATCCCCAGCTTAACATATTATTAGGGAATAGCATAAAGGACAGACTCTAACCCTGGGGTGACACTGTTCCTTATGGGAGCAGTCCACTCTCTACTGAACTTGAGAGTGTACTATACTTTCTCTACTCTATCTTTAAGCTCAGAGTTGTCTCCACGCACAGGGACAGACCTGTTCCTCTCTCTGGAACTTACTTTTGCTTTGCAATAAAAGCTGTTTTTGTGGAAGTGCTTCGCATCTGTCGTCACTCCATCGCTCCGGCCCTGCTTGCGATTCTTCCAAGCAAGGAGCCAAAGAACCAGGAAAACTCTTCCTAACCACACCTGACAGTAACTTTTTTTCGCATCATACTAGGAAGATTGCAACTAAAGAAACTGTAAAAAGGGTAAAGAGACTACACAAAATACTAATGGGGGGACTGCATAGGGGAGAAGGGACCTATTTAAAATGCCAGCATTTGCCAATCCACTACCCAAGCAACACCGCTGTGCTCTTATGGCTGTTCCTAGGCTACCAAATGTTGCAGTAAAAATTTAAAAATTATGTACCCATGAGAATTCAGTAAATTGGTGCCATCTAACCTCAATTTCGCTCCTAGTGACAGATAGAGACATGGATGTAAGAATATTGAATATTTCCTCTGAATTTGTACGAAAATACTTATTTTCCATTAATCCAAATATCTTTACAAAAGGTCACAAGCAGTACAGGCATATCACCTCTATACTCAAATATTATTGCTATAATAAACTTGCCTCTAAAATAAAAGGCACTCTACATAAAAAATGCCTAGAAAACCTTACATAATAAAATATTTTTATCAAATCATATTTAAAATATACTATTAGATCTGACTTTTTTTTTTTCTTAAGGCAAACAGACTTTTTATGAAGAAATCATTTAAACATTGTCAGAACACTGGAAAGTCTACTCCTATCTCACACCAAAATACCGCTTTTGGAAACCACATTATTACTTTCTTAAAATAGGACATACATTGTAAAGATGGAGCAAGGAAAGAAAAATTTTTCCCACCGTTCATCTAAGGACATTTAACTTCCAGTATCTGTTTTTAATCAGCTAAGAAAATTATAAAAACACAAATCCATACTGACATTATAAAATGAAATAGGTCAAAGATAATTGTGAGGTGTAAAGACTTTAAGAAGTAAATTTAACTTAAGCAACTGTCTGAAAAAGTTCAGCAACTACTTCAGGGAAAAATGTTTAAGTTCATTTACATATAAATTAATTCTGTATTATTGGAAACCTTTAAACATTATAAACAATTCCTTAAGTATCCCCTTTCCAACACTGAAAGAGTTAAAATAGCAAACAAGCTATTCCACACATAAAATGGAATTCAGAAAATAAGTCCAATAATATTTCATAAATAATGTTCCCTAGCCAACTCATTCTACTCACACCATCTAAAATTAACTCTGGCAAGAAAAGACATGAAATGTAGAAAATGACAAAAACTGCTTTGCCTAGTAAATAGTGAAAATATAAATATGAAAAAGATTTTTTACCAGTTCCCATTGGGTATGATAATGAAAAAGTACAACCCCAGCCTCCAACCAAAACATCATATTTCTTAGAAACAACTTGATAAAGCTCACTGAACAAACAAAACAGTATTAGAGCTAAACCAAACAGTACTGTTACAGAGGCTTCTACATTATGATAAAAGACAAAACAAATTAAGCACTTTTCATTTTCTCTAGCTTGTAATAAGAAAATTGGTATGCGTGAGGAATTCATTTTAAAATGCTATATACATAAATCAACTATGGCATAACAGAAGAGTAAAAATGTTCTTAGAAAGGAAAAAACATATATAGCAAGATTCCTAGGATTTGAAGTTGTTACTACTTCAAGGAACTTACTAGTAAAGACTGGCCGGGCGCGGTGGCTCACGCCTGTAATCCTAGCTCTCTGGGAGGCCAAGGTGGGCAGATCGCTCGAGCTCAGGAGTTCGAAACCAGCCTGAGCAAGAGCGAGACCCCATCTCTACTATAAATAGAAAGCAATTAATTGGCCAACTAAAAATATATAGAAAAAATGAGCCGGGCATGGTGGCGCATGCCTGTAGTCCCAGCTACTCGGGAGGCTGAGGCAGGAGGATTGCTCAAGCCCAGGAGTTTGAGGTTGCTGTGAGCTAGGCTGACGCCACGGCACTCACTCTAGCCCGGGCAACAGAGTGAGACTTTGTCTCAAAAAAAAAAAAAAAGGAACTTACTAGTAAAGACTAAGGAAAATTTCTCATTAAGAGCCTGAAGGGGCTAGAGACACTCTACTGAAAGACACCAGGCCCAGATCACTGTTGAGACAAAGGGAAGAAGTACCAGTGTTCTAACCAAGGACTCCCTGTAAACAAGAGTCTGCAAAGTAAACCTTGCAGCTGTCCCCAACCTTTTTGGCACCAGGGACCATTTTCATGGAAGAAAATTTTTCCACAGACCGGGGTGGGGGTAAGGAAGTGATGGTTTTGGGATGATTCACACATCGCATTTATTGTGCACTTTATTTCTATTATTATTACACTGTATTATATAATGAAATAATTAGACAACTCACCATGGGTTAGGGACCCCTGCTTTAAAAGATAATTCATCACTGTTACTTCAAAATAATGGCAGATGCTCATTTTCTTACCCCAAATTTAACCAAAGATCTTTTCTCTTTATCAAAAATACCAACTGGAGAAAATAATTCTCAAAGTACAAATTGGAGGAAATTAAGTCAGCAGCACTGATCTCTATGTCAACATTAATAAAATGACTGCAACAAAAGAAATCAAATAATCGCCATTACACTTTTCTGGGCGATATATAATGGACTATACCTTGTGATCCCTTTCCATTATTATCTGATATCGTTATTTAAATTGAGGAGGGGTAATCATTTATCTTTCAAGGGATATATGTCAGTCAATTTCTCAAGTAGATTTTATAATAATTCTTTTGAAGAAGGAAGCTAGAAGGTAAGATGTTTCTTTGTATTTTTCCTAGTACTTTATACACATGTACATAAATAGTAGATGATCTGATCTATTGCTTCTTAATAGAAAGGAAATGAAACCTCAGCAAACAGAACACAGGAAAACCAAGAAAAGAAAGATACATAACATAATACATAACAAAATATAATCAGGTCATCAGGGCAGGTTAACTTTCTAAAAAGGTAAATTCTCACATTCTATGCCAGAAGAACATGCCCTGGTTTATTTTGTTTTGTTTTGGGTGGGGGGCATTTGTTTGCTTGTTTGTTTTGGATTCAATGTTTGTTTTGGAAATCAATGATACTCTGAAAGCTCCAGGGCAGAATTATGTAATAAAGCCGATGTTATTCACTAAGGAAATTAATATGCTGTTAACTCCAGCTGAAAATACGTTGGAAAAAATAAAAACCAAAAACCAAAATAATGAAGCATGGAATTGCCCCGACAAAAAACTAATCCCACATTTCTTAACCACTTTCGGACTTCAAGATGGAGTCAAAAGGAAGTCAGCCTTCACCTATAGCTAGAGCAATCCTTAAGAGGACTGAAGAAAGAGAAAGCCTAGAAATGTTGCTTCTTTCAATGTCCGTAACTTCAGCTCAGCCACTGGCAGTAAAGCAGGAAATCACTGACCAGTATCAAAACTGCATCTCTTTATTTCCTGACAAGGTAGGAAGAAACACCAATGTATCAAGCCATTGGGAGCACAGCAATTAAGTGAGACCTAACTCTCAACTCCATCAAGGAGATATGCTTAACCATAACATACCATGTCAATTTTGCATACCCTTTCCACTTACCCAATATGCAGGTTTTCCTACAACACAGCCCATCTTCTCCAGGATACAATCCCCTAAGCCAGTGCCTTTTAAAGGGGCTTTCCACACCCCAAAGAAGTAGAGTTGGCACAAGATAATCAACTAGGGTATGGGAGAAATATACTGGAACTTCTATTTCTATGTCATTATTTTGGTTTCCATTTTTTGTAGGCTTATAATATATAAAATATACTACTACAGAATTATATGCATATATATTTTTAAATATTTATATAGTATACATATGTCTTCAAATGTTTTGAAATGATGAAGTGAATTGGTTGAAAAATTTTTAAAAATGAGAAATACTACTCCAGTGAACACACAAGCCCACTTTACAATCAGAATTCTCATCATCCTTGTGTGTTGCACTCAACAACGTGCAGAGAATTGTTATAAACATTCTCGTGTATCACAACCTTGTGACATAGCAGGTAGAGGACGTGCAATCCAAGGTTTGTGACAATCAAGGAAACCAAGACTGGGAGAGAACCATTTGAGGCTAATTGCTGCTTGGATCCTCCTCCCCAGCCTCCCCCACTGCTTCTCCATTCATTTCTTCATCTAATTTGCTAAAGAAGCTTATGGCCTTGAGACCAACATCATCCCCCCACACCATCCTTCCAGTGGTGGAGAAAACCAGTGAGATAAAACCTTCATGAAATGTCAACTTGGTAGGGAGCCCTTTTCCCTCAGATTTTCACAACCGCATAACCATTCTTCAGCCAGATTAAAAACCCAGATGAAATCATAGGTGTGAGTTCTCCACTTAGAAGAATGTGAATTTAAGTATATCAGTGACCTGCTAGAGAAAAAAATCCACAATCAGAATTCTTTAGGTGAGACACATTTCTACTCACTGGGCTACAAATACACTAGCATCAGATTAATGGCAATGAAAGAGGAGTTTTGCCTCCTTCCAACTCCTTGTTTGTATCTGAGAGGGAGACAAGCCTGAGGAACAAGAGTAAAGGGAGGATCCTTAGGACGGCGTAGAACCACTGGGAGGCTGTCTGTCTGTCTGTCTCTCTCTCACTTACTCACTTACACACAAATATACCCATATACCCACTTTTTATAAAAACAGTTGCAAAAAATTATTTAAAGGCTAAAAACCTACCCAATAACAACAACAACAATGCCAAAATAGGTTTATCTTCTAATGCTATGAATTGTTCTAAGGACTTCTATTTAAATGGCCTGCCTTACTTGCTTTTTAGTACCTATTAATTTCCCCCCAAGTCCAGGAAATTATTCAAAACCATTTAACATCCAAGCTCATTTGCCCTTAATTGAAGCATTTCTAATCAAAAATTATAATGTACCCTGTTTTCCTTGTAAAAGAAACTGCATAAACAAGTTTATCAAGCAAAGTGGCCTGTCAACATTAGATTTATTATGCCCATGAAAGATCAAACGAAGGCATTTCCCTCTGTAAACTCCCCATACTCTTTCTGTGCAAAGGGAACAGAATGTTTGTTAATTTCATTGCAATAATGTCATGTTATCAAAATTAGGAATAAAGAGACTGCTTAAAAGTAACTCAAAGATACTGTGCATCACACAAGCCTTGAATCCTGATGCTATACATAGCCATCTCCATCATACTTAGTTTAGAAAGGGTACAGAGTATCAATGTCTACAGGACGCAGATTTCTTTACATTGTTCTCCTTTCAGAGACAGCGTGGTTAAGTGACTATGCCCAATGCTGATCTCAAAGATTCTGTTTCAAAATGTGGCTTTGTAACTAGCTCTCTGAAGTGAGCCTGGGTGAGTTCTTTGACTTGCACTAGCTTTGGTTAACACTCCCATAAGATTAGAATGGCAGTCAACAGACAGTATTGGTCAAAGAGGTCTGTTAAATATTCCTGATCCTTCCATTAGCCAAGCACCAGGAGGGCCAGCAAAGCTTTCAGCTGAAATGCAGATAAAATGTCTATTGAATAAAGCCTATAATAAATTCTGGGACTTATATTGACCAAGGTCAGACACATATCATACATGGGGTTCACGGAATTTTTTCCTTTTGTTAATTCAGTTCAATCAAATAGTAAATAACCATACTGTAAATATTTCCTAAACATGGGGCCATTTAAACTTCCCTCTCTTTTTTAGCACTCTTACCATACCTTTATCCAATGTTCACAGTGGGAGGGGAAACTGAGATGATTTTTTTTTTCAGGACCCCTAAAATTAAGGATTAAAGCAATTTCCTAAGGAGCATCCAGCCATCATTAAGAAGCATCAAGGTCACATATTCAGTTCTTCACTGTTTATTTATTTATGTTAACGTTGTGACTGTTACATATTTCTAAATAAATAGAAATGGTAAGAGGCTTTTCTCTGGGGCTGGGGAGTCTTCAATCCTACTAGTTCAGCTTAAGACCACCAATGTGGTCTTTGGAGAGGGCCTTGCTTTCTAAAGCACACAGTTGTAAACAGCAACTGGTTGAAGGCCTAATTAGCATTAAACAGGCCCCAGGAATGAACAGCAAGATGACAAGGGTCACTAAACAAAAGAGGAGGTCAAGCTACCCCAGCCCCACAGGATAATGCCCAAGGTACCCATGCAAATTAGAGAAGCAGCCCAAGCATGTAGAGATGAGCAACAGTATGAAAACCTCCAAGCCTCTTTTTACTCTCCTCTCCAAAAAAAAACAAAGAAACAAAAAAAAAGAGGAAAGAAAAAAAGAGAAAAGAAAACCAAATGGCCTACTTCTTCAGTGCAGCATGATACGTAATTAGTAATCACTTCTGTCCTGGAGAAACAACAAATAAAAGGCAGCTAAGAACACAGCAATGGCAACCAAGAAGCATTACAGAATACAATTAGCATCTGTGTTAAGATGGGCTGCGGTTTTCTCCCACAGCATCCCAATGTTTCCACCACAAAGAGGAAATCTTTACAACCCACTGCCAACTTGTTGATTTTTTTTTTCTGTTGAAAAAAAAATAATAAAGAGCAAACTCCACACACATACTCTATTCAAATGCGACAAAGAACCCTTTTCTTAAAATGTACTATAGGACTGTTGGTTTTTCCATTCTCCTAGCAATAAAAACTCTTCCTTCTGCAAATTACTGCAAGATAATTCCAGAAGTTTGATTTTGAAAAGTTGGAAAGATATATTTTCAGCATTTTGAACCCTATTAACTTTGATCTGATCAACCATAATCCCCTGTCCTGTTTCCATTTGTTTTTCTGTTTGTTTTTAAATCTCCCTTTTGTTCTAATCCAATTTCACAAAAGTTTCAGCCACTCTGAACAAGAAAGGAGTTTATTATATCAGCAACCAAGTTATTCAAGGTTAAAAAATATCTACAATTGCAAAGACAACATTTTTCCAAGATAACTCAAAAAGGAACTGAAGTTTAGAAAACTAAAAATCTAACATTCATTATTCTAGCCCCATTTTCTAAAATAGAAAGTTGTCTTTGTAACAAAAACTTGAGACATAATCCTATTTAAAAAACTTCCTCCACACTAGACTGCAACTTAAAAACAAAAAATGTTTGCAGCCAAAAAGCCCATTAAGTCTACTTTAAGAAAAACAAAATCTTCTAACATGTTGAGAAATCAATAGTATAAAGAGGAAGATAGAACATTTTTATTTAAATATACAGTTACATTTTGTGCCTCATGCATTCTTCAAGATTTGCCTCTGAGAATACAAATACATTTTTACCACAAAACTGAAAGTATTAGCTCAAATTTCTCAAGAGCGAAACATTTTTTAAGTTTATATTTCTAAGAGATTTTTTTAAAGCGCAATTTCTAACCTTTTCCTTTCACTTGACTGTTAAGGACTGTGCAAACCAACTTTATCACTTCTCTTATATGATGTTACTTATGATTTTTATATATTCATACAAGATATAAGTATAATAAAATTTATATTCAATATTCAATAATATCTGTATAACATAAACATTCAACAAAAGAAGTGGTTATTGCTGTGAAAATGAAGCACTAGGTTGGATATTTTAGGAAAATTACCACCAAGCTATCTACTCCATATTTCTCACCAAAGGAAAAAAAAGAATAACGTATTTCATTGCTGTTTGAAGCTGGAGAAAACTATTTTCTTAGAATGATCAGTTGACCTCATTTAATAAGGAAAATGAGCAAGATATTTTAACTCACTATAAGATTATCCAAGGCAGATAAGCAAGCAGCAAGTTTTGCAAAAGATACTTAAGGTAAAGGTTTAAAAAGCAATTGTTGGCAAAAATCTTATACTATACTTTGCTTAATTGCACATTGAGTATAGATGTGCTAAAAGGCAAACAGAAAAGATTGAGAATGGATAATTAGTAAAAATAATCTTTCCTATAATTAAATATTTACAAATCAATGGTACAGAAAGAAAACTACAAAATATCCATCTTTTAAAGGCTACCCCTACTCCTAAAGTAGAAATCTAATTGATGAGTCTCCACTAATGCTAGAACTCACGAGAGTATGACTATTTTAATAGCTATGCTAAATGAAATTGCTAAAAGATCCCATCTATTATCACGTCTTCACTATTCTTGATCACAGTTCAACCTATACTTGCTAGTACATACTTTTTGAATAACAGAGACATTAATCATAAGTTTATCCTGATAGGTTTTACAATGTATAGCTGTGCCCTGAATCCCAAGTTTCTAATTATAGTAAGTGTAAATTACAGCTGAAAGGCTTATCACATGAAACATTCTTATTTGCTATCTTATATGAGTGACTGCACTAGAATGATTTAATATATCCTACTTAATACCTGACATCCCCTGCCTAAATCCTTCAGTACTTTCCAGTAAGCAAACCCATCAGCATCTGGCCCTTGCCAACCTTTCCCACCTCAGCCCCCACCATTAACATCATCACAGTCCAGCACTGTGACCATCTCAAACCTACATTTTCCACCCTGCCAGGATGTCAGGATTCTTTGCCTTTGCATATGTTATGTTCTGTTTAGAATGGCCGCCTTTGCCATACTGTTTGCCCAGAGAGCTAGTCAGCCTTGAAGTGTCAGGCTGTGCAAGAATGCTTAATTGACTGACAACCACAATAAAAAGAACCCTCCAGTTTAATACTTAGCAAGCTTTCTTTCAAACGTTTTCAGAAGGATGAAGCTGAAGAAGAGAGAAGGCTCTGGGCAGACCTATAATGATCAATATTTATATAAATAAGGAATTATTTGCCTCTATGTGCCCATCACATCTCTAGGCATGGCTGGGGAATAAGGAAATAAGATACGATCTCTGCCCTTAAGCTAAGTAGAATATTGTGGGGGAGGTGAGACTACTCTACATTAAATAATTAGTAGACCCTAATAAAATCTGACCAAAAATAAAACATTAGAGTAATAATTATGAATATTTACATAATATTTTACAATTCATACATAGAGTCATCTCCATATAGTACCAAAATTTAATCCTTGTTTCTGGGTTGAGAAGTGATTCATATTATACCCAATTTACTGAAAATTAAATTCAGTCACAAGGTTGCACAACTAGTTCTGGACATGATTTTACAACATTATTTTAACTCATTATCACTTCACTTTCTCTTATTGGTACAGCCCCATAGAGAAAGCAGTCAGAGACAAGGGGGCTTGATATAAGCTTTGAAGAATGTAAAGCATGTGGACAGGCAGAAAGGGAGAAAATAGAAAGTCATGGTGAAAAACAATGGAAACAAAGCATGAACATGAACAATTTAGAAGCCACTGAAAAGACAGATCTGCAAGAGTGAAAAGTTCAGCTGAGGAGTGGGAAATGAAGCCAGTATACAGAGAGATGCAAAGCCAAGATAGGCACTTGGAATAAGATAGTATATAAAAGTTTGCTACTGGCAGTTTCTAAGCAAGGCAACAGCAAATTTAAAGAATTTAAGAAAGACATTTAATACTCTCCAGAATTTTATTGTGAAAACCTCACTAGGATTCAATATAAGTTTAATAGTTTAGCAGCTGGAGAAACTTGGATTTGGACACATAAAAGAGTGGAACATTTTAAATCCTCAGCAAAGATGGTCAACCCCTCCTTCCCTCGCATCCCCCAAGAAAGCATCCTCTAAAGATTTCTTTTAGAAAATAAACAGTGTGGAAAGAAAGAATCCTTATTAGTATATTTCATTTTAATTCCTTTGTTTCATTGACTTGCTGTATCAATAGAAAAGCTTATTTAACCTATCTCAATAACCAACTAGCTTTTGTCTTGATTGCAACAAGAAAGATAACCATAATGTGTGTTTTCCCAGGACAGTCTAGGTTCATGTGTGCTATTCTAGTGCAGTTATTACTCCTTTATTCCCCTTTCACTCTTTAAAAGGGTTCTGGCTTAGAAAACAAATGATAAAGTCATCCTAGCTATAACATACTACAACTAAGATAGCAATTTCAAGGCTATGACCAGAGTCTTCATGTTATAATATTCCAAGCAACACCATTCACAACAAAATCTATTAAAACAGTGCCCCCCTTGAGCTGTGCAACACAGAAACATGGCACCATGTAGATCAAAGTGTGTTGATTGGCTCCTACTTTCAGGGAAGTTTAAGGTATACTTTTTTTATATAGCAATAACAAAAATAAATAAATGGGACTTAATTAAATTAAAAAGCTTATGCACAGCAAAGGAATAATCAACAGAGTAAACAGACAACCTACAGAATGGGAGAAAAATATTCAGATGCAAACTATACATCTGATAAAGGGCTAATATCCAGAATCTACAAAGAACTCCAACAAATCAGCAAGAAAAAGAAAACATTAAAAAGTGGGCAAAAGACATGAACAGAAGTTCTTCAAAAGAAGACAAATGGCCAAACATATGAAAAAATGCTCAACATCATTAATCATCAAGGAAATTAAAATTAAAATCACAATGAGATACCACCTTACTCCTGTCAGAATGATCACTATTAAAAAGCAAATAACAATAGATGCTGGCGTGGATACAGAGAGAAAGCAATGCTTGTACACTGTCGGTGGTACTGCAAATTAGTATATCCTCTATGAAAAACATATGAAGATTCTCAAAGAAATAAAAGTAGATCTACCATTCAATCCAGTAATCCCACCACTGGGTATCTACCCAAAAGAAAAGACATCATTTTATCAAAAAGATACCTGCACCCAAATGTTTAAGGCAGCACAATTCACAATTGCAAAGATATGGAATCAACCCAAGTGCCCATGAATTCATGGGTAAAGAAAATGTGGTGTATATATACGATGGAGTGCTACTCAGACATAAAAAAGGAATAAAATAATGCCTTTTGCAGCAATTTGGATGGAACTGGAGACCATTATCCTAAGTATCTCACGAATGGAAAAAGAAACACCACAGGCACTCACTAATAATTAGGAGCTAAATGATGGGTACCCACAGGCACAAAGATATGTAAAGGACATTGAAAACCCAGAAAGAGGGATGGTGGGAGGAGGGGTAAAAATTTACCTATTCGGTACAGTGAACACTATTCTGGCGATGGCATACTAAAAGCACCAGCTTAAGCATTATACAAGTTATATATGTAACAAAAACATGTGTACCCCCTTAATATTTTGAAATTAAAAAAGAGAGAGAGACAGGATCTTGCTCTGTCACCAGGCTAGAGTGCAGTGGCACAATCATAGCTGACTGCATCCTGAAACTTCTAACTCAAGCGATGCTCCTGCCTCAGCCTTCCTAGTAGTTGGAGTAGCTGAGACTACAAGCACACGTCACCAGGCCCCACTAAACTTTGCTTAGCATGATATACATTTGTTCAGCAGATTTTAGTGACCAAACTAAATCCTTGGCAAGAAATAAAATAAAATGCACAGGTGACCCCAAAGCCAGCACACACCCCGAATGGACACAAGATGCTTACCTACCATTCCCTGGAGACTAGTTACAGTATCACACCACCTAGTAATGCCTAGGAACCATCAGGAAGGCCTATGTTGGCCTTTTCCTCTCTTTAGCCCATGCTATGTTGCGTTTTGCATATATATTTAGGAAAAAATAGACCTAAACATAAAGCAGACACTATCAGAAATGTTAACATGAATACACTAAGATATTCCAAAGACATGTTAGCTAATATTAATATTTATATTAATAAATTAACTTAATAAAATTTGGTTCAAATCAACGGGATACTCTATACATATGCATAGCTGATTTTCTTGGTAAAACCAGAAATTGGGTTTTATGAGTGCACACATAGGCAACCCATGCATGAACATCTTTGAGGGGAAATTATGTTTCCTCTCAAAATGAAAGAACACAATCCTCTCAAAATATGAAAATCTGCCAAGCCCTCAACTAGACACTAAAGAAACTAAAAGATTATTAATGTGTCAGAGAAAAATTCAAATGAAGCATAAAAGGAAAATGGGCTGAATTTTGTCTCCTTCCACTAGATATGAATTGGTACGTTTACTTTCCCTACCACAGTGCTATTGAAAATGGAAGAAATATGAGCGTCATTATATATCACAGGCTTTTATTGCTACTAGAGACTAAGGCTGACCTCAAGCAGAACATTTTTATTCTCCAGTAAAAATATTTTTCTTTTTGAGATTGTGAAAAATTTCAGTGACCATTATTAGTTGCTTAGAACTCCATGTATTTCATGAGGCCTAAAAGCAGCTATAATTACTTTACATGTCCTCTCTTAACTTTCATTTGCACGTTTCACATGGTTTCTTCTCTATAGGCCTCCCTCATGACCGATAGTATTGGAATCTTGTTTCTGTCTTTATTTCAAAAAGACCCTTAAAAATAGGCAGCTTCTGCTTTAACGTTTTCCTTGTGGTTAATGTTTTTATTATTATTATTATTGTTATTAATAGCATAATAAAGCTGGTTTACTGGTGGTATTTTGCTGTCAGTTTTACCAATGGCAAGATCCACAATTGCTCGAAAGTTGAATGGAAATTAAGTCGTTAATTTGTGGCAGAAACAACTTGTTCCTTGGTAGATTTTTCCCTTTATTCCTTTAGAATAGAACACCCAGTTGGGGCTGAGGATATAAATACTCAGAAGACTGTTTCTCAGCCTCCCTGGCAGCTGGTTGTGGCCATGTGATCAAATTGCAGCAAATGAGAGACAGGAGAAGTGATAAACAACAACTTCCGGGTCCTGCCCTTGAAAGATAGTAGGCACCAACACTTCCTCCACCCCCGCACAGCTCAGACTGGACACATGCTGGAAGGTGCGACAGCCACCTAAGACAGGAGATGAATGCCTGGTCTTGAGGAAGGCTCAAAGGAGACCAGAATTTTTATGTGAGACAGAAATATACTTATATTCTATTGGGGCCACTGATATTTTGGTACTTTTTTAAAGCAGCATCAACCTATAGACTGATGAATAAATAAATGCTTCTCTTCATGTCTCTTCATTGTTCATTTCTTAAATAAAATAATAGAGGGAAAAGGTAAAGATATCTTGGATGAGAGAAGTAGTCTTCCTACCCATTGGCAGGGGACTAGTAATTCTAAAGAACGTCCATATCTCACATTTAAAAAATGTATTTACATAGCGTACACCACAATGAGGGATTACTCATTTTGTGTCAACAAGGAAAAAGCTTCCCTAAAATTCTCATCTCAGAAACTGCCAGGAGAAAAAAAAGAAAGAAAGAAAAGGTTACCTCTGCTTTAAGAAAATTTGGGGGAGTCGGGGGGAAGGTCTCCAAGCCACTTTAGGGCTCAAGAATTAATATCCTGGCTAAAAAAACAGCCCTTCTCATTTTGCTGTGGATAAATTACACGCTAGACAAATTTTCTTAGTCCTGAGGACATAAACTACTACCCAGGAAACTCCAACGGTCCAAACAATATTAATTATTTATAACAAATCAACAGATATTTTATCACAAGCTACAATACAATCAAAAGAACACTCGGTTGAGCAGTAATAAATCACTGTCAAGCTTTTGACTACATATAATTGGAAACAAGACTCTAAAACTGCCAAAAAGACATAGACGCTGGTAGTCCCTGGTGACAACCAATATAACTAACTCAGGAATAACTGTAAGGAGAAGAGACGTGGTAGAAAGTTTAGAAGTAGCAAAGCAACATATAATATTTTCACTTGGGCTCAATTTTCCATCAAAAAACCAACATAACATATAAATTTTATGAAGAAAAACTATAAACTACACATTCATCAAAATACCAAACCACGTCTAAAAACAAACAAGAAACACCATCTTTCAAACCTTTGTAAATAAAGAAGTACAAGGACAATTTTCTAAAGTAATTAATAATTATCCTGTCCCTTTCTTTTATACCTAGAAAAGAGACATCTCTCCCCACCCTAACACTGCTTTGCAGTTTGTATCAACAGCTAAATAATTTTACAGATCCTTAACTAAAATAAGCACCCAGCATAGTATTTAAATAGTTGTAAAGTTCTAGAATTTTCTTGGGAAAGTGGCATGATTCGGCATAGCTTTTGGTTCCAAGACAAAGAAAAAGAATAAAATTTATTTTGGGGGTGCTGGGGAAGGCCAGGAGGAGAGATAGGGATTAATTCTGAGAAGTTAACTAGTCACTGTTCGCTTTTACAGAAGTCAAAATTTTTCTATGTCCTGCAATGATGCAAACCACCACCCTATGTTTACCAGTGTTGTTCAGAGAACTTCCTGCGATAATTTACAATTTCTGGTAGGGTAGCCATTAATCACAAGAGTTTACTGGGCTCTTGAAATGTGGTTAGTGTTAAATGAAGATTCAATTCCCTATTTTATTTTAATTAATTTTAATTGTCACATGTGGCTATTGGCTACCATATTAGATAAATCAGTACTGCCACAATCTTTCAAGTTTCCATTCAAAATGCTGTCTCCTCTATGAAGTACTCTCAGATCCTACAGCCTAAGAGTTAAACCTCTCTTCTCCGGCACGCCACAGCAATTTTAATATGCCTACATAGAGAAGTTGCATGGGGTTAGGTCAGCACACAAGGCGAACACTAAGATTACTCTTAGGAATCCCTTAGGGAATAAAAAACAAAAAAAACTAGTAACTCCTAAGTATAGACAGTTTTGCTCCCAAGTTGGAAACAAATTCCTGTTTGTTCAGTTAAATATCACATGCAACAGATTTGCATTTAAGGGTGATAATACAAGAAAAAAAAATCACATCTAAATATCCAACTGACAACAGTAGAGGAAGATGTTATTACTATGAGAGGGGCAAGATAAATGAGACAACCAGCGAGAACAGAAGCTTCACTTGCCTCATATCACACTCATTCTAGTACAAATACCGCACGGTATATAAGCAGAAGCCATGCCTTTCTCTCTCCTTCACCATTGTTCTTCCTTTCTCCATTGCCTACTTTCTTTTATACCTACCTACTTTCTTTCCTGACCCCTTCTTTATCTCTTTGGCTCCCGTCCTAGATATTTCAATTCATGTAAATTAAATATAGGTATGATGGAATTCTACTAAAATAGCACTTATCACTTTCTATTGTTCATGAGTTATTTATGTATAACCTCTGTGTCCTATTCAATTACGTATCTTTGTCTTATATATATAGCAACACAATTTATATTATAGTTGTCAAATGTAAAAGCACTACATTTAAGCTACAACATTATTTGTTCTTATTTATAATAAAATTAAGGACTGGTTTGAAATCAAGGGTACCAAACTGAAAAGCCTTCAGTGACCAAGTAGTTTTAAAAGGGGAGAGGGGGCATGGGCAATATACATAACTGTAATATTTGTACCCCCATAATATGCTGAAATAAATAAATAAATAGATAGATAGATAGATAGATAGATAAAAAAAAATGGGACCCATCCAAGTAATATGGGACAGACATTACCTAGTTCCTGCTAAAGGCACCACATGGTAACATGGGGTTAGAGCTGCCAGCTATTTCCCAGATCTTTCCAGGGTAGCCAGAATCTCAGGTCATTATTTATAACACAATTTATAAATGTTTAACTTATTTAATTAAAAGATCAAAAAGGATACCGAAGGTATCAAACAAATGTGTTCTGGTGAGATATTGCAAAGCCACTGATTTCTGACCTCCGCCCAAATGGATAAGGGCTCTAGGCAAATTCACTTTCTTGCATTCAACAACTCTTTACCTTGCACCCAGTAAGCAATACTTTGGCCATCAAGACATTTGTTATTAATACTTGCTCTGTTAGAACTTGTGTTTTGATAGGGCAAACAAACAATAAACAAGAAAACATGTTAAAAAGATAATTTTAGATACTCATAAAGGTTGTATCTAAAGTAGAGCAATATGATAAAAGAGGGATGGGCTCATTAAGATTAAGTGCTTAGGACAAATCAATCTTTTCCTTGGTTTTTCTTATACAAATGAAAGATAAAATTACCTCAGGTATGGCTCAGGGGTGAGGTCAGCAGTTGTGTCTATTTAACTCCTTTTGAGGATTAACACATCCTCTTATGCATACCTGACTCTATCTCCAGGCCTGGAGAGATGACTCATGGCTGTACTACTAGCATTTTGGGAGACAAAGGCAGGAGGATCTCTTGGGGCCAGTTCAAGACCAACCTGAGCAACACAGCCATACCCTGTGTCTCCAAAAATCAGAAAAATTAGCTGGGCATGGTGGCACACGCCTATAGTCCCAGCCACTCAGGCTGAGGCAGGAGGATCCCTTGACCCCAGGAGTTTGAGGTTGCTGTGAGCTATGATGACGCCACTGCACTCTAACCTGGGCAACAGAGTAAAAAAAAAAAAAAAAACATAGATTCTATCGATTCTATCTAAGAAGGTTACTGAACCTTCACACAGATGAAACAGATGGAAAAATCTTGCTGAACTAAAATAGAGTACTCAGTTCTTCTAATTTTCTTTAACAGAGTAAAACATATCTGAAAATCTGAAACCCTAAATCTTTGAGATACTCTCATAAACAATGGGCCAAGAGCCACCAGAAGCAAATATGTTCATCAAATGCATATGTTTAAGAAATTTAATTGCCTAACCATTTACTACAGTCATATTATATTAAATGGGACACTAAATTTCACAGACTGGAAGGTTTACTATTTCCTAGACAAACTCAAGTAAAAGTCACCATTTGACTTGCAGTTATGCATTTTATTAAGGGTATAATAATAAATTACTCAAGGACACTTAAATTCTAATATGGTTCACATCCACACACAAAATTAAACTCTACAGTAGAGTTTTATATTGCAGGTAAAATATATAATTTTCAATGAAAAGTCACTTAGAATATAGGTATCTTGATTCTTCAGGTTCAAGAGAACTGTATTAAAAGAAAACAAAACTCAGATATCCATAAAAAGTAAGTGTCCTTCATATCACTTCTGATTTTTATATTCCAGAAACTTAGGGAAGATGAGGTTTGAAAATAGTCAACTCCTAGGTCTTTATTATAACCATTTAGTAGTTGCACTCAACCCTTACATCTCTAGTTGCTATTAAAGTAATACTGCCAGATGCTCACAGCCCCTCAGTTGGTCATGCACAGAGAAAAGGAGAGACGTGCTGGATGGGAGAGCTGGGCATTGTGCAGGGCATGTGGCTCAGTCCCTCCCTGGCGCTCTTTGGGATCTTTCTGCCTGCAGAGAGTGTGTTTTTGCTGTGCTCTCTGGGCCACACAGTGGCTACGCAGGCTATGTTCTTAGGAGAGAAGGATTCTGATTGGCCATGCTGCTTGTGATTGGGTGTGGAGGCCTCATTAAGGAAAATGTATCAGCATGCTCAACTGTCTCAATCTACACCACGTTCAAAACAGCTTTATCATGACGAAGCAATATGTGACCTCTATCATTCTAATATCTCTCTCTCACTTGTTTCTGCCCTAAATGAAAAAAAAAAATACTACAGGCTCTCAAAACCCCAACTGTAATGATCAATAAGCATACAACTGTGCAAAAGCCTGCATCAACATAATAAACTAAGGAAGCACACCACCAAGATGCCAGAAGCCTTTAGGAATTTCTCCTGGATACATTACATGTGGAACCTAATTAAAAAAGACACGGAGAGCCTAAAAAACCAGACCCACCACCAGAAAACTACCCAGCATTGTGGGAAGTAAATAAAAGGTGTTTGGCAGAATTCCACTAATTCATCTTAATTTGCAGGGCTGGGAGCTGGAAGTGTGGACAGGCCATGGGAGATGGGACATACACTATTTAGCATAACTCAGAGCAGCTGTCCTGGAAGGCCTAACATTCACACAGCCTCTGTCACATGCAGAAAATCAGGAGTGTTCTAGGGCCTTTTCTTTCTATAAAAAGCTTGAGTATGAGACAGGGGGTTAGGCACAGCCATAGCACAAACCAGGTGCTAAGGTCAAAGCAAAAACACAGACACTCAGTGTGAGGTCTGGCACTACAGATATAACTGCAGAAATACTGACAGCAGACACAAAACTCTTGTGTTAGATTCTGTGCAGCTCCATCTTCCTGTTCGCTTACCCTTTAACTTCTAGAATCTTTAACCTGCATACTGATCTATAGCAACTGGCACTCCAGCACAAATTCTGAGAGAAGAGAAGCTTCATGACAATCCTGCAGCACAAGGAGATAAAAATCCAGTTCTGAATGGACCTCTCCATGGGCAAAGATGAGTTAGCAGCAAAAAATAAAAATAAATAACTTTAAAACACAAAATAATATGGAGAAAAAGATACTTTTAAAAACATTATTTCAGGAGAGGATCAGCTGAGGAAGGAAGAGGATTTAAAGGTAGCTAGGTTTCTTGGAGGAAATGGTTTACTAACATTGAAAATTCAATAGCAGAATTTGAATTCTCATAAGAGGAAATAAACAATAGAATCAATCAGCAGAAAACTTCCTCCATACCGAGGAAAAGACAAAGAAAAATAGACAAAGAAGAAGGAAAAGCCAGGTATGAAGGAACAAGACCAAACAACCTTCAGAGAACCTTGGAAAAGACAAAACTGAAAAAGAGAACATATCAAACATCTGTGAGGAAGAAACTTTCACAGGCTGATGAAAAGCTAATCTGCAGACCAAAAGGACTTGGGACAAAGCAATAGTCAGTAACTGGCAAAATTAATGAAAACTGACCAAAGTCCAGCCATCTCCTAGTTCATCTTTAAAGTATAGGAACTTAAAAGAGAATCTCAAAAGCATCAAGACAGGGAAATTCGAAAGCTACAAAGGTGGGGGGTGACGGGGAATATCAGACTGACTTCAAACTTTGCAGAAGTCAAAAAAATAATATTGTAACTCAAGAATTCATAACTGAAAACAGAACACTGTGACAAGTATGCAAGGGCCCTTATACATTTGTATGTAAAGACAGTACTGATTCACCTACAGAGCCAGTATCAAGATTTTTAAAAAGGCTATAAAAAATCCTGTTATAAAAGAGAATGCAGGAGAGAGAGACAAGATGGCTGACCAGAAACATCAGCTGCCAGATTGTCTCAGAAACAAGGAAAAGTTTTAGATGAAAAAAAGGGGGGGGGGTAATTCTGAGGGAAAAGTACCAGAAATTACCAGAGATTCCACCAGAAGTAGATACAGAGCAGAACAAGAAGGAGCAAGATATTGGCAGAGATCAACCCATAAGAGGCTTGCAGTCTGGCGAAAAGGGTAGGTGGGGTGGTTTGTTTCTCCCCTACCCCCACATCTCTGGCAGTCACCAGGCTCCCGAGCTGCTGGAGAGCCTTTCCACCCTCATGAGCCTACAAGCAGCTGCCACCAGTGAACTGGGAGCTTCTTGAGGAGAAAGCACCAGGCTACCAGCCCCCTTGGGGTCACTTCCAGACACCAGAGATAGAAGCGAAGATAGCAGGCGCCATATTGCTTCTCCACACACTGTGCACTTTTATCTTCCCCAGGGTACTTCAGCTCCTCAGTTCTCATCTCCCTCATTCCCACATAAACATTTCCCAACTCCAGCCCAGATTGCCAATGGATCCTGGGGGATCTGTGTGACCACAGCACCTGGACATTCTGGGCCAGCTGACTTCTGGAAAACAGGAACAGAGATGACCAGTGTGCTAGCTGTCCTCCCTTCAGATTCTTTTCCTTCCCTGCCACTCCCTGCCCCCCACCAACCCACAACTACCAAGAGGGAATATTGAGCCGAGGCTCTCAGAAACAGCTGTTTTCCCTTTGTTGGTGGGTACCCCACACAGAGGTTTCCACAAAGAGTAGGGCTCAAACGTTTCCTTTTAAAGACCTGCAGTAGTTAATGGGTGTTCAGACCGTGAGCTCCCTGCTCACCAGTGCTCCTCAGTGTTATTTGCCTGGCTGATCCATCACAGCAGGACACATCCTGAAGTAGAGGGACATCAAACCTGCTTGAGCACCCCATATGCGAGTTGGGACCTGCATGCTTCTCCCTGACAGGATCAGGGATTGATCTTGGGGGACCTAGGGACAGGCCCACAGACCAGATCCCATACCCCCAGGACTTGATCGTGGTGCCTGTGGTCACGGAAGAGAGATTTGTGAATGAATCTCAGAAGGCGAGGGAGCCCACCTGGGCAGAACTCAGAGAAGAATGAAGTATGAATCTAAGCTGCAGCATATCTGTAAAGCACCCCTTCCTCCACAGGAAGGCCACACTCTCAGTCCAGGGTGAGATTCTGGACATGGAAGCTCCCAGCGTTCAGTGCCATTGCTGGGGACCTTGGCCAGTTTGGGCTCCTGCCTGTCCACAGACGCAAGGTCAGAGAAGAGAAAAACCCACTCCTGATAGCCAGATTGTGAATCTTATACAGCCCTGCCCCCACAAGAAGACTTTCTGGCTTGGTGGGGCACATCAGCCCTTCCTTGGCAGCTATTCCCGCAGACTGGGAGGGATCTGCAACCCCCGCAGAGACAGCTATCTTACAGGCTTTTATGATACATGAGTGCAGACTCACCTGACCCAGCCCTGCCCAGCCTCATTCCCCCACCCACCTCTGCTGTGGTGGAGAATAAGGAATCACCTAGAAGTTCCAGGGCCCCACCCACTACCTGGGGCATTCAAGGGCTTCTTCTGAGGTGCTGGAGATGGTTACAGGTCGTAAAAACAACACTGCAGCTGGTTCTTTCTGGCAAGCACCATGTACTACCAAGTAGGTCAATTTGTATAGCTCTTTACAAAATTTACTCACTCAATCATACAGTGTGTGGTTGATTCTAACACACAAGCATCACCTACTGTCTCAGAGATAAAACTGGGCCTACCAATATAATTCACACTGTTAAGAAGACCACAGAGCTGGGGAAAGAGAAAGGATTTCAAAGATTTCCATTATCCCTCATGAACAAGAGACAGGGAATCTGCCCACACAGAGAGCTCACCACTGCTACAACTTACAAACAACTAGCAACTGAGAAAACTACCACGTTAAGGATATCTATATAGGTAAAGGGAGCAATTCAACAAGAAGACATAACAATCCTAAATATTTCTGTACCCAACTCAGGAACATCCAGATTCACAAAGCAAACCCTACTAGATCGAAACACAGGAATAAACAGTAGTATCATAATTACTGGAGATATCAACACCACACTGACAGAACTGGAAAAAACATACAAGCAGAAAATAAATTAAGGGCCGAGTGCAGTCACTCATACCTGTAATCCTAGTACTCTAGGAGGCCCAGGCGGACAGATCATTTGAGATCAGGAGTTCAAGACCAGCCTGAGCAAGAGCAAGACCCCGTCTCTACCAAAAAA
>VBSM01003169.1:5281901-5326480 GCA_008086735.1 Cheirogaleus medius | reverse complement strand
AAAAAAAAAACAAACCATGTATTCCTCTCAAATAACTTAAAAAACAGAAATCCAGCAATAGTATCAAACTATTTGACAGAGAATATATGTGGAAGGATGGGGAAAAGGAGGGTAGGTGAGAGGCACATACATCCATAAAACCTTTTCTATTGAACAAATGCAAGGGCTGCACCAAAAATCTCTATATTTTGACATTTGAGCATTACCAAAGTTTGTGGAGTAAGCATTATCTCTAAATTGTAAATGAAAAATATCCAAATTAAAGAAGTTTCATGTAGCAAAAAAATAATAAATTAAAATATATAATAAAAGAGAAATGAATGGAGAATCATAGCAGGGTAGAAAATATTAATGTAACGCATTCTTTTTCTATTCAAACAGACAAAAGAAAGAAATATACAGAGAATCTGAATATTATAATTAATATATCTTTCATTGTACTTTTAAAACTAATCATGTATTATAATGGGGGAAAAACACACATTTGAAAAAGAAAAATAATTTATTTATTTACTTTTTTTAAAACTTATTTTAGAATTTTTCTATGTTGCCCAGGCTGGATTCAAAGTCTTGGCTCAAGTGGAACCTCCCACTTCAGCCTCCAGAGAAGCTGAAACTACAAGACATAAAATACATGATAAAATTGATTAATACACCCAAGAGCAAGTGTTAAAAAAGAGAACCCTCTAGAGCAGTTCTCAAAATTTACTGCACTTTTAGATCAGTTGGGGAAATTATTAAAATATACTGGCTCAACTGTGGGCGGTAGTGTACAAGGCTTTCTGCTTTAAACTAGCACCCTAGTGGTTCTGATACCTTACTTATGGTCCAAGAACAACCCTTTGAGAATTTGAGAAAATATTTTACATCCAGCTCTGGGCTTTTAAAGGGAAATAAATAAATTGGAGAACTCAATAATATAAATAAAACACAAACAAAAACATAACAAAGGTTTTTCAAGTTATAAGAAAACATTACCTACTGTTTTATCCTAATAAATTCTAAACACTGAAAGACATGAATGATTCTCTAGGAAAAAAAAATGAGAGATTCAAGAAGAAAAATAAAGCTAAAGAGATCAATACCAACAAAAGCAATAGAACGTTGTCAGTAAAACACCTTTTAAAGAGAATCAGGACAATATGGTTACATAGATAAATTCACACAAACCCAAGGGACAGATACTCCTGTCATAAAAAATGATTCAGGGAACATAAAAGCTTCCCAAATCATTTTATGATGCTAGCATAATCCCAAAAAATACAGCTTAAAAAAAGAAAACTACAGTCCAATCTCACTCATGAATACAGGTACAAAAATAAACTACTTGCAAATAGACTCCAGCAGTATATTAATATATCATAGTGTATTTGTGTTGGTTTTATTCTCCAGTACAATATTCATTTAGTTATAGGAAAATTATTAGCATAATTCTTTACATCAATATGTGAAAGCAAGAACACATGGGTAACTAGACTGATACATATGTTTTTTTGAAATGAAGGCTTTCTGTTAAAGGCAGCAGAGAATGAAATTTACCTTCGCTCTCTCACAAAATCTGACTGAAACATTAATGAAGGGATCTTTTAAAGGGGTTTAAATGCTCAGAGACACTTCATAGAAAGACCACACTTTGTCCTTATCTAGCACCTTTCTATGTCACAGCATTCAATCATCCATTCAAGAAATCTGTATCAAATATTTAGTCTGTGTCAGGCAGTATGTTGAATGTTCTTAGTTTCTCTCCTTCCTCCAGACACAGTATCATCTCACTAAAACCAGTTATATCTTGTTAACATATTCATCATTTTCTCATCCCAGTGATATCACTAGGACTCAAAAAGTATTTGTTTAAAAAAAAAGAAAGAAAGAATAGAATGAAAGAAAAAGAAGAGTCTATTTATTAAAAGAGGATAGTCCAAAAAAGGGATAGATTATCAAATCAGAGTTTTCATTGAACACACGTAAAAATGATCAAGAACTTAATGGGTTTCAGCATCGCTTAGTTCTCACCATACGAGGCTTCTTTGGGGTGAGAACGTGTACTGTCATTTTTACACCAAGGTAAAACACCTTCAGGTCCTGGTTCAGGCTCTGCTGGCCTAGCAGCCCGTGACGGCTTTAGAGCTTAAAAGACTCTTGCTGCTTTGGATCCTAAAATCTTAGAAGTTTCTCTGAGTCTGGGTTTTCAGTGTTGAGGCTTAAAAAGCTTCAAACATCTATCTATTTCCAACATCACCTCAGGGCTGAGCATGCTTCAAATTTAAGCTGGCCCCCTCCTTCTGCCTGTAGGCTGTGCATTTTCTACTGCAGGCTCCCTGGAACATCATAACAAATGTATATTCTTATCTGTGACTACACTCTCCCATTCCTGGGGAGAATACCAATGAACTAAGTTACTGTGTCTCTCCCAGCTTCCTGTTTTTCATCAACTAAAGGCCCCAAAGAAAGAAGATGGTGTTAGCTAAGTGCCTCTTCCTGTGATGACTCTTCCCTAAGCCCAGAAGAGTTGACAAACATCTGCCTGGTGACTGATCACCGGCTGCATTGTTTTGACTTAGTTCCTTCACTACTGTGGTTCCTCCTTCCTACAGCAACCACAGTTAATAGCAAATGAGTCTTACTGCTATCTGCCCTTCCATAGTTGCATTTTTTAGCCTACATCTTATAAAGATTCTAAATCTAGTCTAATAAAAATGTCAAATACAGCAGAGATCCTGAAAATTCAGATTATTGTCCCCTATACACCAGTCTGCTTCAACAAAAATGCCATTTGCATTGTAGGCAATTCTATCCTTCTAGTTTCCCAGTCTAGAAATTCTGTTCTCATTGTTGATTCTCTCTTCTTTATCCCTTATATTTAATCTCTGGGGTCTCATCAAAGGAAATAATGCCTTGAATAACAGGGATGGGGAAAAAGGGTTAAGTGACCACAGCATTTTTCTCAGGAAGAAAAGTGTTTGGTGGTAAGGCTGGCATGAGGTAGGTGGTGAACACCAGGAAGCTTTGGGACAAAATACTTAAGCAGCTCTGCAGTGGAACTGCACGTGCATTTGGGGGAAAGGGAATGAGTGAGTTAGGCAGGAGAAAGATGATGCCCAGCAATGTGGCAGAAGGCTGGTACTTGAGCAGACAGTAAAAAGAAATAACCCATGAACATTTCTCATAGTAGTAATAATAATTGAGGGGCTTTAAAGGCTGAGATTTCAAAGGGTCTGTTTTAAGTTGTTGCTGTGTTATACTGTGAACCCCTCACTTACATCAAACCTTCCTTAAAGTCTGGGCACACAACACTAACATCAGTGAGACTCTTTGAAATAAAGAGGTCACTTCAGCCAAGCAGGGTCTCAAGGGTTAGAAAAGAGACACCATAAGCAGAAGATACAATATATAAGAGACATTAAGACCTTGCCCAAAGCAGAAACTTACAGTAGGCACTGGCTTAGAGAAATGTGAGTTTTCTGCAAACTCCTATGGATGGTAAGGCCACAGGGAATTCCACCATATGTGGGACGAGAATTCAAGCTAATACTTACTTGAATCTCTGTGGATTGGATGGCCATGGCTTGGATTGCATGTAAGTCCCTGATGAAACATCTCCATTCCAAGTGGCACTATACTCATCCCAACCCTCACTGCTCTGCAATTTCTCCTACCTGACCAGCCTTGAGCCTCATAATAACAAACCATTACTGAGCATCGTAACATACCAGGCAGAATGGCAATAACCATGTCGTACCAGTATCTTCTTTAACATTTAGTACAACGCAAAAAAGTACTTCATTCTTTCAGAGGTGAGAAAATGGAGTCTCAGAAGCTAACAAACTTGATTAAGATCACACTGCTGCTGAAGTAGCAAGGATAAAAGCTGAACTCATTACTCTGAGACTAAACCCCACACTCCTTACTGTTCACTCTACCACATTCTCAAGTTAAAATGTCCCTTTCTGTGGGTGAATGCTTAGCTTCTAATTACAAATTTGCCATTGAAAGCTTATGAAAGAAACCTTACGCACAGTGCAAACCAAAGCCCAGGAAGGCATAATTTTAGTAGATGATTTAATATTCTCCTAAAGCTAAGAAAATACAATTCATTGAATAAAAATATGAAAACATATATGCATTTTTCTGGTTTTAGACAATTACTGTAAACAGAAAAACATGGCCAAATGACTGTTAGAAACACTGCTAGGAAGATGCTTAATCACAAAGGTATGTGTAGAAATTCTACTAAATAAGAGCTTCTCAAAAGTGCTGACTACACATTGAAATAAAGATTTTTTAAAAATAGCTCCAACTATTTTCTTTATGTAAGTTAGTTACTTCCCAAATTTACTTGGTTAGTTATTCTAATCCTGAGACTCAACTTTGGACAGAATTAACAGTATGACTTGAATAACCAAGAAATTAAAAATAGAGAAAGTACAAAAGACAGGAAATAATCCAATGGTGCTACCCATTCATAGGGTAATGATTTCAGATATACTGTACTTCTCTAAAAATCAGGTTACTGAGGTAACCTAAAATCTGTTACAGTAATACTGTCTACAGTTAGCTTAAAGGAATACTAAAGGTTTAACCATGTTCACATATATCCAAATCATTTTATACATCAGCTCCTGAGTTTCTAGCCCAGAGGCATTAATCTATCCACGCTGCAACTCAACGGATATTTGCAATATATTTACAGTTTACAAACTAGCCTTTGGGCTGTCATTTATAAAAGGGCATGGCCACTGACTGTTACCAGAGCTTGGAAAACCTGTCAATTATTTTTAACTTTTTATATTTCCAGCTTTTCATAAAGCAAGAGTCAAATGCAGATTTTTAAATTGCTATTATTAAAAGTTTATAATATATCAATCAAGTGCTGGAATTTTGCCCACAGGCATAAGCTAGAACTCCATGCTTATGTATTAATCACATCAGAGAGCTACTAAATGAGATCAAGACCTCAATGTTACAGTGTATTCTCTTCACATAAAAGTGCTTTTGTACCATTCTTGGGAATTTTCCCATAAAGAGCAAAGAAAGCGCCCAAAATTTACAATTAGAATCTTATCTTTTTCTTAAGATAAGTTTTAAACAAGCCATTTGAAGGGGAAAGTTACTTTAAATTCTTATGATAGCTTCTTGGTCCATTTTATGTAATGAAATAAAAGCAAGTTTGGGTATTAAGCAGGGTTCAAGGCATTCTTTTTAAAAGGCTATTGTAATATACACTAGGGTACTGAGACACATTCTCTTGATTTATATGTTCAAAAGATGTGAACTGGATTTGCTTCCAAAAGCAGAGTTCTTCAAACAGTGCTGAGAACAATAATAGCAAGCATTTGCCTTGCAGAGCACTATGTAATTGAGAATAACTTTTCCATATTCTAATTTACTTAAACAGCATATAGCCATGGAGGCAAATCTGATATTATCATCCCTATTTTACCAATGAGGAAACTGGTACTCAAGAGATGAAGGTCATATGAAGCCTGAAAGGTGGAGCACTGTGTGGATGCCAATTCATGACACCCAATCCAGCATGCTTTCCCCATGGCTACCTGCCTCCTACAGTGACACCTTATATTTATATGGTGCTTTGCATTTGTCAGATCAAGTTCATGTCAAATGTTTAACAAATAGGACCTCTCACTGCATAAGTATTTATATCCAAATAACACCTAAACTAACTTAAAATTATTTGATGATACCATTAGGATTTTAATTATTGTTAAAACCAATTCTTATCATAATAGACAATATGATTTGAGTTTAAATTACTATTTGAATTGAAAATAATTATCCCACAGCTTTATTTGAAGATTAGTGGTATTGGTTGCAGGTCATACATCTAACTCTCTACACTACACTTATAAAATGAACACTGTTGTGGATAATTTTACAAAATTTATAATTCAAATTTATCACTCTAGACCTAGGATCTATGCCTAGGAATGGAAATGCACAAAAAGCTTTACAAGTTAATGCCAAACTTTTCTTCAAAGTTTTGTACCAATTTACACTCACACCTGCAATCACATGGATCCACATCAATTCTTGGTAATATGAATAATATTGTAGAATATTATACAGCAGTACAAATGAATAAGAGCTACATACCACAATGAGGATGAATTTTTAAAATATTATATTGAGTTTTTAAAAAGCAAACTACAGAAGGCTTGATGTCATACCATTTTTATAAGGCTCAAACCCAAACATATCTAAATAAAAAATACATAGATGGTAAAACTACCTTTTTATTTCATTATATTTTTTTTAGAGACAGGGTCTCACTCTGTCACCCAGGCTGGAGTGCAGTGGCCCAGCCCCCACTCATTGCAACTTAAAACTCCTGGGCTCAAGGAATCTTCTCACATCAGCCTTCTGAAAAACTACTTTCTAAAAACAGGGGTATAATAAACACATTATTCTAGATAGTTTTTGATGGTACAGACAGAAATACGGGCTATCTCAAAGAAGTACACAGATATTTATATGTTACCTATATTCTTTTTTAAGTATAAAGTAAAATTTATATATATATATATACACACACACATATATATATATATATATATGGTTTTTTGAGATGGGGTCTTGCTGTATTGCCCAGACTGGGATACAGTGGCCTGATCATTGCTCATTATAACCACCCCTTAAACTCCTGGGCTCAAGCAATGGTCCCAGCTCAGCCTCCCCAGTAGTTGAGACTATAGGCACACACCACCACGCCTGGCTAATTTGTTTTTTTATTCTTTGTAATGACAGAGTCTCACTGTTACTCAGGCTGGTCTTGAACTCCTGGCCTCCAGCAATCCTCCTGCCTCTGCCTTACAAACTATAGGAATTACAGCCTCCCAAAGTGCTGGGATTATAGATTTGAGCCTCCTCTCACAGCCGGTATTTATATTTTTAAAGTAATAACAAAACCATATAAATCTTACTTCATACTTAACTTACTATAAAATCTTAAAAAATCACTATTTATGCCAAAATAGTCAAGGGTTTTGATTTCCCTAGAGTCTCGCCTAATCCTTTGATATCTCAATCACACTCCTTTGAAGGGCCTCTCTTGTCATTATCCATGGTGATAACTGCCGGATCCAAATCTGCCATGCCACTGTTTGTCTACAAGTTTATATGTTAGATCTTACTGAACAACTTTCCCCGACTTCATGGAATTCTACATCCTTTGCAAAATGGACAATTTGTGAATTTTGCATTACAAGTGGTTTTGAGATATTCAAAGAAGACAGTAAAAGAATTATGAACACTTGATGCCAAAGAGTGATGGAGATGCCAGTAGCATTAAGCAGGGCAGGGCATACATATAAAGGAGTAATTTGACAAATCATTAATAAATATTTTCTTGTCTTCGAGAGTAATCTCATAACTGCAGGAACTGTGATAATAAGCACTGCACAAGTTGAATACCTAAAGTACATGCAGTGTATTTCCTAACCTATACAGAGCCTCAGATTGCTCAATGATCTAACCAAGAAGAACGTTAATATCTAGTGGCCTGTCAATGTTGCTATATAGATAAGACAGACAAATTATATGAAAAACTCTGTGTAAGCATTCAAGTATATTTAATCATATGTTAATATTTTAAAGAGACTTTATTCATGAGCAAATTGCAAAAGAAAACAACTATACAAATGAAGCAATATTTATTTTGACTTAGAACCAGATGAACAAAGCACAACGACAAATAACAGAGGAATGCTTCACTAAGCATGTCTCAAAGATCGCTGGGGGAGGCGCTCATTTGCTCCCTAATAGATTCCCAGTGGAACTATTAAACTGCAAGCTCTACTACTATGTTGAAAATAGGATCCACTTACTTTCAACTTTATAGGAACATATCTATTAAATAAAGTTAAAGCCATCTACACACTATAAATCACGTCAAAACTGAGACTACTACGGGTTTTTCGTGTGTTTTCTTTTTATCCGTGGAAATCAGAGTTCCATTGCACGAAAACCACCTGGATTAAAAAAATGCAAGAGGCTTAAAGTACTTCTCAAATAGCAATATTTTTATTCTCATCACTGCAGCACTGATTTAAATTTTCTTCACAGGAAGAAAAAGACCTCAGAGGCAAAGGGCTCAGTGAGAGCCATTTGGGTGAATCCTACCGTAGCTGCGTGAGACTTGGAATCACAGCTGCCCATCTGTGTATACAGCCAGTAGGGCCATCACTTCCACCAGGTGGTGGATATTCTCCAAAAATAAGTAAATAAATAAAATAAATGCTGCTAGGCAAAAAAAAAAAAAAACACACAAAAATGCTATCAAAATCCACAAATACCTCCACATTCAACAGAGTTGACTGCTAAATAATTCCCAAAAGGCAAAGCTCCCTAGGTTCTCTATCTATTTGCTTTGTTTATATCCGATCACTGCTCAGGATACTATGCTGACGCTAATTATTCAAAGGCAGGAAGGGGGTCTGTATATTCCTTTGTCCCATGCTGTGATCAAATCTGGAAGCGGTAATACCTGCCAAAGCAGTGAGGCCACATCAGTAAGGTAAAACCCTCAGGCAGCTTTACTGGCAGGATGATGGCTCCCAAGCAAATCTAACCTCTCCATTCCTAAAGAAAATGCATGCTTTCCTTTCAGCTCTTCCACACAGATGATAACAACCCAGCTACTCTGTTAATCAAGGTCTTATCTGTCCTTGGAAGTGTTTCATCTACTTCAAAGTGCTGACGTTCCTACATGGGCAAATTTTAAATCATTATAGATGGGAGAATAATTGGGGGAGGGCAAAGGTTATTTCATTTTATGTTTATATTTTTACATGCTTTTCTGAGTAAATAAAGAGAATATGCTAAGCATCCAACTTAAGAAGTGTGAAAAAGAAAACAGAACAAACCTAAAGGAAAAGGAAACAATAAAGCTATGACTAGACAGTTTAACAGAAATTTTACCAAACATTCAAAGAATAGATAATTCTATTCTTATACAAATTAATTTACAAAATAGAGAAAGAGGAAATGTTTTCTCAATGATGAGCTATTGAAACTTTGACTTCCAAACTAGACAAAGGTATCTGATGTCACTTATGAGCATAGATATGAGTTTTTGTTCCTAGTGTACTGTTTTATACATAGTAATTTATATTTTTATTATGGTTAAAAAAACCACATTTTAATTTTTAAGAAAAGATAACTTCCTAACAACAACAACAACAAAATAAAGCAATGGTACATACACCGAAAGTTAGCTCTGACACTAAACTAGTAAGAGTGTATCTATCAGGTCTATTTCAGTTACAAATCATAGAAACCCAACTCAAACTAGTTTACACAAGAGAGTTCATTGGCTGACATCACTAATCAGGTATTCAGACTAGGTTGCCAGGATTTTGTATCTCCAGCTCCAAGTTCTGCCTTATTCTCAAAAATGACGGTGGCAAGAGAACTACCACCAACACCAGCTATCTTGCTTACTATGGCTAAGAAACCCCAAGGAAAAAAATGTTAAAGTATTATTTCCAATAAATCCAACAAAAATTCCAGGGATTGAGTCTCATTTGACCAATTTTGACTTAAACATCAATTAGTCACTGTGGGCAGCAGATGGGTCTCTTGTCCATTACAGCAAGGGGTGGGGTGTGAGCAGTTCCTGCCCCTCACCTGTGTAGGCAGACAACATAGGAGGAGAGATTTCCCAAAGGAAATTCCAGGCACTATAAAAAGAAAATGGGAATTGAAGATGGAGAGGTACTAACAAGAAATACCCACCACAATCAGTTGCTTCTCAATACCTTGAAAGAAAAAAGAAACATACTGAGCATCTCAACTCACCTGCCAGCCACCTTCTCTGTAATAAGGTTTTCAGCAATCAGAATTTAAATAACATTTGCCTACAACACTGATGAATTTAAGAATTTTTCCTTCAAAGTGACTGCAAGTTGGAATGTTGGCAGGCACTCCAAATACAATAGTACACAGATGAACTTTGATTGTAATCTGTATTTCGAAGAAGCTTTGATTTGTGAAAGCTGCTCACAGAGAGCACTTTAGAAAATAATTACATCTTGCATAACACCTTTCTCTGAGATGCTTTCTATAGCTCATTTAACCTATCCTCAAACATTTCTGTTCACAAGGAGATCAGTGCAGTTGTATTATGCTTTGAGAAAACCAAATATAAGAAAATCCAATTTCCAGGCCACGTAAATTCAGAAGTGCTTATTCACATTCCAAAACGATACGCTATTGCACGAACTGACTCAGCTGAAGTACTTTTTAAAAGCAAGTATCTCTAGTATAATTTACAAAGTTTTGGTCTATAAATAAGTTATAAGAGCATATCTAGTATTTTAACTAAGGGCTGTCTGCTTCTTATGATACAAAGTTTCTAAGAACTAAAACCCCATGGGTTTTTCTTTTAGTTATGGGGTGTTTCTTTGTTTGTCTGTTTGTTTTTTTAATAACAGCTTTCTTAACTCAGTGAATTAAACTACTGGTATGAAAATCAGTAACAATATTTGTTTCTAGAAGCCACTAAGAAAGGAGTATATTAAAAACAATGCAATTACTCTCATCATTCTCTAAGAAATGCCTGAATTTCTTGTTCTCTCAACTTATTTCTGATAAACAAAAGGCAGAATAATGGAAATGTTAACAGATGTCATTCCTTTGGGGTATCTTCCTAAAAAAGCATCTGGACTTTCAGGCATAAATCTCAATCTCCTGATTCTGGTGACATCTCCATTTGTCCTTTCACAGATGTAACTGTAGGATCCCAGAATGCCCCAATGCCTGGCAACACATGACTTACTAAGACTCCCTAGAGAGTCCGCTCAATAACGGCTCTGACTCCACCAACATTTTCTAATTAATATAGTACAATTTATTTTTACCTGTATTTCCCTAGGAGGACCAATTCCTTTTATCACCATAAGACACAGGCTGACATTTGAAATCAATTAACTTTTGCATCAAAAGACTAGAAATGCATTTTAAAAGATCTTTGAAAATTTAAACAGCTTTACGCATTAATCAATTGGTCCTCCCAGAGAATTTATTGTGCCTTTGGCTAACTCATGAGAGAGACCTAAACTGCACAAGCTATATGTAAAGTTCTCATAACTTTTTGAAAGAAATGAGCTTCTAAAGTTCTATTTTTTATGGATTCTTCCCAATTCAGCAAACAGATGTAAATAACTATTTTCCTAATCAGTTTTCTCCAGTTAAAATTATTAAGGCACTCAATATATAAAACATTGGCCAATATGAAAAACTGGTTGGTAATAAACCCTTATTAAAATAACATCACATTTAAACTTCAGTCCTCCACACAGTAAAACCACAATGAGGAAATGGTTTAAAGAATGTTTTTAAAGAATGTTTATACATGGTCCATCTTCAAAAAAAAAAAAACAGAAAACTTATTCCTTCATTAGAGAAAAAAAAAGAGACATTTTGTTTTCAGCTAGCATACTGGCCTGATAGTATCAAGGCTGAAGAAATAAATGGTTTGATTTTCTTCTTGCACTTTTTTTTTTTTTTTTTTGAGAGAGAGGGTCTCACTCTGTCACCTGGACTAGAGCACAGTGGCATCATCATAGCTCCCTGAAACCTCAAACTCCTGGGCTCCAGCAATCCTCCTGCCTCAGCCTCTGGAGTAGCTGGGACTACAGGCATGTACCACAATGCCTGGCTGATTTTTCTATTTTTTGTAGGGATGGGGGTCTCACTCTTCCCTAGGCTGGTCTCAAACTCCTGGCCTCAAGCAATCCTCCTGTCTCGGCGTCCCACGGTGCTAGGATTACAGGCATGAGCCATTGTGCCCGGCTAGCCTGGCACATTTTTATAAAATAAATTTGACTAAGCTCATCTATGGAGAATAAGTTGGGTCCTGAGGATAGGAGGGCAAAAGTTTTGTGTAGAAAACATGAGCAGCCGAAAGGACCACTCATATATCTGGTATTTGCCCGAATGTTTCTTTAACAGAAAAGAAAAGCCACAAGGTACATGCCTGTATCTTGTCGGCTTAAGAGAGCACTGTTTTTTCAAAAAGATGATGAAAAGACTCAGAAAGAGAAGCCCTCACTGTAGCAGCCCTCAGGGTCAGCAGCATAACTGATCCAGATGACTAGAACCCAGGGGCCTAATGAAAGCAAGACAATGACACCAGATGTGAGAGATTTCAGCTGTGCCACTCCACAGCACAGCTAGAAGTAGGGATAAAAAGACAGTGATGTGCCTCAATGTATTGCTAAAACTATATCCCCCAAGTCTTGGATTATTATTTATGCAATTCATTGCTCCTATTTTAAGGAAAGCTCTAATGTAGTATTTATTTGTCTTTAAAGTTCTGCATCCTAGATGTTTACTCATGTCTACTAAGGTATATGATGATATTATAGAGTTATATAGCCCTAATTTAAGATTAATCTGGCCATGTGCAGGGCTTACACCTATAATCCCAACATTTTGGGAGGCCGAGGCTGTAGGATCACTTGAGGCCAGGAATTTGAGTCCAACCTGACCAAGAGCAAGACACCATGTCTACTGAAATAGGAAAATTAGCTGGATGTGATGGCATGCACCTATACTCCCAGCTACTTGGGAGGCTGAGGCAGGAGGATTACCGCAGCCCAGGAGTTTGACATTGCAATGAGCTAGGATGACGCCACTGCACTCTAGCCCAGAGACAGAGCAAGACCCTCTCCCAAGAATATAAAGATTCATTTGCTGGAGGTAGTGGTTGGTCTTTATGAAGTCTCTAAACCAATTTACCAAAGTGATGGCTCGCTGCTCCCCAGCTTACGCTCCCAAGAAATAAACAGCTCACCTATTAATAACCTAGGATGACTCCAGCCATGAGACTCTTATAAGGAACTTAGAGAGTTTTAAAAAAAAAAAGGAATTTCCAATAAACAATTGCAGTCTGGGGGGTGAAGGGGCGTATCTATTTAGTAACTATTTAGAAAGATGTTTAATGTCCTCAAAAATACAGACTGCAAATTAAAATGGAATGCCATTTTTCCCCTATGAAAATGCAATACTTTTGAAAATTAACAGCAAATAATATTGGCCAGACTAAAGCATATGTATACTGATGTACTCTTGTTTTAAATGCCTTAGCATTCTGTTCACCCCTTTAACACAAAACTGCTTCACTGGACCTCCCTAAATATGTAAGTAGAAAAAACATATTTCAGATTCCATGCACCATACATGTTCACAATTCAGATACTTTTTCTAAAAGTAAAAGAAAAAAGCATAAGGAAATAGGAAAGATAAGAGCTACTTTAAATTTTGAAAATCCAAATGTTAATTATGTATTATTATTTATGAAATAGTAAATACTAGCAAAATTTTCTAAATCTATACTTCCTATTTTACTTTTTTCAAAAGACTAAAAACATCATTGACTTCACAGACTGTATCATAGAATCTTAATATATTCATATATGTTCATACAAATATTAATACATCCATATACATTCCTATTCTCCCATAAACAAGCAACATTAATATTCTCCATGATTTCAAGATTAGCTACTCTAAACTTTTAAAGCTTTCCCATTTAAGAGATAATTTACAATAGTTTCAAAATTCTGAATTTTCCAAAGTAACATTATGCTATACATTTAATTTTAGAAACTTAAGTTGATACATCATTATGTCTCAGAATTTAACATCATCCCAGAAATTTGTTTAAAACAAACAAACAAACAAACAAACCTCCCATAACAAAGATTATAGGCTCTGAAGTCAAACTTGCCTGGGTATAAATCCCAGTTCATCACTTGAGTAAGTTATTTAACGTCTCTTCATTTAAGTTTACTTATCTGAAAACAAATGGGAATTTGTTCACTCGATAGCTATTTACTAAGCACCTACCACACACCAGGTACTATACTAGGTGCTGTCCTAGATTTAGCTCAGAGGAAGGAAACAAAGTCACAGCCCTCATACAGCTTATATTCAGGTGGGATAATACTTCAACAGACTGTAGCGAGGAATGAAAAAAATAATACATATAAAGAACTTTGTGCAGTGTCTGAAACAAGGATAAACAACAGACAGAGTCACAGAATTAATAACAGTTATTATCTCACATAACTGATGATAGCAATTATTACCTCAGAGTACTGTGAAAATTAAATGAACTAGCTCTTATAAAGCACTTAGCTTTAGGTTAAAAAAAAAAAAACCCTCTACATATCAGCTATTATTATAAAATAATTATCATGATTCTTTCTGTTGTAATCTCTATTACCTGGAGGTGGCAGGCAGGGACAATGGAGTGAAGAATGCCAATAAGATCCTTTCAGTCCTTTAAGAAATGGCAAACCCCAGGCTGTTTCAGGTCACCTCTCAAAAATATGAGGAAAAGATATTCCGGGTCATCTCTTCTCTGCATCTTCATTGTGCACACTGGTTTCTAACCTGTTTGATTTGGTCAACATTATAGGAGGTATTTAAAGTCAATCATTCTTTGTTTAAAAAATAGTTTTAATGTTTATAGTTCAATGGTATAAAACTGAAGAACTACAAAACTTGAACTAATACTATTAAAGGAATGGGGGAAAAAACTGCAAATAAGTGTATATTTAAAGAACTATCTTTAAAAACTGCTTTTAAAACAAATGGTTTCTATCCGTTAGCACAATCCCTATCCTCTTCCCTGATGTAGTATATCTGCTCAAGGGGCAGCAGAACAAGTGGGGCTTCAAGAGATCAAGAGAATTGGTGCCCACCTGGACAAGAGGGATGGAGACATTCACTTCCTTGTGCTGAGGCCGGGCCTCACAGTCAGGAGTTTGGCTATTATACCAGAAAAGCACCAAATCTATAAGATGAAGCTGTGTCCGAATCTTTAGATGCAGGTGAGAGAGGCCAAGCAAGTAGAAAGTTGTTTGTTGCCCATGTCTACCGGTAGAACGTAAGTCTAGTAGGACCAAGCTTTTGTTTTCTTACTATATAAATACCAATGCACGAATTTTAGTTTCTAAAGTAGAAACAGTCCAAATTAAAAGAGTTTGGCACACTCAGGAGAAGCCAGAGTTATTATGAGGTAACATGGGTCCCCAAGGCAGGAACAAAACACTCTACCTTCCTCCAACTGTCAGCAAACACGCTGGATGGCCATCAAGGAGGCTCCACACAGATTGTGAAAGACAAAGGATGAGATTCACTGGGGAATTCTATTTCTTGGGTTCAAATAAAACAAGAAGCTACCCTTACTCAACAAACCTGAACATATCACTTAACTTCCATTAAAAATAACAGTTTAAAAAACCAAACCAGGCTTAAATACAAACTATGTACTAGGCTTATATGTAAGAGGTTTACACACTAGAATAATTAATCTACTCTCTTCACTTACGTATTGAGTACTTCTTACCTGACGGGCATAAAGGTAATACTATTAGTCTCCATTTTCCACATAAAGAAACTGAGGTTTGCAGAAGTTAAGTGACTTGCACATGATCATACTAACAAGTTGTCAAGTCAGGATTCAATTCCCTACAAAGTACATGTTCTATTTAACTACTTACCAGAAGAAAATGGATGCTCGCTCCAGTCATGCCAACATTGCTCCAAATTACTTCTAAACTTTTTTTTAAAAACTATGGTTAGTCAGATTTACTTCAGTTAACAAATAGGAAAACCCATCTTAATACTTTATACCAGTATTTTCTTTTTATTATATTAGTATTACCCAGCCCAATTTTCTTATATATTACCCAGACTGATTTTTATTATATTATTCAGACTGATCACCAAATCGGCTTCATCATATTAGAAAGCGGTTGGGAAATAATATCAAATTAACTCTCAAGGGTATAGTTACTATCACTGAGGATACTCAAAAGAAAGTGCTAAATGTATTTAAGTAAAAAGCTACTCCCATAATACTCTAAATAATAGTAGCATCATTAGAAGAATTCAGAGTCAACTTGGAATGGAATTATCCCCCACTGAATATATCAATGCTTTTATACTGTCTAATGAGTCACAGCAAGGTACTCCACACTTTATTCCATGCTTTGAAGTCTTTAGATAAAAAATAATAATGCTCTCCTGAAATTGTCTTTTTTTTACCATTCCTTTTCTTCTATACATTTGGCATTATGACAGAGAAATTGCCATTATTTAGCTTTTGTACACTCTGGTTCCAAGTTGAAGCTAGAATTTATTATGTATCATAGTGAGATATTAGACAATTGAAAAAATATTGAACCTTGAATCAAGAGACAAACTCCTCTCCCAGATCTGCCACTAGGCAGATTCATAATCTTGGACAAAACCTTAGCTTCTCTGAACTTCTATTTCCTCATGTATAAACTAAGGATATAGGCTGAGCACAGTGGCTCGTTGCCTGTAATCCCAGCACTTTGGAAGGCCAACCCAGAAGGATTGCTTGAGGCCAGGAGAGTTTGAGACCAGCTTGGGCAACACAGCGGGACCCGATTTCCACAAAAAATAAAAAAATAAATAAAAATTAGCTGGGCATGGTGGCATGTGCCTGTAGTCCTAGCTACTTGGGAGGCTGAGGCAGAAGGATTGCTTGAGCCCAGAATTCTAGGTTGTAGTGAGCTATGATTGTACCACTTCACTGCAACATGGGTAAAAGAATGAGACACTATCTCAAAAAAAAAAAAAAAAAGAGAGTACTGATGTAAATCTAAAATTCTGTTAATCTAAACTTTATTTTCTTTTTTCTTTTTGGTCCCAATTATTGAAATTAATTTAGTGCTTTTCACATTTTCTGGTACAAAGGAAATGACCACCCTGTATGTGTGTATTAGTTTTCTATGTTGCGTAATAGATCACCAGGAAGGTAAAGGCAGGACAAACATTGGCTCACCGTTCAGTAGGTCAGAAATTCAGCATGACTCAGCTAGGCTCTCTGCTTAGGGTGTCACAATGCCAAAATCAAGATAATGGCAGACTGAGCTTTTGTCCAGAGGCCCTAAGAGTAGAATCCACTTCCATGTTCATTCAGGTTTTTAGGCGAATTCCATTTCCTTGCTACTCTAAGGCTAGAATCCACTCTCAGCTTCTAGGGGCCATGTACATTCCTTTCCATTTGGCCCCCCTTTATATTCAAGCTAGCAATGGCCAACTGAGTAGAGTTCCCTCAGGCTTTGACTCTCTCTAGCTTCCTCTTCTGCCACTGCTAGAGCAAACTCTCTACTTTAAAGAGTTCATCTACCTGGGTCATACCTATTTGCATAATCTCCGTACCTAAGGTCAACTGATTTGGGACTTTAATTACATCTGCAAAGTCCTTTTGCAATAGTGCCTAGATTTGACTTGACTGAACAGCCAGGGGATGGGACTCAGGTTCCCATCTTTAGAATTCTGCCTACAATGTGTGTGTGCACCTGTGTGTTTGTGTGTGTGTGTGTCCCTTTACAATGCTCGAAGCTATAATCATTTTTGTATTCCTGTTATATATATAAGTGCTGAATTATGTGTCTCATAAATATCTGTTCAATTCAATGAAATAGTACCTAGTAGATAAAAACCCACATGGTGTCAAAGTCAGCTATTATTTGAGCCCTGGCACTCAAGAGGAAATAGAAATGAAATGTACCTACTTCAAAGTATATGCTTTATTATTAGACTGATGAAAAAGATGTTTATGTCAGTTGTTTTAATACAAAAATCCCAGATGCAAATCAAAAGCTAAATAAGTGAGCAGATGGGGAAAAAGAATTTTTCAAATGTGCATAAAGTTCTTGGTTATTCTAAAAACTCTAGTGTCCGATACCTTTTTTTCTAAAAGCTATAAAAGCTCTTTGTATCACTGAAGAAATTCTAATGCAAATAAAGGCCTCTATATAAGAATTCTTAAATGTATTCCATATGCTTTCACTCTCACAGTAAGAGAGGCAAACAATGCTCTCTCTAGCTAGGGCCAATGAGTATTGCAATTTAGGACCAGCACCTTGAAGACTGCCAACGAGCAAACAAACTGCCCATTTAAACAACAGGACAAAAGAAAAAAAAAAGAAAAAAAAGCATTCTGCCACAGTTCCTAATTCAGATGTCTCAAGCATTTTGTAGTACTTCCTGAATTAAAAAAAAAAAAAAGGTGGGTACATCAAAAATATGCACTATATTCTTAAATGCTCTAAATTAAGTCACTGAATTAATACCAATTCAAATGATTTATTCTTTAACAGCTATTTGCCTTCTCTGCATCTTCATAAAAACAAAATGGTACTTCTTCCAAAGCATAAATAATCCTGTTCTATTATAGATTGATGTAACATCTGCATAAAGATAATATCTATTTGTCCATTACCAAAGGGTAAACGGTGTTTTCTCTAGGTTCTTGTGCGCTAATGTACAATGTTTACTGGTAATAAGTATTTTAAGCTACTGAAGAGCAGCTTTAAAAGAACATGCAATTAGCTAAACATACATCACAACACAGCGGTATTTACAACAGGCTCCCATGGATAATGAAACTTCACTTAGGACACTCTATTTCCATTCAGTCAACACATTTCAAATACCACTAAAGAGATCACTACCTGCAAAGAACCTTCGCTGATATAATTTAACTTTATCTTGTAACACAGGGGAGTTACAGCACTCTTTCTGACAGTTGTCTTTTCAGACACTACAAAAGGTTTCTGCAACAACTGTTATCTGTCCATCTCCAGAACAGCCAGATAAGATTTAATCATCATGTGCTGCACTGCAGGAACTGCTTTAATTTGGGGTTGCCTGAGCTCTGCTTAAGGAATGAAAAAATTAAAGGGCATACGCAGGAAGAGAAGAGAAAATAAATCCCTGTTGTATCTTTCAAGATGCTAACTGGTACTGCCTTCTTCCTCCCGCCCCCCCCCCCACCTTCCAGCAATAAAAAAAGGATTTATATTCTGAGTAGTTCTTCAATCCAAACCTGAAATGGCAATATCTTTTGTATACAGTCTTTGACAACAAAGGAAAGACAATAAGCATTAAAATCTTCCTCAAAAGTGTATAAACTTCCCTTCGGAAGTTAAATGAGTGGTTTCATTAGCCTGAAAAGTTAATTTTCTGAGAAATCCATAGTAGAGGGCACTTTCAGAGTAAGGCTTTTGCTGGGAAAGTAGCTATTTAAGCTGTTGCTTACTATTTGCATGGGATACTGTTGGTTGTCAGCACCAACATTCTGCTAGCCCCCAGGCACCTACCTAGAGAAATGTGACATTTTCCATGCAAGGAAATGTAAATGAATGTTTGCTGGCCAACAATCCATAAAACTTTATGTCATTTCTATAAATAAAAATATTTGTAAAATACCTGGCAGATATGCCCCTTTCCACCCTTTGCCTCTTCCACTTCTTTCTGCCAAGAAGGTGGACCTGTCACTTAGGCATGTAACGACCACCAGGCAAAAACAAAGTGAGGAGCAGGAGGTTGCAAGTCAATAGGCTAAGGACGATGAAGGATAAAGTCAGGCCCTGTGCCCCAGACTGCTGGTCTCCAGACTTTCTTGTTATACATAAAAAAATAAACCCTTCTTTGTTTAAAGTGCCTAGAGTCAGGTTTCCTATAGATACTTGCAGACAAAAGCATTTCAAACTGAAACAGGACCTGATGCTTACTCTTTAATGAGAGTATTAAAAGTTCAAATTCTAGAAGGTCTCCATAATATTTGCTAATATTGCTCTCAAACACACAAATATTAAATACATTTGGTATATATTGCTGTTCCGGCAAGTGTTCACAGCTCTTGGTGGTGTTAAACAGCTCTTAAGTGTTAACAGCTCTTGAAGCTGAAAATAACCGGGCGGCACGTGGAGAGTCAGAGAACTGTCTTTATTCCATCGGCACCCTCAGCCGCCTTCTGATCTTCTGACCCCCCTTCCCCATTCTCCTCCTGCTTTTATACCTTTAGTAGGACTCAAAAAGCATCCAATCAGCAACAAGCGTTAACAGCCAATCAGCAACAAGCGTTAACATCTAATCAGCACCAAGCTATAACATCCAATCAGGAACAAGCTATAACATCCAATCAGGAACAGTAGGATTCAAAAAGTAACCAATCAGGATCGCGCAAGCAGCACGGCTGGAGGACAGGAGCAGGCAGCGGAGCATAGAGCGCGGGCCCGGACCGGCCGGTGCGGTCCTTCTACGAGGCCCGGCTCCAGCAGTGCGCCCGCACACCCGCCCACCGCTGCCTCCAGCCTGCTCTGCACAGCACCGGCCCGCGGGGATGCGGAGAGGCGGCGAGCGGCCGCGTCCCAACCCCAATGGTCTTCCCCATCATTGCCACTCATTGCCGTGTCTAATGCATGTAATTTAACAGTTATTCCATGTCAACAGTAGTCAAAGTTTTATATTTATGTAACAATTGGTTACCAAGCACTTAATATACACTTGTTTAATTATAAAAAAGGCAAAAGACAATGAAACTTTTCTCTCTGATGAGCATACCATCTAGTTGAAGCAGCAAAGAAATGGAAAAATAGGAAAACTATAGAAAATAATGATAAACAATATAAAATATATACCTGAAACAGGTAAGTCACAATGCATTGTGACTAGAGAGTCATATTTTCTATAGTATTAAGGAAAAGAAAAGGCAGATTAGTATGAAATAAAGCTATCAGAAAGGTACCTGTTAAACAGGGCTTGCACTGGATTCTAACGGATGGGTAGGAATTAAATAGGCAAGGTGGAGGGAGAAGGACACTCAAAATATTGTAGCATAACAGCCAAATTTGGGATCAAAACTGGACATGAAATATTTAGGAAGGTAACGCTGCCACCCTGGTTGGAAGGGAAGGCTTGTGTTGGGGAACAATGAAAAGGAAGAATAAAAAACTACCATTTACTGAGTACCTGATAGTTCTTGCCTTAACATGGTGATAAACGCTATAGATCTGCTTTTTCATTTAAGTCCTCACGGTAATTTTGTGAAGCAGGTATTTCCATCCTCATTTACCAAAGGGTAAACCAAAGCTCAGAAAATAAGTGACATACCTAAAGCCACACAGCTACCATTGCACCTGCAGGAGAAATTTCATAATAAAGATGGCAAATAAGTATAGACACAATCAAAAATTGTTATAGAAAGGTAACTGTCTACCTATGAAGCAATCATGCTAGACTAGAGTGGGTAAAAACTACAAGCAAGGAGATGGCATGGTTTGGGTATGAGATAATGAAGTGGTAGTACCAAAAATGGACTAGATCCAGAGAATGAAGAATATACAGGCAGAGTGAAAAGTCATCTTCTTTAGACAAAAACTGCTACATTCTTATTTCTTCTCATCGGAACACTATACAGTTACTTCCTGCTCTCAGCTACCACACGGTGTTAGTGTATAAAATAAATATTGTAGATATCACAATATTTTTGAAAGACCTCCTGACTTACGTCTCCTTGTCTCTATTCTCTGGCATTCCCATCTACTATTTAGGCTTAGCCCCGAGGCTGAAGACATGAAGAAGGATGGCAGGACATAGGGGAGGTTTCAGGAAGAAACGAATTGGAAAGTATGCTTCTCTTTGTCTTGGAGGGTTTAGATCATAAGGATGCAAAACACAGGAGGACCCATGAAGGTCAAATATTGTGGTATTGCACTCAGTAAGAAGGAATGAGCCCCAAAACATTAGGAGCCCCGACAGCCATCCTTGGCCACAACTAGGGTCATGATGGCCTGAACATGGTATACAGTGGACCCAGCATTTTTAGGAGCCCCAATTGGGGCCATACATGCTAAAAAATATATATATATGAAAACTGGAAGAAGAATTCTGTGATCCAAACAAATGAACTCGTTCAGATTCCCTCAACAGAACAGAACAACTGGCAACTTAGCAATTGCTTATCCTGATCTCATTAATACCTGCCAAAGGCACAAATAAGAATCCCAAGGACTCCATATAGACCTAAGGACCTCATTCCCCCTCTACCCAATGTTCCCCTTCCTCCCCCATACAGGTGCATGACATCTTACAGGAGAATAGACAGGAGGGTAAACCCTACGGCCGGCAGCCACACTGTACCTAAAGTTACAATTTCAATCATTGTCTCAGACTAAGTTTCTTCTATTTGATTATGCAGTGGTTCTCTTCTCTACAGTCTAGGGGGTAAAGAAGGTTGGATTAGTAAACGAAAAAGTAAAAAAGCTCCCATTTTCTCTGCACTTCTGACTTGTGAGTAATTCAGTCAAGCATTAAAATTAAAAAAGCAAATGCTACCCTAGGAAAGCCCTCTTGAGAAAAAATACAAATAAACAACTTTTATATGTGTAAATATGTGTAACTAGTTTTGTTTGTTAGTTTTTGAGACAGTGTCTTGCTCTGTCACCTTGGGTAGAGTGTAGTGGCATCATCATAGCTCCGTGCAGCCTCAAATTCCTGGGCTCAAGAGATTCTCCTGCCTCAGCCTCCCAAGTACCTGGGACTACAGGCGCACATCACCATGTCCAGCTAATGTTTCTATTTTTAGTACAGATAGGGTCTCACTCTTGCTCAGGCTGGTCTCAAACTCCTGAGCTCAAGCAATCTTCCCGCCTCGGCCTCCCAGAGTGCTAGGATTACAGGTGTGAGCCACCCCAGCTGGCCGTAATTAGACATCAAAATAAGTGTTTGGGCCAAGGCCTCAGAAGATAACTATCAAACACACAGGAAGATGCAAACCAAAATGCAATTTCAAAGTGAATCAATAAAGTATTTGACTCCTTGTATACATGTATCAGGTAATAGATGCTGAGGAACACAGGTGTGAAAGTATTGCCTCCTTAACCTCAAGACAGAGGAACTTCAAGGCCACACTGAGAATTGCTATGTTGTCCTGAAGTTTGGAAGTCACTGTTTACTGGTGTCTCTAACCTGAGAAACATCAGGTTGCCTGGATCAGCACGGTAGAGTGCTGTACCTTTTAGATTCCCCTTCTGAGAGCAAGTTAAACATGGGCCAGTGTTCCCTGTGGACTAACAGGTTAAGCAAAAGCAAAAGCCAATGTGGAGCCATTCCAAATCCTTCCTAAGAAGGCCACACCGGAGGATCACAAATAAATAATCACTGTGGCATAGACAACCAAAAAACCAAAGTGTTAGGCAGGGGCAGGGGGAACAAAACACTTCAGGGGAGCTATGGTTGGAGAATCCCAGCAGGGATGAATTCAGACACACACCCATATGAAAATGAGTCAGCTCTGAATATGTGCTAGGTCCAGACTATGCAAAGCAAGTTTAAATCCACAACACAAAAAACGACCTTTCCTGTGGACCCGCTACACTATTCCTATATCTCAGAAGAGTCTGTTACAGCAGCCAGGAAATGGGATAAGAAATGTCAAGGAAGAAACAAAGAGCCATTAGATAGGATGCTCTAAGAGGCAGGGATTTCTCTGTTTTGTTACTTGTTGTATTCTCCAGCCTGAAACTAGGCCTGCTACATAGCAGGCATTCAATAGATACTTGCTCAATGAATGAAAACCCATCACACAAACCCTTTCCAAAATGAAGATTTCCTTGTATAACAAGGTCCACCAGAGGCAAAGATTTATTTTCCAGTGAGACTTTATTTGCAATTTAAATGGATTATAAGGCATTCGAGTATCAGAAAAGTCAGAAGACCTGCTAGAATTTTCATTAATAACAGAGGATTAATTTCATTAATAACAGAGGATTTCCCCTCTGTATATATATTCAACAGATAGTAGGAAGCACAATTTAAATTTGCATTCTCATTTCATTCACGACTTGTTTGTGTTCAACTGGGCTGATAACCCAGAGTTTGGTTTATACAGCAGTTTACCATACATGTTGCACTTCATCTTTATATCAATCAATCACACTTTCACAGTTTGAGAAACTAGGGGTTGTGAAGGAGAAAACAGCGATACTGGTTCTGCGATACTGGTTCTACAATACTGGTTTTATAAAACCAACTCTAGACATCTGTTTTCCTTTGAGTTTTTTCTGAATTAGTCTTCCTGGATTCCTATCTAGCATCTTCTACCAACACAGTGATAGATAATCTTGGACCCTTACCTTAATTACAACCAAGCTATTCCTAACAGATGGCCCATACATCTATTATATAATTCACTTAGGCTACCTGACCAATGATTATAAAATTTATCTCATAAGATAGGGCTAAGTTCAGCAAAAACAAATAGATATTCCAAAATAATAGTGACTTAAACAGATGGAATTTCATTCCATCTACATAAATATATAGTCCATTGTTGGATATGGTGGGTCCTGATAATAAAGAACCCAGACACCTTCTATCTTGTTGCTCTGTTCTACTTAACTCATGGCATATTTGCTTTTTGGCCCATCTTGGTCCAGCCATCACACCATGACTTCAGCCAGTGGGAAACAGAAAAAGAAACACCACCAATCGAGTTACATACATCTCTTCTATTTATAACCCACTGGACAGAACTAAACCATATGGACACATCTACTCACATAGAGGCTGAAATCTGAGCTCTTACAGGGCAGAAATACATTATATTTTATTCAACTTTGTGTCCAACACATTTTCTGGTACTGTTTAAAATATTGGGCAGTTTGATATTCACAATCACTGCTATATTCATTCATATAATAATCACTTATCAAATATCTATGTATCATTTTTAATTTACTGGAGAGAAGATTTATGTCACTTTACTAATTTTCCCATCACTGACAAAAATAGCAGCTACTGACATTAAAATAACTAATAATAAGAGTTGGTTCTGGTTAGCCACAATAGCTTCAAAACGTTTAAATATTTAGTGGCAAATGATTTTGAATTCTCATTTCATATGAATAAGAGCATTTCTAATTATTATGTTTTCTTGCTAGATGAACAATTTATTCCAAGTGACTCAGAGGAGAATGTTTCCTGTTCTTAAACTCATACACAAGACTAAAACTTGAAAAATACTATAAACCAAAATGAACACGTGTGCCAACCTGTTACTTTGTCTCTTTAAGAAGGAAAACAAGTAACTATTAAACTCTCCTGCATTCATCCGGAGTCCAAATGTCTCTGTCACTTAGTAAGTGATCACAAAATTGAAAAGGCAACAGATTACTCTTCCTGTATAATCAAAATCACAAGAAATGTCCTAATAAACTAAATTTACAGTTTGTTTTCCACCAATGGACTTTCTTCTCTTAACATACATTTGTTATTCCATATCATTGGTGAAAACGCTTTTTTTTTACACGTGGTCCTTCAAGGAACAACATCAGGGAATTGTCTCCCTTTGGGCACTGGTATTTAGCCATTAAAAAGGGCATTAGAAAGATAAAATATTCTCCTTTTTTAAAAGCATAAGAAAAGCTCAATGGGGTGTTTGTGGCTTACAATCAGTAAGCTTGAGCATCACAGATTTAAGTCAACCTCAAATTTCTGTATAAACAATCAAACCTGTAGTGGAGAGTTCTGTGCTTTTTTAGTCTTTTACTTCTGAATATTTATTCATTTATTTTCCTGAACTATCTTCAATATGTATATAAACAAAAGCAAACTGCAAGCCTATTATGTTGCTTATACTGGCATCTACTTCCTGCTCCTTTCCTGGAGTAGACGGCGCTGTTTGCCATTTTAAATAAATATATTAATAATGTGGCTATTTTTGAAAGTTTCCCACAGAGTGGCTGCTTTAAAGCAGTAAACAGAACTATTGAGTCTCACAGTACGGATGCTTTGAGTATAGGTTCAAATTCATTTCTAAACAGTGCTGCATATAACAATTTTAATTATTACCATTACTCTCCCAGTAGTATCATTTTAGACCTGATATTAAAAAAAAAGTTAGACTGTTTAGTTGAATATACTCTAGGAAGAAATTAATTATTTAGCTAAATTACTGTTATGCTTAACTGTTATTTAAATTCAGCATTACATCAATGTGATGTAAGTTTCTCAAAAGGATGAAGAGGTTAAACAACACCATGATTTTGTAATTCTAGTTAAAATTTTATTAAGAAAAACACTCATGGCATTAGTCACTTAATGCTTATAATTATTCAGAATAATTTCTAAATGGAAGTATCACTCCCTCAGATCAATTAGTACTATCTCCCTGATGGACTTGTTATGTTAATGGTCATAAATTTTAACTGATCTGTAGCTGCTTACATTTATTGTGATTCAAGAATTTCTAAAATCAGGGGTATGTTAGTTTACAAAACAGGACATTTGTTAGCTTGTAAGGCAAAAGAAAAGGATTAAGTTCTCCCAACTATGTCTTAAAAGCTCTACAACTGGGATATTCATTAAAGTTGGAGACTTCACTTCACCTTGGAAGTAACTAGAAACTTCCGATATTTTCCTTTTCCAACTATCTATTCTTAGGTAAGTCTATTGTTTGAGATCCATTCAAAACAGTAAATGGCAATCTTGGTTTGTACTTCTCAGAAATGTTAAAAAGCTAGCAATAATATAGCACTCGTGGGACTAAATATCCATCTTGGGAATAATGCCCAGACCATAGAAAATTCTAGCCTTTTCTGACAAGGCTGTGGAAGGAAAACATAATATTGCAAAGGTTTGAAATGAAAAAGTCATTCTGATACTATGTTGCAATTACTCTAACCACTTCATTTCTGGAAAGCATGTATAATAGAATGCAACAGCTAAAAAGAACTATTACAAAGCCACTGAAATCAAAGAGGAATTAAATGAAAAAGTAAAAACTGTCAGACTTACCATATGAACACCATTGTTGGACTTTACTGATACTGGATGATGTTTAAAGCAACTGCACTGTAAGAAGGAATTCTATACTTTAAACTCAGGACATTTTTTAAAAAAAATAAGTTAATCATCCTGACAATTACTGATAATTATTTTAATAAATAAGGAAACTGAAGAACTATTGAGATGAATGCCAGGATGTTAACCTAAAATAATAATTAGATGTCAAAATAATATTCCAAGTAAAGTTCAACTTTGATTAAATTTTCTATACTATTTATTTAACTTTTATGTCCTATTACTCACTTCCTATGGTCCTTAAATAGAAAAAACAAAGCTTTATACCAGGTGAGGAGGGCAAGGCTAGGGTGAGGTGAGGAAGCCATTCATTTCAGGAGCAAAATTTAAAACTCATTGTTCAAGATAAATAAATTAATACAGTATTTTTAAAAAAACAAAAATTTTAATGCCAAAAATGGTTAAAGATAGATAGGATCAGTATTACAGGCTTTTCTTTTGCTTCAGACTCCAGTAATGGCTCAGTACAAGCAGTTACTGATTCTTTATTTTGACACTTAGTTATAGATTTTTTATATTAATTTAATTTTATATTATATTAGCATATGATTTTTTAATTAGAGAATTTGGGGGGGGGGGGGTTCCATCCTAAAATTTTGAGCTCAAGGCAAGAATCTCCTTTACTTCATCCTAGTCCCAGCCCTGCTGTTTTGGAATCAATAAATATCTGCTGAATAAGAAACCAAATGTGTGAATTAACCTATGTCAATATTTCCTTTCCACCTGCAATGAACCTCAGATTCTTTCTGACATACCACATAGGCTCTCTTGATAGCTCTATTAACTAAGCACCCCTCTTTGTCAGGCCCTTTATTTGTATTATCTCTAATTCTCACAAGTCCTTCAAAGAAGATATAATCATCCCCATTTTATTACATAGTGCAATGTCCTGAACCTAACACAAATCCTCAGTAAACATTGGTTGTATAATAATGACAAAGCCAGTAAGTAGAGAACTAGACTTTAACCCAAGTGCATGTCCTGCCAGCTCAGGGTCAGCCACTTCTAGACCTTTCTAGTCGGATTCTGATGCTCCTCTTCTGTTTCCAATAGCAACTGCGGTAGGCAGAATTTCAAGATGACCCTTATGATCTTCACCCCTGCTATCACTCCTGTTATTATGGCAAATGCGTTCACATGAATGCTTCGAAAACAAAGAATTTTCTCTGGCTGGTGTCAGAGGGGATGTCAGGGAGATTCAAAGCAATGGAAGTACTTGACACACCACGCTGGTTTCAAAGACAGAAGGGGACACATGAGAAGAAACGTGAGCAGTCTCTGGTAACAGAGCATGACCCCTGGTGACAGCCAGCAAGGAAACAGGTACCTTAGACTTAAAAATCACAAGCAACTGGATTCAGCCAACAAGCTGAGTAAGGTTGGAAACAGATCTTTTCCAGAGCTTCCAGAGAAGAACCCAGTTAACACCCTGGCTTCCGCCTTGTTAGACTCTGAGCAGAGAACAATGCCGGTGGTAGGACTTGTGGTTATCTTTTAAACAGCAACAAAAAACTAATACATCAGCCTGTGCATAACTTCATCATATCAAAAATGCAGCAATTATCTGTTCACCTGGGCCCCTTATTATCTAGACTTAGGGATTTACCTACATACCCTGGTGTGATCTGCCTGGCAAGGCACAGAGCTGACATTGAAGAGATGCATGAATTCACATTCAAAAGATGAATGAATTCCTCTATAAAAATTTAAGGAATTGACAGTGATGGTAATGAGGAGGAAGTGACTTGCACCTACCATGAGCCTTCAATTAATATTTGTGGGCTAAATATCATCGTTTTATATCCTACTATGCAGTTGAAGGAGCACACATTTTCAAAGACCATTTCTACAGCTATGTAAATTTAGGATATTTACTGGGATATATACTCAACCTCATTTTATAATCTACAGAAAACCACACAGGTTTAGATACAAAATAGCTCTGGCATTGTGTCTTCCACAAAGATGATAAATAAAATGTCTCCAATGTCACCATATTCCTTACTTCTTTTCACTCAGATTGCCCTGCCTTCCTGTTTCTTCTTTGCTGCCAGTGTAACAAGCGAAATCATAATTTCTGAAAGAACTTCCACTCAACACTACTTCTGCTTCCTAAGAAGGGTATAGTTAAAGGCATGTCATTTATAGGTGAAAGAAAATGAAATAAAACTACTCATCTAGACTGACTATTCATAAGCAGTTCTTGGAAAGGCAGACCCCTCCTGCTCCACCCACATACACAAAAGACGACTGAAATCACGCTACAAGAATAAGCTGCTTAATGTTGACCTTCACCCATAACCCTGAATTCTGCAAGAGGAAGGAGATGGTGTACACAATAAATATTTATTCACCTTTGAATCCCACTTATCACAAAACCTGGTAACCTAGTAGGTACTCAATACATGTTGCTGAACTGAAATAGCAGTAAAATCTGTGATGGTTTTTGGAGTCATTAAACACATATGCTATCCTCGCTTCACAGCAATGAATTCATTATTTATAATTCAGTGGGTTTAAAACAAATGATCTTTTCCAAAATTCACTCTTAATTACATCATTTCTACTATTCAGTTTGCTTTCTTAACTGTATTTATGTATAGAAAAGAACAGCAAAAGTGATTCACAAATGAAACTTATTTTGAAGAGAAGCTCTCTAAGAACAATTAAAATCAAAAACCTTTTAAAAATATTTCTCATATATTAGTCAATGCCTGTAATTATTGCAATTATGTAAATATAGCCCACTAACATCCCACAATAAAGCTGGTATTCGTATCCATGCTTTGGAACTCTCTTACGGCATGGTCCTTTTAGGGCAATTAACCCCATGTGGATGGCATCTAAGAGGAATCTATGCCTCATCATATTCTAAGCTCTAGCTAACAGTGTTTTAGGTAGGTGCCAAAATATTTCAAATTAGAACTATAAAATTATTTAATTATATAACCTACAGAAATACAGATTAAATCATGATTTTGGACAGCTGGAGACTTAAATTAGTCCTCCTCTGTCTATAGCTACTATGTTCAGTTGTTCATTGAGCCTTAAAGATGATGAAAACCAAAATGCAAAGAGGTTATTATCCCTGTTGTTCAATAAAACAGGTAGGCAGAGTAAAATAAACTCCATTGAGACATTTACTCTGACAAGAATCTGTTTAAAAATCAATAGTAAAGTATGATACAGAATTTTAAACTTCCAGAATTGGTATTATACAGCCAGAGTCAACTTGAAATTGTCTTCAGTAAAGAAGGCTGAATAATTTTTTAAATATGTAAATAACTAATTCTGAAATTTGTCACCAGTAACACATTTTAACAATTCTTAGCTTCCAAAAATATGAGCCAAAATCTCTATCAAATAAATTCCTACCACTTTCCCACGCTAACCCTCTTCTAAGCATCACCCCTGGTTAACATGAAAACAAGCAGGACAAGGGGAAGAGGCAATAAACAAGCTAAAGAAAAGGGAAGGGCTTCATGACTTACAAATTAGATAAAACTTCCTATTAATCAAGAATTGGCTCTATATTGTTTTTGCATATATTAGCATGATGCAAGAACTGAAGCCAGAGCCATTTAGTTATCTACTACACAAACCATTCCATGTAAAATACAACCTTGTCAGCTAAACGCTTACTCGATTTACTAGTACCCGATTACACAGCAGTTTAATAATTGCAGTACACATACAAAACTAACCTGTATTTCTAAGACATCTCTTTTGCTATATCCTACATTTGCTATTTTTCTTCACTTTGCCAAAAATAAAGCCTATTATTTATAGTAAAAGCCTAAACCTTTCAATGAATCGATAAGCAAAAAAATTAAGATATAAGTCAAGTATTTAGATGTAGGCTTCTGATACCTACAGTTTTGTAAAGAGCAAACAACTATAAATTTCTAGCCAAAAATTCCCACTGTTCTAAAATTTGTATATGGCCTACTAAATACTTCTCATAAATTATGTCATGACAGCATGTTATTTCTACTTACTGAAAATATTACTGTACTCACTAACATATAATTTTCTTTCTTTAAAAGATGAGAAAAAACCCTGAACTCAGACATGCCAAATCTTACCACCACACGGCCAGACACTCTGGAGCCCCACGTTGGCAACCTATGCAGTAACATTTGCTCAGTTCAGCGATAAGCCTGTTACGTATGCACCACAATCTTTTGTGCTACACATTACGCGGCAAATTTAGGTTGTAACAACTATCAAGTGACGTGCTTTGCAAACTCTAAGACAATGCATATTTGTAAAGGTAGCAGCCGATATTAAATATGTTTTTTTCACTTGTTGAATGTATAAACACCGATAAATCTGGCACTTGATTCTAAATTCTCCAACTGTAATTACAAACATATGTGCACATTACATAGCTACAGATGCACTTAAAATAATTACCTTATTGAAGATGTCTGCTTTTCCACAAGCTACTAGAAATAGCTGCTAGCTACTCTGAATGCAATAGTTGTCCATGTGCAAACACATTAATCAGAACAACATATATACTTAAAAAGGCAAAAGATATATCTGTATACCTCCTTTTTTCAATTTACTTCCCTAGAAAATTTTATCCCACAGTTTCCAAGTGGATCCTGCTTTGCAAATATGTCCATTTGAATTTTAAAGGAGCAGGAGCCTATAATAACATAAAGGGTATTGGGTATGGCCACAACTTTCTTTTCAAGATGGCTCCATCAAACCAATTTTCTCATTCTGCTGTCTCTGATTCTGAGATTACTTAACCACCTCACTCTTAAACTAGTGCCTTCGTTAATGTGCTACACAACTGTACAAAACAATGTGCTAAAGGCATTGATCTCTGTAGTGGATGTGGATTAATGAGAACGCTCAGTAGTCAAGACACACCCACAAATCTGTCCCCACTAGAGCCGGTGTTGTTCTACATAAACAGAGGTGCACACGTACCTCCACTTCTTTTCTAAAGGCACATAACTGATAAGTAGCAATGCTGGGATGCAAGCCTGAGTGATCCCAAGACTACCCTCTTATTATTTTAATACACAGATACTCATAATAGAAGAAAAGCCCAAAGTGAAAAAAGTTATTGTTTTGAGAAAATATAACTATAACAAGGGGAATGGGTGAGGCAGAGTCAGCTGTTTTTCATTAAAAGCCATCTAATACTTTTTTTTTCATATCAGAAAGATCACTTTAATAGAAATGACATTTTATAAAAGCTAAGAAATTAAAATGATCCCAAATCAAATTTAAGTAACAAAGTTCCTATTGTATCGCTAGGCTCTGAGAGTACAGAAAATAAAAAACAGAACAGGACCTCATCTCTAGTATCAAAGTTCTCACAACCAGAGGGTCAGCAGAGAGCCAGGTAAGTATGGTGAGGTGGCAGGAGTGGGATTTGTCTTTCCCCCCTGTTCTAATGTGTGCACTGCAAATGCTGGAGATGGCCTGGTACCACCAGAATAGTCAAGGGGGAGAGGAACACTGGATCTTTAGTCATGGTCTGCCACTAGATGAGGAATTTTATAACTTTGACTTAGCCTCTCAAAAGTATAGCTCAAGAATGTTAACAGGAGATACCAGAATGATAGACATGAAAGTGCTTAACAGCTGGAGCTTGTTCAGCCATTTAGTATCCACCATTTTCTTTTTTTTCTTTTCTTTTCTTTTTTGCCTTTCTTAGAATTTCCTGCAGTTGGTAGACTTCCAAGTGGAGCTGTCTAATGGAGTGATCTCTTTCCATAACCCCTAGAGTTCTGGGTAAATGCTTGAGTTAAAAAAATTACTGTTAAGGTGTGAATCCCCCATTCTTGAGAATGATCCCAGCCCTTCCAGCCAGGGCATCCCTGGAAAAGATTCAGTCATACCAACAACAGAGAATCAAGTCCAACAGGCAAAATACAAATGGTTATGAATAAGTAATATAATTTAATCTCAGTAAATACACCAATACATACATGAAAAAAGAAAAGGATTATAAGGAAATATAACAGGGTTAACACATTGCCACACTAAAAAAAAAAAAATTGTTCCTTGGGGCTACAGTGTTGTATTATGAAAACAGAATAAAAACTTCGAAAACAAAATGATCCTTTCTAATTGAATGAAAATTTGTTATTTTTTATTGTTTTCTGTGCATGAATTATATGCAACTTGAAAAATAGTTCTTGAGGTTCCCAAGGTGAAGAGACATGTGAGTTACATATGCTTCACGAGGCCCTGGGCTCAAAACTAGAGTGAGTCAAATACAACTCATGTGGCAGTTAATGTGTTAATACTGATTCTACGCTGAAGTGGCAGAATTACAGCTTAATTCCTCTATTTTTTTTCTATTTTCTATAATGAGCATTATTATAATGGGAACAAGAATGAAATAAATGTTACAAGTTTTTTGGTGTTTTCGTTTTTGCTTTTAAAGCATTTTTTAAAAGCCAATGCAAAAGATCAGAATTAAAAAGAGAACAAAGACCGATCTAGTTTTCCTTATTTAACAGGATACTCAACTGCGGCTCAGGAAATAAAAGGGGCTTTCCTAAGGATACACAGCAATTCAGAGGCAGTATAGCATAACTGGTTAATAATATACTATTTGGGCTGAAATCTTACCTTTACCACTTTCTATGTGACCTTAAGCAAAAGTGCCTAGTATCTCCAGGCTTCAGTTTCCTTATCTGGAAAATATGATAACAATAGAACCTTCCTGCCAGGGTCACTTGGAAAGTGTGGCAGACGAAGAGTATGTAAAGTACCTAGGCCAATATCTTGCACATAAGAAAAACTCAAAGAACGTTTTGTGGCTAAGATCATCATCTGGTAGGTATGTCATCTGTGGTGTGCCTCGTGTTTCTAACCTCAATCTGTGTGCAGTATTAACAACTGGGAACCACTCCCAATCAATAACAAATAGTCCAAGAACAGCTTTTCTTGTCATTTTATCAAAGCATTAATGGGAATAAAAAAACTTATGAACTATTCATCTCAAAAGTGTGATCTATAAACTATAATTTCAATTTTCTACAGCTATCTGTCCAATGATAAATTAATATTCAGTAAAAATAAATTCACATATAATGAAAACTCCCCTGGGTATTAGGAAGCTAATAGAAAATATAAGTCTAGAAAGGTAACATGTAAAAAGAAAACTTACTCTGATAATACAGATTTGGCAAACCATTTTGGAAAAAAAAAATTTCTCCCCAACCCTACTTCCAAATCTGGATATCTGGATGCCTTCCAAAAATATTCTTTACTGATAGTTAGAAAAAAAGCAAAGTTTTTTTTTTTTTTTTTTTTTTATCAATACTGTTAAAGAAAAGAAAGGCTTCTTGCTCTAAATCAAATTTATAATTTCCTACTCTTCTATCACTAGAAAAGAACACTCAGAAATTTTGGGTAATAGTAAAAGCTCTCAGAAAATTCAAGGTGATCACCTTACAATTACCTTCACAATCCCTGATTGCCTGATGCTCCACAGTTTTCAGGTGCTGTTTCCTCACAGTAGAAGCAGAGAGTATTTGTTGTACAAACATGAAGTTGTCAAAGGTCATGAAATCGCTCATTATTTTTCCTAAAAAAGTATATATTGATACTGCTATCTACAATAGTGGTTCCCAACTTTTTCGGCACCAGGGACCAGTTTCATGGAAGACAATTTTTCCATGGACTGGGTTAGGGGGCAGGGAGGATGGTTTCGGGATGATTCAAGGGCATTACATTTATTGTGCAGTCAAACCTCTTTGCTAATGATAATCTGTCTTTGCAGCTGCTCCCCAGTGCTAGCATTACTGCCTCAGCTGCGCCTCGGACCATCAGGCATTAGATTCTCACAAGGAGAGCACCACCCAGATCCCTCGCATACACTGTTTACAGTAGGATTCAGCTCCTGTGAGAATCTAATGCTGCTGCTGATTTGGCAGGAGGTGGAGCTTATGAGATGATTCGAGTGATGGGCAGTGGCTGTAAATACAGATGAAGCTTCATTTGTTTGCCCACTGCTCACCTCCTGCTGTGCAGCCCTGTTCCTAATAGGACAGGGACCGGGACCAGTCCGCAGTCCAGGGCTTGGTGACTGCAGATCTACAAGAAACAAAATATGAAACAATAACATCATTCAACAATGGCCATATGTTCTTAGAGTGTCACACCAGTCTATCTTAAAAAGATAGAATGATGGAATATAAACCTGACAATTGTAAGTCTCTTTCCATGTCTCCAAGTCTAACAAATATAATCGTTATGTTCCTCCTATATAAAACTGATATTCCCCTTCACTCCTCATAAGGTAATGATGGAATCTTAATGCATGCCATGGCACTCACAGTCAAGACTCCAAAATTAATAAATGGTTGTTTCTAAATTTCCAGTCTGGTTTGCATGGTCTTAGTGCCCTGTGCTCAAACTTAAGTTGTGTCAGAAGGAAACTGTACAAGATTTTCTTTTCCCAGGGCATTTTGCATATATTATCACTAACTCTTAACAACAGATCCAGAAGTTCCTTGTACTCTCGTTTTATTGATTAGGAAATCAGAACTCAAAAAGTGGCTTATCTAGGACCACCTCGCTATAAATGACAGAGTGAGGCTAGAACACAACTGCTTCTTTAGATAGAAAGTCTACACTCTGTTCACCATACCAGCTGCCTTGTAGTACGCAGAGTAGGCTAAGTGTGTTTTCAGAAGTCCTAGGATGCTCTATAATACACCCCAGCCTATGCTTTGGTATGAGAATGCAGAAAAGGCTATATAGTTTAAGCATTCCAAATATGAAATTCAAAATGCTCTAAAATCTGAAGCTTTTTGAGCTTCCACATGATACCACAAGTGGAAAACTCCACACCTTACCTCATATGATGGATCACAGTCAAAATGCAGGCACACAACACAGTTTATTCAACATTCCCAAGGCAAAAATAAAGATACCTTCAGCCTATGTATATAAGGTATACATGAAACAGAAATGAATTTTGTGTTTATATAACATAGGGAATGGACTGAAAAAGGGCAAAATGTTTTATGCGTTATCTCTTTAAAATCTCTCTCCATGCTTTTTGAGAATTAAAATCTACATTCTGTCCAAGGCCAGTGATCAGAGGGGCAGGGGAGTGTCTTTTGTTCTTTGTACCACAGGAGATGGTGCAACGAAATTGTTTGGGCAGAGGATACAAGATTGTCTTTGCCAGAGATGGGATAAATCAGAACCATTAACTATAGTTCAACAGTAATAACCCTAAACTGAAAGCTCCTTTTAAAAGTTCTGGATTTCTGTTTATACGCAGGACTATGGTACTTTAAGACACAAGTCTGTCATATTCTTCATTTGTCAGCAAATTCATAAACTTCCTTTTCCTTTCCCTCAAACTGCTTGTCCTCATTCTTCGTTGATCCACAAGGACAAGTACCAAACTTTAGGTAACAGAATTTGGCGTCCCTGGGTAGGCCCATTGGCACCCCAGTGGAACAGCACCCCACGAATGCTGCCATGGTTGAAAGAGGCAGGGAGCAGCCCCAGGTCAAGCTGTGGGTCTTCCCTAGTAGGAGAAACATCTTTTTGGGGTGAGAGAGTAAGGAATCGTTCCAGCAGCTGCCAGAGCCTATTTAGCTCTGGGGAAATCCTATCACCCCCCACCAAAGTAGACACAGCTCCCCGCAACATGAACTAAATTAAGGAAAAGGAAACAGATTTGGGAAGTGTCATGATGGACGACTTCACCATTTGTTTGAGTAAGTTCCCAAGTGTACACGCTGAGACCCTTGATTCCACCCATTTGGGGAAGTTTTTCGAAATTTTCTGCTCTGTGGAAGGACATTTTATTTGGATTTGTTTGGAGGCACCAAATAGGGGTGGAAGTCACAGCTGAGCAGAACTATGGAACTTGGTTTGGATTTAGAGCTCATTTGTACAGTTCCCAGGGAACCTGGGGAATTCATTCCATTTTGGATTAGGAGATGTTGGTTCTCATTTAAGAATCTGGTTCTCATTGGATGGTTCCCATTTGTTGGAAGGCCTTGACATTATTGTTTCATCTGTGTTTGTTATTTGTGAGTTTGTTTAAGGCCTTAGCATTGAGATGATTTGTGTTGTGAATTACCTGTATTGTCTACTTGTCATGTTGTATTAGTTGTTGTTTGTCAACATGGGAGGCTCCGTTTCTATTCTATCTAAAAGCCCCTTGGGGAGAATCTTGGCTGAAAGGCCAACTAATAGGTATAAGTCTACATCTAAAAGAAAATGTGTCATTGTAATCCAAAGTATGTGCTGGACTGTGAGGAGAAGTGGCTGTTGAATGGAACTTTAAATTATTATACTGTCTTACAAATGGAATTATTTTCTCAAAGGTCAGATAAATGGGACGAGATCCCTTATGTAACCAGGTTGGATCACATGAGCCTTGATATTTTTGCTAGCTTTTCTTTGGTTATTTGTTCTGTCTATAGGATAGAGAAACAACTCCTTAGTGAAGATTTCCCCAGGCTATATTGCCTCTTCTGTCTGATCTGTCTTGCTGCTGGATTTATCATCCTAAACCTCGTTCAGTACAAGCATTTCTGTATATGATTTCTAAATTTGCAGAAGCTGGTCTCTCAGATCACTCACCCTTTACAACTAATAGCTTCACACTCAGAGGTCCCATTTCTTACCCAGCTCTGTATCAGACATTGTATACAAGGTGACAGGAAGGACCCAAATCCCTACTGGTGTCTTAGATACCAAGCAGGGTAAAATCTCTCTTATCAGATATCCTCCATTTCACCCTGTCAGTCTTCATGGTTGTATTTGTTATCTATGCCCTTCTTTACCTGGTAATCTATTACATTATTTTTGTTAATCTACTGCCAAAGCTTTACAAAAATATAAATAAGTATAAACCTTTCATCTAAAACATCGCCCCAATTCAACAGAAAGTAACTTGATGACTGTGTCACCACTCCTTCCACATAGACATAGAAGACTGAAACTGACAGTGGGAAATATGTAACAGAGGAAACGGCCTGAAAAAGGGTGAAATGTTTTATAAGTTTTCTCTTTAAACTCCCCCCACACACTCTTCTTGAGAATTAAAACCTACATTCTTGAGGCCAGTGATCAGAGGGGCAGGGGAGTGTCCTTTGTTCTTTGTACTACCAGAGATGGCTCAATGGAATTGTCCAGGCAGAGGTCATGAGATTGTCTTCACCGGAGACGGGGTTGATCAGAACCATCAACTATAGTAAAACAGCAATAGCCCCAAGCTGAAAACTTTTAAAAGCTCTGGATTTCTGCTTATAGTCAGAACTGTGGTACTTTAAGATATGAGTCTGCCATACTCCTCATTTGCCAGCAAATTAATTAACTTCCTTTTCCTTTCTCTCAAACCACTTGTCCTTGTTCATTCGATTGTGGGGACAAGCACTGAACTTTCAGTAACATTTAGACTTAGGTCCTATCCCCAAGATATCTCATTACATATATGCAAATATTATAAAATCCAAAAAATTCCAAAATCAGAAACAGTTCTGGTCCGAAACATTACAGATAAGGGATAATCAACCTGCATTAGACCCCAATTCTCAGAAGGTCTAACATAACCACAGCTAACAGGCCCAGAAAGCTACAATGGCAGTTCCTAAATTGAAATAAATGGAAACTGCTACTAGTCAAGCTTTCCCCTCACAAGCAGAGCCCTGGTTTTGAGTAGGTTAATTGCATCACTCTCAACATCAAACTCTCTCCTGCACCAAGTTATAAGACCTGAGGTCCACTAATTATTATAGTTAAAATTGTCTCTTTGCATCAGTGGCTATGTTCCTCCTTCACGTTAGATGCTGAACAAATGAATCCTGATGTATTCATTCAACATACATTTAATGAGTGCTTACTAGGTGTCAGGCTCTGTGCTAGGTACTATGAAGCAATGAATAAACACTTGCCATGAAAAAAACCTGCAGTCTCACAGACAAGTTAGATGGAACATGTTAAATTCAAATGACTATAACATGAGGCAGAGAGTAAGGGCTGCTGGTTAAAATCCACTTCATTTCTAAGGATGGATTTTACTGATACTCAATAAAATCAGGGGAAAAAACTAGATTTTTAGAATGCCACTGAAGATACTTTTTCTTTAAAACTATGTCTATTCCACAGCTTAATCAATCATATATTCTTGAGGTGGTAGCATTATATGGGGCTTCACATTAGTATTTAAATCATTCTTTCACAACCAATTTTAGGGCAAAATAAAGACATATAAGAAGTAGTATGTTCCTATGTGAGAATACTGCTTAAATCCAAGTCCTTTGATTTTTCTTTTTTAAGTCAAAAGCTGATACATAATTCATTAGGAAAGTCCTTATAATGGCAGAAGTGGGAAAGCTGGTGAACAATTTACAAAATACACAAAGAAAAAAACATACAGTTCTTCCAGCAGCCACTGAGCAAAAGTGAAACATCCACAGTGTATGAGAAAACGCACTGATGATGTCAGAAAACCCAGATTCTAATTCTCACTATCAATAACCAGAGGACAGACTAGGGGACATCGTTGCCATTTCGCGATTTCCATTTCTTCATTTCTAAAATGAGGATAATATTGCTTGTCCTATTTATACCACATAATCCTCATAAGGAGGCAAACACAATCGTGAATGAAAAAGTACTTTAAAAAAAATTACATCCTACATAAATAGTCACATACGACATATATCATTACAGAAATCTTAGAAATTTAGTCCGGGCAAGGCATTGACTTTTCCATAAAAGTTTAAATAGCTTGCATATTTTAATCTCTATTTCTGTCTTCTCTTACCAAAATTAACTCGGAATTTTCGTCAAGGAGTTTGCTAAATCAGTCAGTTGTGCTCTTTCTCCACTATTTTTAGAAGTTATCCCATAGTCAACTATTGAATGCAGAGGGTCTTTTTCAGACAATCAGTTCACTGCAGAATAGCAGACACAGTCCCTATTCAGTAGAAAACTACAATAAAGAAGTGTTATTTCTAATTTTCTAATTGTAGCATTGAAAGGGACCAAAACATAATTTAATCTAGAAAAGAAACAACAAAAAAATAAAGAAAAAACTGAATTTAAACTATTAGGGCAACCACAAGTGGAAAAATTTTTTAAACTTTTTTTGTTCCTTTGTCAAAATGCTCATGTTTTCTAGTCCATATGAAAAGTGCATAAATGTGAGCTTCATCTCTAATAGGATAGCAAACCCTTGTAAACCTACCCAGCAGCTGCCATTCACAGACAGCACTGCATAGAAAACATGGAAGTAAATGTTCTTCTTTAGAGTAACTTTTATTTACCAGAATCTGGAGAGGGAAGGAAGGATTATAGCTATTTACTGGAAGGTACACAGATTAAACCCAATGACTTGTGTGTCCTTTCAAATTAACTCCATTTAGCAAATCTCTCATTAAATGTAATCTAATTTAAATGTGTATTAGAACCACTTATATTTGTTACTCCTCTCTTGATGAGCAATTAGTTCTATTCTTGCTTTCCTTTCCCAATCTACTTACAGCTAAAACATAGCAGAGGTGAGAAATATTTATTGAATCATCTTGTGCTGAGTTTTTTAGACCCAAATAAATCTTTTTTTTCCCCCCCACTTGGCCACTGGGAGTTAGATGAGACAAATAAGCCAAAATTTAGAGGCTCTTGCTTTATTCAAGTCATAACTAAATGACAAGAAGACATGTGGAAAGATATTCAATAGCACTGATCATTAAAAATGCAAATCAAAACAATGAGAAACCTTTTCATACCCCTTAGAGTGGCTAAAACCAGAGACGCAGATAATAACAACTGCGGGTGATCTCATACATCGCTGGTGGGAATGTAAAATATAATCCAGCCATTCTGGAAAACAATCTAGCAGTTTCTCGACTGGTTAAACATAGAATTATCATACGATCAGCAATTCCACTTCTACATATATACCCAAAAGAATGGAAAATAGGTATTCAAGCAAAAATGTATAAAGTAATGTTTAAAGCAGCGCTATTCATTCACAATAGTCAAAAGGTAAAAACATCCCAAATGTCCATCAACTAATGAATAAACAATATGTGAAAAATCCATACAATGGAATTTTATTTGGCCATAAAAAGGAATAAAGTACATGAAAAACCTTGAGAACATTTTGCTGAGTGAAAGAAGCCAGTTATAAAAGACTCAATATTATATAATTCCATTTATATGAATATTCTAGAACATGTAAATCTACATAGACAGAAAGTATAATGTATTAGCAGTTTCACAGGGCTGGCAGGGAGAAGAGGGTATAAAAGGGTGACAATTAAAGGATATGGGACTCCTGCTCCTTTTAGAAGTGATTAAAATGTCCTAATCATTGTACTGACAGTCTCAGTACAATGTGAATATACTAAAAACATTGAATTGTACAGTTTAAATGGGTAAAGTGTACAGTCTGTGAATTACATGTCAATAAAGCTGTTTCTCCCCCCTCAAAATAGATGAGGAAAGTAGGAAGAATGCAATTGTAGAGATAACTTAAAGTAATAATTGTAATTTAAAATTGGAATCAGTTTAATTGTAAATATTTAATTACGAAAATAATTTCAACAAACAAAAATATTAATAAAACCTACCGATTATCTAGCCTATATTATTTGCCAAGAACTTTATACAACTTACCTCAAACCCTCCCATCATACAGACATCATTATTTCCATCACGCAGTTAAATAAGAATCTGGGAGAATGCATAACTTGCCTATGGTCAGGCAGCTAGAAAACCAATAGAATCAGAAGATGTACCCAAGGTTACCTGGGACATAAACTCTTTTTCCTACATTATGACATCCTGAAGAAAGGGAAACACAGAATCATGTTTTCTCAATCAGGTGTATGCTCAAAGGAAATTACAAAATGAATAATTAGGTATAAAGGAAAAGGCATTTGCCCAAAGTTGTTATACCAGTATTTATTTCATATTTTCACTCATTCATTAAATAAATATTGTCTGATAACTACAAAGTAGAGCGCCGGTTGCTAACATTTTTAAGTGAATATTTTATTCATTTTCAGTCTTTGCTTATTTATGTTGTAACTGCATTTAATGATTTAGTGTTATTTAAAATGTAATCATCAAAAGCTATAGAAATGTATTAAGCCTTATATACTAGCATTCAGTGTTCTAAATATCTATGCTACAAGGGAAATGTGTTGCTTTCTACTTGTAATCAACATGATTAACTCTCCAGAACACAGAATGGGCAGGAATGTGGTATTTGCAGGTCTAAATCCTCGGTCTATATATTTACTCTATTTATTTGGATCCATAATTTCTATTTGGATCTTAATAAACTGCCCAAATATTCCTTGAATTCTACAGAATATAGTACCAAATTCCATTTTTCTATGAAGGGTTAAATCTCTATAAACATAAAGTAAAACATCCAAAATAATAGTGAATGTCTTTAGATGTCTTTAGAAGAACTCATCAAACCATACGAATTTTTTCACATTCTTGGCAGACAAAAATGGCATTGTCACATGGTTCATCCCACATAAGAAATATACATTTTCTGAGTTCAGGCTTAACATTCAGATGGTTAGCCAACCCTTTATCATCACAGTATCCCAAAAGCTCCAGGACCAGGGGCCAGGGGACCAAGGTTCAAATATGGATTCTGTCACTTAACAGATTTGTAACCATGCTCTATAGCTTCTGTAGTTTCCCTTTCTGAAACCTGCGAATTTAAAGCCCTGCTTGGATTTAGAAGGGTATTGTTAGGATCTATGGGTACAATTCAGGATTTATTTATTTCATACATGTCCATATGGAGGAAATACTGGTTTAGGTCTTGCGTAGTTTTGCAACTTCCACAATACCTTGCAATGGGACAAGTAGAAGAAGTATTTCTGGTTTTTGTCTTTTAATTGGATTAGATGAAGTTTGAAATTAAACTCCACAATAACCAGTTTTGTGTCCTTGGGGACTCTGCCTAACTCAGTGTTCGTTAAGTTGCTTCATTTGTAACACTGGTAATGAGGGGGCAGCCACTCTTTTGCTCCTGCTAATTGGTTCCATGCAGAAATATGAGCCCACTGTTGCCAAATCCTTTTTAATTGTTTTAAATTTAAAAAGCTGGAAATATCAATCAGGGAATAAAATTTCTTAACTTTTAGGAAATTAGGCTACTAATCTGTTGGCTACTTTTTGTTCTGTTTTGCTTTGCTTTGTTGTGTGTTATTTTTTAAAAAACACAATTCAGGAGAAATAGAAACAACTGGGGTGCCAATTTATAACTTCAAACCTAGCCTGACCTATTGTCAGTGCTAAACAATTTACTGAATGAATGTTCTCCGGATAATTAATAGGAGTACCTTGAAGATTTCACAGTATTTTGTGTAGTTCATTTCCTGCTTTGCATTCTTCAATTGCTTCCAATATTTTAAAGAGCTGATTTTTATTTGTTCAATTTAACTGCCTAAGATAAGCCTCTTATAGTACACAATATAAAAATTATTCTTTGCTTTTCATTCCTCCAAGTAAAATCAGCAAACAGATAATAAATTTGTCTTGGGAACAGGCTCAAACATGATGAGGAATTTTATCACTGAATTGCTTGAAAGACCTCAACTTCTGGGCACACAAGGGCAGAGGTGATATATTCATTGGCACACATATCCCAGTAGTCTAAATCACCCTATCAGCTTCCACCCTAAGATTTGTGTGATGCTTTAAATGCGGAGGTTTATATTTCTGCTTTATTTCTGCAGAACCAGGTAAGTATTATCTCCTCTCTCTATATATTTTTCTCTGCAGAGCTCTGTCTCAATAAATTGCATAAAGAGTAATACTATGACTGTATATTAGAAGCAGAAAAAGCTCATGGGCATTTCAATAACTTTAAGTCTTGATTTTATGTGTCAATGTTATCATTTTCTATTTAATAAATGATGCAACACATGATACTGTTATGCAGTCTTAGATACACACTACTCGGATTCAGTGATAAATCTAGGCACCTGACAACACATCTGCCTCCATATTCAAATGGCACTCAGAAACAATGTACCAAACAAGTATCCAAATTTGAATGCACCACTAACGCTTCACAAATGTCCACTGACTCTGAAAATAACATCATTATTATTTTTAATTCTACCACTGGTAAGATGTCTGATGGCACAAATAAGGATAGGTGTTAAGAAATGAAAAGCTTGCTTCTTAGAATACAGTATTTAAACTAATATAGAAAGTTGCTATTTGCCCAAAAATTTACCAGGTTTACCAAAGATTTACCAGAAAATTCCCTACTACATTTAAAATTAGATTCATTTTGACCCAAAAAGAAGAAATGATTTAAATACCAAGTCTTCCAAAACCAAGGAAAAAAATCAAAACACCTCTTTTCCTTCTTCTATTCAGTTTTATATAACATTGGATAATCTAATATATTACTTTCTAATGAAAACACCAAAAGTAAATGATAATAAAACAACAGGGTTTGGGACGGAGAAGGAGAGAAGGAAGTAATTCTGATTTCTAGAAGTATCATAGCTAATACAGTCCCAGGGAGCCTTTTACATTAACAAGAATAAAATGAACTTTTCTAAATGTTGGAGCTCAGAAACTGATGCTCCAAAATACAGTGCTTTGACTTGCTGAATTGAAGCAGTAGCCTCAAGGTCTCTTTGACTTTCCCCCACTCCTGTCTCTCTGTCTTCTATCTCTCCCAAAGCACAGGATGAAGTTGTTCTCTGAAGTTTCCTTATCTTCCTAAAATCCAGACCCACCTAAGTTCCGGCAAGTGTTAACAGCTCTTGATCAGCTCCTACCTTGGCAAGCGTTAACAGCTCTCACACCAGCTCTTGATCAAGGAAATAACCGAGCAGCACGTGGAGAGTGGAGAACAGCCT
>VBSM01003169.1:5262490-5279058 GCA_008086735.1 Cheirogaleus medius | reverse complement strand
AAAAAAAAAAAAAAAAAAAAGAGAAGGAAGGAGGAGCCAGACTCCCTCCTCTGAGGAGAAGCTTTCTTCTGGGTAGGAGCTGTTAATAAAAATGAGAACCCTTCCTTTCACTCCCACATGTGATGATAATCATACAATTTTTATTTTCATTCTTCTGATTCTAAAACACTAACTACCACTCACAGTGTCTCTAGCTCTAAAGTGGAGGGAAAATTTACACACTTCCATCTGCTGGAGACAACATTTCATTTCCTTTCTGAAGGATTCTCCACATTTACCGTCAATCAAGAGTTACTTTTCAGGTTTTCCATCTGTTTTCATTTTTTTCATTTCTTTCATCAGAATCCATGGAAAACCAGACTTATTTCAATATGCTATAAATATTAAGGAAATTTAGGTAAAAGAATCAGAGCTAAAAGAGGTATCAGAGATTATCCAAATCAGTGTTTTTTAATACTTTCTCCACAGACTCCTTTAAGTATATTCACTCCCCCATTCAACCCAAGGCCTGGTTTTCAATTAGTTTCTTGGCCTAAGCTTCCTCCACCCCCAACAATGTATTTCCCCATTTTATTAATCACAAGTCCAGGCTAACAATCAGATTTTCAAACCTACACAAGCTACCCAATGCTAAGACCCCTGAATTTACGTAATTATTTACCCAAACTGAAAACAAACAAAATCCCAATATTTTGTTAGGCTGGATGATCCTGTATGGAATAATTGTAAGCTCTGGAGTTTAACAGAAGTTGGTGGTGGCTTCTGACCTTCCCACACCCTTCTTAGACTTCAAACTGCTGACTTCAGCCAAATTCTTCAAGTTTACAGAAGGAAAAGCCCAAGAAATCTTCTACCTCTATACTCCTAACCCCTAATTCTTTGCCTTGTTTCTTCACAACAGCTTAACAAACTTCTTCTTGTTCTACCAGAAGTTTCCATCCAGGGTTGTGCACAGAGAATTCAAGGAGTTCATGAACTTGGATGAAAAAAAAAGGTACATCTTACTTTTCACTCGTCTCTAACAAAGCTCAGCATTGTCTTCAATTACAAATGAAGGCAACAAATCATGGCAGTGACATTGTCATCAGTAGGAATCACAGATACTTTCTATCACAATACAGTTGTTGCAAATTTCTCCAAAAAATAATTTTTGCTCATGACTGCTTTAATACTATGGCAGTTAATGGGCCTACCACTTGGTTTTGTTATTAAATTAATAAAGGAGATATTAATATCTGTATGTGCATAAATATTTATATAATGAATTGGGCTTTTAGTATTTTCATAGATATATTTCAACATATTGGTTTCTATGTGCTTTATTTTATGCATTTAAGGTATTATTCTAGGAAGAAGTCCATGGATTTTATCAGAGGACCAAAGGGATCTATGATACAAAAAAGGTGCTTTGAAAGTAAAATTCACTCAGATTTGTTTCTGTGTATCCTGCAATGACAAGATGGGTAACACTAAGCAAATACTTGCTTGAATAAATGCTCAAGCTCACACAGTTGCTTAGTGAAGGAAAAAACAGAATTCAAACACAGATCTCCTAAGCTCTCTTCTATCCCTGTGCTTTTATGGAGTAGAGCCACAAGTCTGAGCTCCAGAGACAGACATGTCTAGATTCAAAACTGATTCATCATTTAATGGCCCGATGACCTCAGGCAAGTTACTTAACCTCATGGAGTCTGTTTCCTTAGTCATAAAAGAGGAATAATAACAACTGCCTTACTGGGTTAGAGGATGAGTTGCAATAAAATATTACTATGTAATAAAATATGTAAAGAACTTAGTATGATATTTTGCACATAATTATTAAAAAGACAGAATAATCTACTTTGTGTCTAAATATTTTTAGGGACCTTTTTATCCTACTATTTGAATTTCTATAAAGCTCTACCATTCTCCAAAACTTCTCCATACTTAGCTAGTTTGATGTCATTCTCCACACACATAATTCTGAGGACACAAGCAAAACTCTGGAGTCACAGTTTTGAGGTTTCCACCATTCCAACAACCTGGTAATTCCCCCATGAATCCTTTTCTAATCCCTCTAAAGATAATCCTTCTTTCAGGCCTCCACAGTATATTCTCATACCTCAGTAAAGTGTTTATTCATAGAGGAAACCAAAATACATGTTATCTGTCTAGCAGGTTTGTGAGATCCTTGAGACCAGAGACCATATGATTCATTATTTGCATGACATTCCACTAACATAACACCTGACAGATTAGATGAGAAATAAAAATATGTGAAGCTAAACTGGATTCCATGCTCATAACAACCCTCTGAGATCAGAAATTATTGTCCTCCATAGATGTGCAAACCCAGCTTCAGGCAAGTCACTAAACTGCCCCCAGAATACTGCCAAAAAGTGAAAGATTTGAGAATAAACACAAGGACATCCATTAGTCAATGATCCACCCTACTTAATTTCTCTTCCCTTCGATGAGAAACGTTAGCCTATTTGCTCAATGTCTAATTTCCTAGAGAATTAAAATATACAACTTTTATACATTTATCTTTTAATGCATTATTCACTTATCATGTTCATAATTATCACAATCATTCAGATCCTGACACAGGTATATAACATGACCTCAGATGGAAGTACTGGGATGCCTAGAAGGGAAAGCAACCACAGAAGCAACCTCCCAAACCTCTACCTGTTTACAGCAATCACTCTGGATAAAGCAAAAGAGATAAATTATGACAGCCAGATTTAAAGAGAAGCAACTAAAAGGGAGATTGTAATGTGACTTGAATCTTTGTAGGAGAAAACAGGTCATCCTTGTTGGAAGCCATATTTTTCTTGACAACAGCTCAAAATGATCACTGTGATTAGAGCACAGCCAACATGAGTCTGGGTTCATACATGAACCCCTGCCAGAGGGTAACTGAGTCTCAATTGGTCATACAGCACCAAAAGCACTAAGCAAAACCTATAAACCTCAAATGTGAGTTGGGAAAGAAATTTCAACATAAACACTGATTTTATGGATATGATTTCACCAGTACACATTTTCCTATTACTCCCATAAAGCATTTTACTGATATCAAAATACCTCCAAGCCTTACATAATATAAGTGCTGCCTGGACACATTCACATATCACCATATCTTTGGCTCCCAACAACATCAGCAATTCACCAACTGCATGCTGAAAAAAAGAAAAAAACTAGGGAATTGCAACAGGCCTAGCACCATTACCACCCAATTTACTGCCTCTGAGTTATTTGTAAATTGATTATTTCTTCCTTGGGTTGTTGCAAATACAGAATTACATATAAATGCATGAATATTACATATCTACTAATAAAATTTAACATTAGGATTGAACTTTTCCCAAACTCAGAATGTTATGATACCCTTTAAACAAGTATTATAATATACGTTGGAATTAATATGTCTCCCCTAGCTTACTTTTTTTAAAATTAAATTCACTAGCTCCAGGTCAAAACTTCTCTATTTAAATGTCTGTTTTTACAAAAATTGTTTACTATCTGGTTAATGAGTTAAGAATTTCTAATAGGCTCTTACTGAAAATCAAATTAGAGGGTATTTGGTTTTGTTTTTAAGTATAGATAGCTGTTGGCTAAAATGTATTCCATTCACTTGTCAGGTCTTAACAATTTCACTTCATAGGCATACAAAATTAGTTATTTTCCAAATTCACTGTTGAAAATCATATTCAAGGCAGCATTTTCCACTCAGTAAGGATTAATCTATGTATTATTTTCAATTTGCACACCAACATTTGTGCTACAAATTTGGAAACAGTTGCTGCTATTTTGTAAAACTGACATTCCTAGCCACATTCAGTTAACATTCCTGAAAAAGGTGAGAATCAGTTATAACCCTGCAGTAAGCAATCCTGGTCCTGACACTGACTTTTCTACCTGAGGACAACCCTATTCAAACTGCAACCATTTGACAAATGAGGAGTCTCAAAGACTGCAGAAGATGGCAATCCTGATCAAGGCAAAAACAAACGGCCTTTTTTCCGGCCAAGAAGGAAAAAAACTCCTATCACGGCAGTACATTATTGACATTTTATCCAGGGTGCTTCCTGAGTAGCCCCAAAGAACAAAAAAAGCATCAAGAGGAGGCTGTCAACAACCAACCAATGACGCAAAGTCACTTTGCAAGTGTCAAAACCTCAATCACAGAAAATCAGGACCAGTGGGCAGACCACATGAGAAAATGGATACCAGAAGAATACCAAACAGCTGCTTAGAGCTGAGCTAAGGCAAGGCAGATACCCACGGGGAGGTCAAGTTAAAACACTTGGAGAGCACACTGAAGCACAGCCTGAAACAATGTAACAAAGCAGCAGACAGCTGGGAAACAACTGCTTGGAAACACAGGCTTATGGCTACAAAGGCAGGGGGGGCCAGGTTAACAAACAGCAACACAAGCATCCGAGAGGCAGCCTCTCTGAGATGAAACAGCAGGCACTTCCTGCAAGCCAAACACGACTGCCAGGACTGCATGACAGGGGCTGATGGGACCAGCACACAAAGACTTACAGTTGCATGAAAACCACTGCTCACCAACACATTCACGGTTGAAGGATTAGCTGCGAAAAAACCTGTAACGATCATAGTGCCATCTAGTCACTTACTGCTATGCTAGTCTCCCAGCCAGCATGTTTGCCAAATTCTACAAAAAGCACGAATAGTGCTCACTGTGGTGTGGTCTCAGGGAAAGGGAAGTCCGTAAAATTTTACATCTATAAGTCTGACCTTGAGCTTTAGCTCCTAACAATTATAATCGTAGACCTGTGTTTCTCAGCTATGGCTGGAGAACCCCTGAGAGTGTCCAGATGTGCTCTCGGGGATCAGTAAGTGTGCCAGAAGAGTTGTAAAATTATGTGTTTCCATTTAGAGCAGGCGTTGGCAAACTTTTTCGGTTAAGGGCCAGATAGTAAATATTTTAGGCTTTGCAAGCCCCAAGGTCTCTGTCACAACTACTCAACTCTGCCACTGTAGAGAGAAAGCAGACTCAGACAATACATAAATGAAAGGGTGTGGCTAGTTTAAAAAAAGGGACTGCAGGACGGGTTTGGCCCACAAACTGACCACCCCTGATTTAGAGAGTAATCCAAAATACACAGACACATACACACATGCCTATATGAATATTTTACCTCACATGGGTGACCATCTCATAACGAAGGCTGTATGACTTCAAAGACTGCATTTATGGTGCAGTTGGCACCAAAAGAACCACTCCAACTGTTGGGTATTGAGAACACAATAAAAGTGGACTTCATAGGTTGCATGGACATCTGTGATCTTCTCCTATTCCAAGAATACCCTTCCCTTCCTTGTAACAGAGACCCCATTTCCCATGGTGAACCTATTCCACATGGTGTGAGACAGACAAACCTGCCTCGTTTCCACTCAAATGCCAGACTATAGGTGCAGGCATATGGCCAGGACTAGACAAAGTACCCTCCACCACTCTTCTGCCTGCAACTGTGTTTCATGAATAAGCTTCTGACCTAAGTCAGGATAATTGAATCCTCCCTGGAGCATTTCTAGAGAACTAGGGAGAAAGCTCTAGGTTGCCCCTAGCCAAAAAGATCAAGACAGCCAGACCAAGAGATAAAGAAAGAAAGAAATTCCTCATGACCTTGTTAGAACTCTTTCATTCAGAAAAGCAAACGGCTCCGGCTCCGCTTTACCTGAATTGGGCTCATGTCAATGCTATAGGACAGCATGTCCCCTAACCCCCAAAATTCCTATGTTAAATCCTAACAGCCAGTGTGATAGTATTTGAAGGTGGGGTCTTTGGGAGGGTGATTAGGTCATCAGGTGGGGCCCCCATGAATTCAATTCATGCCCTTAGAAAAGAGGCCCCAAAGAATTCCCTTTACCCTACTTCCATGTGAGGACATGGCAAACAGATGGCCACCTACGAACCAGGAGGTGATCCCTTACCAGATATGGAATCTGCCAGCACCTTGATCTTAGACTTCCCAGCCTCTAGAACTGTGAGGTTCAATTTCTGTTGTTTACAGACACTAGTTTATGGCATTTTTGTTATAGCAGCCCAGACGTACTAAGATAGTCACATATAACCAAGAGTCTTCATTATCAAAATAGAAAATACACTAGCAAAAATAAAGATGCAATGACAAAATTTTAGCAACAGTTCAAAGTAGCAATATAGGCATGCCAAACTCCAAAGCATTCACACAACCTATGTGTTGTGAGCAAAGATGTTCTGACATCTCACCTCTCCTTATTAACAAAAGTAGGCAAGACCTTCCATCTCCTTGTACCCTAAACCCATCTACGTATATGTTTCCCTTTTTACCTACTTGGCCAAGACAGAAATCTCAGAATAGTCTTTAACCCCTCCGTTCCCTTGACTCTTCACATTCAGCTAATTACCAAGTAAAGTCAACTTGCCTTCCTTTCCTTTTCTAATATACCCAAATTTCCTTTTTATCTCTCTTCCTATCTTATTTTAATCTTCATGCCCACTGGGAATACAAATCATCCAATATCATCCTATATAACCAATATAATCCTGTAATAGCCACCTTTCTGATCCCTCTGCTTTGGATTTAATCCTACTTCAGACAATTCTCCAAGTTTTATCATGGAGCCCAAGGCCCTTGGTGATCCAACTATTACCAATTCACCTTTTCCCTCCTTCCCTGCTTCCTCTCTGAAAGCTTTATGCCCTGCTCTTGGACACTAAGCCTTTCTCCTCTTGCATATTTTCCCCCAAATATTCTTCCCTCTCTCTCATCTTTATTATTCTAATTTGTACTTGTTCTTCAGAAGTCAGCTGAGGCATAAGCTTCCCACAAGTGCCTCATCATTCCCTCCCAGTCTGGGTCAAGTGCCCCTCTGATGTACTCACTTAGAATCATAAGCATGTCTCTATTTTAGAGTAACTGTTTACTTGGTTGCCTCCCCATTAGACTCTAAGCTCTTTGAGATTATGGACTACATCTTCTTCTGGAGCAGTGTCCCCCACATCTACTCTGGTTCCTAATACAGCTAAGCATTTACAAATGCTTGCGAAAGGAATAGGTGGCAACATGAGCTGAAAGCATACCACACTGATGCATTCCGAAGACAGAGCGCATTTCTCGATAAGAATGACTTAACAGTTTTAAATCAAAGGCCAATGCCTATTTGAGCTGATTTCCTGAATTTAAAATAAACCAAATTCAAATCTTTCTCCCAAACTTTGAATAGAATTATCATATTTTTACACTATAATTTGCAAAAATCAAGCTACTTAAAATGGTAAACATACTCTTACTTTTCCTTCCTTCCCATCATTTCCAGTAACAACAGCTATTTCTGGCCTCTGAGATAAGTGCTCAGAATATACAACAAAACAATCTACAATGACATTACCAAATATTAAATTTTTTGGTTGACATGTGTATAAGAACAATTATCTCATCATTTTTATTGCTTTCTTAATTTCCATATATTTCCTCCTTTTTCTAATACCAATGTCGATACAGAATGGAAATTTGTTGGCAAGGAGTGCCAATGAATTAGCTGCAACTGATGTAATTTCTGGGACAAAAATCCTTAAAAAACAAATAATTTAAGTGAACAAACACTAATAATATATTACAAAAGAGGAATTTATTAGTTTCCACTTACTCAAGATTTTGAGAGACTACCATTCCAGTTTTCAATAAAACTATAGCTACAGTGTTACTTACTCCTATTTTTACCAATTTCAGTCAATTCTGGTAAACACCTTTGGAACATACAAATAGCATGCAGACATACACAAAAGACTTTCTTCCAATGCAGTAGGTAAGCTACATACAAAGCATTTACTTTATTTTTATACAGACTTCCAAAGATGCTTAAAGAAAAAACATTCAGGCTAAGTTCCGGTTTAAGTTTTTCTCGAGAAAAAGTTTAAAGTAAATAATATACTTATCAAGTCTTATGATTTATAGGAAATTTTTTAACTTACTCTTCAACTAATTTTCATAACTGATGACAGAAATATAAAATAAAAATTTAAACTGAAGATTTTTGCTTAGTATTAAAAATAATGTTCACTTTTAATTATCATCCATGATCTTCCTTAAATCTGTAAGGTTTGTGGTTTATGAATAAATTGTCCAAATAACATTAAATTTACTAACTCTTTTGGACTTCAATATGAAAAGTAAACTCCCTCCAATTAATTCATTAATTAATTCTCAGTACTCAATTTCTAAATATACAAAGATGAACATGCAGGCATTTACTATAATGATAGCCTTTTAAATACACACACACAAACAAGCTACCATTTTATAACACACATCAAAAATTCAGCATGCAATCAAAATATATCACGGATTAAAAAAAACAACACACACCACAGAGTTATTTCCACAAACATGGTTGAGTTCAGAGAACTTCCATCCTAACGACGTGACTCAAGCAGTTTATTTGTTGCTCTGGTTCCAATTCACGAAGATACCAATCAAAACTCTCTATCTTCTACTACAGTGTCTCTGCTATTTCTCTACAAAGTAAAAGTGCATCCAAATTTCCCGAGAATCATCCCTCCTCTGTGTAATTTTTTTAAAAAGCACTGCATCATAAACAAGAGGCAAAATACTCTTCAACTTCTCTCAATTTCACCAAAGTTCATTTATAAGGATGTCATACTTAACCTTCTCCCGCATAATAGATAACCACACCTTCCCATCCAACTCCAAATTCTGGAGAAATCCAATTGCTAGGTTTCTGTTTAGTTCTAAAAATCAACTGTGGAATCATATTCAATAAGTTCTTGAATTATTGGCTTCTTGTACCAAATGCAATTAATTCCAGGGAGTTGATTGTCACCCTGCAAAACCCTCTTGTTTTCCTTTAATAATGTAAACACAGGATGACAGATTTTTTTTAACCCATCAGTAACAGAATTTGTTTATTAAGACAATGGTGAATTTTCACCTGAATATTCTAAAAATGTTCCAAAGAACAGATGTGCACTGGAGAAAACTAGGCTATTATCCAATGTGAATCAAAAGTTTTCTTTTTAGGAGCTTGCGGCTTGCTGTTAACAACTTAGTTATCAATAGGAAAAGAGTAAACACTCCAACTGGGCATACAGTAACACATAAGAAATGAATGGTGATTGTGGTTGAAGTAAAGTATCTCTGGTTGATATGGTTTGGTGTGTTAATGGGCCTCATTTTTTATTGTATGTGTGGCAATATGGCCAATGTTTTACTCGATACATTGTTAATTATCCCAAAATGGCCAATTTTAAGTATATTTGTTAGACAAATGAACTCAAACCCCTTACACAAAATTGTGACCTGTTTTAGGCTACAACGGACTTGGGGGAATCAGAGCCACATTCTGACTTTAAAAAGAAAGCCTTATTCCATGTGGTAATGGGTCACCTTCAACATACTTAGATTCCTGCACTTTGGGGGGGAAATTTTTCCTTTTCCAGGGGGTGGGGGCAGGAAGGAAGGTGAGACTTGTCAGTGTTTTAAGGTAACACATACTTTCTTTATATAGGTAATCCTTAGGAAAATGTTAAATAAACATGTAAAAGATCTGTTTTAATTAGGAGAAATCAATATACTTAAATGCAGAAATACTTATAAAAAAATTAATGCAAGTTTTAGGTGCTAGTCACAGTGTGAGTGAGAGGGTAAACAAGCTTCTCAGAAAAAGTTTCAAAAGCTTTTATATTAAGTGCTTCTCATTGTAAAACAAAGGGTATATAAAAGTATCCTGAGATTTGGGTAACTCTTAATTCAACATAATCTTTTCCAATATAACTGAAAACAAGTCTGTATTTTCATCATTTAAGATACTTCATTGGCAAAGAAAGATATACATCGTAGAGTGGAATCATTCTTATAAGATGCTAAAAAATCATAATTTTGCATATAATCCTACATACCATATTAGCTAATTTAAAAAAAGAAGGTCAATTATGGTAAAGAATATGGAAGACATCTAATTATGTTTTTTGTATGTATTTTTAATTAACTATACACTCCAAACGATTTGCTGGCAAAATAGGCATGTGTGTACATGCACACATGCATGGGGGTGTGTGTGTATGTGTATAATGGTAAAGTTTCAGCGTCATTTCTCCAAGCTTAAAATTTAGGATGCAAATTAAATTCCAAAAGTATTAATTATTATAGTTCACCAAAACCTTTCAGGTACTCTAAATCTATCTGAAATACTAAGTTAAATATTATTAGAAATAAGTTTAAGTTTTACATATTGGCTTTTAAGAAAAAATTCCTAAACGCTCTATAATACTTTAAGATGTAGTGATTTTTAAACTATCAGCAATACAGTTAGTGAATAATTCTCAAAAGAAGTGCTTAATAAGTATCCTAGACACCAGATATTATATCAAGTACTTTATATAACTTGTCTCATTAATTTCCCCCAACAACTCTATTGGCATTAGCAGAGGTCTTACTATCCTCATTCTGTAGAAGAGAAAGCAGAGGTTAAACGAGTTTTTGTAGCATAATCAAAATTACACTGTAAGCAAGTAGAGTCTTCCCTCACTATCTATGGGGGATTGGTTCCAGAATCTCCCCTGGTTATTAAAATCCAAGGATGCTCAAGTGCCTTATATAAAATGGCCTAGTGTTTGCATATAACTTACGCACATCCATATCTTAAATCATCTTTAGATTACTCATAATACTTAATACAATGTAAATGTTAGGTAAATAGTTGTTATACTGTATTATTTAGGGAATAATGACAAGAAAAAAAGTCTCTGCATGTTTAGTACAGATGTAACTTTAAAAAAAACAATTTTGATCTGTGGTTGGTGGACTCTAACGGTCCTAAGATTAGGTCACTAGAGCATCTGATTCCAGAATTCTTGTGATCTTTATTCTTTACCACTCTGTTGCTTGAAAAACTCTCAGAAGACATATTTTAGAATTAGTTTCCAAAAATGCATCACCAGGTTTAGGTACTGGATATTGCCACCCAGGACATGTGCTAAACATACTTCTACAAATTTTCAATACAGAACTGATTAACACAAACACATCAATGCAGGAAAACGTCAGCTCATCTAACATACAACTTTCCTAATCGCCAGGCCGCCAGAACTGCTCTGAATATGAACGTACTCCAAAAACAAAAAGGGTCGTCAGTGAAGAGGGAGACCATGAGTCCCCAGTAACAATATGCTCTGCCAAGCAGAACCAAAGTACCAAAGCCTATTAACACACGATGCACTGTAATTGGCTGCTTTAGTCTGCAGAAGGAATGAAGCACTCGCATTGGCCAGAATGTCTATTCAAAGTAAGCCTTCATGGACAAAGACCAAAAACAGGAAAAGCAACAGAAAAGAAATAGAAGAGAGTAAGAATTGCTTATGTGGTGAGACTGGGGACTGCTGCCCACAAGAGTGGGTAGAAAGTACAAGCAAAACCAGGGTGTGGGGGAGGGAGGAAGGCGTATAATAGAAGTTCAGATGGCAGGAGCTCAAGTACAGATTCCAAGTGAAAAAGTCAGCAACAACATGGAAGTACAGCACAGCTCTGTTCTCAGGGGACAAGACAGCGAGATAAAGTAGCAACCCCCCATCTATGATTTCAGTTGCTTATACTCTACTGTGGTCCCAAAATATTAAATGGAAAATTCCAGAAATAAACAATTCATAAATTCTAAATTGCACACTGTTCGGAGTAGCATGATAAAATCTCACCCTGTCCTGCCCCATCCCACCCAGGACATGAATCATCCCTTTGTCCAGGGTATCCATGCTGTCAATACTTCCCGCCCATTAGTCACATGGTAGCTGTCTCAGTTATTAGATCCACTGAGGAAGTATCACAGTGCTTGCGTTCAAGTAACCCTTATTTTACTTAATAATGGCCCCAAAAAGCAAGAGAAGTGATTCTGGTATATTATAATTGTTCTATTTTATTATTAGCTATTGTTAATCTTCTGCTGTGCTTAATTTATAAATTAAACTTTATCACAGGTATGCATGTATAGAAAAAAATGTAGTATATATAGGGTTTGATACTATTCTCACCTTCATGCATCCACTGGGGGTCTTGGAATGTATCCCACAGGGATAAGGGGGACCAATGTACTCTATGTACAGTGATCAACGGACTCATTCCGCCCTCTGGTCCAACATGCTACAGCTGAGTATATAACCACATAGCTTTTTAAAACCCAGAGAACACTCATTACACTATTTATTCTGATCCTGACTCTGTATTAGGCAGTTATCATTAATATTTCCACTTCCTGACCAATTAAAATATTGAGTTCAAGAGAGCTAAATAGCTCAGATACTAAGTTAGTAAAATGATAATTCCAAAACTAAAACTCTTATCTTTTATCTTGGTCCAAGGTTCATTTACAACCCTGCTTCTACTTCACAGTACTATATAGCATTTTAAAAAGAAAGCAAAGAGTGTAACTCATTTTAGACCAAGATCTTTAAAAAGATTTCTACTAAGTAGGAATTTAAAACTTGAGATATATAGGGCATTCACCTATTTGGAAATCCCCTAACGTGCCTATAGGCTAAGGTTTAAGAGAACCAGGTTAACAAATTTGAACCAGGTTAAAAAACCAGCAATCCCACTACTGGGTATTTACCTGAAGGAAAAAAGTCATTCCATATAAAAGACATCTGCACTAGAATGTTTATAGCAGCATAATTCACAACTGCAAAGATGTGGAAACAACCCAAGTGCCCATCAATACATGAGTGGATTAATAAAATGTGGTATATGTATACCATGGAGTTCTACTCAACCATAAAAAACAATGGTGAACTAATACTGCTTGTATAATCCTGGATGGAGCTGGAGCCCATTCTTATAAGTGAAGTATCACAAGAATGGAAAAACAAACAGCACATGTACTCATCATTAAATTGGAACTACTCTATCAACACTTACGTTCACATATGGAAATAACATTCATCGACAATCAAGCAGGAGGGAGGGGGGAGGAGGGGATGGGTAAATTCACACCTAACAGGTACAATACACACTATATCTGGGGGATGGGCACACTTATAACTTTGACTCAAACTGTACAAAAGCAATTTATGTGACCAAAATGTCTGTAGCCCCATAATATTCTGAAATGAAACTGAATTTAAAAAAATCACAAAGGCCCAAGCATTTCTAACCCCACGTAGATACCTTCACCCAAGAGCATCACCAATGCCTGAATATCATTAATAAATGTTTATTTTTTCTACTCTCAGCTGCCTAAACCCTTATATTTGCTGCCTGCCTAAAGTCTGTAAAGTCCTCACACAATACATGCCAAATTTCCTTACAGCGGATTGTTCAACAAAAGCACAAACCAATAAAACCAACGACTCTAGAGACTCAGTTTAGGCATCAGGACCTATTCAAGTCATAAAACCAAGGCAACTGCATATCAGTTTATCGATTTATCAAAATCAGAATCCAATTATCTGTCTCCACAGTAATGTTACAAGGAAGATGATAGTGTTATATATGACAGTAAGAGATATTTCAAGAGATCATCTCCTAGAATTTCAATAGGCTCTCAACCTTTTCAAAATTTAAACAATACCTCAAACCCACCGGATCAACTTAAAGATGTCATTATTGAACAAATCAGAAAAATGAAACATAGAGAGCTTAAATAAACTGGCTAAACTCAAACTCAGAATAGAGACACTTTATCCTCAACCTTTTTAAATCCAGGAATGTAGGCAGCCTTTCCAAATGTCTGCAAATACCCACTGAGCTTATCTGTAATACATTTAACACATTGAGTGCCACACACAAAAACCAGAAACTTTTTCTTGGGGCCACAATGTTTTATTACTAAAATAGAATAAAAACTTTGAGTGTAATTTAAAGGTAAACATAAATAGAAAATGAAATGTATTGACATTTATTCATTTAATCCACATTTTTAGAATTAAATTGTCAATATTAATTGTAACAATAAGAACATCAACAAGTAAGATTTTACATATGCTTCATGCAGCCCCGGAGTCAAAATCAGAGTGAGTTAAATACAACTCTCATGGCAGTCAATGTGTTAAATGAAATAGAGCCTTATTACTCCAAATGAGGTCTGTGAACCCGCTGCATCTGGGAGTAGACATAATGCAGAATCTTCATTTTAACAACTCCTGGTGATTTCCATGTAGGCTGAAGTTTGAGAAGCACTGATCTAGAAACTATGCATATGTACACAGATAGAAAGAATCCAGCAAGAGATCCATCTCAATGTGTCTTTAGAAGAGGCAGAGGGAGCTCTATCTAGCTCCAAGACACTAGGGATTTGAGGTACACTTAAAAAGATTTTGCAAAAGTACAATTAAAAAGTCAGTTGTCTATATGAATGCAGGGAGGCAAGTTGTAAGAGAAGAATAGTTCTATTATAAAACCCCTTGCCTGCCATAGGCATCCTCAACATCATACCAAGAGTGCAGTGAAAAGTAGAGTATACACCAAAAATTCTCTCATAAAAATGGTTTTATTATGCTAAAGAGATACAAGAAGTTTTAAAACAGTGAAATTTCATCTTCTTTTCAATGTGGAAAACCCCTCAAATACAGCGATGAAAGGAAGCAACCCTTAAGTGGTCACTAAAGGACATGAACAGAAATTTTTCAAAAGAAAACAGACTAATGGCCAACAAACATATGAAAAAATGCTCAACATCTCTAATCATCAGGGAAATGCAAATCAAAACCACAATGAGATATCACTTAACTCCAGTGAGAATGGCCTTTATGAAAAAGTCCAAAAACAAATAAATGTTGGCATGGATGCGGAGAGAAAGGAACAGTCACGCACTGCTGGTGGGACTGCAAACTGGTACAACCTCTGTGGACAGTAATATGGAGATACCTCAAAGAGCTACCATTTGATCCAGCAATCCCATTACTGGGCATCTACCCAAAGGAAACAAAGACATTCTATAAAAAAGACATCTGCACTAGAATGTTTATAGCAGCACAATTCACAGTTTCAGAGATGTGAAAACAACCCAAGTGTCCATCAATACATCAATGGATTAACAAATGTGGTATATGTATTCCATGGAGTTCTACTCAGCCACAAAAAACAATGGTGATCTAGCACCTCTTGTATTATCCTGGATAGAGCTCAAGCCCATTCTACTAAGTGAAGTATCCCAAGAATGGAAAAACAAGCACCACATGTACTCACCATCAAATTGGTATTAACTAATCAACACTTATGTGTACATATAGTAGTAACATTCATCGGGTGTTGGACAGGTGGGAGGGGGAAGAGTAGATGGGTATATTCACACCTAATGGGTGCAGTGCACACCGTCTGGGGATGGACATGGTTGAAGCTCTGACTCAGGTGGGACAAAGGCAATATATGTAACCTAAACATTTGTGCCTCCGTAATATGCTGAAATAAGAAATTTTAAAAAAACGGATATTTTAAATAGAGGATTAGATATTCATGGCAAACAACAGTTGGTAATTTCAAGCTGCACACTGGTGTCTTTAATAGATTTTTATTCAAATCTCAAATTTATTTTCTTTGGTTAAATCAGTATACATCCTTATAAAAGTGGGTTCAACTACAAAACCTATTTCTTTAATATTAATTTAGTGACAATTCACTACCATTTTTTTCTTTCATTAAAATAATAATAATAACCTCCCTGTTTTAAATGAAGTTTACCAAATGAATTCAGGTATACCAGTTTTTCACATCACCTATAAATAATTACCTCCCTCTTAAGGGTCTATTTCTGCAAATAAAAATGTCTTTTTGCCTGATTAAACTTCTTCATCATCTGAGAACTTTGCCTCTGCAAATTTATAGTTGGAAAATTTGTCATTAGAAGCTTGCTTTGTCAAAATGTGCTCCAATTGCTTTGGGAAATCAGTCCTATAGTTAATTATTTGGAGGAGGAGGGGAGCAACCTGTTCTAAAGTAAATATACTCGACAAAATATTTGGACTCAACTATTCTACCTTAAGACATCTTTTACAACCCAAGGCAACTGGCTTGGTATTTATAATATTTTTAAAAACCTAAAGATAGGAAGGTAGAAGTAGCCAAAAAACAGTTTACAAAACAATGAGAAATGTTCCAGAGAAACCAAGCCTGTCAGTGTAATCTCCGTAGCCATCACCCAAGGCACCCCCTGCAGAGGACACAATTTGCAGAAATGTCACTTCAACATGCACTGACATCCAGTTAAGTCTTTGTTCTCTCAGGAGGAGCCTTACTAAAGAGTGTAACTATTGACTCTCACATTTAGTTCAAGAGATACCACTAACAGAAAAGAAAGCAGGGTGGACATGCTTTCATTGTGGAACAAACTGGAAATTAACAAAAACAAGATGCTTACTTACTTTTCAGAAAGTGTTTTCACTTATCTGCCTCTCTCTCAAAAACTAGTTTTATATTTTGGGTTTATAATAGAAGCTCAATAGCAATATGCCTTATAACCATGTGCTTAACATAGACATATAACCTGATAAAGTAAGAACAAAAAAAACAGGGCTATGGTTTGCATCCTTTCAGTTCCTTTACAGAATACTTACTAGCAACCAAAAA
>VBSM01003169.1:5244069-5262480 GCA_008086735.1 Cheirogaleus medius | reverse complement strand
AAAAAAAAAAATTCATAAGCCACAGCTGTAAAAATTTTGCTAGCTTTATTCATCTTTCTTTTAAAAAATCTTATTTTGTAAGAAATAAACTTATGAACTGCATTTCAAATTAATACCCAAAGAATTCCAAGTATGCAGGGTTATATGGACTGCCATTCTTCCCACTGGATTTTTAAACAATGTTGAAATGTGGCTGTTTGAAATACTTCAGTCCCATCATTTAACACTGTTCAAAATGTCAAGAGCCATATTGCGCCCCAGTGGCCACTCTTCAGCAAATAACACATCCTTTGAAGTTAAAATACTCCTAAATGATGTCAAGTGAGAATTCCTAGGCTAGCATAGAAAAAAAAAGTTCTACTAAAGAAATCAATAATCTCTAGAATCACAATTAGGAAAAAATTGGAAAAACTTTCATTATCAAAACGTATGAATTTTTCAGTTTCTAATCTTAATCAATTCCTTTACCCCAAGGCAATGTTTTCAAACAATACTTCCTAATTAAATAAATCATGATTATATGCCTATAGTGAACTTTTTTTGAGTTTTTTTTTAACTTGTTGCTCCTGAGGAATAACCACACATTTATTATAATAAATTCCACAAAAAGTATAATCATCAACAAAGAGATCTGACAAAAACATTTTCCTTTGCTAAAAACATCTAGCACACAGCTGCCTATTCCAAGGGCACTAATATATGTTTCATTTGACAAATCGTGTAATTTAGCCAGTCACCTGACTATAACTACATGCTATGCCACACTTCACACCATGTCTCACTCTGGTATCACAAAATGCCCTGCCTGCCAAAGAAATCAAGAAACAAGCCTATGTCAAATTAGCATAAGCAAACAGCGTCTCCTCTGCCAAATACTAGGGTACTTCTAAAACTGATACAGTAGCACTGCCCTCAAGGAATGCAGCACTTATATAACCTCCAAAAATGTAAATATACATATAATTCTATTTAATTCCACAATAAAATGGAATCTAAAGCTGGAATTAGAATTTCCAATTCTTGTCTCTTTTCCATATTAATTTTCTAGTCATGAGCAAATAAAAATATTTCTCTGCATCTCATCTTTAAAACAGTAATTTCTACTTTTTAAAATTAACTGCATCTTATGAAATGTCCTTAAATAAACTACTCTAAAAACATGACAATAACTTTCAATATTGAATCTTCAAAGCAGTTATTTCAGTGCTCCTGCCTTCTTCAAAATTCTCCTGTGCAGATAGGTTCACTTACTTGTTTCCCATTTATCGGTAAAGATAAAAGGTCAGAGTTGTAAACCCAAAAATGTAATAACAAAAGTTTCTGAAATACTTAAACATTTATATCTTTTATTCTAGAGACCTTGAGTATCTGAGAAACTGACAAATATGACTAAAAAGCTAAAATGTCAGAAAGAAGAAAAAAGAAAGGAAGAGGGATCAATAGAAATTTGATAGCACTGCATCTTGTTGGAATGAACTGCCTCAAAAATATGGTTAAAAATCTGAGGCACAAGTCTTCAATCCCTACGACCAGTTGAGGTGTATCTAGTCAACCCAAAGAGTTCAGCTACTGACGACCTCCAAGAAAAACAACTGACCTGGAAGACTAGGAAGGAGACATTTGGGAGAAGTATTTCATAGTTTCCAAGTGTATGACTAAAGCACCAATGAGCACGAGACCAAAAATAAGGCCACGTAAAACCACTAACCATGTATGCTAAGCATGCATGTTCTGGAAAAGAAGCTAACAAAGTCCCAACGGAAATTTTAAAATGTGAATATCAATAAAAATAAACATGAATAAGAAATTAAAAAGTAACCCCCCAAAAGGTAAGTTCAAATAAAATTCTATGTGCCTGAGGGCAACCTATCAGCATTTTTATAGGTCATCAGCAGACTGCCAGATTCAAACACTTTATACTACCTACTAAAGTACAGGTAGGAAAGGACAATGCTTAGTAGGATGTTTATTGACAAGGTGAGCAGCTATTGTATATATATTATGCACCAAATATATAAGAAGCCCATGTCTAGCAGTATTTATAATTAGCGAATTATTAATTATAGCAGTTTATTCCTCAAAAGCACATACAAATCAAATCTTCAAAGAAGAAGCCAGGTACTATGACTTATGCCTGTAATCCTAGCACTATGGGAGGCCAAGGTGAGAGAATCACTTGAGGCTAGGAGTTTGAGACCAACCTGGGTAACATAGTGAGATCCCATCTCTACAAAAATAAATCAGAAATTTAAAAAAACCACAAAGAATCCATCTAGCATTGTGTATAATTATACCTGTACTTATTTAAAATATTATGCCTTTTTAATTCTATGAAAAACAGAAGGTATGAAGCCCTGATGAAATGTCCCTTCACCATTTTTTTAAAATAAGCTCCTGAGAATAGCTAGTCATACAAAAGAAGTCTTTATATTCAATAAGCCATTGATTGGTCCTTTCCTTCAAGGCTGCCACCACATTTGTCACTTTTGTAAGCCATTAAATACCCAAAGCTGATACAATACTTAGTTCCCAAAGAGAGAACCAAGAAGGTTAAAAGATGAGTGTTACAGTATTAAAAACACTTTGAATGAGAATAATAAAGACATAGGAAAATAGGTTTGTCAGCCACAGATTTTTCAGAGTGCCTTAAGGGTAAACTTTGTCCTTTCCTAATATCATGAAGGACATGATATTCTGTTTTACAGAAAATGCACCCTTAGCCTATGAAAAACAGCTGCACCATCACGGGCATTTTACACACATGCTTTTAGTGGGCTGAACAACAACAAAGACATTAGGAAGACAAACTGTATTCTTAACTTATGTTGGAATCCAAAAGGTTGTAACTATTTCAGAATTACAGCAGCAGAAAAATTAGTATTACCATAGGGCCACATCAGTTCTGAAAAACTATTAATAAGTGCGGATAAGACAACAGCCCAAAGAATCATCAATGTAAATTAATAACCACTTGTGTGTGTGCATGCACGCTTCCGTGTGTACATATATGAAAACTAAGAGACAGATGGCTGGCAAGCAATTTTCCCTATGGCATTTGTACATGTCCGTTCAGTAGCTGTATTTGGGTCATTTGCTATGATGAACATCATGTGACAGGCTCAACAGAAGTAAGGCAAAGTGGCCCATATTGACTTCGCCTAATTTTAATTTTATTGGTAAGTGATGTACTTATTCAAAAGAGCAAAATGAACCTTTTCCAAATAGAGTTGTTTAAACAACCAAAACTTTGCTAGAAAATAAAATGCCATATAAAATAATTCATAATCTATAAATTGTATTCAACTACATTTTTCCAGTGTATTATAAATGGAAAGGAAACTAAAGAGTAAAACAACGCTTCTGTGCATATTGACTTCTTCCAATAACCTGATAAGACAACCACTGATAAAAAGCAAGCTTCTCCCTTGTTTAATTTTATAGTAATTCTTTTTAAAACATGCTTTTACTAAATACCAGACATGCCTTCAGTGGTTTGAGACAACTTGAATTTTCAGATAACAATATCAGATTGGTCCAAGGCAAGTATTAATATATTACAGAGAACTTTTTAGAGCAAATTTAACAGAGTGATTGATCATTTCAAAAGGGATTCCTATGAGACCAGGTCAAAATCTCAAGTAACAATAACATTAGAGTAGAAGGAATAGTTGAATATCTTTAGAAAAAAGCAAATTTTTAAAAAATTGTTAACATTAATTAATCAAAATCATTATAATTTTTTTTTATGAGACAGGGCCTAGCTATGTCTCACAGGCTGGAATGCAGTGGCTGATCATAGTTCACCATAGCCTCAAACTCCTGGGCTCAAGCAATCCTCCAACTTCAACCTCACAAGTACCTAAAACTACAGGTGTGTACCACCACACCCAGCTAATTTTTTTATTTTTATTTTTTTGTAGAGATAGGGTCTCTCTATGTTGCCCAGGCTGGTCTTGAACTCCTGGCCTCAAGCAGTCCTCCCGCCTCAGTCTCCCAAATTACTGGAATTACCAGCCACTGCACCCACCCATAAAAATAATCTTAATTAGTGTTTCCATAAACACTGAGATTTACATATACAACCAAATGAAAAACTAAACTAGAAATGCTATTAAGAGTATTGGGTAGGTTTAAGAGTAGAAATGTCTTCTATGGAGTTGTTTCTCCAAGTTTCACAAAATTATTGCACAATGGAACAGCTAAGAGACCTGTAGATAACATTAATGATTGTGGTTTGGGTTTGATACATGCAAAATGGGCAACAAGGAAAAGAATCTTCAAAGGAGCCACAAATACATTTTCTGCTTCCCAAATCTCAAATATTCTTTTTTCAAACTAATGAAAGAATTAAAAATGTAAGAATTAAAACCACATGCAAGTTACATTATCTTATTTACTTGTCTATATATCATAAAGGGCATGCCATCGATTAGATGGTATGTGCAAGGTGAAATAAGCTTCAAAACAAGTTATGATTTACCTTTGTCTGCTTTGAAGTAAACTGACTCCTCTCATACTGTTATCCCCATGAGAAACTCATAACAGTATTTTTAAAGAGGATGAAAGGGAAATGATGCCATGTTGTGCTGAACAAATATATAAGGAAGCAGAAAATCTGGGGTCAGCAAGTTATTCCCACTGATCTAAACCAAATTTCTCCATAAAATAAGAGAAAATCCTTCAAGGAGTCACATACAATGTGACTTAAAACTTGGCAAAGATTGCACACTTTTAATTTCAATTTTACTCTAACCACAACTTAGGATTCAATACAGTCATGACTAGATTGAAGGCAAAAGGAGGGAGGATGAAGCTGAAACCATAAAGGCTTTTTCATCAGATACTATGAATTCTTCTCTTCTACTGTTTGTTTCATCATCTATTCTTAAGTTTAGCACAGAAACACTTGTAAAATATTAAGTTTTGCCAGGGACACTGACTTTGTTATAAGAAGGTTTCATGTTACCACTTAGAATTTCAACCAAGCTACATCAAATACTGAAAGTAATTATATATATATAGTTTATAAAGTAAACTTGATCACTATATTTAAAAGAAATGATAACTTTGAGAAGTACCACAGCAATAATGTTTAAGCTACAGCAATATAAAGCCCTCCTAAAGTAAATGCCAGATTGTTCAGGCAAAAATGTGGAGTCCTGATTAGTTAAGCCAGTCAGGCATAAGAGCCATCTCCCTGAGAGCTGCTCTTTTTACTTTCAGCATTGGCCTCTCCTTACAGAACTGTACTTCACAAAGTTCCTGGGGGGCAGCAGAATCCACAGATGGAGTTCAAGCAACGTTCTAAACATGAATCTTTGCAGTCTGAAATGGAGTAGTGCAAATAAACACATTATTATCATCCTACAGTTTCCACTTGGCCCCCAGCTCTCTTCCCCCTTCACACACCAGTGAGTTACAGCAGTTACATAGAAAATATATCTGAAAAGCCACAATTTATAGTGCACCTTGGCAATGAATCACTTTAATATGCTGCGCATACAAAAAATAAGTTCAGTGCTCCTATTAACGCATATCTCATAATTTCTAGGATACATAAAAACAAAGTTTGCTACTCTTAAGACTTCACATTCTTAAGAGTATATGATGGCATATGCAGTTCTGCTATTAAGAAATCAGAGTCTAATAGCACTTTGTAAATTATAGCAAAGTATAATTCGCATTTACAAGCTGGCTTAACAATATATGCTATTATATATCACATTGAGCATGCTATCAATTACAAGATATGGGCACATCATCAAAATAAATTCATCTATGTAGCTAGAAGGTAGAAGTTAGGAATTTTAACACTCCATTCGACCTACAGCATGTGAAGAACTTTTAACAACTGCCAACCACTAAAGCACAACTAATTTCATCACACTTACACCATTTACCCCAAGTTACAAAGTACTAACACTGCTGACTGATGACTCAAGAGCACAGAATGAACATTGGACCTACAGAAAAATGTATATCCAAATTTATTTTGGTTCTTTCCTTAATTTTCTAAGAATGCTTTCTTCAGACATATACTTTCTTAAGAACTGGACAGCAATTAACAAGAGCTTACAATAGGAATGCTTGATTTATCATTGTGTTCTACAATAGTTACAGTATTACAGCAAGTTTCTTTTTTTATAAGCTCTATATTCTTGGTTTAAATGCTTACTATTCAAACTGTGGCCAACAGAGCCAATAACTGCCCAGACTCACTTCGGAGCTCTTTTTAGTGAAAAGTCACCCATCTTTGGAAGCAAAGGCTTTTTCACCCAATACACCAGAAATAGCAGGTGCACCATTACACAAAATAGGAGAAAACAGAACCAGCTCAGCTCACTGTTTTGCGCAGACCGTTTCTCAGACCATGTAGTGTAATTTCTAAAACCGATACATTGCTTAAAAGTTGAGGAAAAGTTTATGCCTAACAGGGGCTTCCTACCAACTAGCCTCTGCTAGGCACTACACAAAACACATTAAGAAGGTTTTGCTGAAAGTCTGTGCATCTCTTATCAGGGGATTTCACAGTCTACATGGGTGTGAACCAAGATTCCCAGATTTAAGACATACATCCATAAATATGCTTTTGGCAGGTGAGTGGGCACACTAGAGAATACAGAAGATGACTAATTACAACCAGGAGAAGCCAGGAGAAGATTCTGCCTTCACCTCTCTTCACTATCAACCACTTAAGTTCACTCACTGCCTCACCCTAACCCTGGGGATCCATTCACTTTCCATAGCCCAGAGAGGCTGCTGAAAAGCTGTCAAAGTAAATCTGTGCTCACTTTTTGGATGGTTTAATTTCAATGGAGCATGAAACACCCCAGGACGGTTAATAAGTTTAGCCAGGCGTGCTGTTCTCCCTAATATATTTCAATTATGCATCTGTTTTAATTGTAATCAGATTAAGTCACCGGAAAGGCACAAATTGGAATTTTCCCTAATGGCTATTGGAGCTTTTCATCAGTTTCTAAACACTAACAACGTTTAAAATATAGGTAGAGACACCAACACAACTGCGACATTTTCCAGAAATCGATTCAGTTTCTCCGACAACACAGTTCAGGTCTCATTAGCCACCCAAACTAACCCAAGTGCAGAAGACAACTTTGGTCTCTAGGGGCGTCTTCTTCCCCAATTAGCACAAAAGAATCACTGACATCTAATGTAAAACTCCCAAGCAGAAATGAAAGCCGAGGCTTTTATAAAGTGCTGTCCCATCGATTGCTGCGGGAGGCTGGGGAGGCGGGAGCCCATCAGCAGCACTATCTTGGCTCTAAGTCAAGTCCTGTACACGTCAAAAGGAAAGCTAAAGCAGAGAGCGATCTGTCTTTTCACTATTTTGGCAACTGTCAAACGTGTGTTTTAACTTTGGGAAATAAAAGTGTCCCATCAATAAAAAGGAAATGGTACAGGGACGATGTATCAAGGGGCGGGGAGCGGCTTCCTTCCAGCCCAGACGTAAAATCACTTAATGTGCTTTTGTTGCACCAAGCAATATCTAAGACTTTTTAAAAAAAAAATAGGTTCATTAAACAGTTTCCCAAATTGCCGGGATTTCCGCTAAGAAACTTAAGCGGCTGCCAACAGCCAAGAAACAAGGAAGAGAACCTGCTGCTGCAAACTAGGAGCGGAAACTCCCTCAGCCCGCCCAGCGCGCTCGCGTCCCCGGTGTTTGCTTTAGGTGTTAATGTTTACGCGTCGCCTGAACCTCCAGGTGCTGAACCAGTTCCCCCTGGACGCACTTTGAAGCTTAAAGCAGGAAGCTCCAGAGCCACCGCGGAGTGCCCCCTGCAGCTCCGTCGCCCCTTCCTCTCGCCCCCTTACCTGTCATCATAGCAGAAATCCGCACTCAGGGTGTTGAGATACAAGGCGAGCCCCAGAGCGCTGCTCACCAACTCTGCAATCATCTCTCCACCGCCTTCCCTCCGGCTCAGCTCCCAGCGCGAGGGCAGCAGCGGCAACAAAAAACAGAAGCATCAATCCCCACCTTCCGCCGCCTTCTCCTCCCAGCTTCACTTTTCCCTCGCTTCCCCACCCTCCCTCCTCTCCCTCCCTCGGGTCCTTCCAATCCACGGCTCCTCTCCTCCTCCTCCTTGCTCCCGTCTCCGCAGCTCCTGCGTCCTCCCCGGTTGCGGGCTCACACCGCGCTCCCCATGCCCAGCGCCCGCAAGCGGCGAGCGGCGTTCGGGCTCCGCGTCCCTCGGCGTTTGCACAGAGCTGGTCCTTCACGCGGGTGGCGGCCCCCACCCTAACCCATGGCAGTTCGGGGCGCCCTAGGTGAGGAGCGGGACTCGGAGGAGGTGGAAGAGTGCGGGATGGGGACACAGGGACCCAACCGAGCCGGGCTCTGGGACCAGCTGGAGGAAGAGAGAGAAAGAGGGGCGGGTGGGAGGGACGAGGCGAACCGCCTCCCCTCGCCGCCTCTCGGGCGCACTGCTCCGGTGTCGCTCGGGCGGACTCCGGCCGCCACGGCGGCTGCTGCACATTCACTCTTTATTAGCTCCCTCCCGGGCCCAGCCCCAGCCCTCTTCTCCAATGAAGTGAGAAGCGGTGGCTGGAGACTCCACAAGCTCCCGCGTGGGATTCTCGACGCGGCCCCCCGCGCCTGCGTGGCCAGCCCTCCATCCCGGGCTTGCCCGGCCCTTTTCTCCACCCGGATCCGCCCCGACGGCTCCTCCCCCTGCCCCCTGGCTGGAGAGGCTCCTCCCTCGCCCCGCCCCCTCCCCGGGGCTGCAGGCCCCTCCTACCAGCCTCCCGCCCTCGTCTTGTTCCTTTCACCTTCAATTTCGCTCCGGAGAGCTCCCGGGACCAAGGGCGCCTGCGGGAGCCAGCGCGAAGGGGTAGCTGGAGCGCGCGAGGGAGGGGACGCGGAGGAGGAGGAGGGCGAGGAGGACGTGGTCGCTCGCCCCGCTGCTGCCTGACGGCGCCTGGCGCGGGCTCGATCTCGGCCCCGGCGCGGTGTGCGCCAAGCGCTGCCAGGCGTGAGTCCGGTCAGCTGGACGGACTTCTGAGCGCCGAGGGAGCAGGAACAGGTTTGGCGGCCGCTGCAGCCTCGGTTGCCACAAACACACGGGCGATCTCTCACGCACGCACCCGGGGAGTGAGCCGAAATGAGGGGTGGGAGGGGTACTGGAGAGCCGGGGGCCATCTCAGGAGGAAGCGATTCCAGCTCTTCGCCAACGGATGGCCCCAGCGCCGGTGGGAAGACGTGTAGGCAGAGACATGTTCAGTGAGGTTAAAAGGAAAGGATCCGAAGAGAGGAAAGAAAGACATACACACACACCCCACCCGCGGCGACTGCCCAGGGGGGCTTCTGTGGGTTCAGGGAGACTGTCCAGTTGACCCTGAGAACAAGATGAGAGAAGCCTGGAGTGCAACCGGGTGCAGCACTATCCTCAAACATAGCAAGGCGGGAAGCTAACGCCCTCTCCTTTCCGCCTGGATGTAGCGCTGGATGGAAGGCATCCAACATGATGAAATATGGTGTAGAAGAATGGCCCCGTGTAGTCAAGCTCTGGGTACTAAAGTTGCAAGACCAAAGAGGACCGCGGGCTGCCTGCCACACCTCCTCCTGGCATGTCCCCTTTCTGGCAGGAAGAATGGCTCCCCTGGACCGCGATGAGCACTACTGCAGCGCCCCCTGCTGCATAGTAACCACAAGGCATGGAAAACAAATCTGTTTTCCGCGCAGGCTGCCTACCACCCGTTCCAAGAGCAGCACCTAACCAGCAAGTTCTCCAAAACTGTGGCAAGAAATTGAGCTCCGTGGATGTCTGGAAGTGGCCTGAGAAGTAGATACTGTTGTTTGTGCTTCTGCAAAACAAAGCTACATCTTTTCCTGAGTTCACAAGAAAATCTGTGAAATCTGTATAGACACAAGTGAAATTATGAATATTTATTATACCTATTATGCCATCTAAAATGGCACTATGTTTATGCCCTGGGAAAAATATATGTAAACAAATGTAAAAAGAATTATTTTTTTAAAAGCAGGGACTTATCTTTTACCTTTTTTCCCCCACGACTTCTGCTTATTGTTGAAATGTTTTTAAAATCATATAAGTTGGTTCATGAAGATCCTGTGTGTCTCTCTGCTGTACTTATATGTTAAGATATATGTTTGTGTGTCTATATGTTATGTCCTAGTACACTGGAGGGAGAATACATACTGTAGAATGAGATGCCTGTGTTTGAGTCTGCACTCTGCTATTTATTATTTGGGTGGCCTTTGGCCAGTAACTCAACCTCCTTGTGCATCAGTTTTCTCATCTATAAAATAGTAAAAATAATAGTACCTATCTTATGAATACTATTATTATGAGGATTAAAGTAGTTAGCATGTGTAAAACACCTAGAAGAATCCTGGAAAATACAAAAGTGTTATCTGTTATATTATTATGCTAACTTCCTCTTTTCCTATTACTTGTTAACTAAAATCTGGACATTTACCTCAAAAACATATGCCATCACATCCATATGGCTGCAATCCTAGTCCAAGCCACCCTCATCTCCTTCATGGACTAATGCAGTAACCTTTTGTGGTCTCCTTGCATCTACTTCTACAATCCCTCCCTTCTCCAGTCTTCATTTCAGGCACTAGCCAGAAGATTCTTTTGAAAACCCATACACTCCCCACTTAAAAATGTTCAGTGACTTCCTGTTGCACAGCAAATAAAACTCTAATTCTTACCACGGCCAGACCAGCCATCATTTGGCCCTGACTGTCTCTCCCCTTCACATTGTGCTCAGATATGCACAACACATAACATTCGTCTCCTCAGGAACTTACCATTTTCTTTTCATCCTACATGGAATACTTTCTCGCCAGACCTTTTTTGGCTCTTTCTCACCATTCGGGTCTTAGTTCAAATGCCGTCATATCAGAACTAAAGTAGCCTCTTCCTTCTCTTCCATCATTCTCAATCTCAACACCCTGTGTTAATTTCTTCATAGTATCCATTTGTATTTGGATCCCCACTGTGTGGAAGCTCTGTGAGGGCAGGGGCCTCATCAGTCTTGTTTTCCACATAATAGCCAGAACCTATAACATCTAGACATGTAGAAGAAACTAAAAAAAAAAGAAAAAAATTGTTGACAGTTAATAAATGGACAAATGAATATGCTTAAGAGGAACTATAAAACAACTGAATCCACAAATTTTAATTATGAGAAAATAAACTGATTTGTTGTTAATGTCAGTGTTGGGGAAGAATTAACAAACGCAAGAGGGAGGAGGTAGGTTAAAAATTCTTAAGAATGCATCAAATCTACAGGAAGACCCATGGTGGAAAGTCACACAGGGATAGCTCTCTTCAATAATTAAGAGGACTAAGGCAGAAAAATATTAGAGAGCTTTGGGTTCAGCGTGTGAAAAGCTAGTAAGCCTTTTCCAGGGCTATCTCCATTTTTGAGGCTCCAGTAGTTTTAAATAAATAGTTCTACCCTCGTCCATCTCCGTTTCTCCTCTCCCCACCCCTGACTCCTCTGAATTGGAAGCCTAGGAGACTGGGAGATAGGCCGTAAAGTGGCACATCTTGCTGTCACTGATAAATGGAAGTCTGGAAATCCAGCTGTGTTTGAGAAATCCAGTTGCTTTTAACAAATTTTTCTCTTATAATTTAATGCGGGTCTCAATATCCTTCCAGCGCATTAAGCCATGGCCTCTTTCAGATTGCTCTCCAAGGACTGAGAAGCAGCCAATTGCTGCATTTTCTACCTTCCTTGAACAACTTTAAGGGGAAAATCAGATTAAAGATGTCATCACTATCCTCGGAGATCATTTAAAAATCTGGGGACGTAGCTTTTTGGTTTATTAAGGTGTACTTATTCAGTGTGAGATTTCTGCCTCAGTTCTGAATATATGTATGTTCTATTTAAAGCTACTGCTGCTCTCCACAGATGAAGGAAATTAGACTGGTTGGCTTGAGTTTTCTACCTTAGACACAATACTGGCCAAAAAAGTGCTAAACTCTTATTTTCCCGAAGTAGGTTCCACACATCTGCTACCTCACCACTTCCTCAATGAATTCCTTTTTATAGTCGCCCCAACCTACCCTGCATTTGTTCTGCATTCCCAGCCCTTTGTTGTATAATTCATACCTTTGCAGTGCCAGTTCCTCAGGGTAAAGATTTCCTTATTTGCCTAAGACATTTTTAGTTTATTGTGCAATACTATCTTCCCTTTGGGTGTTGCATGAATATTAACTAAAAATCCACATCTGGTCGTGGCCATCATTTCTATTTGTCCTAATATAACTTCTCTTTGAACAATTCATTGGGAAAGTATGCCAGGGGTGAAATGTAGCACGTAAATTCTGTTGCTGCACAGAATGCTTTTTTAAATGCCCACACATTTGGTTATTTATGAGCAGAAGACTTGCACCTCTTCCTTACTCTTTCAATTCTAAAACTGTACCAGGCCAAAATTATTACAGTCTCCCATATGTTTTCTGAAAAGGTATCCAAGAATCTCCTGCTAAAATCTTAACAGATTGACTAGGAAGCAGGAAAACACTCGCCCAGCAGGTGAAACTGCCTGTTCTGGGAGGTCAGAACAGAGCTCTCTGCTGGGGGACTCATGAGCTCTGGGCTTTACTCAGGAAATAACCCTGCAGGAGAAAAACAGCAGAGCATGGATGAAATGTGGGTCAGGGAGCTGAAAGAGGCACATGAGCTGCTTGGTTAACTAATGACAGTAAATGCATCGGCTACACCTGTTACATTTAGATGTTTCCCAGCCTACCATCAAGGGCTGCCCTACAGACACTACAATGTATAACATCACTTTATCCCAAGGCTTGTGATACATGAGGAATATAATTAAGACAATGTGGCCACAGAAACAGATCCAGTCACCTCTGTCACAAAACCAGGGCTGTTAAGAACCAGCTGCTATCAAAATAATGATGTCTTTAAGAATCTCGCAGTCTCCCCAGCTTCTAATTCAGAGGCTGTTGCGGGGGGTGGGGGAGAGGAAGAGAAGTGTAGAAATAACATGTTAATAACCAGATATGGATAATTGCAGAGATGTTGAAGCTAATGATAGAATTCAGAAATTCAATCAAGAAAAGGACAGCCTCCTTCATAGAATCTCTGGAAATGCATTCACACACACTGATATAAACAGTGATCAAAAATATTCTAACAGCTTGAAAAATTGCACAGAATCTTGGGCAACACAATTTTGATAAACTTACATTCTATAAAATAAAAGATAAATCAAAGAATAGAGGGCAAATTAGTTTTGATGCAGACATTAGTTAAATTAACCAGCTCTTCACAAATGCTGCCTTGATGTTCAGCAGGAACCAACAGAATTTTCTACAAAGGTGGTTTTATATCTTTGCTGTCCAGTATAGTAACCACTAGCTAGCTACATGTGGCTTTTGAGCAATTGAAATGTGAATTGTGGCTAGTGGGACTAAGGAACTGAATTTTTAATTTTGTTTAATTTTAATTAATTTAAATTTAGTGACATGTGGCTAGTGGCTAATATATTGCTCAGAACAGCTTAAGCTGTCGGCTGACCAACACCACCTGTGACTTCCAGAGGATTTCGTGTAAAAGCTAGTTGCCAACATCCTCCCATTGCTCAAGGCTTTAGTCCTTAATCATTTGCTCTGAACTCCTCTGCTCCCATGGATGACCTGCTTATATTTATAAAATAGCTACCAGCTATTGAGCACTTCTAGGTTTTAGGCATTATACTGAGCACCTTCATTTATTAATCTCATTTAATCTTCACGACAGCCCATGGCGATAGATACCATTGCTATCTGTATTTTACAAATAAGGAAATGAAGGCTTACAGAGGACTAGTAAATTGTCCATAGTCTTACAGCCTCTAAGTGGTGGAGTTAACATTTGAACTTCTGTCTTTTAATTCAGTCTTTGCTTTAACCACTACTCAGTGTAGTCTTGTTGCTCGTTCTCCCATTCAAAAAACCACATCCCACTTAGGATCTACTTCAGGAGAGGGAATTCCTGGCTACAGGCAAGATACTTTGTAAAATTTGTATTCTCTCTCCTTTACCCTCCCTCAGATCATTTTGGATAAAATACTGTGGAAGTTTCCCTTTGTCTACCTGATTTTTTTCTCCAATCTGGTATAGAAACCTGCAGACTACACTGTAATTTATAATAGAAACTCTCTCCTAAAAAACATATACACACACATCTGTAATAATAAATGTATTCAAATAATGCACATATATTTTTAAACAGAATCCATACTATCCATTAGAATAATAGTTCAGATAAATAACATAACCCAAACTCGAGCACAATGAAAGTATTAATGTAAATTATAATTTGAAAAACCAAATGCTTTATAAAAGTAAATACATTGAAAAACCCACTACAAATTTGTACCTCATAAGACATGTTTAATCCATTTATTATTCCTATGAAATGAATATTTCCTTTAGAAAGTCTATTTGCAGTTTCACCTATTAATATAAGAATGATAGAAAGTCAATGTACTTAAAACTCTCACAATAGATTTAATTAAGTTGCCCTTTTAAAAATTAAATATCTTGCAATTGATAATGCTATTTCTTTATTAATTTAAGTGAATTACATATTTATAGCCTTACATATAGACTTCCACCACTCTGTGCTTTTCTTTCCAAATCTTCTGTCTTTGATCTTTTTTGACCTTTTCAATCTATTATTTCATTTTTGCATATTTTGCTCCTACAAAAGCATTTAAAACAATGTACGAAACAGCAACGTCACCTTCATATATGTTGGGAAGATCTGCCCTAAGATATACAAACTAATAAAATAGATTGCCTGCAATGATAGATTTGAAGCTAAGACATTTATTTTCTTGGCAGCCAGTTCTGCAAGGTCAGTCCTTGGATTGAAGTGGACAAATGAAGATGACATTGAATTCATCAGTTCTAAGCTGAGCACCAATGGGGAACTTGGGTCAGAGGCTCTCATCCCTCCACAACCTGTTCTCTGCAGTTAATCACATGCCAGTGCTAGGCTCGAAGGTTATGATCCATTGCCAACGATAATTTTGTCCAATTGTCTCCTCTGATTCATAATGCAAACATGTGACACAGGCAACTAGTGATCTGATTTTTGTCACTATAGATGACTTTTCATTTTCTAAAATTTTATATAAGTAGAAATAGCACTATGTGATCTATTTTTTCTTTCAACATAATTATTTTGAGATTCATCCATGTTTTTGTGCATATTACTAGTTCATTTCTTTTTATTTCTAACATTCTGTTGTGTGGTTATACTACAGTTTCTTTACCCATGTATCTGTTAGTGAACATTTGAGTTGTTTCCAGTTTTTGGCTATTAAAATCAAAGCTAATAGGAACATTCATAAAAATTTTTGTATGGACATATGTTTTCATATGTCTTGGGTAAACACCTAGGAGTGGGATGGCTGGGACATTTAGTCAGCAGTGTCTAATGTTTTAGGAAACTGTCAAACCATTTTCTCAAGTTGTTATACCCTTTTTTTACATTTTCACAAGCAGTTTATAATAGCTCCATTTACTCCACATCCTTGTTAACATTTAATAGGATCAGTCTTTTTCATTTTAGACCTTCTAGTAGGTATGTAGGTTTCTCATTTATAGTTATAATTTATATTTCCCTTATACTTATGATGTTGAGCATCTTTTCTTGTGCTTAATTTTCAACCTATGCATCTTCTTTGGTGATGTGTCAGTTCAAATCATTCACCCCCTCCCAACTTTTGCAGTTACCTGCTTAAAGCAACACACATATATTACTTCACAGTTCTATAGTCAGAAGTTCAGCATGGCTCTATGAGGTTCTCAGCTTGAGGTCTCCCTACATGGGAATCAATGGGTCAGATCTGGAGGGTCTGGAGAAGAATCTACTTCCAAACTCATTCAGGTTGTTGGCAGAATTCAGTTCCTTGCAGTTGTAGGACTGATGTCTCTATCTCCTTGCCTCTCAGGTTTCAGAGGCTACCCACATTCTTCTCACATGCCCCCCTCCATTTGGAAATGAGCAATGGTACATGGAGTCTTTTTCATGCTTCAAATTTCTCTTTTTTTGCCCATTTAAAAAATTGCATTGTTTTCTTATTATTGAATTATGAGAGTTCTTTATTCTAGATACAAGTACTTTGTTATATGTTTAAATTGCAAACATTTTCTTGCAGCCTATGGCTTGTCTTTTCATTCTCTTAGCAGTGTTTTTCAAAGAGCAGAAGTTAATTTTCTTTAAATCCAATGTATCTTTTATTTTCTTTAGAGCATGTTTGTGGTATTGTATCTAAGAAATGTCTGCCTAATCCAAGTTCACAAAGATTTCTTTCTGTTTTTCTCTAGAGGTTTTATATTTTTAGGCTTTAGAGTTAGGTCTATAATCCATTAGACTTAGTTTTTACAGGTCGGGGGAGGTGTGGCTCAAAGTTCCTTTTTTTTTTTTTTTTTTTTTTTTTTTTGTCCTTGAATAACCAAGTGTTCCAGCACAATTTACTAAAGAGTCTATTCTCCACTGAATTGCCTTTGTATCCATGTCAATTGACAAATATATGTAGATATATTTCAGGATATATATTCTATCCATTTATCATTTTGTCTATTTTTATGCCAATATCCAACTGTTTTAATTACTGTAGCTTTATAATTATTGAAGTTGGATAGTATAATGCCCACAGTTTTATTCTTCTTTTTCAAACTTGTTCCCTACTTTTATTTAATTACAACATTTAAACATTTTTTTTCCATTTGCTGTTTTAAGTACCTATTATTTGGATCTTGTTTTCTTCCACCTCTTCTAAATTTATTTATATCCTGAGTGTACTTATATGTAGATATGTGATTATGTATATGTAGGTATTTAGGTATATGAATGTCATTATGTCTGTTCCCTTAGTTTCTTTGTATGAAAAGTAGAGTGAACATATATGGCTTAAAATATCAGCTAGTAAAACAGGCAGTATGGGATTAAGATGTATGGGTCACCCTTTCTAATCAATATTCTTAAAGTATTTGTTCCATACATATTATTCTTTATATTCATAATGAGGAATTATTATATGCAGTAAAAGTAACACAACATTTGAGCTTACCTGGAATTATCACTCATATCTGCACTCTCACATGGATAGCACTAGTCACTAGTATTCACAAGAGATAAGTGATTTTAATGGATATAGTTACAAATTTCTAGTATGTAACTTTTTTTCTTCCCTCTGACTGACTCTGTCTCCATCTTGGGGTGTGTGTGTGTGTGTGTGTGTGTGTGTGTCTGTCTGTCTGTCTCTCTCGCATATTCATGCCAACAAAACATTCCATATCTTTGTGTGGTTTCTGTTCCATCTTCAGTTTTTACTTTTGTGATATTTCAGAACCAGACAGTATCTTTGGAGACACTAGGGTGTTTAAACTTCAGATATAAATCACTGGTTCTCAGCAAATAGCATATATCATGTATCCTAGTCAGTTTTCACATTTCAGCTGATAATAAAGATAGACCTCAGTCTCAGGGTTAGTGGCCCAACCAGTAATTGTACCATGTTACCTACTTCTAGGAGCATACCATAAAAATCCCTAGTGGAGATAGATTGATTCTGACCCAGAGTGATTTTAAGCTGCAGTTCAAAGGATCGATCATTTTTACAATTTTCCAATTATAAAAGAAGTCACTATATTTCCAATCTATATTGGAAGTCACTAAATTCCCTGCTAAGATTCAGACAGGGAATGGATTACTTCTGTTAGAAGTTTTGTCTACCAAAATAATTTTGAGAGCCATGCAGAGGATAATGCCATTATGCAAAGATAGACATCAAGAAATACCTTATCAAACATTTTGTAGACAGAAAAATTAGACTTTTACCTTGAGGTCAGATACAGAGATTAAAGAAAACAATGTACACACTAAGATGAACCAATTACATTTCCTATCTCTTTGTCTTATTAGAATTGCCTCTTAAAAATTACATTTTATAACAGAAATACCAGATAACAAAGAAGTTAAAATTGGCTATTCATATCTGGAAAGCTTTCAAAGATTCTGGAAACAATTATTTAGTAAAAGCAACTCAAAACAAAAACAAATTCTTAGTAATGTGAATAGGCATTTTTGAATAATTCTAGAAATGAAGGATCATTCACTAAAAGTGATGCTGCAAGCGGTTACCAAGGGCTGGGGGGAGGGGGGAGAAATGGGCAGTTGCTATTCAATGGCTATAGAGTTTCAATTATGCAAGATGAAAAAATTCTAGAGATTTGCTGTATAACAATGTGCAATATAGTTAATGATACTGTACTGTATACTTAAAATTTTGTTAAGAAGGTGGATTTACTGTCATGTGTTTTTTATCACAATAAAAAGGTGATACTGCTTGTGTGGGTGTGGAGGTCGGCGAAGGAGAAGTCAACCTGCTGTGGCACA
>VBSM01003169.1:5095357-5243969 GCA_008086735.1 Cheirogaleus medius | reverse complement strand
TACAAGATGGAATAAAAAAAAATTTAAAAAAAAAAAAAAAGTGATACTGAGAAATCATTTTTAAGTGATCTTTAATAAATATTTGCACAGCACCTCTTTTTATGCCGTTTCATTATTCAGGTTGTCAGATATTAGAATTAACTATTATTATTTATTTGTGTATGTTTTTTAAAGTCACCCTACTAAGATATATTTTTAAAATACACACTACAGCATGTTTCTGTAATGCCAACACTTACTTCAATAAGCTGACTATTTGGAGAATAATTTCAATAAAATAGGAGCATGTATTTAAAGGAAAATTGATATGTTGGCTCTTTTCTGAAGGATATAAGCAGGAAATAATATGAAATTACAGTTAAAATCAAAGTGTTTCCTGAATATCAGCAAAATAAATCTTCCACCAAAGTGATTTCCTAGGAGAGGTCATTTCCTAGCTCAGATCAGTCAGTGGAACTAAAATATTATTTAGCAAAGGATCATTTTAGGAAAAAAGTCAATAAAAATGATTTCTACTTCCTCTGATTCACTTATTACCACTTATTAAAGTGCAGAGCCTCCAAGACTAAGTGGCTTTGTGGTTCCTTGATTAAACATCTCCTGTGTTATATAAAGACAAAGTTGTTGACTTGGAATTTTAAAGGCCAGTAAGAATAGGCAAATGCTGTATTATCCTTGCCAGTCCCTTGAAACCCAAGTAATAAATCTAAAACTTTTTTCTTTGAAATCTTGTACAGCATCAGTATTATGGAAAGCATTGAAAATCATTTTTAGAATATAAAGTAATCTAGAATACTTTTTTAGACTTTAAAGAATATACCTCATCTTTTTTGTGTGGATTTAACTTTATACAATTATCATATAATAATTGTACATATTTATGGGGTGCATAGTGATGTTTTGATACATCTAATGTATAGTAAGCGATCAAATCAGGATAATTAACATATTCATCATCTCAAACATTTATCATTTCTTTGTGTGGTGAGCATTCAATATCCTCCTATATGAAACTATATATTATTAATTATAGTCATCCTTCAGTTGTATAGAACACTAGAACTTATTCCTCCTATCTAGCTGTAATTTTGTATTTTTTAACAAATCTCATCTTTCTTTTAAAATCTTGTATTCAGAAATTTGCATTTTCAAAGACACAGCTGATATATGGATCAAATTAGTCTCATAATAGAGATATGTTTTTATCCTTGATACTAAAAAGCAATTAACAGTTTCACCCATTCAGCACTGTCACAAAAACTATCCATATAAGGTAACTGCAGAGTCACAGGGCCCCTTTTTACAGTATAGGGAATAGCAGTGTCAAGAGCTTTAAAATGTACAGTAAATATTTCCAAAATTGATGTTATATATCCTTCTACCTAAAGTCAATAATGAAAACTTGCATAATGTTTTATGCAAAATTTTCCCATAAATATCAGGTTAAAATGTCATCATAGTAAAAGTTAAATTAAACTTTATCAATATATTGGACCTATGGATTAAAGCAGTAATAAATTATTTTCCCATATGTGCATTTAAAAATAATTTGCCCTCTCATGGCACTATTTTAATATTGTCTAGCTCACATCTTCCTGAGCTCCACTCACCTATAATCACTAATGTCCTTTTTGTATAGAGTCAGCCTCAACCAAAACCAGAAACAGTTCTCACCATGGCGGAAAATACATCTACACCATCAGCAAATGTTGTAGACCAGGGGTCCATATGCTTCCTGTTTCACCCCCATCATTTGCCTACTGAATCATTGCTTTTCCCTCACCCCAGTTGTGTTGACTGAATCTATGTATACATCCAGACATCTGCTTTGGTTTTCTCTCATTATTTCAAAAGCCACCTGGATCCAGAGCTTTTCCCTGCACCCAAGCCCACTTGGCTCGGGCTCTGACATCCTGCCTAGTTTTGACAGGCTTGTCTATGGAGGCCGAGCTCTGTTACCTGGACCTCAAGAAGATTCTGCTGTATATCACTTCAAACCACAGTTCCATCTGTCTCTTCACTTCTAGTGTAGCCTGATGCTTATAGACTCCTTTGGCTATACTCCCACCCGGCAGATTGAATCTCCCGGGATAGCCGTACCTGCTGGAATCAAGCCCAAGTTCATCACCCATCTTTAGACTCTGTATGTTGACTCTCTCTGTAAGAGAGTTCCCTCATGATGTCACCCAACAGCTGGGGTAGGTTTTCCTTCCACAGTAACTACTTTTTCAGCACCCTCCACCACATTGTGCTGCTTAGGTCCCAGCATGCCTTTCTTCTTTATCTGTTTCCCATTCGTGATTCTGTCAGTACTCACAAATTTAGTGTAGCGTTCTCAACTGTTGCACAAGGCAGCTGAAGGACATTCTTTTAAATTTGTGTTTGTAAGTCTGGTAATAAAATGTGTGATTCTGATCCTTTACATTGGCAACCACACGGACCTTGAATGGTAGACTTATAAATTGATTTATTTTCATAAAGCAATTTAACAAGATTTAGCTAAATAATTTGGATTTAAAGTATTTATATTTACTAATTATAATTTGAATTCTACCTTTTAATGAATATTTTAGAAGAAATATAATTTTGTTTGAAAACAAAATCATTTCAATGTTTATATTTTTACATAAATTTATTATTGATGAAAATATATTTAAATTCTGTATACTTTGAATATAATTACATATTTAGTTCTTTAGATATTAGGGTCATTCAAAAACAAATTACAATGTAAAAATCTTGATTTCAAAAACATTTAATGAGTTTGCTGAAATGAATCTAAGAAAATAATTTTTACACAGAAAACATAATAATGTATTTATTACAGTTGATCATTTTATGACTTATCAAGACATCATTAGCCCATCCACCGAATGCCCAACACAAACAATAGTAATTAAATTTATTCGACTTTCATATTTTGCCAAATTTGTCATATGAAAAACATAGCTTTGCATCTATTTTCTGATTTTGTTTGATTTGTTATGAAAGTATATTTGTCACAGTAGAAGGAAAGATTCATTTGCTTGATTTAAAAGATATGTATTATATAGGCCTCCCTTTATGCCTTTTATACCCTTGCCTCGGCCTTCACAAATGTTAGGGGCAGGCCTAAGTTTCATTTTTATCACAAGAGTTGAAAAATAAAGTGTACTTAAATTATAGTAACAGAACTTCGCCTCTAATTTTTCTTCACTTTCGTGGTGGTTGTTTTCTTTTTGTGTTGTTGTGGTGATGGTTTTGTCTGAATGTAGGATTCTGCTTTCTAGGCTAGTATTTATATAATTCTCTGATTACTGATGTTAAGAGGCATTTTGAATTGATTTCTAAAGAATGTCACAGAAATAGTCATTTGTTTGCCTTGACGCCTTTAAGGAATACAATATTTCTTATGAGAAGGTGATTTCTCTTCATGGGTAGGCCTCCTGCATGTGAATCAAAGAAATGCTACGACTTGTTGGGATGTGATGCAGGTGGAGGGGTTATGTTTGTGTCATAATCTGTGTATCCTCATTTCTTGGCAGCTCTGTTGTCCAGTGGAGGAAAAATTTAAGGAACAGCTGAAATCTGTTTCTTATCATCATATTTTCCAGAGAATGGAGCAAGTCCTCTTGTCATCTGTTGGCTCAGTATCCATCTATGCTGTTGGTTCTGGTAAGATTTCCCTTGAGATAAAAATGTTGAAAGACAGCTTCATTCCTTTCATGCTCCAGTCCTTTGCACAACACCTGCTCCGTAAATGCACATCACTTGAATGGGATTGTAAGTCATCCAGTTCTCAAGTGATCTGTTTTAGAATTTTAATTTGTAAAATAAAAATACTTTATTTAATCCTTTCATCATACTATAACCCAACTATTTTATCTGTGCTGTTATTTATCTTTCCTTATGGAGCCTGTATAAATCTGGTTTTATAAACTATAAAAATGACAAAACATACAGTTAAAGAAGTTTCCATTCATATATAATGCTGGGCATTTTTGCACTAATCCTAAACCATGGCAAGTCATTATGAGGAGAGGCAGAGATTTCAGGGAGAGAAGGCATTTAGTCCAGATGAAGCTATGACTATGTGCAGTGACATGCTCCTTTCTCTGGAAAGAAGTGTTAGCTGCAATATTCTGGCCACATTCCAAGTTGGTTGATAGTATTCTCCCTCCTTAAATTCTGCAGCTTCAATTACATTCATTGTCCTAACGCACTTCCTGTCGGGAATGGTTGTGTTGATGTGCCAGTTAAAACAGCTGTTGCCTCTGATGCATGAGAAGTCGCAGTGACCAGGAGAGCAAAGTGATTCTCCTATATATTACCAATGTGGGAGTTAGAAATTAAAAGCCCAGTGCTTGGGGAAGGGAGGGAGGGAGAGAGAGAGAGGTAGGAAGGAGGAAGGAAGGAGGGAGGAAGGGAAGGAAGGAAGGAAGGAAGGAAGGAAGGAAGGAAGGAAGTCACATTGCTCCACTGTTCTGCACTTATTTTAATATATTCACTCACCTACTATAATTTGTATATTTGCAAAAAATAAACCCTGATTATACTTATTTTGAGTTTTTAAAATTTCCCAGACATTGCAATCAGAATAGACAGACCAACTTTTCTTGGTGATTACACAAAAGAAAGATTGTGCATATGAAAAACAGCCCCACAAAAGCCACACATTGAACACTTTTTGTTAGCATGATGCTATTTTGCCTAATATACAGTTCCTGGCTTTAAAAACACCAAACTTTTTGCTTCCAAAGAAGTATGTTGATCACAAAATAATCTTTACATTTTTTCTTTAAATAATGTGATTTATGTCTATTTTCCCACTTCCAGGCAGAGAAGAAATAAGAACTGAGTTTTGCCCCCAGTTAAGCTACACATATTGCTTGACTTTTTCATCCACTTCCACCCTGGGCATCAAAATTTTTTAGAATTCAAACAGCCTGAAAATATTCAAATATATCGAAGAAAACAACAACAACAACAAAATTGCTCCTCTTATAGTTAAAGGCAAATTCCTCAAATAGTACAGGCACACCGTGGGTACATAGTAAGTGCTTACTGGACTGAATTACTGTACCCCTTTTCTGTATTTATCTCTACAGGAGGAAATTTAAAATAAAATATCTGTTAAACATCATTTTTTTTTTAGCAAAATTTGCCTTCTATGATAAAGTCCAACTTCATGGCATATGTTAAATCATTAACTGCATTAGAAAAGTGATGAGTACCAACAGTGGGGAGAAATATGCTACAGTTACTTATTAATATACAGCGTCTTCCTAGGTTTTTTTTTCAGTTACCAAAATGGAACCATGAACCAGAGGGCAATGCATTCCTTTTCATTACCACCAGATGCTCATAATAGAACTATTGCTCCCAAAGAGGATGCTTGTCATTTCTTATGTGATGATCAAGAAACAGATGGAATGATTATGTGGTCTATGTCCTGCTGACTGTTTTAAAGCAAATAAAAGTTAATCTCTGTTTTCTGAGTTTTGATCACTTAGAATGAGGAAGATGGAGCTTTAGAAAGGTATGATTATTACAGATGTGAAATGATTTTGGAAGATTAAGCCCATTTGGTTCTGCTAGACAACCTCGGTGGAAGTAATTGGGCCACTGTTTGGTGTATAGTGAAGTATCTATAGGAGATGGTCCCAGAATTTTTGTAAAAAGTGGAATTCATTCAATTATTTGATCCAGTGTTTAGGGACGTTATACTGGATACTTTCTATTTAATTAGATGGATATCTTTGTCCTTCTGGCATTTTGCCATAGATGGCACAGTCTAAACTAAGCTTCTAAGAACAAAGGCACTTAGTCAATAGTTGTCCAATAGGTGATTATTACACAGAAAGTTATAATGACACCACTTCTCAGGAGGGTTAACAAGTGTCTTAGCCTATCTGGCCTACTATCACAAAATGTAATAGACTAGGTAGCTTACAAGTAATGGAAAGTCATTCCTCACAGTTCTGGAGGCTGGGAAGTCCAAGATTAAGGTGCCAGCAGATTCAGTGTCTTGTGAGAACCTTCTTCCTCGTTCATAGATGGCACCTTCTTGCTGTGTCCTTACGTGGTGCAATGAGCAAGGCAGCTCACTCAGGCCTCTTTTATAAGGGGACTAATCATGACCTAATCACTTTCCAAAGGCGCCACCTCCTAATAATCATAATCAACGGTAGGGTTAGGATTTCAACATAAGAATTTTGGGAAACACAAACATTCAGGCCATAGCAACAAGATTAATGGAAATTTATAAATTCTGCCCTTTGACATTTAATTCTTGGGTCCTCTGATTCTTCAGTCATATTTTGGCATTCCCTCCTTCTCTCATGTGCAGATTTCTCCCCCTTTTTACTGGTTTATTATATTAGCATAAATCTCTCTCCCCTCTCTCTCTCTAATGCTATTTGAATGGATGTGAATCTTTGTCCTCCACATACAGTGTGTAAGGAACATCACATCATTTAGTTAATTTAAAGAAATATAACTGGAGCTCCTATCATACTGAGATGTTCAGAGATTAAATTTCAATCATATGGTGGGCGATTGCTCTCTTTCCATGAGCTCTTTTGCCTATCCAGGATCTTATGTGGCTCACCAAAATGGAAGTGAGCCTTTCCTGCTCAGCCTGTCATGGATGCTGTAGATAATTCTCATTGCCTAAGCCCACATGAGCCCTTAAAGGTTGGCAATCCTTCTGTCATGATTGGGGCCCAAGAATCTCATTGGTGCCAAAATCTCAGTCAAGTTTCAACCTTCTAAGATCCACCAAGCTTTATCTAAGAACTTGTCACTTTCTTCAGGTACCACAAAGAAGTGGGTTGAAAATGGCTGAGACTCTGCACTAATCCCATGACACTATAATCTTGGAGATGCTAAACGTGTTCTAGTTTATAAGCTCACACAGGTTAGAGGGTGTTGTCTTCAGGTACTTTTGTTTTGGTTGTGCCCCATAAACTCCTCATAAGACAAGACCAGAGGCCTGGGATACCTTCTTAGATCTAGGGCAGGGATGGAAATTACCAAGAATAATAGCTAAAATAGTATCTCATAATCATCTTATCTCTCTCTCTCTCTCTCTCTGGACCTACCCTCTGCTTCTTCTCATCTCTTTTTCTTTAACATAATAGTTGAATGAGTGCTAGGGGCCAGCCTCATAGAAATATTGAGAGGTCATTATCATTAATCCCATCTGAGATTTGAAGAAACTGGAGGGCAGAAAAGGTAAATGAAGTAGGAGAGCTAAGATCTGAAATTGTGTCTGTTTAACAATTTCAAAGAAAGTTAAGTTTAAATGGAAAGAAATGTCCTATTTGGGACCAGGACTTCTGAGCTGATACTCAAGCTCCTACAAAGCTGGTGATCTTGATGAAGTTATCTAACCTCTTAGATTCCCACGTTACTTATTTTGAAATTGAGTTACTTGCTCACATAGTATATTTGGATATTAAATGAAATAATGGATGATAAACTATTTTGAGAAGTTGGAAATAATGTATAAATTTAAAACACTTAGATTATTTTATTAACATTATGGCTTTCGTAGTTACACATCCAAGGTGACCAATGTTTGGTGGTGATTAGTTAAGCCAATGAACTGATTGAGATATCTCCAGGAAGTTAGCAAAACAGGATCTATGTGCTGAATAATGGGGAGCTGATTCTAAGTGGGAAAGAGATTAGGTTGGATGTTCAGAACATCAGAAGTGTTGACGCAGAAGAAATTAGTACATTCCCCTAGAGGATCTGAAGATACAGTGATTCTTAAAAGAATGAACAGAGCATTAAAAAACCATGATCAGTGCTCCCAAGCTACTAAAAATGCAAGAGGTAGTCTTTCTAAGTACAGCTGAATATCAATGAAGAAATAGAGACCAAGTAGGGTGTTATTTATGAAGAATCTATTGTTGTTGAATTCAAGTTTAAAAATGTAATCATCCTGATGAAGCATGTTATAAACTACAAATGAGTATAGAATGGCAGTATGTGTTATGATTAAAGATAAAACAAAACAAAAAATTAAGGCACCAAATTGAGGCTAATAACTAAAAAACCTGTAATACGTGATATTTGTATCCTATTTCTAGCATGTACCAGGCACAATGTCAGGTACTAGTTGAAAGTGAGTATACATAAACTACTTCTCATTCTGTGGGGATAAGCCCTTGAGAAGGGGGAAAAATAGAGCATAAAGCTTTAATCCAACATCTCTACGAGTGAGAAGTAAGAAGCAGAAAAGTGAAGAGAGGAAGAAAATTGGGAGAAAATTGTTTTCCTCCTTCTGTAGGTATTATTGTCCTTGTTTGAGAGATGAAGAAATTGAGCTACAAAGAGGTTAAGTAACTCATCTAAATTTGCTTCTATTTATATTTTTGTTTGTAGGACACAATTTAATTACATGACAGCAAAACAAAAGGTCTGCAAAGCAAAATGTGTCAAATGTGAACATAATTACAGAGACATGAACACATGTTCATTTACTAACAACAAAAGTTAGGAAAGCAGCTTCTTAAACAAAATGCCTTTGATAATAAAAGTATGAACCAAAATATAATAGATTTTCCCATTATACTTCCCTGCTGTAAACATTAATCACTGTTACGTGTTTAACTATGAACTGCTTTTCTCTGAAAAAAGAACATCTAGAGAACACAATAAAAAATTAAGGCTTGACTGCCTGGTTTTTAGGAAGAAAGTCATGTAACAATCCAATCCAGGTTTTCTGCAAATTCAGAATCTCTACCTTAAATTGGGTCTTCACTGCCAGGCAATTATTAATTTATGACCTGTTGATTCCCTAGAATGACACTAATACCTATTCCCAGCTATTTTCATCCTCTTCCAGGGCAGGTCTCTCCAGAATCCCTTGATAGCGGGAACTTGCTTTCAGTTTCACGGAGATTGAAAGCTGAGATGTGAAAATAACTAAATGATATGGAGGCTGGCAGTGGTGTCTATAGGAGGGAGAGTCAGGTTGGCCCTCTGAAAATGGCCCTCGGAGACTCTTTCGTGGGTTTCTGAGAGACTGGCCGGATCTGAAATGTAAGAAAATAAGACAGCAGCGGAATGCTGATCTATTCATTGAAAACACAAAATATAACTGTCTCATTCCTATGATCTGCACACACTCTCCTTATGTGTTCCTGTACATGAAAATCTACATCATTACTAGAAACAACTTCTGAATCTGTTTTGTGAGAGGGCTGGTACAGGAACGAGGACACCTGATGTGCTCGTGATGGTTGCTTTCTCTCCCTGTAGTCAGATCACCCAGAAATCTGAAGCTTGCCAGGAAAGCAGGAACCAGGGGACGGAGTTTGAAGTAGATGTTGAACTTTCTCTAGTTTTTCTGCTTTACGTTCTTCTTTTCACTCTACATCCTTTCCCCAGGCTGTCTCACTCACACACTTAACGTACATCACTGAATAGAAGCAGATGACTCACAAATTTGTATCCCCAGTCCCAGCCCTTGCTCTGAGTTCCATCATGTATGTCTATAACTACCTACTTGGCATTTCCCCCTGGATGTCTCAAAGGCATATGAAAATAAATACATCCCCCAAACCAATTCACGAGCTTTCCCCTCAAAGCCGTCTCTACTAGTGTTCTTTGTCTCAGTAAATGGCACGGCATTCATCTGGCTAAATAAGATAGACTGTGCTGGCTGTGGCCCTCTGAAAGTCACCCTTGATAATGTCCTCTCCCTTGTTACCCTCATAACGGATTCTTCTCCAAGTCCTGTTTGATTCTGGCTTCTAAAAACTCTCACCAACCTCTATATTTCAATCCATCACCATCAACAAAACCATGTTCAAATTACCCTCATCTCTTACCTGGTCAACTACAGTAGCCTCTAACTGATCTCCATGGTTTCCATTTTCCAAGTCATTCTTCATACCGTAATTACTATGACTTATTTAAAATACTTACCACTATAGCTAGCCTCATAGGAATAATATTGATACTTACATAATTACATAAATATGAAGACTGAATACTACTGTGGCTCTACACACTAAGTTCTCAATAAATAATTAGCTATTGTTAAGATTAAAAGTTCCTCTCTTTTTTTTCCTGTTCTTCTAAGTCTGATCAGTGGCTTCATAGTCTTGGTCTTTCTGTAGTTATATTAGTATTCTATTTTTATTTATTTATTTTTAGAGACAGGGTCTTACTCTGTTACCCAGGCTGTGGTGCATTAGCACAATCATAGCTCACTGCAGCCTTGAATTTCTGATATCAAGTGATTCTCCTGCCTCAGCCTCCTAAGAAACTGGGACTATAGGTGAGCCATTATGCCTGGTTTGTTATGTTAATATTTAATGTCAGCATCCTCAGGAGGAATCTCCTCCTCCCAACTCTCCATATATACCTTGGAGCAATAGACTGCTTTAGGTGTCTTTGCATGCCTACGCCTAGATCTGTGTACGCCTAGATGTGTTTGGTCTCAAAATTCTCCACTATTTAAATTCTCATTCTCTTGTGATAGCCCCTCAGAACTGACCACAAAGGAAAATGTTTTCAGATCTGTGTTTGATTCTTACCACAGGCATGTGCATTAAAGCCACAGTTGTCTTGCTCACAAATCTAAAGACATTTTAAAAATGAAACAATTTTGTTCGTGTTCCTCTTATATTATTCCAAAAACACTTACTTAAGAAAAGCTGAAAATATGGACTGATTTAACAATCTTCCTGCCTTCTCACACCTTTTGGTTTACCACATTTAGGTGGTAAATTTAAAATTTGGCACATCCTTGGCATGTGGTCAAGAGCACTGTGTTCTGCTTACTGTGTTTTCTCTTTCACCCTGTGAACCGCTCCGGCCATGGCTGCTACTGTGAGCCCTCTGCTTGGCAACGTTGTCATAGCTTCTCCCCTCGTTCTTGTACAGTTTTTGTCTTGGAAACGTTGCTGTCTTCATTTCTACTTCAAATACAAGGCTCTCTCTCTAAGGAAATGTTTATGAAATACACCAGGCTCACCAACATGATCCTTTTCACAGTTCTAGCCTTCATATCGGGTGAGAGCAGGGCTGCCATTATGATTCTAAGTTAGATTTTCTACCATGACTAAGTCATGCTTGGCTTGTTTATTGGCAGCAATTACTTATGAGGGCCTGTTATGTGCCAAACATGGGTCATGGTAATTGAATTCTCCTATACTCAGGGGCCTGAGTCCAGTGGCCGGAACACCCAGGTGACTGACTCTAAACAAAACAAATCTGACTATGTGCATATCTTGAAGAATCTTCTACCTCTACAGCAACACTGCAGCTAGAGAGCCAACATACATCTAATATATTGCTATTAAATGTGACGCCAAAAAATAAAACCCACAATAAAAAACAGAGGCTTTGCAGCTTCAGTAAGGGACTATCAGAAGGAAGAATTGTTATTATTAAAAAATTATGGGAAAAGCAGAGACATTAATTTTGCATGTCTTACATTACTGTCTTTACAATCTGTTATGTTTTAGATAAAGGTCTAGAAAAGATTTCTCATACTTGTATGCAGCTTAGTTTCAGTGTATTCCTCCAGGGGAAAAGAATAAGGAAAAATCAAATAAATATGTTTGTGCACAAGGAAAAAATAATTTGGTTGCCAAAGGGAAAATTTATCAGGTTGAATGTTACTCTCTAGAGATAGTTTTTGTGAAATCAGGTTTTCTTTTTTTCTTCATCAAATCGTCTTTGATCTTCCATTGTATCTTTTGTGGAGAAACTCAATGCCATGAAAAGTATCAAAATATATAACCATTAAAAGCCATGAGTTCTGAAACAAAACATATGTAAAATATCAGGAATTCAAGTCTTTAAAAGACACCGAATGTATCCAAAATCAAAGCAGTCTCTTATATCATTAAAATTAAGATAAAAATAGTAAAATACTTTCTGTGTTCATTTAAAGCAGAAGGATTTAATTTCCCATCTCTAGGGAATCTTTGGGTGGATAATGAACTTCGGGGGGGTCTGTGGGCCTCATGAATTTGATTAAAAAATTTTGAATGTGGGCATATTCACTTTCTTCTGAGACAAGAGTCTACTACTTCATCAGATTCTGAAAGGTACATGACATGTCAAAATTAAGAGCCACTGTAAAGGAAGCTCCATTACAAACTTTTTAAAAGAAATTTTAACATTTGTAAAACTAAAGTTATAATTAATTACTAGAAAATTGAAATATTTATTTTATTTGGAATATGAGGGGAAAATTAAGATATTTTGGATAATCTCTTTCAATAAAATAGGAACCCAAAAAAGAGAAATAGGATTGTTTTTTTAGAAAAAGGTAGTATAACTACCACTTAGATAAAGGATTGAGGAGAACAGAGTCAAGGGATCTTAAAACCTTTGGTATGTTCCTAAAAGACATGGCATATTTCATCCAGTGCCTCCTGGATTAGTCACAATTTCCACTTCTGCTAAACTCTAAAGTTCTTGAAAATCATCTTCTATTTTCATTTTGTTCTCCCTTGTCGTTACTCAAGATGTCAGCCAGAAACTTTGTGCCTCTGCCTATGAGATTCAACTACTTGTGTGTCTAGTCTAAAAGTCATATCAAAGCAGCACATCTTAAACGTGCTATTCCTTCCTCTAAATCTGGACTTCCTCCAGTGGTCCCTGCCTCATTAAATGCCTCATCAAGTTGCACAAGCTGGAAATTTAGGATCCATCCTCAATATTTCCCTCTCCCTTATCCTGTTTTTCATAAGGTCCTGAAAATTGTAAACATCTCTCAAATTTGTCCCTTTTTGTCTGTCTCTGCTATCTCCAGCCTGGTCCAGGCTACCTTCATCATTTTCCTAGATGAGAAATCTTCTACCTTGTTAGCCTCAAATTCCTGCTGCTTTCTTACAAGCCATCCTTTCTGTGGAAGCCAGAGTTATTATTCTAAAACACAATGTTTGTCATCACTCATCTGCTTTAAATCATTCCATGATCTCCAATAGCTCTTAAGACAATGACAAAAAATATTTATTTAACATGGATACAAAATCCTGAGTAATTTGGCCCCTGACTTGTTCTCCATATTACCTTTTACTCTTCTCCTTACTCTCTACAAACCAGTTTCACTGGTTTCTAGATTTCTCAAACATGTTAAGTTCTATGCCTGCTCAAGGCCTTATACATTTGTGCTGTGTTTGAAACTTTTTTATAACTGCACGACATGCCTTCCCTTTCCCCACTCCACTCTGAATCACTGCTCCTTTCCTTCAAATCTCACCACTTACATCACTTCATCAGGACGTTTCCATCGACCTCTCCCCCAAGGTCAGTTAGTCACCCTTTTCCATGCTTGTATTATTTTTAACTGATACATGATAATTGTAAATTTTATGGATTAGAGTGTGATATTTCAATACACGGTTACTAGGGTCTGGGAAGGAGAAAGGAAAATAGCCAGAGGATACAAAATTACAGCTAGAGAGGAGGAATAAGTTTGACATATACATATGTGTGTGTATATATATATAAAGCGTATATACTTATATATGTATATATGCTTATATATATGTTTATATATACAAAGTTTATAATTTTATACTTTTGTGATTGAGAACTGTCTCCCTCCACGTCTACTTGCCTAGATACTCCAACATTGCCTGTTTTGCAAATCAGTATAATAAAATCACTACTTTATTCTGAATAAATATTGAATAATAAATGAATGAATGAACAGCTCTGATCTCTATGAGGAAGCTGTACAACATAAGAGTGACAGGGAAAAAAGGACATAAAAGAAAGTGCAGAAAGGCCCTCCCTGTACTGCAGATCTCTTTGTTTTTATCACTAACAAAAGATTAAAATACCCTTTTTGAATATTTGCTTGGGAATGCTGTATTGAAATTCCAGTAGAAAACAGAATTTATTTCAAATGAAGAGACTTGTAAAATTATATAGAAGCATGGGACAAATGAAGGGAAGAAACTAGGGGTGGTGAAGGAACAGAGACCAGTAACAGTGGAGAGCTGTCACTACCCCTGGCAACGAAGGGGAAAGGGGAGAAAATAGTAACGTCAAGGCTCAGTGGGATCTGGCACTATGGACCCAGGCGGAAACCATGGTCAAGGAGGAACGTGGAATTGGCCTATGTAAGTATGGTTCCAAGGCAGGGAGAGGGCAGGAGAGAAACACGCTATGCCCTCTCCCTTCCCACTCTCTACCGCCTGCCCTTGTCTCCCATTGGATGAATCCAGTTAGAAGCAGCTGGCAAGCAAGCCTGGGATTTGTAGCTCCCAGAGGTCAGCCTCCTACACAAACAGCGCATGACAGCCCAGAGTAGAGAATGCATCTGCAGTAGAGGGTGAACATAGGCACATATTTTATATTGATGCCACGAGGGAAAATGTGTCTCCATTAAAGAATGGGGGCTTTTATTTTACTATAAGAAAGGGATATTTAAAATTTCAACAGTTATGAAAACCTAGAGAAATGTGGTTGGCAATATCTGTATACTAAACACATCTGGCTCACAAAGATGGGTTAGCCACACAGGAAATGTATAATAAAAACTCAAATTCTTTTAAAATGAAGAAAACAACAACAACAACAAAAAACCCAAAATAAAAAAATAAAAAAAAGCCAACCAACCAAACAACAGATTTTAGCCAAAAGAAAAGAATGAATTTAATCAGTAACGAAGAGTTAAAGGCTTGGTGGCAAAGATCCAAATATGAAGTCATGGAATGAATCTAAATACTGGTAATGCCAACTTGATACCTGTGAGCCTCAGTTTCTGTGATGGGTAGAATAATGGCCCTTTACAAATGTTCAAGTCCTAACTTCTGGAGCCTGCAAATATATTAGATTACATGGCAAAGGGAAATTAAGTTTGCAGATAGAATTAAATTTGCTAATCAGCTGATCTTAAAATAGAAAGATTATCCTGAATTATCAGGGTGGGCCCAACATAATCATAAGGGTCCTTAAAAGTAAGTAGAGGAGGCAGAAGAGGAGGTCAGAGTGATACATACAAGGGCTTCAAAGCTGCTATTACTGACTTTAAAGATGGAGAAAGAGAGTTTTAAGTCAAGGAATGTGGGCAGCCTCTAGAAGCTGGGAAAGCAAAAGAAAGGATTGGACCACAGGCCTGCAGACAGCTCAGTTTAGTCCAAGGAGACCCATGTCAGACTTCTGACCTATAAAACTGTAAAATCATAGAAATATTTGGAGTTTTACTCCACTAAATTTGTGGCAGTTTTTTATAGTAGCAACAGAAAACTCACAAGTCTCTTTGAGTGTGAAATAGGGGCTAATAATCCTGCTGTTGAGAAGAAATTTAAAATATGACCAAGCTCCCCCCAAAAAACAAATATTTTAAGGGTAAGATTTGAATCTTACGAAGTGGAAAACTGATTCTTAAAGAAACTTCATTCCTGGTACAGAAGACTTCTCTAAAAGCCTAAGTAATGAATTATAGACAAGTCATTTAAAAATATTTTTTTTCCCCTGCTTGTGGAGCACAGCTTCTAGAAAACAGTCAGCTCGACAAGATACTATTATTAAAATCATTGATTGATTGATTGATTGATTGTGACAAGAATAAAAAGTGCATAGCCTTATCAAAAGGGTGTGAAATTCACTAGGTGCTCACAGCAGGTAGAGAAAGATTTCTCACACAGAGTTTAGGATAGAAAGAAATACAAAGTTTATTTTCCAGAGAAAGAAAAGAAAATAAAAGACAAGACAAGAAAAGTAAAAAAAAAAGGAAAGAAGGAAAGAGAGAGGGGGAGGGGAGAGGAGGGAGGGGAGGCGAGGAGAGGGGAGGAGAGGGGAGAAGAGGAGAGGCGAGGAGAGGAGGAATGGCCACAGCATACACAGGAAGGAAGGAAGTTCCAGGCAGTGAGGCCAAGTGACTTGCCGGTTTTTAAAGGGTTAAAATGTTTTGTTTTGTTGTTTTCTTCTGCTTCAGCAAACTGATAACAAAAGCACAGCAAAGCTGTTGCAGGTGTTATTATTTTTTTTCCCCCTCTTGGACTCTGGTCCTGGAAGGAACTGAGGCAGAGAGCTCACACCCCTACTGTCCGCTTAGGGCTCTTCAAAGCTGAGAAAATGAAACTCTGAGATAATAAGTTAGGTCACAGGTGTTTTAATTAAAGAAAACAAAGGGGGTAGCTGTGTGGTGAGTTTTCTCTTTAAGGGGCAATTATGTGTTGTGAGTTTATTTCTCTTACTTTCTGTTAGCTTATTTTTCTCTGTTAGGTAGGTTAACCTAAGGCCATCTTTCACTTATAAAATTAATTATAAATTATAAAGTAAATCTCTAATGCATACTATTTGCTAGGAGAGAATAAACTATAAGTAACAAATAGATTTTGAAATCTCATGGTATAGTCCAGGACAGTTGCTCAAATAGCCAGAAACCTCTCCTCTGGGCTGTGTCCCTCTCTGATCCCCCTGGCCCTATACCTTGTCATCATCTGTATCAGGCCAGTGCATAGGGAAAGAGCTTGGAGCAGCATGTGGGGAGATTTGTGGACAAGGTCTTGAAGATGCACACATTCCCTAGCATGGATGAAAACTCAGTCACTTAAATACACCTTACAACAAAGATATTTAGAAGTGAGTCTAACTACATTTCTAAATATATACCAAGATCTGTCCAGAAAGTATCCAGCCATTGTTAATATAACAAGAACAGTTGGTGCGACATAGATGTAACCTGGCAGCCATGGAGAGTGGACTGGAATGCACATGCGTGAACAATGACGACTCACTGTACTAGTCAGTGGGGCGCTAGACACCATTGAGTGAGCTTGTGTACTGTGTGGCCCTTGCATTCAAAATGACTGAATGAGTAGAGCAATGAATCTGCATCAAATTTTGTGTTAAGCTTGAACATTCCTCCGCAGAAACTATTCAGATGATTCAGAAGGCTTTCAGGGACAATGCAATGGGTGCAGCACACATAAAAGTGTGGCACAAACACTTCAAAGGTGGTCAAGAATCTGTTGAAAGTGATCTATATTCTGGAAGGCCTGCAACAAGCAGAACACCTGAGACTGCTGAATGTGTATGGGTTAGGTTAAGAGACACTGGGAGAACCATGTGAGGTCCCAAGGTGCCTATTTTGAAGGCATCTGAGGCATCATTGTTCTATGTGCAGTGTTTCTTGTATCTTCTTCAATAAATGTCTCTATTTTTCATATTACATGGCTGGATACTTTCCAGACAGACCTCTTATTACTTTAACTATCTCAAGTTGAGTTCTGTTATCTTCAACTAAAAAGTCCAAGCTAATACAATATAGATGCAAGTTTTTTGAGGTCCTGGTAAAATGTTTAAAAGAAATACTAAAAAATCTTTGCTATACAAGAATGAAATTTTACTCTCTTGAAAGAGGGGAATATGCAAGATAAATACCTAAATAAGCATATCTACGGAAAAGAAAGTTACTTACAATGAACCAGAAGATTGAAAGTTGTGGCCAGACAATTGTAAACGCGCTGGGTTGCAGGATTCAGAAAGCTCTTGCTTCTCTACGCTAAAGATGTGGTGGCATTGTATAGAGAAATCTTACTGTAGCCATTGGCTTCTTTGGTAACTTTTATCAGAGTTTCTAATAAGTGGCAGAATTGATTTCATTTTTCCCCACTTCCCACTAGATCTCTGCAAACATTAATCAATTACTGAAGTGGCAAAGGACACAGAGCAGAATAGAAAAATAAAAAGAATGAATAATCTGCAAATTAGAAAATCCATCCCAGGTTATTGAGAGATGACCACTTATGAATAGAATGAATTACTTAAATCTCACAAGATAGTAGTCTAGAAAGAAATAAAGAAATGCAAAAGTTTATGCTACCCTTTTGTGCATAATCAGGTAGCAGAATATGTCATTAAAATAACAATGCTGATGAATATTCTAGAACATTTAAAGATGTTTGTGGTAGTGATCTCTACAGGTGAAAATGCTACCACATTTTAAAATGTTACACACTTATATAGAGGCCACCAACACAATAATTTGTTGCCAGCACAATCCTTTTTGAAGTTGACTTTAGAATAAAGCTGCTTATGTCACTGCAAATGTGTCATGACAGGTACGTGAGGTCGGCGTTCAGTATACACATGTAGGGTTCCAGGTGCGAGGTCCAGTGACTTACATCAAATTAGGTGCATCTGTTCACTAACTTTTCTCCTGTGATAATATTCAGTTGTGTTAAGTACAGTGAATCCCCCTCATGTTGTTAAATGTATCAGAAATATATTCCAGTATTTAAGTTTTCGGCTGTTTCAAGGGAAGGGGGCAATTGGTATTTGTAGCAAGTTATTACATTTTAAAATAAACAGACTGTGTATTAAATTATGAATTAAAATGACTGGCTAACACAGGACTTTAAGATTTTTTTAAAACTGAGTATAGATTTGGAAAAAAAACTGTAAGTAGTGTTACACATTTTTTATTGTCTAAATTTTAGACACTTATATTTACCTTTAAGGTAAACCATGCATTTATTTTCTGGGAGAAAAAAAAAAATCACCATGGGCCTTCAAGTGATAAAATTGTCAAATAGATCCCTTCAGTTTCCAGAAGAAAGACAGGGAAATTACTTGTTTGCAGATGTTTCAGGTCTAAGAAGTTATTTGTTCTGTTTGGAAATGTAAATTGAATACTTTTTAACAGAACCTGGCCTCTGGGGATTTGTTTTTTTCTGGAAGGAATGTTAATTTTTAAAAACTGCCCAGTGCTCTAGATTATTGCTAATTCTCAGAGTTGGGGGGTGTTATCCTTAAGGCAAACGTCTACAGGAAATCTGAAACGGAGATCATCAGGAATGCTGGGAACACCAGTGGGCATAAAACTCACTCTGGAGGGCCCCTGAATAGGAACCTGATGCTCCATTTGTGGCATTATCTAAAATTGAATAACTTCACTGCAGGCATAGTGGATTATTTTGTTCTGCTGTGTCATAGGACCTCACCCTTGTGGGTGGGATTTCCTTAATTCTTTAATTACTGTTCCCACTCTGTCATCCAGGGAAAGGTCAGACTGGGGACAGGAAATGAGGTAAACTTTAGTGTGAAATGGTGTCTGAGAAAAGCACTTCTGTCTGGGGCCTCCTGGCAATTTGGTCTAGATTCCTAAAGTGTACAAAGAAGCCTTGGCACTTAAGAGTGCAGAACAAAACCTTGGAGTCAAAAGAATCTTGATCTGCTAGTTGAGTAACAAGTTGCTGAACAATGCTACTTAATATACATCCCTGGATACCAAGTTTGTCCAGGAAGCCAGTGCTATCAGTCAGCGATGAAAAAGCACAAAAATGTACAGTTAGGAACATGTGGAGCAGATTGATAATTTTATGTCTATTCAATCTGATAATAAATTGAAGTTTGTGTTTTTATAGCTTTTTTCATTGCATGTTTCTAGTTATTTATTTTTATTACATTTTTAAAATGTTTTGGTCAGTGATGGATTGGAAATAAAAATAAGATGGTCCTGTATCACAAATAGTTTGAGAGCACTTGCATTAACCTTTCATTGAATTTTCTTATCTGGAAAATATCACAGATTTATTGTAAATAATAAATGAGATGATTTTTGGAAAGTGCTTAGCCCAATACCTAGCACTTAGTGGGTACTCAATACAGCTAATTTTAACATATAGAAATTGTTACTAGTTAAGTTGGGACTTAGAGAATGAGGAGGAATTCATCAGGTGAAAAAGTTAAGGGTGAAGGTTAGTGAGAGGGACCAGGATATTAAAAAACATGAATTTATGAAAGGGCACGTCAACATGGCTGAAATTTGAATGTGTAGGTCAAAGTCCTAAAAACTAAAATGTAAATGTGGCTATTATATGTCCTGGGGTTTGATGGATAGCCTTGTTCAATACCCATACCTATTAAGGAGAATAATTACAGAGAATTAAGGCCTATTAAGGAGAATACCAATTAAGAATTATTTCTAAAGTCCTCAAAATTCCAATATTTATGATGCTTGTATTTGTCCTAATTTTAGTTCTGAAAATATGGCCATTCTAAATGTTGATGGCGTTTGACATTCTTATATTGGTGAGATTCAAAATGTTGAAATATAGGCATTGGAGTTTATTTTTGTATGATGCTAAATATATGTAAATGCAAAACCAAATGTATTAAAAGATTATAAACGAAATATTGAATGCATTTAAGAGGATCAAATGTTTATAATTACTCTACAATACTTTTCACATAAGTAATGATCTTAATTACAAACGCTGCTAAATTATAGACCCTTGCACAACCTCTGCTACAAAGAACTTTGCTATTCATTACATAAAGAGCATGCTCTTGAAGGTAATAAATCTATGCCTTTATAGATATCCCTTAATTACTTTACATTAATTGAACCATTCAGAAATATCAAGGTGTAAGTGCAGATGCTCTCCTCTTTTAGCAAAGGCTCATTCACATTTTACTATTCATTATTATGTGTCACAACATACCTATGATCTAAAAAATATGTTGTCATTCTCTGCATTTATAATACTATTGAAAAGAAGTACAAACATTAATGAGTTAATAGCAGAAACCATATTACAACTTTTGATTCTTAATTCTTTGTTATATTCCATTTTCCTGCAGAGACAGCTTGCCCCAAATTTTTGAAGGCAGGTCTCAGTTGTTATTTGCATTTTCTTCCTTCTAATTTAGACTTTCATGTCTTCAGAACACATTCTCATCTCATTTTTTTAACCAAAACCAAATGAGACTCTTATTCTTGTTAATGAGTTATGGTCTCCAGCTCTAATGTTAGAAAGTGATCTTTCTCAAGAAAAATTCTAACAGCAGCACAAAGGCTCGATTAGTCATTGTTGGGGATATGGTCTCCCTTCCATGACTGTCACGGTTATGTTGTTTCATGTTGTGGAACTGGCATTGTTTTCATGACAAAATGCATACTGCAGATGGTGGGCAGCCAAATCTTGTTGAAATGGGCAATTGTAAGATGGACCAAATCCTGAAAAGACCTCAGCCAGTGCAGTGAAGTGGTTATATTATTTTATTGAGAAAGAGGAAAAAAAGATTGTGATTTGGGCCCTGAATGATTTGAATGATGAATTAGAAGCTTTTACTCATCTGTATGCTACATTTGATAGGGAGATTTTGCTGGACCCAAAACTGCAAGTTGTCTGCTGAATTAAAATGTATGAAAATTAAAGTGGCCAAATAAATGCAAATCATCACTGTTCTCAGGACAGGTACTGACTGACTTAGTGGGTAAGTCGTGCTTTGATGATTGTAGCAGTAATTTCCTTTCTCATTCAAAATGGAATTCAAACAGACATCGTAAACAATAATTTATGCAGTGAACCTCCCAGCCCCCTGCTGGTCCTTACATTTGCTATTCCCCTGATGGAAACAAGCTTCTTTTGCTTCAAGTTTTACATGGCCAGCTCCTTGTCAACATTCTAGTTTCTGCCCACCTGTCTCCTCCTTGAAAAGGATTTTGTACCTTATCTAAAATAGGATTCCCTTGCCCAACATTCTATGCTTCTACTTTAGTTTTAACTTCTACCACCATGCAATGTTACCTCATTTACAAATTGATTACTGTCTATTTTCTATTTCCTCTAGATAGAACACATATTTATGAGAGCAGGGACTTTGTGTTTTGACTGTCTCCAACCCCTGGCTCAGTAAGTACTCAATAAGTCTGTGTGAAGAAATGAAACAAAATAAAAAATGGAGTTTGTATGATATTCTCTCTTTAAAACAAACATGAATCTGTTGTTTAAGCACAAGAAAAGCCACCTATGTTCAATGCTTTTTCATAGAATCACAGGAGTTCTAACGCCATGCCCTCTATCAGTGAAATTTTCAAAAAAGTATTTATATGTAGGAGTTTGGTTTAAAAGGATTAGTGTTGGAAAAAAAAATAAGTTTTCCATAAACAAGCAGATAGAAATAAACTCATTAACCATAATGCATAACAATATTTTTTCATCTGTTGTTTTCCTCTAGTTGAGAGTTTAAGTATAGAATAGTATCATTAATGACAAGATACTGGGGGGATTTGGGGATACCATTACACAACTCTTTATATTATATTCTTTTATTTAGTAGTATTGGTTCTGAGTTGAATCCTATTAGTCAATCTATTTAGCCCATACTTAATCTTCATTGATCCTTTTTTCATAAAAAGCAGAAAAATCAATTTTCTATTATGTTTGTTAACCAGGTAGAGTGAGATTGCGATAGGCATGGCAAATAAAGCAATTGATAATTATTTGCTGAGATGTTCACCTTAATATATTAAAGGGAAACTACAAATGAGATAATAAATTACTGCTTGATCTCTATTAGTTATTCTATTTATTTTGAACATCCCAAAGTATGCAAGTGGATTTGAATGTAAAAAAAAAAAAATTAAAGGTAAAATTTTAGAGACAGATATCTTTAAAAATATTTATAGTGAAATTACTAATTTTAATAGGTATCCAGTGTTTATGAGTTGGAAAACAGAATAAATATAGGCATTAAAAGATATTAAATTAGCCCAAGGAATCTGGCACATAAGCCAAGGTTAACTACCTCTGCCCATCACTTAAATATAGCACTCCCAAAGCTGCTCTGTTTAAAATTCTGTCATTCTCATGCGTTTGGCTTATTTAGAAGCTGAAGCTTATATAATTTTAATGTTCAAGAATTTTTACTGTTCATTTCTCCTAAATTCTGGAAAACAACACAAGCATAAAAGATCTGTTGCATAGTCTTGCTTTCCATAACTAGACTTTTCTTTTTCTAACATAGAAGAAAAATTGCCCATCTACAAAGGGAAATTAGGCAGAGGACATTTGCATGCATTTATTTTATGCACCTGTTAAACATCCATTATGGGCAGATTACTGTAATGGTCACTTGAATACAGAGCGTTATGAAAAACAGATTACTACTTCCAGAGTTTAAAGACAAACAGGATGATGACATAGATCTGTGAACCCTTTGATGACATATGTGATGATTAGGAAAAAGGCCCTAAAGCCTTTCTCACAGGAGAGGAAACTTTACAAGAATGTGGAGTTTCTATAAGAAAGTGATCTATATGGGCATATAAGTGTCTGGCAGGATTAAGTAAGTAGGACAGAGCTGGAGTGTGCACATGGGGAGCCATTTAAAAGCAACAATGAACTTCATTTATAATGATATCCTGCCTTTTATTAAAACATGGGCAGCATTAAACACAATTACTTCTAAAATGTGGCTACAACTAACACAGGTCAGGGCTATTATCGTCATTGCCTTCCCCCTGTTAAATAAGATATACTGTACCCTCTGGCTAACTTTACCTGCAAGAGCTGAGGGAAGTGAGTGAAAGCAAATAGAGCCAGTAAAATTTGTACAGTATCTTGACATTTAAGATCAAGCTTCCTCAGAGTGAGGTAGAAAACATAACCCTCTGATGTCTTGCTCAGGACTGACCCTACCATGAAGCATCCCTGGGAGGCTGACCTAGTCATCTCCAACTATGCTGCTTCTTTCTACCAGAGGCAGATTGTGGTTTGAAAGCAAGAGGGTGGGGGCAAGTGAGAAAGCTTTGTCTCCTTCAAGCAACCACCAAACTGTACTTTATCAGCGGTTCCCAACCTTTTTGGCACCAGGGACTGTTTTCATAGAAGACAATTTTGCCACAGACAAGGGGCAGGGGGGAATGGTTTCAGGATGATTCAAGCACATTACATTTATTGTGCACTTTATTTCTATTATTATTACACTGTAATATATAATGAAATAATTATACAACTTACCATAGGTTGGGGCCTCCTGATGCTCCCTACCCTGGCTGTATCTTGGAATTACCTGGAGAACTGGTTAAAAATCTTACCACCTGAGCTCCATCAAAGAGATTCTGAATTAATTTCATTGCTCTGAGGGGGGCCCAGGACATTGGTTCATACTTGGAGAGCCTCCCCAGGTTATTCTATTAATACTACATAGGTAAGGAAGTTAATCAATATTCTAGACAAAGAAATGAGACTGACCCTCCCAAGTAAAGGGGTTAGGTGAAGCCTTGCCCTCTTAAAAACCGGTTCAAGCTATCATTTCATGACTTTTCCCTTTCCAGTGCTACCCTTGATATTTATTTGAATCTGATTTCCTCCAAGTAAAGAGTTCAGGGCATTGGAGAAAGAGGCAGTGGAATTTAAGTGTGTTATTCGCACTGGACTTTCATAACCTCATGGGAAATCCACTTTTGACCAAAGTATTCAACTTGGAACACATCAGGACATTTTTAGTTATATAATGTTGGAAACTGATAAAGCACATGAAAATTAATGTATTACAGGGATTGCAAATTTTAATGTTTGCAAAATAAATGAAAAACCAGCAAAAACTCTTGGTGTGCACATTTACTTTGGCCTGTCAGAGAAAAAGAATGTCTTTATCATCAAACAGAATTTGGTGTTAAGTGTCTTGGAGTCTGTGGGACTGTTCTCAATATTAGAAGTCTTCAGTGAAATCACAAATGAGAAACACGTTATAACACACAGAGTTGGGACATTCCAAGCACATGTGTCTATAATCTTGACCAAATCCTTGGAAAGGAAAAGCTGCAGCTGGATTTTCAAGATGCCTAGATTTAGGGGTCTGGAAAGTATTAAAAGACAGGGGAATGAACAAGAGCAGTTATGTGTACTATTGTGTTAGAAACAGCCAGAGCTCACTCCTGCCTAGATATCCACCATAGGTCAGCTTCAACAGCTGCACCTTGTGTTGTCTCATTTGATCCTTTACTTGTAAATGTGGATTACCCAGGTACACACATGCTAAATTTTGAGGATCAACAGAAAGCCGTGACCCAAAGTCTCTATCTTTGCCTTGATGTGGTGCTGAAAATCCCCAGCAATGTACAATAGGATGGATTGGATTGGAAAAAATGGTTTTGGATCCAGGATCTGCTGCTAACTAGCTGAGGACACTTGGGCACGTTGTTTAAACACTGAGCATCAGTTTCCTCAAATGTAAGATAAAGTTAATAAAAAACCTTGCTATGCCTACCTCTCAAGTTTATTACAAGAAAGAATATGATTTGTTTGTAAGAAATTTAGTGTGCAACTTACAAAGTACTTTGAGATGGGGGGATATTAGCATTATTAAGGCATCAACTTTACAAACGCCTCTTTGAAAAACTATCATGCAAATAGTAACCAAGTCACCAGTTACCTAATGCTGGATAACAATTATCCCCAAACTCTATTGTGCTTATGAAATCTAAGGATCGGGAACCTCGGAAGGACTCAGACAGGCCCTTCCCATGTATGATTTCTCTTGGTTGCAATCAGATTTCTGCCAGAGCTTCAGTCATCCTAAGGCTTAGCTGGTGCTGGAGGATTCACTGTCAAGGTTATTCATTTTCATGGTTAGCAAGTAATTTGGTGTTGGCTTTTGGCAGGGGCTTCAGCCCCTTTCCATATGGGCCATGGAGCTGCTTGAGTGTCCTCACAGTATGACAGCTGGCACCCCCCCCCCCATATCAAACAATCCAAGAGACTATGATGAAGTTGCATTGCTATTATGACTAGCTTTGGGAGTGACATGCCATTGCTTCCACTTTGAGCCCTGACTCAAAGCAAAAGGTACTATACAAGAGTGTGAACACCAGTAGGTGAGTCTCACTGGGGGCCATCTAGTAGGCTGGCTAGCACACTTAGCTATTTATATTATTCTACAAATTAGATTATCAAGCATTCTAAGATGGAGTTTGATAGGGAAATATAAAAGGAAATTCCAATTGCGATATGTGCCCAAAGTAAGACAGACTTCGATGCACTGCCACAGCAAGGAGCCCATGACAAGAGGATTCCTAGAAAAGAGATCAAATGAGACTGTAGAAAACCTTGAAAAGAAAGATGGAAGAATAGTAGAAATAAACAACCCTAAATTGCATGATTTTTTTTTAGACTAGTCTAGCTCACAAATAGCTCAAAAGAAGTTCATGTTCAAGGATCTTATAATCACTTTGGGCTTCTAAATGAAGATGAAATATTAGTAAACTGAACAACTAGCTGTCAGTTGAAGATAGCATATGCAGTAAATTATTGATTACACAGGGTGTGTTGATGATTTGAATGTTTATTCCCAGATCCATTATCCATCCATCCTCTGCTTTGCTCAGTATTGCAAGTAACTGAACCCTGCCAAGTGTATTTCTCAGACTCCTTTGCCTACTGCCTCTGGTTGCTTTCTACCACTGCAAGGCATTTGGACATTGAAGTGTGGAACAAAGGACGAAGTCAGGGTATTTTTTCCCCTTTCCTCTCTACTTCAGGTAGCAGCTCCAGCAATAACCGCATCTTCTCCATATTTCCAACTCCCACCAAAGAGCTACTCTCTCTGTGGACCTAGCTCCTGAGGGACAGCCTCAGTCTCGTTCTCACAGGAGGCATTGGCTCTTGGGCCCTGTTAACCCTACCTCCTCCTTTGAGTTTCCTGCATTGCTATTTTCTGATTGCCTCACTATCTCCTGTGTAGATCTTCTACTCTTCCAACACTACACCCACTATTAAACTATCTGATGTTGGCTGTGCCTTCTTGATTGATCCTGACTAATAATGGTAAAGAATAGGTTATAGAAGGCCCCAAATACTGCTCAAACCATTGCACAAAATGTTAATATAATTACAATTATGTATAATGATTAGACAGTCTAGAATCTAGACTTATATATAAAGAGTATGATATACTTATCGAAAGAATGGGACAACCGTTATTGTACATGAGTCTCGATGATCATATACATGTGAGATTTGGGGAATGTTTGAGAGGGTAAGAAGGAGAGAAAAGTGAAAGGCCCTATATGAATAAGTAAAACTTTCCTAAAATGTGTCCAAACAAGTTACTATAAGGGATCAGAGGAAGAAGAAAACATTATAGCCTCAGAAATTGGGATGCTAGATGTAGAGTAGGGAGTTTTAAATAGGACCTTGAAGGATGACTAGGTTTTGAAAATTTAAAGATGGGAATAATGATATTCCAGAAGTAAGTAGGAGCAGGTAAAAAAATTCAGCAGTTAAAAAGAGAAGAAATTTACTTTTTTAAAATAAAATGTGTAGTTTGACGGGAATACTGGAAAAAGCTAGAATGGTAGGCTGGGTCCACAGAATTGAAGGGTTTAGGTGATATTTTAAGAGTCCCATTTCCTATTTTTCATATACCCATAGCTTACATAACTAATGTAGAAGTATAATAACACTTCTGGATTATGTGCAACACTATGATAACACGGACGTTGTTTTGTTTACTGTCCAGTCTGAAGTGCCTCCTAATGTGCTGCTTGGCATGATAGATGCTCAGTAAGTATTTGTTAAAGGAGTTAATGAGGCACAATCTTCATATCATAATTCACAGTAAACATAAAACTATTCACTTCTTAATATAAGCATCAGGCACCTACTAAGTGATGGGCATTATTTAAATGTCTTCTCCAAACATTTCACAGAACAAAGTGCAGCATTGAAAAACCATTCTAACTATAATACATTATCAAGATAACTGCCAACACCTCTCAAAATGAGAATTTCAAAGCGGATGAATCTGTGAGACCTTGAAGATTATTTAGTACCACTCTTTTTTTTTTCGTTTTAGCACAGTCTGGGTTTAAGTTCAACAGGATTCAACACTTAGCTATCCCTTAAATGTTGGTACTAAGATGTGGGCCTTTGCAGGGGTTAATGGATCTTCAAACCAGAATGTCTTTCCCAACTTACACAGCTGCTCTGAGTAAATACACCAGATTCCCAGATGCCAGGCTTGTGTGACAGAGCTCTGGCACCAGCTGAGTTTGCCATTCATTATGTCATTGTCTCCCAACAAACCCAGAAAACAAACGCCTATAGATGGCTGGTCATTTTCCTGGCTCACGATACAGCAAGGGCCCAAAGGGCTGTGCTTGGAAGAAATCCACCTGTGGATAGAGACTTTTAACACATTAACTGCCATGTGAGTTGTATTTAACTCACGCTAGTTTTGAGCCCGGGGCCTCGTGAAACAAAACCTGGGCAAAACTCTGCAGCTGGTTCATGAAAACATTACTTGTTGATGTTCTTATTCTTACAATTAATATTGACAAATTAATTCTAAAAACGTGGATTAAATGAAGTCAATAAATTTCATTTTTCATTAAATTAGAAAGGATTGTTTCGTTTTTGAAGTTTTTATTGTATTTTTGTAATAAAGCACCGTGGCCCCAAGGAAAAATTTTCTTTTTTTCTAGTGTGGCAGTCAATGTGTTAATTAAAATCTCAGATACAGTCCAGAGCTCTGGAATGCTGCTTCTTGGAGCTATTGCTATTCTTTCCCACTAGGCACATTTTCACTCTGACTTTTGTGAGGATGAGAAGCCTTTCCATACATGCTGCAGCCTGGTAAATGTGGCCGCAGGGAGACACTAACAAATCCTGCCTTGGGGAGAACTGTTTGTCACTCCGACCATAGATGCTTGCTCGGGGCACATTCCTTCAATTATTGAGATCTCGTTTTGTCTTTTTAAATTTCTAACTTCATCTGTTTTTAACAAGTGGTTAAAAATCCCATAACAATGAAGATAAAGAAGATATTACATTCTTTTTTTAGTGGGAATGTCCATTTATCAAATGGTATTTCAAAAAAGTGTTGTTTTTTTTTCCTTGTTTTGAACAGGAGTTTTCATCATGTAAGGGAATTTGATCTTTAGAATGCCCTTGACATTCTGTAAAGAGAGAGGGGAAAAAAAGGTTACATTAATAATTGCATCTGTGAAGGAAGGGAGAAAGAAAAGTTTGCATGATGATTGCTTACACGATTATTGCTGGACTTCTATGTTATAGCACTTGGAAAAGAGATTTTATTTTTTTCTATGAAAAGTAGATACTGTAGATGGAAAATGGTAACACCCTAGGGATAGAACTGAGGAGATATTTTTACTTCTTACTCTTATCTAACACAAAAGGATTTTATTCGCCAATGGCAATGTTTGGCTAAGCAAGTGAAGAGACACTCAGAAGATGTCACACTGAGCATGGGTCCTGGTGGTTTGTGACCAGAGCAATCGGCAAAGATTCCGGAAACCCAGAGCACAGAGTGTTACAGAAACCATGATCATGCCATGAGGTCCCTCTCACCATCAGTTACCACACATGATCCTAATTAATACTTTAAACACCTGAGAATTGTCTGAGGGAAACTTTTACATGTTTTTATATAATCCTGATATCTATTTCTGTTAAATGTCTTTTCATAAAGTATGGGGATAAATAGGGTCTTGAAAATTATTTCCTGTGCAAAACAATGGACACTCGCAGGCACGCCGGGTAGAATATGCCTAGTTAGTTATCAACCTGAGCCCTGTCGAAGCATGGGCAAAATTTGATTTATAAATAGAAGGAAGAATTTGTACTGTGTCAAACTTTAAAATCTTAAAATCCATAGCAACACTGTGTGTGTCATTATCTTATACTTTGATAAATTATTTCAGGGTATGCAAACTTTTCAAAGCACCTTTAGTATTAATTTTTGTAAGGAAACTAACATGATACAAAACTATTGGGAGAAGTTTATAGTAATCTTAAAAAGTTTCTGGTTGTAGTTATAGTTAGAAATAAACACAGTTTAATTCTGATTTAAAATCAACTGCTGATTCCCTTTTTATGTATTCATCCCTTATTCCCCTTGCCCACTGCAGTTATTAATACTGTACTTGTTTATTATTCTTGTTTTATGGTGACTTTATTTTTTGGTGAAAATTATACTTGCTCGTTATTTTTGAAAAATTGAAGAAAACTGGAAAAGTACAAGAAAGTTTAAAAAAACATTTCACTACTCCCCCCCCCAACATTATTAATATAGAAGTGGACATTAGTCCCCATATCTTTTTGTATGTATGGCAAAGAGAGATAAACATATGCATTTATTATTTCTAAATTAGTACAGGTGTCAGAGTCTGGGTTCCATGGAAGCAGATGATAAGGTGGAATTTGGGGTACAAGATGTTTATAAGGGATCAATTCATGTGACAGGAAAGGGGAGGAAGCAGCACTGGGCAGAAGGAGACGTAGAATTGTGATGCAGTCCCAGAAAAATTCCTGTCCAACCCAGAGGAGAGCCCTGGGACAAGTAGTGCCCATGGAGGGTCCTACATAGGGTCTTCACACTCCTATGTGGTGACGGAATGCAGACTGTCCCTAGGAAGGTTGTGACCAGGAAGGTGTCTCCATGCAGTTGTGGCTGTCCTTAAAGGAGCTGGTAGCTTCAGGCCTTTTGCTGATCTCATTCCCCTCAGATGGGAAGCAAGTCCTTCCTTGGAGGGGAACTGGGCAGTGCATCTCCACGCCTACCCTGAGTGGTGGCTGAGTCTATGCTAGTCTTTATTGACAGAAACATGGCCAAGAAATGAATTCCTCTAGTGGTGTTATCAAGTACAAGAATGAAAACATCAACCAGACGTAGCTTATATAATATCCAGCAAAGTAAATTTAGACTTGCTCTCACATCTTTCCTCTAGTTAAATAATTGCTTTGATAACTCGATTGCTTTGTGGTTTTAGAAACTAATCCTTGTTACAATGGCATAAGGAAGATTTTCATTCATCTGCTAATTCCTACTATGAGCAAACTTAGACTATATAAAAGCATACTCAAAGTTGGAAAAAACTCATTTTTTCCAAAAGAGCTCATTTTTGTCCAATTCATGCCTTTTATATCTGAAGACACTGGCTCATAGAGGTAAAATAACTCTTCCAAATTTACCTAGTGGCAGAGCCAGAGCAAGACTTGTCCCTTAATTCTTAATATAATTGCTGTCTTATAAAAGATAAAGTGATATTTTAAAAACTCCATTAAAAGGGGAAAATGATGAAAACATACCTCTAAATCTTAATCTCATAGTAATTTACCCCCTAAATATATGACATTTCAAAGTTTATCGGGATAGTTTTTGTTATAAATACTGATTTGAATAGGTGATTACCAGAGAAACAAACCATCTTAGATGTGATCTTATACGAAAGATATGAGCTGTCAAGGAGCTAAGAGATTTGGCAACATCTAGACCCTACAGAAACTCAGAGTTTTCGCAAATGATATTTCATATTCATTTCAAAATATCATTGTTGGGAATTCTTAGGGAACTGGGATAAATTTAAATATATCTGTTGATAGTTTAGAGTTCTGTAGATGACTATGTGAAAGTTAAAATCTTAGGAAAAGAAAAAACTTTACAAGACTAGTCTTATTGCTTATGTATCATGTCCTTTCATGTTACAAAGTGAAGGAAAAACTCCAAAGAATGTGTGGTGATCTCTGAGATACGCTGGTCTCAGTTTTAGGGTTGAGGGAGGATCCAAACTTGACACCCAGCACTGGGTATTAGCAAAGACACAAGTTCCAATTTGTCTGTCATCCCTTTATAAAACACTGCCCCTTTGGAGTCCTTGAACAACATGGGGAATCTGAGACTAGCGTATCTCCATGAATTTTAATGGGTTCTATGAACACAGAAGTCTCAGAGCTGGATTAGATACATCTCCCACCTAGTTCAGATTTTATCTGAATATATTTTAGAATTCTCTCTTAGTATCTTTTCTTTCCCATCACTATGACAACCAAGGGTATTTTCAGAGAAGTCAGCCAGTCACTAATATCTTCTCAGCTAATTTTGAGACATGGGATTTCAGAATCTGTCAGACGGCTGAAACTAACCCATAAGCACCAATATCTTCACTCCAATGTATGGTTAGTCAAGGTTATGGTTCCATGTGTCAAAAACCCAACCTAAACCAGTTTAAGGGAAAGAAGGAAAATTCGTTGGCTCATGAAAATGGCTTTAGGCATTGGTAGATGTTCAAAGATGTCTTCATAAAACTTCTGTTTCTCCATCTTTCAGTTTTACTTTCCTCTGTGATGACCTCAATCTCATATAGGCGCTGAGTGCCTCCAACATACCCACTGGCAGCTTTAGGCTCACACATACTTACAGCTAGCAATCCCAGGAAAATGGAAAGATATTTTTCCCCAAAACTCTAGCACAAGTCTCAGGGAAATCTCTAATTGATCTGCTCTAAGTCATGTTCCCTATAAGCCTGGATTTTGGGGTACAGTCAGCACCACCCAAACTGGGCAAAAAATGAGGGAAGAATGATTCCACAAAGATACACTGAACATTAATAAAATATTCATTAAAGAAGTATATAGGTTAGGTTGCCTCTCATGAATGGCATAGCATCAAAACCAAAATTATGTAAATTCTACATATCAGTCAAAGGAAGGAAGGAACATTCTAAGCCAAAAGAGTGCAAGTTGAATGATAGAGGTTTGTACATTATATAATCCTGAATAAACACAGAATCACAACATTATCCAAAGTGGTTTTGATGCTATACATCCCTTAAAGCCACAATTTACTAGGATCATACCACAGTTTAATTTCTATTAGTTAGATTACTTTCTTTTGCAAGTGAAATGAACCCAACTAAAATTTGCTTAAACAAAGGAGGGAATTTATTAGCTCAAGTAACAGAAAAGTTAGGGCTACATTTCAGGCAGGACTAGGTTGAGGGCTCAAACATTGAAAGGTCATCCTCTCTGACTGGCACAATTTGAGAAATGTACCATCCTTGAACCAAACACTAGACCAGAGGGATGTGGTGCTTTGGCCAGAGTTGAGTTACATGCTCATCCTGGGAGCCAGGAACTGAGGTCAACTCTGTTCAGACCACATTGACAGGGATTGGGGATTGCACAAGGGAAAATCAGTATGCAGTACCAAAGAAGGAGAAAGGGATATATAGCATACATAGGATATATATATCTCCTATGTAAGTATCCTCTTCACCTTTCGTAGATTACCTGGTGTATTATCCAGGAAACAGCAGGAGAGAATGAGATAAAGGGTTCAGATAGAAACATTTTATGAGATGTAAGTAACTTGTCAACCACATAAGAATAGAAACCATGTAAGAAAACCAAAAAAGGCAAAGCTACACTCTCTGGGTCAAAATGACAAAAAACCCAAAAGCTTTCACCATAATTTATACTTAGAATCCTTGATCCCTGTGGCTGCTCTTACTGAATTCATTTACATCCTTGATTTTCAATTTATTTCCATTTGCTTATAAATTCAGCTACCATAGCTTTGTTCTCATTTCATGACTTCGGGTTTGGTGTCTCCCTTGGTCTCTCAAATAGTAACTTACTAGATCCTGTAATTCATCCTTATCTCTAGGTATCCTGTCACCTGCACCTGTCCCTTTGCCTGCAGTCCTGTCACATTTCAACCCTTCAACCCTACGATTATTCTCAGGACTCCCTATCTTCTCTCTCTCTCGCTTCCATCTGCCCATGGGCAGCAGGAATTATTCTTCCTACTGGCACCTATACATCCTTATCCCTTTAAAGTCAGAAAGGACTTAAAGTTTTGGGATTTTTGCAGATTACCCTAGGAAAGAAGAAAGACACTTTATTTATGTACAAAAGGCACAGAGATACAATGACATAGAGAAATATTGAGGTAGAGAAGAGCGATGTTGGAAACACTGATGTGATATAGCCTCTGTCTTTGCAGACCCGGGAGTGAGAAACAGATGCTCTGAGACGTGGAGGAACAGTTTGCAGAAACAGCTGTGGAGAATGTGGTAGATCATCCTTCAGATGAATGAATGTATTGCTGAGCTGCTGTGAGATCCCAGTTGAGACCACATGGCATGAAAGGATGTTGCAGAAGGAAATATATTGCATTTTTCTTCTCTTGGTATTTGAAAATATTTTTAATATTTGCCAGGTTTATGCATAAATCCTACTAATCTTAATAGCATTTTAATGGCATGTATTACTTCCCTTATAGGTGAGTAAAATCATCAATGAGTTAATGATGAATTGAGCCTAAAATATCAATACATTTGTGATCTTTAAATCTTTGATCAAAAAGTTGTGTAGTAAGAAAAAAAAAGAAACAAACAAAAAAAAGTTGTATAGACAAACCAGAGACCTTTAACACAGGTTTTTTTTTTTTTTTTGAGCCTGTAAGTTTATAATCATTTACCAGTGATTCTTCAGTTTTTGTGTTCATAAAAACCACCTGATGCCATTTTAAAATTATAGAGTGGCAAACTTCAGCCTTAAAGACTCTGATTCAGTGGGTCATTGCCGGAGGCCCTGAATGTACATTATTAAAAGCACACAATGATAGTTGATCTTTAGAAATACCAGCCTATGTAGAGGGACAGGCACAGTACCTGTCATCTGTACAGTCTTTTGACCTATCGTGTCATCTTTCCCACTAATTTCATCTTGATGCTGATGGGTCAAATTTGCTCTTCTTCCATTCACTGAAATGTTGTATATTTAGTCAGCTTGTAGGAGTGGAAAACTTTCCTCCACAGTTAGCAAAAAAGTCCAAAAGACAAACTGTATTTGCAAAGGAATCCAGAGATGACAATGAGCAAAACTAAAAGCCTCATGCATCACACTTTAATGGTCGGGTGACAGGAGGCCTCTGCTAACTGACTGCATTTTATAACCACAGTAAAATAAGGAAATTCATCTTGAAAGATTGCCAAATTCCTACACAAAAATTTCCTAGAAGTTATAAAATCAGAGTAGAGATAATGGCACATTTTACACATAAAAGCTTATTATGATGTATGTGATTCTTATAATATGAAGCTGAGGACTCTGAGCTATAATTTAACAATATAAGACAGGAAAGCTCCAACTATGATGAAACATTTGTTATGAATTTAGAATAGTAACTCAAATCACCTATCTAATGTCTCAGCTGAAGGGAATGTAGCGTGGATCAGGGGAACCTTTGACATCTTACTCTGTGGAGCACAGAAGCATCAGTAGAAAGCTGTGCATGCTCCCTGCTGTGATAAAGTGATGGAGTTTAGATTTCAGGTAGGAGGAAAGGGAAGAGGTATGATCTAGTTCATTGTTAAGGTGATGGGAATTTTTCATTCTACATCATTTCTGAGCATGTGGATACTGTTCGTTAGGGTTTCTCTTTGCTATATCTGAAACCCAAAGTGAAAATAGAAGTAGAGGTGAGTGCAGAGATGGGATGGTGTCATGTTACGGGACAGAGGTAAGGATAGTATGGAGTCAAAGTGGAACTAATGGCATTATATTAATATGCTGTTACTCCCCTTCTCTCCAACTTTAAACAATCAGAAGACAATAGGAATTTCCTATTTTCATTCATTCATTCATTCGTTCATTCAATTATTTATTCAACAATCTTTGGTGAACTCCTATTATGTGCTGAGAGGTTCATTAAGCTCTGATCTAAGAGGATCCATCTGTCCCTTTGCATCTTACAAACCAAAGTGCAGACAAAAAACAGGACAAAATTTAATTCTACTTTTAATACCAATAAGGTGGGGGAAGTTTGAAAGAGGGAATTATCTTAACATGAAACACATATGACTTAACACTGTAAGCCTTATGTAGTGCTAAAGACTTGAATAAATGCAAAGACATCATAAACTGAAAGGAAAGACTAAATGATGTAAAGATATCTGTTTTTAAAAAATAATTACATAGGGTAATACAAATTCATTTAATACCCGAAGAGGATTTATATTTTCAGCAGTTGTTAAATGTTTTCTAAAGTTCATATGGAATATAAGTAGGTAGAACATAGCTAAAAAATGGTGAAAATGAATTAACAATCATGGTGCCTAACCTTAGGACAAAAAAAGAGCACATTAAAAACTAAAATAAGTAAAACAGAATGATGCTAATATGAAAAGAGACAGTCTAAAGAAAGAGAAAGGCCCAGAAACAACTCCATTATATTTATGAAATAAGTATACAATAAAATAAATCCCATAAGTGAACAAGAATAAGATGAATATTGCAATTAATATTTTTGACACATTCTGGAAAAAATGTTTTATATTACCCAATAATACATACCAATGTAAATTACAGATGAATTAATAATAATTGATTTAAAGAAAAATACTCCATTTAAAAAAAAGAATGAAACAGTTGAATAGATCAAGTCTTGGAGTAGAATAGGAAGCTATTCTAGGTTACAAGAAGTAAAAGAAATAACAAATAAAATAGAATGAGTTAATAAATAGAATAACAAAAAATTAATAGATTGTAAGTTAAAAAACCTGAAATCAAAATGAAAACCAAAATAGGAAAATATTCTTTCTTAGTTCTAAAAAATTAAAATAAGAGAATTAGAATAAATTGACATGAGTAGACAATATTGAAAAGAGCAAATACACTAGTTAATGAATAGACAATTGTAAAGTAGGTATTCAGTATGATTCAATCACATACTACAATTACCTATTAAATTTATAATGTTCTTGAGTTAGGAATGTTTTTATAAAAGGAAATCTGGAAATCTATTAATAAATAGGAAGAAAAAGATGGAAAAGTGTGACACTCATAGCCCTACCAATGTAAACAAAACCAAAGTTAATTTTGATTAATTTCCTTTGCCTTTATAGTCACAGTGTTTTGATATGTATTTGTATTTTATTTATGGTTACATTTGAGAATACATAACTCAAAAAGATTTGAGAGGTGAAACGGGACCTCTCAAACATTGCTATCATAGTAACAGCTACTACTATTTCCTTAGTGGTTATCATGCTGTGGTCTTTACGTGGATTTATGTATATTATTGAATATAACCCTCTCAGTCCTCTGGGAAAACTTCTGTTAGAGAGGTTAAATAACTTGCCCAAGTCATACAGCTGGAATTGCCTTCAGGACTAATTTCAATGCCTGGGTCATACTGTTTTTAAAATCAGTTTGCTTGTATGACTCAGGAATTTTCAAATGGGCCTGCCTTTTGGATCAGTAATTTCTTTTCTGGTCATCAATTCTAAAGAAATGTTCCAAATACAGAAAAATATATATGCACAAAGCTATCCATAACAGTTTTGACAGTGAAAAATGTAAACTATCTGAATGACTATAGGAGAATAGTTGTACAATCTATGATATATCAACTAAATGGATTATTATTTAGTAATTAAAATTGTGATAAAAGCATAGGTGACATGAAAAATACTTATTATAGAAAATGAAAAACCAAAATATAATTATAGAGTACAAATATGTATTAAAATACTGTGAATATAAAGGCAAAGGAAATTAAGCAATATATTAATTTTGATTATGTTTAGATTGGTAGGGCTATGAATGTCATTCTTTTTTCTACCTTTTTCTTCTATTTATTATTTCCAGATTTCCTTTTATGAAAAGAAAATATCACATAAAAGAAAAATATGTATGATCTACTATATAATGCCTTAACTTGGCTATATATTTTAATCAAATACCATTGTATGTTCCTTTTTTTGTTATTGATATTTACAAATACCAATTTCATACTCTGGCTTTGAGTTTCCTCTAGTCTTTGGACCCAAGCATATATGATGTATCTATTTATTGCTTATTACCTAATATGACAGAAAGAGCCACAGATCAGCAGAGGTTATGAGATATTGGTACAATAAACTTTGCTTTTCTATCTGGTGTTATCCTATTTTATTTTGAAATCCCAATTTTTAAAATGATTACCTAAGAACACAACATAGAATAAATTATTTAAGTGGTTAGAAACATGCTTTCCAATAAATATTTGAGAAATTTAACATCACAATAGAAGTTGAAGGTCATCATATTTGGCTCAAGATCTTGCTGACTCTTAGTCCTTCATTTATATTTCTGTGCAGTTTAGTGCAGAGTGAAAATTCATTCATTTATTCCAAGTTAAGAATTTGTGGCTTGAGCTACCTATCAATAAAAACACTTTGTGTCAAAGAGAGATTTTTTATGTACTTAAACAAAACATATCAAACACTTGAGAAATGGTCATTCACAACAATTTTGGGGACTCTTTTTATTCCCATTCCACCATGGCTGGGGTCTGGGAAACATCTTTAAAGTAACTATAAACTAATATGCATTGTTTTAATCTTAATTAGCCCATATCTATATGGTTTCATTGAAAGAACAGGATATAAAAAAATTCAGAGTAAAGATGTTTATATTCCATTGCATGTGCATGAGTGTGTATGTGCGTACATGGATATGACTGTGTGTTTGAAAACGTGTAAACTTTTCTCTGATACAAATCAAAGCAATGATGACACCAAAGGTGGCTTGAGAGAACTTTACCTCTCTTCCCCATTTCCATCAAACCCTTTGCTGTATTTTTATATGCATGATAGATGTTTTCTCAATCGTATAAGAAATGCCATGCAAATGCAGCTTCACACTCTGTCTCACCTCTTTCTCTAACTAGATGGCCAACCCTAAGATTCAAACACATTATGTAAATAAAACTTCTGGAGCTGCCACTGCTAGGGAGATTAAGGGTTTCTGGAGAATCTTCTTGTAGAAAACCCTTGCTTCTATTGCCTTCTTCTGGACACCAGGTAGGATTTAGTATTCCATGGATACATTTTGTATGGGTATGCATCTCACTACAAAACTTTCAGTGTGAAAGAAATCAAATTAAATCTGACTCTGAAACGCCTTCCTTCCAGAATGGTTGGAAGTACAATATTAGTCATTATTGATTTTGGAGGTGGGGTGGGGTGCGGCTTCTCCTTTCTTGGGATCCCACAAAACTTCAAGTGCCCCCAGAAAGAAAGGGTTTGCTTCATCAGCTTCTCCATTGATTATATTCATTTATTCAATGAATATTAGAACATACTAATGGACAGGCAAGATGATACATCAATGAGCTGGACATCACCATGCAGGCCCACTGGGACCTTTGAAGACAGGTAGCCGTATGGCTCCAATGCTAAATTTGAACATTGGTGAGTTTCCGGATGCTTTGTGCCTCAAGCCCAAGGAGCAACTCCTCTAATTCCTCTCTGCAGCCCTTTCCCTTTGAGGTCTTGCTACCTGCAGACATCTCCATGCTCTGGCTCTTGCTTTCTCTGTCCTTCTTTACTCTCTATCCTTTTCCTTGCTCCATACCAAAAGCACTCTCTAAGTCTCTCTTCCTCCAATAAGTTTCCCCTCAGAAAACTAAAGCCTAGACAGCAGATTGTTTGTAAACAACTTTTGCTTTTTGTCCTCTAACACAAACCTCCTCTCTGGCAGGCTGGCACAAAGGTCTGGCTTGGAAGAAAGTGCACGAGGGAAAGGGCATGGAAAGCGAAGAAAACACAAGTGTGTATGTCAATAAAAATCCTTCAGTGGTCGGGAACGGTGGCTCACACCAGTAATCCTAGCACTGTGGGAGGCCGAGGCAGGCGGATCGTTTGAGCTCAGGAGTTCGAGACCAGCCTGAGCAAGAGCGAGACACCATCTCTACTAAAAATAGAAAGAAATTAGCTGGACAACTAAAAATATATAGAAAAATTTAGCCGGGCATGGAGGCTCATGCCTGTAATCCCAGCTACTCGGGAGGCTGAGGCAGAAGGATTGCTTGAGCCCAGGAGTTTGAAGTTGCTGTGAGCTAGGCTGACACCATGGCACTCTAGCCAGGGCAGCAGAATGAGACGGTCAAAAAAAATTTTAAAAAAAGAAAAGAAAAAATCCTTGAGTGATATGTGGTGAGGTCCTAGAGACCCTTTGTTTTCCCAAAGCCCATTCACCTTTGGTTTCCCAAGGATTATTTTTTAACAAGGTCAGTCTGACTCTTTATGAAACTGAGTATAAGCTTATTCTTGAAATAGGTCAAAGATTTAAGGTCAGATCTCATGAACTTTTTCCAGGTTCTAACATTTATGTAATTCTGGATCTTATTTCTATAATCTGATCCAAAGTAAAACTATAATAGGTAAACCAGAAATGTTCTGGGAGTTTAAGAATTTATTTTTCCTTTTAAAGCTTCCGATTTCCTTTATTCTTTGCTAATTCTCTGTAACTTGGACATATTTAATACAATTATTTCAAGATTGAAGCAATTGAATGTAGAGAATAACATTTATAGTTATTCCTATAAAAAATTGTATCGACTTCATTTATATATCCAGTAGGAAAAGGATATTCAGTCACTGAGATAAAGTAAGATCAGATAAGTCATAGAGAATTTCAAGAATGCGTGATACTCAGAGCATTTGGTTATAGCTCAGCTCTTTCAGAATCAAAAGCTAAACTTTGGGTTTTGAAGCCAGCACTTATTTGAGAGTCTAGACATCAATGAGTTGATGTGAGAGGGAATATAATTTAGTCTTGGCATGGTATATAAATAGTAGTGCAGATAAATGAGGGGTACAAACTATAATTTGCCCAATTTTCTAAATCATCTTCACAGCTAGTTTCATGGAAAATAGCATTTAACTTTGACTTTGGACAGCTTTAGCATTTCTGTACTTAAGGGTGACTGTTGATTACTTGAATACTAAACTATATATACTCTTTTCTTCATTTCTCTTTTTGTTGATTTCTGGTTCATAAGAAAGCCTTGTGAATGGCATAGGGATTTCTTTCTGATAAAGAATGTATTCCTGCGCTTTATTCAGTCTCTGCCATTATAGTCCCCAAGCAGTTGTCTCATTACCTGCACATTCCCTGTGCAATCTCCTTTCCTACAACCCTTGGTAGGAATCCAGTTTTCATTCCAAGTACTAGACATTGCAAGAGCAGTATGTAAAAATCAAACAAACATGCCTTTAATGAAGGATGGCTAAGAGATTTGGTAAGATTTATTACCCTCAAAGGCAAGTGTTTAAGAGGTCTCCATTTTAATAGAGTTCCTGTGGAATCTTTTATTTGCTTTGGAATTATTTAATATTTGAATATTAATCATTTGCATCCAGTTGGATATGGACATAAGAAGAAAATCTGTAAGTCCATCACTGCTATAGTGCCAGGTAGGAAAAGGTGGGGTAGAATGGTTGATTTGGTCTTCTATAAATTTAGCAGTGGAATAGGTGGCCTTAGATCAGAAGTAATGGTAACCTTACTACCAGGGAATTATTTCTGAGAGTCAGTTTTTGTGGAATCTGACCTGCAGTGTTTCTTAAGCTTTAGTAATGCTACTGGAAGTTTCTTAAATTTCTAAGCGATTTAATGTTTACTGCATCTCATATGTGCTAGGCCTGCTTCCTCAGATCCTTTATAGATAGGAAGGAAGAATAAAGTGGGGGATAAGAGGCTAAAAAAAGAAGACTAAATGTGATTCAATGTATAATGAACTTTTCTAGGTATTTTCATAAGGCATCAATTATATATAGGTCTAGATAATACAGGGTTCAATTTATGATATTACTTTATATTTTTGGAAACTTAGTTTGAATCGCAGAGCCTACAATTTCACACAATAGCCCGAAATATTAATTTACATGTATAAGCACATTAATCAGCTTCAATGTCAAAATGACCCAGTGTGAGTGGGTATAATGAAATTCAAATGGATCAGACTTTCTTTTTCAAAATCATTCTTAATAATTAAAAACACCCACTTCTGTAAGAAAAAAGTCCAATTCTTTACAAAATTTAAAGTGCATGATATAAGTGTTTTGAATCTGAAACATAAAGAAACAAAGTTTTCACTTCTCACTAAAATAATAAAGCTATGTGTTGAGTTCTATGTACCAGTGATTATGCTAATATTTATACCAATATTCCTTTCACTTTTACACCCTGAGATAGATACAGTCTCCTTCATGCTACAAGGAGAATTGGAAGTATCTAAGATCTCATGAGTATTATGCCACAGTCTAGGATTCTGGTCTAGGGCCACCTAACTCCAAAGTCCATGCTCTTACATCAGGCATCTTATACCTTTAGTATGAATATAGCACTGAGGCTGGAAATGAAAGAATGATGTTTGAAAGAGAAATCACCTAGATTCTTGTGCCTACATCACTAAGGTGGAACTAATCACAGATCAAGTTCAAGGAAAGGGAGCACTTAGGAGATGCTACCCAAACCCATGCAAAAACACAGAAATGAAATAAATTGTGACGTGAAGGTACCAAGGGAAAGTAACTTTAGGAGATGGGACATTTACATCTGATTTCTAAGGAATATAAAAAGGCAAAATTAATTTATTTAAAAAACATTTATTGAGTGTATCCTACATGCTGGGAGAGAGGCAGTGCCAGGAATGCAGTGATGAATCTTACAGGGAAAAACAGGTAGTATGTTAGTTAGGACTCCTTTGGTTGCAAGTGATGGGATGCTTGATCCAAACTGGTTCAGGCAAAAAGAGATGGTATGGAGATCTTAATGGAAATAATTGAGATATTAAAAGGGCCAAGTGGTTTCAGGTATGGCTTGATTTGGGACTCAAATAATGTCATCAGATATTCACCTATGCTCAGACCCTAGCAACTTCATATTTACATTTCTTTTTACTTTATCTTACACATCAGAGATTGAGAGAAACCATTTAACCTTATAGGAGGACAGAAGTTGGAATTGAATATTATTGGCTCTGATTTATCTGGCTTGAGTGTACTCATTCATGAAGCAGTCATTGTGACTAAGGGAATACAATGCACAGACTGAGTTAGCCTAAAACAGGTGCTCTAGCCCTGAAGCCTACAGGTGGTGGAGTTAGCACATGGGCCAAGGAAATGTAAATGGACTAACCAAATGGGATCCTAATGTCACAGAGGGAATGGACATTAGGTGACAAAAACCTAAGTTGAGCCTTGAAGATAAATGGAAATAAAGCAGGCAAGTGGGAGAATTAAGGGAAAGTTACAAGGATAGTAAAAATTTAAAAACTAGATGGTTTGGAGGAATGGTAAGGACTAGTGACTGGTGGATTGAGTGTTAAGATTGTGTGAGAGACAGAGAAAAGGCGAAGGTAGGGCTGAATAAGTAGATTTTAATAATAGGTCAGATTATTTAATCTGATAGGATTTTTAAAATCTATTATTAAATTAGTTTAATAATTGATCAAGGTGCTATCAAGTTTGGTACCTGATGACAGTCAGGTCTCTGATTCTAAGATGGCATCTTGAATGCTGTGTCCTCTCCTGGCTGAACGTGAAAGGTAAAAGGGCCAAACACTGTGTGAAGCCTCTTTTATAAAGGCCTTAATCCCATTCACAAGGGAGGAGCCCTCATGTCTTAATCACCTTGTCATGGCCTTACCTCTTAATAGTTGCATTGGAGATTAAGTTTCAACATAAATTTTGTAGGGGGTATAAACATTCAAATCTTTGGCATGAACTAAAGACTGAAAGTCTTTACACTTTTCCTAGATTTTATAAACCCCTGTGTTCCTTAATAATCTTGAGAGAACAGGAAGTGGTTTTTGGAAACAGACTGAGTTGAATTTTCAACTATCTGGGTGGGTATATCTTGAGCCATATCAAATATCAGGAAATGTGATTTTTTTTCTGAATTCTAGTGTTATGGGAAAATTCATACCAATGACCAATAGTATATTTGAATTTTTGCTAAAAATATTTTAATATAGAGATGGCACTGCATCCCTGCATTGATTCTAGTTAGTTGTAATATTCTAGTGGGTAATCAGATTTTATCCTTAACCAAGTCACAAATTCTGACTGCACATAGCAGCAAAGAAGCAGTGCCGCCTTCTTAAAAATTTAGGCACTTTATATAAAGTGAGAAAAAGAAGATACCTTGATATAACCATGACTCATCCTAGAAGAAGAAATTCTAAGCATGGGTCCTTCACCCATTGAACCAGAACAAAATCCACTCATGTAAAGTGTAGTCTGTAACTGAAACATTCATGTATGAAGTACTTCATAGTCAATGCACAATGAATGTAGAGTTTCTTTGTTAGATAATTTATCACACAGAAAAGAATTTATAGGCACAATGCAAGAGAACTCTTGCTGTAGTGCATTTGGAACTTTTATTGTATTGGCAGTATTCATTATATTAAAGTTAAATTCAATAAGCTTTATATGAACAAGTGTCCCTTTCCGAGACATTTTTCAAAGGCCCTATTCAATGAAGTATTGCTAATGGCTACTTAATCATTCAACTAAGACATAGATAATGCACCATGGAAAGTAAAATGGTTTGCTCAAAGCTACTCTATTCATGTAAGCCATGGAAAGCAAATGGAAGTCTTAAGATTCCTCACTGAGTTCTCATCTCTACTACTATTGCTGTCCCTCTTTAGTTTTCCTCCCACAATTTATACTAACATGCACCTTTATCATCCTGGGGAATATCTGTTTAAGAGGGGAATAATCATTTGGATTAATAGATTTATTTCCTTTGTACTTGAAGTTTTTCCATTCTTTTATTTGAAAATAGTTAATACCAGAAAATAGTTAAATACCAGGAACAGGACAAAATGTTTGGGAAACAAAACTAAGTAAGACAAAAATCATAGTCTAAAGCAGTGGTTCTCATACGGTTGTCAAGGACAAGCATCATTACCATAATTGTTAGAAATGAAAATTCTCAGGTTCCCAATTTTACTGGACAATTTGTGTTTTAACAACTTCTCCAGGTCATTCTGGTCTAGACACAGTTTTGGGAACCACTGATCTAAGAAAAGAAAGATAAGCAATTAGAGTTACAAAATATTTTGATAAGGTGAATAAGAGTTATGTATAAATTTCTATTGGAGCAGAGAGGAGGAAACTTCTGTTTCTTCTAGATTTAGGATAAAAAATACATGCTTTATCTAAAATGCACATATGCCCTTGACATCCTTCCCTTGCCAAAAACATTTCATTGCTCTCTATTGTTTTCAGGATAAAGTCCAAGATTCCTAGCATGCCATTTGAGGGGTTCCAGCCTTGGCTCCTACCTGCTTCCAGCCTCATCCCTTGCCACTCCATTAACATTACACCGTTTGTAGCACCCATACACACTATACTATTTTCACCTTCCCTCTGCCCAGAATATCTTTACCTCCACTAAGGAGTACTCTCCTAAGGGAAGTCTTTCCTAACTCTTCCCTATGGTCATCTCAGCTTGTCTTAGTCTTTTCAGGCCGCTATAACAAAAATGCTACAAACTAGGTGGCTTACAAACAACAAATTTATTTCTTATATTTCTAGAGGCTAGGAAGTCCAACATCAAGGCATTAACATATTAGTTGTCTGGTGAGAGCCCATTCCTCAAAGATGGTGCCTTCTATGTGTGCTCACATGGCAGAGTGGTGAATAAGCTTCCTCAAGCCTCTTTTATAAGGGCACTAATGTTATTCATGAGGACCCTCCTCACTTACCACCTCTCATGGCCCTACTTCTTAAGACCCCTAGATTGGGGTTTCAACATATGAGTTTTGAGGGGACACAAACATTCAAACCATAGCACAGCTCCACATCTGTATAACTAAATCACTGAATTGATCACATTGCATTGTTTCTCAGTTTATCTTTCCATCTCTGTGATGTTGACTATTAATTCCTACAAATAAGAATGGTTAGTGCACATTTTTATGTTCTTAATACCCATGCAGTGTCTGGGACTGGATGGAAGTACAGAGTATTTAATGAATACATTTCAAGAAAGGAATATATTTCTTTTACAACAAGTATCTGTATTATATGCTTAGCCTCTCAGGTGTATTCTTTTTCTTCAACTCCAGAATTACTAGGGTAGTCTACTATATTTGAAAGTTCCTCTGTTTTCAAACTTTTTGAATCATAAAATATTATAAAATTAATGGAAAACATATAAAAATAAGAATTTCAAATATTCTCATTGATATTAAAGGCAAAAATATTTATAGCTTTGGTAATTTTTTTGTGGATGTCTGAAAAAATGCTTCACTCTCAGTTGTGAGAAGATACAGCCCAGATTGGAGGCTTGTCCTTCTATAAGGGACATGGTTAAGTGACTCTTTCCTTATCTTGTAATGTTATATACCAACTTTAGGGTATGTGAAAGCCTACAGTTTGTCTTAATCATCCTCATTTAATACTTATTCAAAGATTTAATGGATACCTGTTATATTCTAGGTTCTAGAAGTAGAATGCTATAACATCAATATCATATATTAATAATTTATACAATAGGCATTGAGAATACTATACACATACTACTGATGTTAATGTAAACTATAGCCCATGAGATGTGAACCACCATATCTTTATGAACAGAGAGATTAAATAATTTGCTTAAGGTCACATCCCTAGTAAATTACAGAGCCCCAAACATGAACTTACATTGCTCTGATATTTTTTGCTAATAACTGTTTATTTCTCTTATTTGCTCCCTTTTAATCTTGATGCTAACTGTTGATTGGATATGTTTAACCTAATTTTATATGCTTTCTTTCATAGGTGGCATTGTTATCATGTACAAAATTTTGGGATGCCTAGCAATCAATCTCACTTTAGATTGTAAACTTTCAGAGTTAGACACCATTCCTTCCTATGTCCTTTGTATAAAGGATCTATGTTACTCTGCTCTGTTATATATAAACAGTGCCTTTTAAAGAAGATTTAGATGATTAGATACCACAAATTGCTTCAATTCAATTTTCATACTATTAATTCATTCCACAAATATTGATCAAACATCTATTATATACGAGTGATATCTAGGCCCTGGAGCTACATAGAGAAGGAAATAAAGTTTTTCTCCTTGGAGAGATTTTATCAAATGGACAGATTTTTATCAAAAAGACAGGCAGATAAACAGGTAATTACTATACATGGTGTTAAGTGTCTGGGGCACAATATGTATAGAGTGCTGTGGTTACATAATGGAAGGACACATCATGACCTATACTTGGGACAGGAGTAAGAATTACAAATGGATTTCTAGAAAAATAATAAAGCTGATACCTAAAGGCCTTGAGTGACCAGTGGAAGTTATACTAATGGATAAGGAGATTGTTCTGCGTTGATGGAATTGTTTGGACAAAAATCTGAGGCCGAAGTAATGCATATGTATTATGCATACATAATACATGTGGGAAAAGGCAAGGCAGAAGGTTATGCTGGAGGCCTTTTATTTCACAATAGATTTAGACCCAGTCCTAAGAAAAATGGGAAATTGGTGAAGGGATTTAAGTAGAAGAGTAGCAGATTTGAAGTTTACAAAAGTTCATTTGGATGCTATATGGAAAATCAAATGGATAAAATAAATACTGGAAGCAAGGAAATGGTTATGGCCCTGATCCAGCAGTACATGACGGTGAACTAGAGTAGAGGCATTGACAGTAAGAGAAACAGGTAGATTCAAAAGATATCTTTAAGAAGTAGAATTGACAGTATTTTGTAGTAGGTATAGGTGGGGGAGGAATTCAAAGGAGGATTCAAAGATAACCTTCTGGTTTCTAACCTGGATAGCTTTCAGCAGGTTGGGGAACTCAGGACGTGAATGCTTTTTAAGAGGATGATAATGAGTTCTGTTTTTCACAGGTTGGAGCTGATAGAAAGAACATCCTAAGTAGATTTGGACTCTGCTGGTCATGAATAGATTTGCAGATAGCATAAAGAAGACAGCTATTAGGAATGAACTGTCTACTGTGTATCAGATGGTTTTTTTAAAACTTAAATTATTATCATAGGTTAACTATTCTTGAGTTTAGTATAAACCTGAAGTTCAACATTTCCTTATAATCTTTAAAAATATTAAATGCATGCTTTGATGTGAAACTTAGTTTCAACTGGCGTGATTCCAGCCACTATCATTATTCAACAGATATTCTCACAGGTCTCTAAGACATCAGCCATCCCACAGGTACCACTGAACAGATAGTTTATTAATATTTTGGAATTCCTGAGTTCAAATTTTAATTTTCATTGGAATTCAGATTTCTAGAAAATCCTACAATATCCTAAGAAGAATATTTTTTTTGTATTTTCATTAATTAAAACATACAATTTATTGGGGGAAGAATAATACATATGCTCACAATATTTCAGAAGGTAGGTTTTTTTTTTTTTTTTTTTTTTTTTTTTTTTTGCTTATCTTCACAAAGCCTTAATCTCAGATGGATCCATCTTCCTTATTATATTACCATTATAAAACTAGTGAATAAATAACTCATCTCCAGTCAATGGGAAACATCATTGAATCATCAGTATCTAGCAGGACATATTGTAATTTACTTTGGTCAACTTTTGATATGTTAGGCTTTTTGTTCTATTAATAGGCTGACAATAAATGCTGCTTTTAAATGTTGAGTTGATTCTTTATTTTGTACCACTTTGAATACATGAGTGCTTCCCAGGTATATGAAGAGCTTCCACCAGCTGGTGGTTGGTGAATCAGAACCTCAACCACACACCCAGAGGGTGTGCTATTGTTAGAGTGCTGACCCTGGTTTCTATGGCCACAGAATTGCCCTCCTAGAGAACACATCAGCATTCATGCTATCAAATAGTGAAACAGGAACACACTCAAATATTCTCAGTCATAAGTAAAATCAGTCTGATGAAAATGATTTGACTCAAATCTCTGAACAAAGACTGTGCCACTGATAAATTCAATGGAAGCATATGCTTTGCAGGTCTCAAATAAAAATTGATTCACTACACAGTAAAAAATAACACTTGAGGGACTTTTATGTTCATTGGGCAGAATCAAAAGCAGCCATAAGTGAAAAGCACAGTACCTAGCAAATGCCATTGACGTTGACATCTTTCTGGGTTTCATTAGAATCTTTTTAAAGTCCTTTTTTCAGTGTTATATCAACCTGATACTAAAAAATGCAGCAGAGAAACAGAGTAACATAATCAGAGAGAGTATTATAAGGTTTATCAACAAAGCAGCTCAGTCACATCAGCTGAAGGGAAACAGCTGTGGATGCTGAAACCCTTAATAAATTAACTCTCCTGTTGCTATTTACAAGAACTCTCTGTCATTACGCCTGTTGTGTCTGTCATTTGCACCTGGTATGAGGGTCTTACGGAGCAATCATATATCATTTACATGCAGTCGTGTGCCATTGCATTGTAGAACTGTTATTTCTAAATGCTGTACTTCTTTGAGTTTAAAGAAAAAAAATTGCTTGGTCACATAATTAAATGATAACATACTACATTGAAATTTATTAACTAGAAGATATGCATAATTAAAAATTTTTTTTTTAGTTCCTATGTTCTTGACTGGAAATGCTTAATTAATCCTATTCACTGTCATGTCTAACCATTATTTAGGATGTCACACAAATGTATGCCTCTGCTTGAAATGAAAACTGACAGTCAACTTAAATACATACTATATATATATATGTGTGTGTGTGTGTGTGTGTGTATATATTTCCCTCCATCTCCAGGATGATCTTAATTTTCTCAGAAAAAGAATATTCCTCTGTTCTTTTTTGAGAACCTCTCCTTTGACAAGGCCTGGTTAAAGAGTTGCAAAGCTCTTTGGACAATGTGAAACCTTTCAACTTAACCACAGACAATTATATTTTCTTTCCTTGAGTTTTTGCTTACCATTGGAAAGCAAAAACTACATGCTTACCATGTAGTTACTGGGAAAGTGTGATTATTTCCCAGAAGGCCCTGACCTCTACCTAACTTTGGACTTGACATATACAAAGTTTGGCCAAATACAGAGAGAGAAGACCATCACTGAAGTCACCAAAACCATACCATAGAGGGAGAATTTTAGCTTCCACTACTCCCTCACAACTCATGAGCACAACTAGCACAGTGCAAGATTTATGTTAGCATATGTTTAGAGAACCTCTCTCATTTAAACAAAGTGATCTTAGAATTGCATTATCTACAAAAAGGTCTACTCAAATTCTACGCATGATTGTGTTTTTGCCTATTTTGTAACCAACTATGGATAACTGAAGTAAAGGCAGTAGTGGAAGCTATGGATTGGCTCAATTGAAATCTCTTTCAATCCTGAAAAGCATGTGAAAGCTCACACATTTCTTAGACTACACAGGTTCCTTATATGACTGATGTTTCACCAACTATTAATAGATCCTCTCAAGCAAAACTCTGAGTCAAAACTGCCTTCTGTGGGAAGAGAAGCAGGTTGTAAGACAGTCACTTTGAAGGCATGGGTCATGGCAGAGGTGGCTTGTTCTGGACACTACAGTTGTAGGGCAGCTTCCTAGTTTTGCAGACAATGTGTTGCTTTTGTAGTCCTGCTGAACTGGAGATAGCTTTCCTCTTGAACTAGGAAGATAGAATCAATCACTCTAAGTTGGGAGGCAGTGAAATTGAGGGCAATTTTGTCAAGACCAAAAAACAACAATTTCTCATGTTCTTGAATACTGTCTCAGATTATTACTGATCAATACTTGTATTTTTTAAATATTACATATTTCCCTATTCATTTGTAGGAAGCAAGTAGGGACTTTGGATGGGCTATTAATGATTTTACACATTAATGGCTCATGGTTTAAGCACTATAGTGGTGCATTGTGCCTGTGTTCTGCCGGTACTTCTGTGTTTAGTGCAGAACAGTATATGGTCTTTTAGTCTGCACAGAAAATAAAGCTGAGCTTGTACTTGTAAGGGAAAATGCATTTGTATAGGCAATAGGTTTCCTAGGCCAAACTAAGATGACTGCTGCAGTGTTTTTTCTGCCCTCCTCCCCACTTGCTGGCCTTCTGGGGAGGCATGAGTCAGCACACTCATGTAACCAAGGTGTTACCTCCTATGTGAACCCATGTGATCACACTTGCCCATGGCATGTTGCCGCTGTTGCTCAGAGCCATATATAAGCGCTCACCATGTTCTCAGCCATGCTTTTTGCCACTGCTGTATCCCCCCGGCCCCCAGCAATAAAGAGCATGTCTCACCTGCCCGCCGCCACTCGCCTTTTCTTCCAATTTCCGAAGACTGTGCTGGAACACTCATTAGCCACAGAGCTCCCTCCTCATAGTATTTAGGGCAACCAACTATCCGAATTTGCCCAGGACTGTCCTAGTTTTAAAACTGAAACTCCCACATCATGGGAAACCCTTTAGTCCCAGACAAATGGGAATAGTTGGTCATCCTATTTATACCCTCTCTTCTCAGACTGCTCTATCTTCCCCCTCTTTCTTGCACTAACAGTTTTTATGTATTGGAAATCCACTGCAGCTGAGTTTTTCTATAGCTACTAGTCTTTGCAGAGAGCAAACACCTGTCAACTCTGTCTCCTAATGAATCCTGTTCCCCTGGGCAGTGATCTGTGCTTTCTTCTTTTCCCAGAGGACCAAACAGCCCAGTCCAGCTTTGACTGCCTCATTTTTCCTTCAGGCACAAATGGCACAAAATACCCCCAAAGCAAAAATAACTGAAAACAGGCATAGAGCTTACTTTTGGTACCATGGCAACCACTGCTGGCTACTTTTGAAGTGCCTTATTAGTGTGAAAGTTATTTTGCATAGAGTTACTTGTTAAGTAGGCTAGAAACTTCCAGCTCCATGCAAGCCTTGCTTTCTCACAGATTTTTTCCCCTCAGAAACCTTTATGATCCAAAGGAGATTTGGAAATATCACACAAGTAATAGGAAATACCTTCCCAGGTCCTTCCAGATAGTTGAGAGTATCCCTGAATGCTGAACCTACATTATTTTAGGTTAATTCTTATTTCTTTGACTACTAAATGATTGAGAAGGAAAATGTTCCAAAATACTTTATTCTTTTTTTTTTTTTTTTGAGACAGAGTCTTGCTCTATAGCCTGGGCTAGAGTGCAGTGATGTCATTATAGCTCACAGCAACCTCAAACTCCTGGGCTCAAGTGATCCTCCCAACTTGCCTCCCAAAGTGCTAGGATTACAGGCATGAGGCCCAGGTTGGCCATTGTTTTTGACTGTGGTGGTCCTGCCCTGCAGAAGAGCCCTTGAGCTTGCTCCTCCTGTCCAGCTGTAAGCTTTGTGCCCCTTGACCAACCTCTCCCCAGTCCCCATCCTTCTACTCTCCCCAGCCTCTGCTGGCTACTGTTTAACTTTCTACTTCTATAAGATCAACTTTTAAAAAGCCTTTTAAATGACTGCATAATATAAAATTTAAGTTTTCTGGCTTAAACTAATATATATATATGTGGCTCCAAATAAATGAAAAGACAATGACCTACTGTATAATTAAGATATGAAATTTTGTGAGCTTAATGAAACACTTATGATTGATAAGATACAAATCTGGAATAAAACTTCAGTAAATTTTATAAATAATATAAATTCCAAAGCATGTGATGATAAAATGTTAAGGATCTATGACGCCTTGAAAGATGTTAATTATAATTATCTTGGTGATCCTTTGAAATTGTCTAGTTCATTTTCTGAAAATATTAAATATAACCCTCTCTTTGATTTCTATGTCTGATTTTTGAGCATGATGGCTCCGCCTTTGGCTTTATAACCAAACTCCCTTTCTATTACATGATTTACATTAGTTACATGATTAACTAATTAGCCATTTCCCCAGCATACTTCTCTTCTCCAAATACCAGACGGTAATGTGGTCATCCTCAGATAACTGCACCATTGTACTTAGCAAATGACTCAGTTGAAATTTTCCTCCCTTCTTTTGTCACTTCGGATTGACTCTGTTAAATGCTTATTGATGGCTTCTCTGTGTAAGGCATTTAACTACACACTTAACTTCTGGGAATATGGAATTGACAGTCTAGAAAGGGAGACAGGTGAGTAAGAATAATATGATGCGATGAGGAGAGTAGTATTTTTTACTTAATAGTCATTATGGGAACAAAAGAAAAGGACTATATACTTTTTCATAAAAGGGAAGATGAAATATTCTGATGCTTGAAAAAATGCATTAGCTCCAAAATATGAAAAGACAAGTGTAAAACTAAAATAAATATTTACTTAAATATCTACAGAATTACCATTATATCACTATGGGCTAGTGATAAGTTCATGGTATTTTGAATAATACTGCCTTGGGTTTAAATCCTTGTTCTGTTATTTACTATGTGACTCTGGGTGAGTTATTTAGCTATTTTTTCCAATGGCTAAAATGTAAATAATCATTGCACTTATAGGATGGTTATGAGAATTAAATAGACATAAAGTATTCTGAATGTGCCTGGCAATAAGTAAATGCTCCAAAATGTTAGCTATTATTAAATTATGTCAACTTTGTAGGATATGGGTGTGTTTTAATGCTTGATGTAATGTAGGGTGGGACCAACATATATAAGGGTGCCCAGGGTCTTGATGGTCTTAAAGTGTCTCTTGGCAATTGTCTGTCTTTGGCAGAATGAAGCTGGAATATGGGCTCTGCTTAGGTTGGTCACAGAGGGATTAAAAGGGAAGGAGAAGCTTGAGCTGATGCCTTATCTGCCACTATCAGCCTTTTTGACACTTGTGTGATTTCTTGATTCCAGGTTAGAGAAATAAAATTGGGTATAGGACACTGGATGAACTATTGCTATTCTCATTTTTCAATGGGATAAAATTGCCTTTCCATCATGCTTTTTGGGCTCATGCCTGACTTACTTTTTTTTTTTTTCTTAACTTTTTCCCAGGCCTTTTGCTTTCTTTTTTTAATCCTTAGGCCTTTGCCTCATTAATTTGTCATCTTCGGTCCTTTCTGAGAATGTGAGTTAATAGCAATAATATTTTTTTAAAAAAAATAAAGTTAGTTTGTTTAACCTTTTTTATCTCAAGTAGTCTTGCTTAAACAATTCAATAAAATGAATTGGAAAATTTCTTATAGAATTAAGACATTTGCAGGCAAATCAGCTTATAATTTAGCTAGAGATAGCTACAGTTACCAAAAAATTTTAATTTTATTTTCTTTCTACAGCAGGAAAAGCACAAGGTCATCCTGAGACATTAAATCTAGAATGATTCTTAAAACATGAAATAATTTTCAAAAACATTTCTTGTATTTATTTCCTCTCCTTAATAGCAATGTCAAATTTTGATGACTAAAAATGAGCTGTATAAACTAGCATTTTAGTTGTCTAGAAATATTAAGAATTTTAGAGATGTCATTTATGTACTTAGGCTCTTTGCTCATATTAAAGACCAAAAACTTTTCTATATGATTCGCTGGCATCGATTTTTATTTTTAGAACTTGAATATAATTACATAGTATGTTAAGCACAGACTCCTGCATATGGAAACAACCAGATGCAATGGGAGTCCCAGCTTCGTCAAAAACTTATTTGATATTGAAATTTAAAGATAGAGAAAGGAAAAGATATTTTTATTTGTCATTAAATCATTTTAGAAAAAATTATAGAGAAAAGATCAAACTAATACCTGTTTAATTTTCCTATGTGAAATATAAAAAATTTTGGAAATAGAGGATTTGAAGTCAAACAATATTACTTTTAGTTAAATTCTATCTCTTGTTTCCCAATCTCTCTGGGTATAAGTTTCTCCATTTCCAAAATTAAGTTGATAATGCTCATTTCACTGTTTTATTGTAAATATTAAAGAAGAAAATTTGTGAAGGCTAGTATAGAGGAGGATGAAAGCACAAAGGAGATAGATCTGGTTCTAACTGTTCTTAAAATGTTTTAAAAGTGGGGCTGATATTTTCCTTTCTTTCAGGTGGAAACTGTGCACAGTCCTGATAGAATTTAGCAGAAAAATAGAGGCAACTTCTCAGAAAGCTTCCTGGAATAAACTTCCCCAGAAACAGTAGAGATACAAAACCACAGTAGTGAAGGAAACCATGTTAAAGTAATAATTAGCATGCATAAGAAGAGTTATCTGGAAATCACCCCTTAAAGATTATGACAACTGTTCAAAGTGGTTAAAGTAAATTAGACTGGTCTGCAAAAGAAAGAACAGAGGATCATCATAAAACATTCAAATCATTACTGAGGATCAAAGTGAAATGAAATTTTTACTGTGTATAGGAAGCAACAGCTATTGCTTATGTCTTGGGGGAACCTAATTAAGAAATTTATGGAAGTGAGATTCCAAGAGAAATTGCAACAAAGATATTCATGGAAAGCTAGGCAAGAGAACAATAGATCAAGATCTGGCCTTGGACACATGTTGGTCTTATGGGAGAATTCCTCCTAGGTGAGAATATGCAATTCATAAACATGGAGGTGAACAAGATTTATTTGAAAAATACAGTCATACGTCACTTAATGACATGGATATGTTCTGAGAAATGCATCTTTACGTGATTTTGTTGTTGTGCAAACGTCATAGGGTGTATAGACAATGGCCACTTGAGGTTGAGAGCAGGATTTTCTGGTAAATTCCTCCCCTGATGGAAATAGCCACACCCCTGCTTGGTCATAGGCTTAATCCAAATGGATTAAGAGAATAGAATTCTGAGCAATATCGCAAGGGAAACACTTCCTGCTCCTTGAATATATCTAAGAGGAGGGACATCTGTTAGTATTACACATGTAGCAACTCTTCACCCTGTTGTTCACTCTTCCACAATGGCGGTGGAGTGACTTGGCAAATTGGATAATGTGGGATAAGGATCCGTAGCTCATATTCTGGGATCTCTTCTTAGGAGCTAGGTGTTCTTATGCTTGCTCCATCAGAGCTTATATACACATTAAGTTTCTCAGAGGTAACCCTGAAATCCCCACAATCCTCCCTTATGTGGTTTGCAGTGTTGTAGCACTGGCAGTGTCTTGCTGGCTAAGTTTGTCTAAGTGTGGTAAAGAAGAGCATTGTTGCAAAAAACCAATGGCATATTCTTCAATGTCATCTTTATCAGAAGTAAGAAAAACTGAGTAGTCATTCACCAGGAACACACTAATACGACTAACAGTTTTTAAAATGACAAAATACTTCATACATGTTTGGTAAATAGTATAGTTTTAACTACAATAAATTAGGATATTCGTTAATAATGTAAATAAAATTATAAACTAAATAATTCAAGCTGATAAGTCATGCTTCTCTTCTAGTGATATCTGAAAATCCTTTGTGGCCAGTTCAGCCCAAGTCAGGGTGAGCATTGCAGCTGTGTTGCAAAATCTCTGGAAGGCACTCTATACCAGTTTTCATTGTCTTCAGATTAGTTGCTACTGCTTCTAAATAGTCTAATTTGTCTTTGGTTTTATTGTTAGTGTGGTGCAATTCTTGTATAAGTAGAAAGTTTATAGCATTTTGATATGTTTAAATTCAAGAATTTACAATAAAATAACTTAAATGAACATCTAAGCTTAAGAGATCCTTAAGTTTAAACTTCTTAATGTGAAAGTCCTATTTTATAAACCTAAATTCTCTGAGTCTATAGGGTAATCAATAAGAAATGATATTAATATTAAACCAAAACCTGAAACTACAAAAATCACAACACCCTGGGATGCCTTTGGTACTATGTAAGAAGTAGTACAAAATTAAGCAAATAATGTGTATATTTGAATGAAAAAAATAATTTGTGTTTTTACTTACTGTTACTGACATAAATGTTGATGTAAATGATGCCTAAGGTTGCCTTTTTCCAGTTAAAAATTTTACATACTATATTTCTCAAGAATCACACTGTTTGGTTAAAGCTTCTTATTCAAATAAAGAAAACTTAAACTTGCAATTATCAATAAAGACAACATTGAAAAGCACATTAGTTTCACACAATAAGGCATTCAACAAACCAAAAAAAAAAACTGCAGAATTTTTATCAGAGTGTAAGAAAAGCAAACAAAAAATCTTATAAAGTGTCATATGAATTTTAGTACCATCTATTATGTAGTTTAAAACAATCAAGCATTTTCCAATACAAACTATTTAATAGAACTTTAAGAAAAGAATAATTTCAAAATGAGTATAAGATTACAGTATGGATTTATGGTCCCTCTGGGTGCAAAACATTCATCTGCAGAAATGAGTTAACACTTTTCAGAAACCTTATATATCAAGGCAATAAAATTTCAAGAATTTGAAATTATTGATGAAACTTCTATTTTCCATAAAAATGTTTTAATAATTTACTTAAAATCTAAGGTTTATGATTTATAATATAGTTTAGTACTTTTGTTAATCTTGTAAAGCTAGAAGGAACAACAGCTAAAACAATGTATCTAATTTTACTGTTGTTGCTTGAGAAAAATAGTTTTGATTAAAAAAATTACAGGAAAATCTCACTGGATTTTGTGCAGATGATATTAGAGGAATGCTACAGAGAAAGGTGAGAGTTCCAGGCAAAATTTTAGAAAAATTTCCAAATGTTTTAGTTCAGTACTGTGTTAGTCACTGTACTCAGTTATCATGGGTTGGCATAAATCTCTTTAAATATTTTCTTGATAAACTTTTATTTACTCCCATATATCAAATAGACTTTGGAGAGAACCACATAATATATCATAAGCTCTTGGAGTTAAAATAATGAAAATTAGAAGAATATTTGGACTTCAATGGGCAATGTCTGGTGCTAAGGCTGCAAAAATCATGTTTATTCATTTAATAGAAGTTGTGAAATTGAACCATTTGAACATTTATAAAATGAAATATTTATAGAGATTTGGGTTTAATAAATGACAGCCTAACAAAAATCCGATATGTTCTTTTGCTTTACAAGAAAAAATGTATTTCAGTTACAAAAGCTGACAGTGATAAACAAATGATAAAAAATGGTTGAACATATAAAATTAAATAAAGGAGACTTTGAGAGTCAAGCAAAAATATCATAGAAACAGAAAAAACATTTTATTGTTTGAAATAAAAAATAAAGTATCATTTTAATGGAGATTGGTAATGTCCTTAAACTATATTAAAATGCAACTGTTGTTTTTATTGAATCCTGAAAATTGTCCTAATACATTTTACAAAAGTTTGTGGATTAGGCCTGGTGCAGTGGCTCATGCCTGTAATCCTAGCACTCTGGGAGGTGGAGGCGGGCGGATCTTTTGAGCTCAGGAGTTCAAGACCAGCCTGAGCAAGAGCGAGACCCTGTCTCTACTAAAAAAAAAAAAACTTTGTGGATTGACATGGAAAACAACTAATATAATTAAACCGATTAGATAAATATTTCAATAAGTTATTTTGTGATTCAGTGAATAATAGAGATATTGAATAAAAACACCAGACAGAATGTATATAATAAAGGAACTATATTTTATATTGATTTATATATTAATTTATATTTCCAAATAGATTGTTTAAAGCTTTTCACAGCACTCAAAGATTAAAATATTTTAAAAATTTAATGTCTATTATTGCAACAAAAGCATAATCTGAGAGAGCAGCACCAGAAACAATATAATGGATATTAAGAGATATTTTCTTCTTATTAAATATCAACTAATAAATGTAACTTTAATAGGAAAGTCAAAGAGGTTGAGGAAAGTCCAAGATCATAGCTTAAACAGGAGTGATATTTAGCTGTTTACAACTCTGTCAAAAAAATTACATAAAAAATGTATGAAAACCAAAATGATTTTAGAGTTATAATCATTTGACTGATGATTTGTATTATAGGTTATTATCATTATTTAGCATTTTACAATATATTGTTTATTTAGGAAACATAAGAATCTCTACTTTAAATATTGATTTATTTATTAATTTATATTACCATAGAGATTATTAAATATTCTAAGTCTCACTCCCGAATAAAGGGGTCACTTATTTTCTCTTTTTGCCAACTGTTTATTCATTTCTTAAGAGTTTCAGAACTTCAGTTGAGAAAGTGATCACTTACTTCTTTGCACATTCCAGCTATCTGGAAGCAGAGGGAACAAGAGGATATACTTCAATGCCCAGAGCAGGTATGGGCAGCCCATCAGGACTTCTTAGGATAGAATAAGCTACCTTCCTGCTCTTCCTTTGTTAGGCACACGGGAGACACACAGACAGAGGAAGTTGAAGTAAGAGATCCAAATAGGAGCAAAGAGGGGACCTGGCCTTACTGCAGTAGGTTGAATCTCACTGCACTCTCTGTCCATAAGAAGAAAAAGAGTCCAAGAAAATAGAGTGCTCAGAGACTGTGAGCTCAGCTCTGTGATCTAATGTCTTTGAAGTTGTCCGTGTACATTTTCCATTGCCACTGTAACAAATTACCACAAACTTAGAGGTTTAAAAGGATATCCATATATTAGCTCACAGTTCTGTAGGTCACAAGTCAGGGTGGCCTTAACTGGGTCCTCTGCTCAGGCTATCACAAGGTGAAAACCAAGGTGTGAGCTGGGCTGGGCTCATATCTGGAGACTCTGGGGAAGAATATGCTTCCAGTCTTATTCAGATTGTTGGTAGAATTCAGTTTCTTGTGGGTATAGGACTAAGGTCCCCATCTCTTTGCTAGCTGTTGTCCAGAGTCACTCTCAGCTCCTAGAGATCACTCTCTGGTTCTTCTACATGGTCATCTTCTCTTTAAAGCCAGCAACAGGACATCAAATTCTTCTTATGCTTCAAATCTCTCTGACTTTCTCTTCTGCCACCAACTAGAAACAACTATCTGCTTTTAAAAAGCTCATTGATGTGATTAGACACAGCCAGATAATTTTCCAGTGGTCAATTGATTGGTAACCTTAAATACATCTGTATAATAATCCTTTTTTCCAGGTAATCTAACATAATCATGGTCATGATATCTTATCATGGTCACAGTCCTGGAAATTGGGATGGGACATCATAGGGCACCATCATGGAGTTCTGCCTTCTACATGAGCCAATCCTTGACAACACTGCTTTCCCTTTGGATGGTATGAGAGCAGAATGGGAAGAAGGGAAAAGAGCCTATGTTGCTTTATACTCTGAACCTAGTTTATCTTTCCAACTATTTTTCTTGTCACACTCATGCGTGCACATACATTCTAGCTGAAACATAATTTCCATTCTTTCTGTTATCTATTTTGGGGAACTCCCAAGCTTTTGAGTTTTGGTGGAAAACAGAAACCATCTCCTACCAATGGAGCTGAACTTGACAGATACTTACCTTTTCAGCTTCCCTTGTAGTACCCAGGCATGATTCTTAGAGCCACCAATCAGACATACCCATGCTGGATATTTTTTTCAGGAGCAGAGATTGCACAGAATTGACTCTGTTGAGGTGGCATCAATGGTAGAAGCTTAATCCAACTTTCTGAGGCAGCAGGGGCAAAATTCTAGAAGGGGCACTGGAGTCCAACACCTAGGGTGTAGCAATAGGGGAAGGCCATGTGGTCACCTGTGCCCAACTGTGGGGTGGAAGTAGGGGAACACGTTTTCCTCATTGATCAGTTCCATGGTATGCTGTTGGTCCTGGTTTCTGAGTCTTGTTCTTAGTCTTCCCGGAAACTATACAAACTACTTAATGCCATTTATTATATTTATTTTCTGATCAGATTACCCAGTGTTTGTGTTGCTTTCAACTAAAAAAACCTATGCTAACCTAATTGATTGATCACATTTTTTATTCTCCAGCTTCCAAAGCTTTGTTCATATGTTTTATTTTTTTGTCCTGAAATGTACTCTTCACAAAACCTATTAAAAATTCCCTCCTCCATAATATCTTCTTTCATTTCCTCAAAAAGTAAACTTTTCCTTTCCATTCTTAGCCCAGCTCTTTTTTTAAAAAAAACTGCTATTTGGTACTTATCACAATTTATCTTTATTTATATTAATAGTTAATGCATTATATATTATATCATCCTTGGAATTTATTATGTAACTTTAAAAGTCTTAAGATACTCTAGTGGGTTGAATGGTGGCCCCCAAGATGTAACCCCTGGAAACAGTGAATATGACCTTATTTGGAAAAAAGAGCCTTTCTGATATAATTAAGGATCTCGAGATGAGATCATCCCAGATTTAGAGTTCACCCTAAATTCAGTAACAAGTGTCCTTGGAAAGGAAAAGCAGAGGGAGATTTGAGATAGAGACACATCAACGTAGCAGAGAAAGTCATGTAAAGATTGATCCAGAAATTGAAGCTTTGCAGCCCTAAGTGAAAGAACACCTGTAGCCACTAGGAGCTGGAAGAAGGATTCTTCCCTAGAGCCATTGGAGGAAGCATGGCCTCTCCTATACCTTGATTTCAGACTTCTGGCCTCCAGAACTGGGAGAGAATAACTTTCTGTTTTAAGCATCCACTTTGTGGTCATTTGTCACGGCAGTCCTAGGAAGCCAGTACAGACATCATCATTAAATCTTCAATGGCAGTCTTTCTAGGCATGTGGTTGTCATTACTACATCGGAGTTACCTGGATACTAATGATGGACAACTGTGGTTTTGCTTCCTATCATCAAATCTTCATTTTTCTAGTAATAGCTCTCACTTTTAGTTTGGGGACCTACCCTTCTCTTTTGATGGGACTGCCAATCAAGTCTGTTGTCTTGGCTTCTATCAGCATATGACCCCAGCTTGGCCTATAAGACACTGTCTTCCCGGAGCTTGAAACTTCAGAAATTGAAGCAGAGACTGAATAGAAGTGTTTTTCATTTTTCTGGGGAGAAGTGCAAAAGAGACAATTTTTTACTAATTCTTGTTACTTAGATGACCTGAGCTTCGTAGTGCCTGTCCTTTGTACAGACTGATTCTTTAGCTTATTTTTAAATTCTATGAACTACTCGCAATCTGTCTAAAACTATTTCTATACTTAAATTGGTAGAATTGCTTGCTTTCTTTGCAAGATTACTGCCCTAGACAGCTACTTTTTAATATGAACATTCCTGAGAGTCATCCCAGACTCATTGAATCAGAATCTTTGAGAATGAGTTCCAAAAATATGCATTTTTATAAGCTCCATAAGGTATTCTTTTCTTCTTTATTTTGTTAAAAAATGTCTAATAATTGCTGCATCTATTATCAAACAACATATTGTGGATTCAGACTCAAATGTTTAGAGTCTAGAAATCCTAAAATTCACTTTGGACTTAATCCAAATGCTGGTGAAAATATCAAAATTGAAAGTGGAAAACTTGTCATGACAAATATTTAAGGGTCTTATATATTTATGTGAAAAGAAAACAGCACCACAGCAATTGGTAAACTCCATAGGTAAACTAAGTGATGTACTTTGGTGGTTCTTAAATTTCACTTTTTTTCTTAGTAGACTTCAGCCTAGAAAATGGGGAAAGGAATAGTTAGGTTATAAATCTCAAACGCTATGATCCCCCGTTTTAACTCTAAATTGAACCAAAACTTTCCAGTGGGAAGTACTTATAAAAAATTATTCTGGAAAAAATAATTCAGGTGTAAGAAGGAAACCTTTAAAAGTTTCTCAATATATAACACAACGCAACTTAGTTCATAAAGTCTGTGTCTATTATAGGTAGATAAAAAAAATATTGCCAGTTTAGAACTTAATCACTGTGAAGTGTAGTCACATTGAAGTTACTCAGTGAATTTAGACTTTGTTTCTCACTCCCATTCTCTTTCTCTTGTTCTCCATAGAGGCATTTGACTTCCTGGGAGCTTATTTATAGTGGCAATGCCAGTACTAACAAGTTGGTATCTCTGATCCAAGTCCCATCTTCTGTTCTTCCTGAGCTCCTCTGGGGGCAAGTCAATGAGTATGGAAATGGGCAGGTGGTCTTTGCTGCATTCACTGCTAGATTTCCAGCATTGCAATAGCTTCTGGTTAATAGGAATGTAGATCCCGCACCCTTTTCCTACTACTAGGCTTCTTCTGGGCTACAGGCTTCAGCATTTCCTTTCTTCTTGAGGTTATCAGGAATATATGTGGCTGACCTTAGACACAGCCACTGGTATAGTCTCTTCAATCATTATACTTTACTGCTCAGGGATTATGTTTGAAGCTTATAGGAGTTCTTTGTAGAAATTTGAAGTCTTTTATATTCCGAGAGACTCCCAAATATGTGTTAGGTTTCTATCACAGTTTCCACTGTGTTGCTACCTATACACCCCTGATTCCTAAACTGTGGAATCCTTCAGTATTCTTCAGGGCTCCACAAACAAAGGTCTAACTATATCTTTAATGATTTCCTTTATTAACACTTGTTAAGACTTTCTATCCTTTTTTTTTTTTTTACATTTTTATTTTTTTTTATTTCAACATATTATGGGGGTACAAATATTACGGTTCTATCTTTTTTGATGTGGGAAATTGCTCTTATATAATCATATATTTTCCCTCACTTTCTGATGTATGAATAAACACTGTGCTCTGAAAATTGCAAAGATCTCAGGCTTTGGAGATGATCAAAAATTTTTATCATTCAAAAAAGCCTTGCCTCTATAATAGGAAGGTTTGTTTTCAAGACTATTGCTTATACCATGAACTTTGCAAAAAATCTAATTTGAACCTCGAAAATAAGCAATGACTATTTCTCTGCATATTCTATCTGGCCCTGAGGGCATTCATAAGCAGAGCTATTGTGGCTGCCTGGATGGTAGAAGAAGGATAATCATTATAACCAATCATGAGGAAAAGAAACTAAAGTTAGTTTATATCAAAATATTAACCACAATACTTTACGCAAGGAATCAGTAAAAAGTAAGTTCTATTAATGACTTTATTTATATATTTTTCTTTTTCTACCATGTCTACAATTATAGTGAGAGTCAGCTTCTACTAAAAAGGAAAAGCTGTTACAAATGACCAAAATCCAACATGAATTAGCTTATATGAGAGAGAGAAAAAGAAAGAGAGATAGAGAAAGGAAGGAAGGAAGAGAGTCATAAAAACACTGAGCTACTCAAGTAATCCAAGGACAACAATGGGGTTGCTGGGCTTCAGAAGCAACTGAAACCAGTCCTGTATTGAATATACCACCAGGATTACCCATGTGCCAGAACCAGCCCTACCAGCTCACCGGAGTCAATTGTTAAATTCATTGATTTTGTGAGCTTGTTGTAAAATACAGATATTACTAAAAATTAAATCATACAAACTTACAATTAAGTAAATCATATTATTTAGGTACTAAATAATCAGGTCTCACCAATTTCCTAATTATTTTCCTAGGACTATTATTATTATCTATTTTATATTTTACTATCATCTATGCTCTTTATATTATTTACATTTATTGTATTTGTGTGTTGATAATACTACATAATGATGTGCTACTGGGAATCTCTTTTGAACTCATATTCAGGGACATCATGTTACTAGTTTAAAATCATCCATAGTAGGAGAATTTACAACACAGAAATTAACAAATGCTATAATCAGGACTTTTTTTTATTAACTGGAAAACTGCTTGTTGAATATTTTCCAGCATACCATTGTTCAGGACTATTTCTCTCTCTTTAGCATGTCTTTTCGCACATCTTTTTATGCCTCTGCTTCATTATTCCTCCTTACTCTCAATCAGCCAGCAATGTTTTTACACATATGGCAAGAAACATGGACACTAAGAAGTTTTAATACTCACAATTTACAATCAAGGCACTCCAAGCGATGTTGTCAATATTGTCAATAGCTCCTGTGCTAACCAATGTGATGGACTGAGATAAGAGAAAATTCCCAGAACAGGGATGCAATATAGATAATTCCTAAATTATCCACTATATTGTCATAGTTATACCCAGTGTTCAGAGTTTTCCTATGAAGAGTCTGAAAGAGTCTCCCATGAAGATGGTTGGGGTATCCAGGCAGTTCCTCTCTCAGTGTCCTAATTGTCCTCTCTTTATTCTAGCTTCTTGACACTGTCCTCAGTGCAAGTCCAAGAGTCTTTTTGCCAGATGCAAATGGCTAGCTTTGTATCTCCCTCTGAAAATGGGAGTTTGACACAAGGTAAAGTGCAAAAGTAGTCTTTTAGGCTGTCCATAGTGGGCCAGTAAAATAGACAGATTCTTTTTGGAAGCAAGTTAAACTCTCACTAACCCCAGGAAGTCCAAAGGAACTATTTTCTCAAATGCTCATAACTTCAGTTAATTTGTAGAAAATGTATTCTATAAAATATGAAGAGTTCTTTTTCAAAATTATTTCAAACACTAGGGACTCTTCCGAGCTTTCTTCCTAGCCAAGATGATAGAAAAATGCTTACTATACAAACAATGCAACTAAAATTTCTCCACAAAAGTGATGTATTATTCCAATTACATTATAAACCTGGATATATACTCTCTTGGCTTGATGTGGAAAAAGTAACCACTATAGGGATTCCTTGTTGAATTCTGTCATATGAGAATGAAATTCCAGAGTTTCCATTCTTCTTCTTTTTAAAATTTTAAGAATTAGTTGGCTCTCCTAGAAACCCATTGGTGACTCATGACACAAAATATATATTGCTCTTCTAGTTGAATTTCACCCTAAAGCCATTTACCTGCAACAGTTTTTTAAAAAACAGACCTGTAACTGAAATATCTGCTAACCTATTCATAAAAGTTCATGTTCAAATGTGAAAGGTTTTCTGATTTTTCTTCCGATTCCAACAATTCTATATATACTTGATTTTCAAATCAAAGAAACCATTAACAAATTGAGAATAGACCGTGTTATGATGTAATAAAAGTTTACATTTCAATTTCCAAAATTAAAACTCCTAACATTTCCATTAATATGGCACTAGATCATGTCTAATATCTTTATCAGCTATTAGATACTCGGATAACTAGGCCAAAGCTGGTTCCTACTGACTTTCAAATATCTCTTCATCATTGATTTAACTAAAAGAATGGAGTCCCAGTTTTTGAGGGAACTGCGATCAAATCTAGAACAGAGACTCTAATGTGCATTTCTTTATCCATAGCACTTAAATGCAGTGCTATTGGCTACAATAGATGGCCAACAAATCTTGCTGGAATAAGTGAATGAATGAATGTCAGATATCCTTTGTGAGATAATTTTGGATTTCAATGAAAGTATATTTCTAGTCCTTGAGCATAATTGTTTCCATGGTATTCAAACTCATAGTTTTTCTTACATGAAGAGAAAATGGAAATATAGAATAGCTGAATGTGGTGTGTCATTTAATATTGTTGTTTAATGGCAGTTCTTTAAATACTTCCTATGAAATTGGTGGTTCTTTAAATACGACCTATAAAACTGGCTGTTAGACCTAGAGGCTTAATAAAAATCCACATTAAACAACTTTTTTTGGCAATAATATTTCATGGATGGTGCTAATTCCTATTGCATCACATCAGAAAAGGCATCAGGTCTGGTTGCTCCACTTTTAGGCATGAAGAGTAATCAGTGAGTGCAAGGAATGTTAGGCGAATCCATCTATCACTAAGTTCCCCATCAACATTATACTGAATGGTTTTAGAAGCCACTGATAATACTTGACCAGATCTGTTATTTCACTAAGGAATGAAAATATTGACTTTCCTAATTTTACTATGTCACCTGAACTATGTGTTCTACTATAAATAATTTTTCCACATTAACTATTTGTTACCCTAAAATATAGTTTGCATAAGAAAGAAAAAGCAAATACTTGATTTACTTCCTTTATTCATCAATTTTCAGAATAATATGTCGGTGCCCTAGCAAACCAATGAGGCTATCTTTTCTTTCTCTCTCCTTTTTTACCATAATGAAGAATTCATGGGTTTTTACACAGTTGATCTATTTTATACAGTGAAGACATTATTCTCTTTGGTCCTCAAATTTTTTCATTTTTGCCAGTGAGAACTTCTTTACGTCAGCTTCTGAGGCGTTTTAACATGACGCCAGTATTATTGGATAGCTTCCTTGCTCTTAGTCCAACAACATAATCCAGGACCCCATTCTATATTTCCTGTCACAGATCTGGAATCAGATTTGAAGATTTCCTGGATCCTGTTAGAGGGAAATGATATTTAGAGACCAAAATCTGGGCACTATTGGTTGTTCACTGATAGCACATTGTCACTGTTTCTAATTCTTTTCAGTATAGACATGAAGGGAATAAGTTGCTGTTTTTTAGCAAGATAAAATAAATAAGCTGTACTGATACTCCAATAAAAAGAAACATGACTTTTACTTCATTTCATTGACTTTGTATTTATCTCTTATTTTACAAACTTTGATTCCTAAAGACATTAGCACAATAGTTTATTTACTTTATTCTCCAACATATAATTAATAGTTTTGATATAACAGTACCAACATTATTACAAAAGCATCATTACTAAATACTGTTCAATTTTTAAATGATTTTCTTTTATTCTTAGGATAAATCTTGGTAGGATGTATAATAAAATTACTATGTTTTAACATCATTTGAAATAATTCTTCTCAATGCTCATTTATTTCATATTTTTTGATCATTAATATCTCAAATCTCTGCTTTGTAAGGCGAGGATATGAGTGTCTCTTGCTTCTCTTTCATCTCTTCAAATCTTCATCTTAGACTAACTTCTAACAGTGACACTTTCACATTCATATTTTCAAGTCTTCTAGCATGTAAAATTGGCTCTACAACCAAAAATGTTTGCTTCGTCCATAGGTAGACTATAACTGTTGGAAACCACTAAGCAGCATTTACATTACTATAGCTATATAAATATTATTTGAGTCTGGACCAAATTTGCAATCTTTTTTTTAAAAAAATGAAAATTTCATAGTGAGACTCCTGGCCTCAAGCAATCCTCCTTCCTCAGCCTCCTGGAGTGCTGGGATTACAGGCATGAGCCACCATGCCTGACCTTGCACTGTTAATATTGTGATTATCCTGGGTTGATTAAAAGTAGAATGTTTCTAGAATCAAATTTGAGTTTTTTTCTTATATTACATACAAATCGTTTAAGATTATTCCATAATTAATTTGCTTTATACCTTGCCATGACTTTGTCATAGCATTTTTTGGCATGGCTTGGTTTGGTTTCTTAGAGTTTCTAATTGCCTTTCTCTTTTCTTGACCAATATGATTTTATCATATCTTAAACTGTTTTTTTAATTAATTTATTTTTATTAAACTGTTTTTAAATGTATCAAACATGAGTATCACTTTTTATGAACACCTTTTATACAAAAGCCTCCATTTTTCAGCTCCAATATGCAATGTTTGCTCTCTAGCCTTGTTCATAGCTGTCATTGATTCTCAATTTTGCTTCTCTATTTCCTGCATCTTGGTTTTACTGGACTAAAGTAAATTCATATGAGAGCATATTTGGAAAGCATACTGGATGTAGTTTAAGTATTAAGCGGATCCATGCAACAACTCTTGCTCTTCCTGCATGCCTTGCTTCTTGCCCATAGCAACCTTAGCAATGGCTCATACTATTCACAGTCACAGAGTCAGATTTCTGCTGTGGCGTCTGCCATGACTACAGTTTGAGAAGGCCCGAGCAGGGTGCTACATGACAAGAAAAACCTGACCAAGAGCCTGTGCCATGGCTTTACTGGACTTGCAGGAATTCCAGAATCTGCCCAGAGAGGGGGATAAAACAATCTAGAAATACTGTGTTGTGGGGTGGACCTGAACAACAGCAGACTTGGTCCAGGAAGAAGCTGGTAGAATAATTGTTCTTTCTTACTTTCTGAATATGAACTTCTCTGGGACATACTAGTTCATGTGGCCTCTCTGAAGACATCCTTGAAGCCAAGAAACCAGTTCTGTAAGTTACAAAGTGAAAAACTAGTCTATATTTCTATAATTTTACTTCAGTGATATAAAATTACAGGACTCCAAAGAAATAATAGGCAAATTTTGGTAACTAGTTTGTTACACTGAATAGCATGTTGAGTCACAATTTTAGAAGACATGAGTATCACACTGGGCAAGGATTAAAACAAGTATATGCATTTGGGCTAAAGCAAGAGTAATTTCCATTCATTCATTTATTCAACAAATATTTATTTGTCATATACCTATGCCAGATGCATGGGATTAAGAAGTAAAAGATACATTTTCATCCTCAAAGAGAGTATTTCTAATGGAAATACATAAATTTATGAACAAACAGTCTGATAATTTCTCAGTCATGGTATACGTTTCTTGCACTTTAATTTTTGTCAAACTCTTCCTAGAGCCTCTGTTCTGCCCTTAGTTCTAGGAGCTGCATAACCTGAAGGCTGACCTTCGAAGCTGGCAGCAGAGTTACAATCTCCATTTCTTTAGCTAAGTGGTTTTATAAAACTTCTCTCTCTGCCATGGCTGAGAAATGGTTGTTCATAACAAAGTCTGGAAACGATGCCAAAGGGAAAGTAACATTTTCCTCTTGATCTTTTTTCTCAATTTACCAAGCCATTGCAATCATTTTTTCATGTATTTCTTGTGACTCAAGAGGTAAACAGAACGGGTGTTGTTTCTTCATGGCACATAAGAGGAAATTGAGGCCCAGAGAGATTAACTTGCTGGTTCAAGGGTACTAAATGCAAAATCAGGGCAAGAATCCCTGTCACATTTCCTGGACCATTTTTTTTTTTCAGTGACATTTTAATAGAACTATAAGGCCAAGGTAAGAGATAGGAAAACAGTACTGTATAGTAATCTTACTGTGCCTTCTGTTCTTAGATCTACCTCTGGACTCAGCTGTGTCCTATATTTAGAGATTCATTTCAGAATTTCCAGAATCTAAGGAAAAACCAGGCTCAGGAGCAGGAATGAGGTGGCTCCAGGGATCTAAGTGGCTCAGTCCTCTTGCAAATCCTGTTCTGACAGCTTTCTATCCCAGTTTATCAATCCTCACTCTTGCGTCCCACTTTCTCTTCTGGCTGACAAGCTCGCCCACTGGGACCCTGATCTGTGGTGTGGGACTTCTTTATTCCCATTCATTTGAATGCTCGCCAATTATTATCTAACTCCTGCATGACAGAGATATTTAATGGAAATGTATTAAATCAGTCCATGAATGAATAGATGTACAACCCTAATGTGAAATTCTGCTTCAGTCTTGTTTATAAAATGTCAGTTCTGCCATTTCCTTTCCTCTTTTATTGCTTTTATAATTTCTCATCTTATGTCCTGATGTATTTATATTCCCGGAAGCATAGCAGCAATTAGAGTTAGGCAAAAGAAATGGACTCTGTTTTTTTTAAGTAAAAAGATTTAAAAACCATAACAAAATAAATAAATGTGAATAATATGGGGTAACTCTAAAACAGAAGGAAAAGTGAAAAAAACAGGTTTACTAGGACTAAGAATGAGGTGGCTCCAGGGTTCCAAGTAGTTGCATTGAACTGACAGGCTTGTCTGTATGCTGCTGCTGCAACGATGCAGTTCCATCAGTTTTCCTGTCCTAGTGTCAACGTGTTCAGGATTCAAAGTCCCAGAAAGTGAATCTGATTTGTCTAGCATATACGCAGTGTATGGTCATATACGCAGTGTACTCAAGCCCTGGTTGGGGAAGACCTTGACCAACAATCACCCAACACTGCAAATAATTGGCAAGAATGAATTCCCCATAAGCATTTAGAGTGCTATGTCAAAAATAGGGACAAATGGATTGTAATCATGCAATTTGCAGAGTAAATTGGCAAGAGCAATGAACTAGAATTAGGAAACCTAGGTTTAAATTTTAGTGCTTCTATTATTTTAGCTGTGTGACCTCAGCATGTTATTTCATATTTCTATAGTTCAACGTCCTCATCTATAGAATAAGAAACTTGGAGCAGAAGATAACTAATGCTCTTCTTGTTTTTGTGTGCCCTAACGTGGTATTTTTCTAATTTCAGGGGGTTCTCCAGGTAAATAAGTCCGTGCCAACAAATGTATATCTTAATGGTTTCTTAGACCTTAATCATTTCTCCTGCTTCTATTTGGAAGCATCTTCAATAGATTAACAAAGCTCGTGTCATACACCTTTGCAGTGTTCTTTTTTTTCATCCTTACTTACCATCTGTTCTGACCCCAGTACATCTCCTTAGTCTTGGTCTTCCTCTGTTCAGTTTATTCTCTTCTGTTGTATGATTTTCTGTCCCTTCAATACTACCCATAAGGTGCTTTCTTAATTTCTTTTTCACCAACAAAAATACAGAAGCTATTTGCTTCTTTCTTCCCCCCGCCCCCAAGGAACCTTGTTAGTTAATTAATAGCAACTTTTTCAACCCTATTTTTCCCACCCAGATTAATTTAACCCTTAAAAAATGTAAATAGTTCTATTTTCTCAATTCTATCCAGAACAGACATTGTATCTGTCATAAATAAAAAGTTGAGATGCCCCTTTTTCCTGCCTTCCTCATACTTCATTAATGTCAATACCAACAGTCATTTATTCCTTAATTCATTCAACACGTATGTGCGCTGGAGCTGAATTGATTCAATGTATTGTCACTGAGAAAAATAAATTCGTACTCTTTCATCCTCATATAATATTCATTTTGATTTGCCACTGAGTTAAGTTCTGTTACAAATGTGAACATATATTAGGTATAATCCCTACCCTGTAGGATCTTACACCCTAGGATTTTCGAGGGAAGATGAAACATAACAGGTTCCTGAAATACAAGACTGAATATAATGAATGTCATAAGACAATAACAACACAGTGTTACCAAGTATAAAGAAAAGATACATTTATCTCCATTTATGTGAGCAGAGAAGGTTTCATGGGGCATGGCAGTATTTGAACTAGGATCCAGGTAAACAGAGAACTGGAATGCCATCGTCCACTCTTGCTCCACAACAATCTAGTTCCCAAATAGAAACAATGACTAACAAATTAATTGTCTTCTAACTCCTTTGTGTCTAACCCTCCAATGACTTCTCACTATATTTGGAGAAGAATCCCCACCTCTTTCTGTGGCTTACAAGGCTCTCTACATGACCTGGTCTTTTCGCCTACCATTCTCACAGTCACATATTATTTTCCAGCCATGATCGCCTTCTTTCTAAGTCTTGGATACAGTAAGAGAAATTTGCTGAAAGTCACTTCTCTTTCTGGTTTTTTTTTTTGCTTTTTATTTACTTTATTTATCTTTTTATTTTTTTGTCCAGAATACTCTGCCCTCGGATGTTTATGTAACTGGTTCTTTTTTGTCATTTAGGTCTCACTCCAAATGTCACAGCTTCAATGTGGCCTTCCATGAACCTAATCTGAATTAATGCATCTCCAAGGCTCAATTGCACCTCTCTACTTTGCTTCTCCCAAACTACCTGCAAATTCCATGCTTATTTCTTTTCTTTTTAAATTTTTGCCTTACCCCGACTAGAATTTTATTAATTGTTTTTTCATGTAAAATGAGTTTTCATGTGGGAGAGTAATACTGATATTTGACTTTATTAATGTCCAATTTATTAATTTTATGATTTTATTAAATAAGCTTTAAAAATTCCTTTAAACACTTGCACAAATCAACAAAATTCATGAATCTAACAAAGTAAATCCTCCAAATATTTAAATATTATTTACCAAAAAACTTTTCTAAACATTTTATATTTCATATTTTCAATATTTTAAACACATTTTTAAAAAGACTATCATGAGTATTACAAAATTAATGAATAGATTTACTCTAAAACCAGGAATAAAAGTATCTTATTTTTAATCCTTATTTTTATTATATTTCAGTTATATTATATTATAATATATTATATTATATTTTCATTAAAACTCCTGCCTGGAGTTTAATAATCTTTCATCTTTAAGAAAATGGTATCACTTCAGACTAACCAGATTTTGGATATGGGTTATTCATATCCAAAATATTCATATGGTATGGCCCTGGTTGGGACGTGACCCTGGTTGAGTCATCTAAGGTGATTTCTAGGCTGCTAATCCTTAGTAAATGTCTTTTTATATTAAAATTCTAATCATTATATCATATGAATTTTATGTTTTTTCTTTATAAAAGTTTTGGTTTTTGAGAGTTGGTAGCTTTCCAAGAAATGAATGATTTTTTTTAAGTTTCATTTTGATGTATTGGTGTGGTTCAATCATACTATTAAAATCTTATATATTTCTTATTAGTATTTGATTACAACTGGTTGGAATATCAAGAATTATCAACTCCTAGAAGACAAGGAATTGGGTCACAGTCAGGTATACTCTTTTGTATTTTTGGTTAATTTATCATTTTAGAGCACCCTGTTGAAACTTTCTATTACTTGGTTATTGTGTGTGACCATTGAAGCTGATTAGCTGTAGACATCCTTTGAATCTGATTAATTATATACACTAATCAGACCTTCCTTTCTTTGTTACTGAATTTGCTTTTGCTGAGATAACTTGGCTTCCTTATATACTCTGTATTGATCAAAGAAAATACATATCTAAACTTTATAGACATATTTAATTAATAATTTTATATATTAACAACTTACATATTCAAATCAATAAGCTATTAAGCATATTCTATTATATTCACTATTCTTGTGTATTATAATACCTATTAGTAATCATATATGAACTGTTCTCATTTGAGTATTTTTAAAATTTTTTAATTTTTAATTATTATTGGTACATACTACTTGAATATCTTTATAATGAACATGTGATATTTTGATATAGTCATCCAATTTGAATTAATGAAATCAGGCTAATTAGGGTATCCATCACCTCAGGCATTTATATTTCTCTGTTTTAAGAACATTTCAATTTAGCTCCTTATTTTTTTTATTATTTAAAAATATTAAGGGGGTACAAATATTTTTTGTTACATAGATAGCTTGTATAATGCTTAAGTCAGGGCTTTTGGTGTGCCCATCACCAAAATAGTGTTCATTATACCCAATAGATAAGTGTTTATCCATCACCCTCCCCCACTTTTTCCCCTTCTTGGTTTCCATGTCTTTTATAGCTTTTTGTACCGATGTGTACCCATTGTTTAGCTCCTATTTATTAGTGAAAACATATGGTTTTTGGTTTTTCCATTCCTGAGATACTTAACTTAGGATAATAGTCTCCAGTTCCATCCAAGGGGGTGGTAAAGGGTCATGGTAAGCACAATGGTAGAAAAGTGTAGCCTTTATAATCTCACTAGTAACCACCTAAAATTCCCTTCCAGTATTAAATCCTGTACTGAGTAAAAAATACTAAGAGTAGAACCTCAGTATAAATGAAGCAAAGAATAAGTTTAGAGAAACATTGGAGAAAAAGAACCAGAATTAAGAAACCTCAGGAAAATATCAGCTTTTGTTTTTGAACACTTTTTGAAAATAATAGTAGAGGGAGAGCTAGAGCCAGAAAGCTAGGAAAGATATCCTAATTCACTTTCCCTTTCTAATACAGAATAATGCTTAACACAATCATGACAGAAAAGGATCTTTATCAAATCTCAGCAAAATTTTTATAATTAAAAAAAGGAGCAAATAAAATCTTTGCATGCAATGAAGGCATGCCAGGATAATAACTGGCACATAAAAATAGATGGAAACTATAACCAATTTTTTCAAAGTAAGACAAAAGTATTTAAGGAACTGTTAATAGCTAAAAGACATAAATCATAATTTAAAAAATTCCACAATGAGATAATTGGAGAAGAGAGAAATGAGTAGGAAGATTTGAAATTTGAGGGCATAGAATATAGGAAATCATTATTAAAACAAAAAGTCACTTCATAATTGAAGAATAAACCAGGAAGAACAAAAGATGGAATCAATAAACAGATAAGGAATGTGTTAAGAAAAATATAAAGTAAAAAGTAAAAAAAAAATTAAAATAAATAAAGTGTTAAAAAGTATTTGAGAGACCGTTGTAATTATAGATGATAGGCAAAGAAGACTCAGTATACACATAAAAGGAGATCCGGAGAACTAAAACTAAAGCAATGAATGGAAACAAATACTAGAAAATATAAATTGAGAGAACCTTTTTGAAACAAAAGATGGCTTGAAACCTGCTTATGAAACAGCTAATTCTATCCTTAGCTTATCTCTTTCTTATAATATAGATACCCCTTGTCTTATGATGGGGTTATCACAAAACCATTGTAAGTTGAAAATATCATACATCAAAAATGTATTTAATACACCTAACCTACCAAACCTCATAGCTTAGCTTGTCCTACCATAACCATATTCAGAACACTTACATTAGTCTACAGTTGAGCAAAATCATCTAACACAAAGCCTATTTTACAATAAAGTGTTGAATATCTCATGTAATTTATAAAATATTGCACTGAAAGTAAAAAACAGAATGGTTGTATGGGTACTTGAAGTACATTTCTACTGAATGTGCATCACTTTCACACCACTGTAAAGTTGAAATGTCCTAAATTGTAATTCAGGGACCATCTGTACTTTTCCAAATGCAGTCAGTAGAAATTAACACTTGGAGCTTAACATTTTTCTTTCATCTTCCCCTAAACATTCCAATTCTACTAGGTCCATTATCAGCCTTCTGATTTTTTTTTTCTTGTAGCAAATTTACCATGTTTCTCTACTGCATGATATGGATCCCTGATCCTTACACCCTCAGATAAGAGGTTTTCTGATTGACTACCACCCAACCGAATATCGCATATTCTCTGTTATTGTAGCACCTACTTCTAGGCTAGGTTACACTGGGGTTGCTAACAATCCCATAATCTCAGTAAACAATAAAGATTTTGTTCTCATGGTGTGTCTCTTTTGCAGTTGGCTGGAGTGTCTGCTTCATGGTTTTTTAATTCTAGAACCTAGACCACCATCAGTATCATTGCCAGTAGCCATGAGAAAGGGAAAGAGAGTTACAGAGGTGGTTGGACCAATAATTAACTGTTACAGTTCAGAAGTGACTTGTGTCTTATCGATAACTAATTTCCAATAGCTAGTAACATGGTCCTGTCTAAATATAGGAAATATAGTCCTATCATGGGTTTGGGGGGGTGATGAAAGAGAAATATTTATCAAACAGCACTAATGACTTCCCACACAAATAGCAACAAATGCTATTTTATACCTTGCTTTTATCACCTAATAATAATTTAGAATTCTTCCTATCAGCATGTTACATTATTTTTTATAGCTGTTTAATAATTCATTGTACACTATATTATAATTTAGCCTTTTTGCCACTAGTGAATATTTAGAATATTTTTGCTGTAAATATTGCTATATTGAACATATTTTTACATAACTTTCTTTGCATAAATGGGAGTATACCTTTAAGACATGAGAAAGAAAAAAACAGCCCATGACATCACTTACAGATAGGCTTCAGTGATGTTTGGAGTTGGTCTGGCACTTCTAGCCAGGCCATATTGCTTTCCTGTTGAACATAAATAATCTCATAGAACACCAGGACCATACAAGGTGAGATGATGATAAAATTAGTCAAAACAAGATCTTTCATAATTTTGTCTAGGCACAATCAAAAACCAAGTCACTGTGAAAACACCACAAAATACCAAGTGTCCCCTTCTCCCACTTAATAAGACGGATTACTGCTTCTTTACTAATTACAGCTTTTGCCTCATTTTAGTCTGCCCTCCCTCTAAATAAGATTGAGATACCCTGTCATGAAATTATTCCCAGTTTCTGACAGCACCCAATCTAGAACAAAGCCCCTACTTCCCTGGACTCTCCCCTAAATCTTCCAAACAAAGCTGAACTCTCATAATAGAAAGTTAGAAATGACAGCTACTGAGACACCCAAGACTTCCCTGTAGTATGCATTGTCCCTTGCTGTCATGAGTAATAAATCCAACTAATTCAACTATGAGTGCTTTTCTGGTACTCTTTGACTGGAGGGCATTGACAGACATAATCCTTGAAGTCAAAGAAGTCAAAGTCCTTATTCATAAGGTAATACATTTTAATTTGGAGCATTACTGCCAATTGTCCATCAAAGATATGACACCAATTAATACTCCCATAAATGGTACATGAAAATGTCTGTTCCCACAAAGTTTTCTTACATTAACACCAATCTTTTTTTTTTTTTAAGAGACAGGTGTCTCACTATATTGCCCATGCTGATCTTGAACTCCTGACCCCTAGTGACGCTCCTGCCTCAGTTTCCCAAAGAGCTGGGATTACAAGCGTGAGCCACTGTGCCCAGCCAACAATAAACCTTTTGATCTTTGTTAATCTAATATGTGAAAAGTAATGTCTGCTTCTTTTGATTTATATTTCTTTAATTATTGCTAAAGTTAAGCACTTTTTCAAATTTTTAAGCCATTTGTTTCCTGTTAATAAATTATGCTTAGATTCTTATTAGAAAAAGGAGTATCTTTCCTTTCAACTTGTAAAAGCTCTTTCAACATTAGGATATCTGTTTGTGTGTCATATCAGTTGCAAATATATTGCTATTTGTTACCTTTCTTATTTTTAATCAAATTGTTTTTGTAAATATGTAAAATTTTTAAATTTTATATTGTCAAATTTATCTAGCTTTATGCTTTACAGCTTCTGAGTTTTATATTTTAACTATAAAGACCTGACTCACTTTAAAATCATAAAAATGAAAATTCTCCCATGTTTTCTTTTAGCACTTTTACAGTGGATATTTTCTGTTCTCATACTTTATGATCCAGCAGCTACTTCCTCTGATACCCACACTTTACTTGTTGAAATTTTTACATTTATTTACACTCTTTTCTTACTCTTTTCCTACTAACCTGATGTTTTCTTTTTAGTTTCCTTAATAGTTTTCCCCTAATCTGGTGGACAACTATTGTTTGTGGCCGAGTCCATTTCCTCTTCTTTATTGCAGTAATCCCTAAAGAAAATACTGTGAACCTACCTTCTTCCATTCTCAGCAGTATATTATTGTTCCAAGGGAGCCCCTGGAACTCTAAATGGCTTAAGTTAAATAGGGCTCATATCTGTTGGCCATAGCAGACCAGGGTAGGGCCTACAACCTCATTGGAGATAGTTATGTATATGGAGACACTTTCTGCCCTTTTTGAAAAGAGAAATTTACTCTTTTCAAAATTTAAAATTCAGTAGGTATAGTGTGAAGATGTGAAGTGTGGAATATGGCAACTACTTTTCAACTGTAATAGAAAAGCTTGAATCTGCTGAGTGTGAGCCTAAGGATAAATCAGACACATTGGAAAGCCAAGGGAAGGAATGAAGATAAATGATCCTGACATGAAGTGAATTGCTAGATCCAATCTTGCCTGAATCTAGACCTACAGCTGAATTTTTCATGTACATGAGACAGTATATCTCTTCCCCTTTAAAAAGCTAGTAAGAGTTAAATTTTCTATCTCTTGTAACCAAAGAATTTCTGATGCATATTTTTTTCTGCCTGTTACTCTTTGCTGTTTCCAACAGTTAGTTCTGTCTTCTAATTTCATTTCCCTCTAAGTCATATGTTGCACCAGAGTAGGATATTGGTTGATTCTGCCTGATACCTACTTTCTTTTTGGCCCACACCAGAAGAGACCTGCAGAATATATTTTTTCCTTTAATTTGAATTAGTTGCCAATATTTAAAAATTGAAAAGAATTTTCAAAAATATGCAGATCTGTCAACAATGGGCCTACAATTTCAACAATTGGCTGGAACTTAATAGCCACTGCTATACAGAGAAGAGTGATAGTGGTGCCAGTTTTCCTTAGTCCTTTTATTGCCTTATACTGGGGTCATGTATGTCCCTTGCTTATTTTCCTGTCTGGGCTCCCTGAGTTTTGAGTGTGTGATCCCTGACCTCCAACATGGTATATAATGCGAGTAGAGAAGAAGAAGGTTTCTAGGCTTGTTTCAGTGTTGAACAGGAGAATGATGATGCATAGAGGATATCTTTACTACTTTAGACTAATCTCTATTTATCTTTCTCTAAGAATTCAATGAATTGCCATTCCCACAGGGAGTATTTAATTTTAAAAATTTGGAAAGTTAAGAATTACTTTTCCAAAAACTGTGAAACGCAAAGGCAATGAAAATAAGAAGGCTTAAAGTTATTTTCTTCTGCTTAATTTGATACATTATATATGCATAAAACCCCATCTCATAATTGAATGTTGCTTTAATGAATGTGCTAATGGTGGCATAAAGCTTTTTACATTTAAAAAGATCTAAAAATATCACTCCATTCTTATCTCCAACATATTCTACTTTATAAAAATCCAGCCTGACTGAGTCTCAATGACACTCAGTGGCACTCTTTAGTTCTTTGTAAAAGGCTTCACTAGAAAGCAATGTAATCAAAAGATGTTATCAGCCCTACCATGTAAGAGAATGAAATTAATCCTAGGCTGGTGACATGTCAGGGAGGATAGTTTTCCCTTTCTAAGTCATAGAAAGTCAGAGATATTTTCTAAGAAAGTCTGAATTCTGTCCAGGTAAAAGGCCAGGCACACTCGCTCCTGGTAGAATATAACTAGCAGTTGTAAGGAGTAGTGTTATACAGGTAAGAGATTTCCTTTTTAAAATAAAAATCTATCACACTCAAACAACTTTGTTGTGGTATGATATAGGAGTTTGAATAGTATATAGATCTAGTAAGTATTTTTAATATATACACTCTAACATTAAATGTGAAAATGTACTTTGATAAATATTCTATAAATATTTCATAAAGTGGCATTCATATATTATTTTCTTAGAAGATATGTGTTTATTTACTTGTGTTAAGATTCAAGTTAAAAATTCTTAGTGTTCAAAATCTAATCCTTTCATGGTAAATTTGAATTTGGAGTCAGAAATGATGAAGAGGAAAAGAGATATCAAAAGCTACTGAATCATAATAGTAGCTACCAATAATGAGTACTTGCGATGTGCCAGATGTGGTATTGAAAACTCTATTTACATTTCTCATGTAGTCTTCACAACACATCCTTATTATTCTCATTCCTTTAAGATCAAGAACAAGAAAAGGATACACACTCACATCAGATCTTCTCAAAATAATACTGGAAGTCCTAGCCAGAGCAACTAGTGAAGAAAAATATATAAATAGCATCCAAATTGAAAAGGATATAGTAAGATCGTCTCTAGCTGCAAATGGCATGATCTTACATATAGAAAACCTTAAAGACTCCACCAAAAAACTGCTACAATTAATAAATTCAGTAAAATTGTAGGATACAAAATCAACATGCAAAATCAGAGCATTTTTATACACTAACAATGAACTATATGAAGGCGAAATCATGGAAACAATCTCATTTCCAATAGCAACAACAACAACAACAAAAATACTTAGGAATAAATTTAACCAAGAAGGTGAAAGAACTGAACACTGAAAACTGTAAAACAGCGCCAAAAAAAATTGAAGATGCAAAATATGGAATAATATCCCATTTTATAACTGGAAGAATACTGTCAACATGTCCATACTACACACACAATATAAAGATTCAGTGCACTTCCTATCAAAATTCCAAGTGATATTTGTCAAGAAATAAAAAAAAAATCCTAAAATTTGTATGGAATAATAAAAGACCCTGAATTGCCAAAGCAATCTTGAGCAAAAAGAACAATGCTGGCCTCATCAAACTACCTGATTTCAAAATATACTACAAAGGTTAGTAATCAAAACAGCATGGTACTGGCATTAAAACAGATATATGGACAAATGGAGCATAATAGAGAGCCCTGAAAAAACTCTGCACATTTATAATCAAGTGATCTTCCACAAAGATGCCAAGAACACACAATGGGGAAAGAATAGTCTTTTCAATAAACTAATACATAATTTCACTTTTTGCTTTAGAAAATTCTTGCAAACTAATTATTCTGAGCAAACAGTTTGCTCATTTTGACCAACAGCACTTCTTTCAGAACAATAGATTACTCATCTAGGAAAACAACTCACTTAATAGAAAGCTTTACTTATCAAGACTCCTTTAAAACCCTCAACTTGCTGTGTCTTCCAATTTTGAACCATCAGGTCACAAATTTGCCCAATCCCAATAGGTTTTCTGCTAGAAAAGACCACATTAAATGACTTGATCTCAGATCCCAAACCCTATAAATATCCTTCTCTGACCCCTACCCTCACCTTCTTTAGATGAAACAAAGACCACGTTAAGGTGGTAGTCTCCTTTACTGCAGCAAGTTTACACAATTTAGCTTGTTCAATCAGCAAGGTTTCATGGAAATCTTTCTTGTTAGTCAATAATTGATATCTTTTAAAAAGGGAATGATAATAATTATCTTTTAAGTTGGTTATACAGATTAGAATATGTACATATAAAACATTGTTTCTGGCATATGGTAGGGAGTCCTTAATTATTATTATAGGTAAGTTTCAGAAAGGTTATATTTTGTTCAGAGATCTAAGATGGGCAAAGGTATCTTTACACAGATATAAGGGTTAAATTTATGAAAACTCTTCTGCTTGAATTAAAGGATTTAAGAATATAGACATTAATAAAAGGAGTATGCAGTCTTGGGAGATTACATGTGAACATATGAAGGTCCTTAAAAATGCTTATTTACATTTGCCAACATAAAAACGATAACATATAATAAATGCACTAAATTGAGTGAGAAGTAACTTGTGTTTGCGCAATCCAAATAGAGTTAATTTCCAATTACCATTCCCAGATGCCTGGAAGAAAAAACAGATTTTCTTTCTCAGTTTCAAGGAGGTATTATTATTGACTTTACTTGGTTGGATATAATATGCTACACAGAATTAGCCAAACTCGAGGTTAAGGGCACAATCTTTTAGTCTGCCAAGTCTGCCCAAGATTTCATACACCAACTTCAAGTTTTGGGGTTTCCCAAAACCACCATTAATCTCAATAATTCATTAGAATGATTCACAGAATTCAGGAAAGGGCTATACTTACAATCATAGTTTGGTTATAGCTAAAGGATACAAATGAGAACCAGCCAAAGGAAGAGATGCATAGAACAGAATCTGGGACTGAAAGGACTCCAAACATGAAGCTTTTATGTGCTAAAGAACACATTACTCTTCTGGCATTGATATATGGCAATATACACACAAAGTATTGTCACCCAAGAAGTTCACCTGAGCTTCAGTTTCCAGAGTTTTTATTGAGACTTCATTTCACAGGCATTATTCATTAATTCATTAACCATAAGGTTGAACTCAATGTCCAGCCCCCACCCCTCCAGAGGTCAGGCTGATATAATGCAGCTCAAAGCCCCAATCCTCTAATATGCAATTGATCTTTCTGCTGTGGCCAGCACCCATCCCGAGTCATCTTGTTAGCTGCAGGCTCACTATGAGTCACCTTATTACCATAAATATCAGGTGTGGTCTAAGAGACCCACTATGAATAACAAAGATATTCTTATCACTTGGAAATTTCCAGGAGTTTAGAGATTACCTCCCATGAGTTGAGTGGAAACAAAGGCCAGACCTCTCCTTAAATAAAGTTAATTCTTCACTGCTTATATGTGTAATACTAATATAGATAAATTATTGAGCATCTACAATGTGTCAAGCACTTTTCATATGTCTAATTCTCACTGGAATTGTTATGATACAGTTTTAAATCACATTTTAAAGGTAAAGAAACTGAGTATTTTTCCTAAGACCATAATCTAGTATAAGCAGTTGATCTAGAATTAAAGCCCCAATCTGTCTAACTTCAAAGATTATACCATTTCTATTATCTCTGGCTTTTTTTTCCCACTGTCAACAAATAATGAACAAATAGTATATGTTCCATCATGATTCCTATTCCAACATTTCCTATGGCTGTTCATGCATCCAAATGTTCAATGTCTTTCCACTTTTTAAGTAAAAATATCTAAGTTATGCTCCTTAAAGAAGAACTTAGAATGACAGTAATATATATCCTCGGTACATTTTTGTAAGGGAAAGTACATATGTAGTAAAATTTCAGGAATACATCTGTTAGTGTTCTCTGGTTTTAAGGGACAGAAAACACTTCTTGGATAACTTACAATAAAAATTTTTTTGCATCACACCTCCCTTCATAATATACAATCTACATAAAAGCAAAGTGCTTGCTGTGCACAGTGTTGCGTTACAATATAGCCCCCTAGTTCCCATTTCCTCCATGATTGTTGTGCCTAAGTTCTATATGGTAGATTGATTACAGAAATGTACCAATTTCCAACCCTCTCTACATCTACCACCTTTGGGATGCGACTCTATAGTTCCCTTCAATGAAGACCTGAAGTCTGTTTCCCAGACTTTGACTCTGGCTAGCTTTGGGACTAGCTTTTACCAAAAGAACATGTCCCAAGTAAAAGAATACCAGTTCTGAGCCCAGGCTTCAAATGGCCTTACATACTTTTACTTGCTGTCTTGGATTCTTGCCACCATGATGAGAATGAGTCTAGTTAGCCTGCTGAATGAAAGTGAGAAAAACTTGGAGGTGAGCAGAGTTGTTTCTGCTGAGGCCATCCTAGATGAGCCAGTCACTAGTTTCTGGCTGCAGAAGCATAAATGAGCCTGGTTGAGATTAGAGGAGCCCAATTCAGATCTATTGAGCCAACCAGACAATCTGTATACTCATAAGTAAAAATAAATGTTTATATTGTATGTTCCACTGAAGTGTTGTGTTTGTTTTTTATGCAGCACTGTTGTGACCATGGATAACTGATTGGCCTTCCTGCTGTGTAATAGCCACTAAGAAGAAGGAATCAGAGGCCTGGTCTGGTTTTCACCATACAACTTCCATATATTTCCTCTTGCCAATGTCTATAAGTTAAAAAAGGAATGAGAATAGATTTATAACAATTGACCATTCTGTTTTCATGAAGCATTAAGAGGAACACAAGCAAACTGGAACAGCTAAATTTTATCAAAATAATTTTCCTATATAAGTACCCAACCACAGCCTAAATTCACTTGATAAACTTTCAACTTTCCTCTTCACTTTGTGCCTTCCTAGATGAAGATGCTATGCCCACTTAAAATAAAAACACTTATTAGTAGATATCTTAAAACATATAGCTGTAAGCAAATTTTTGAAAATGGGTTTTAGTTAAAAATAATTTGCTTATATGCTAAGTACAAAAATGGTTCCAACATAGACAAGCTGAAAGTATCTCCTCAAGCTTACAAATTACTTTTTCCTGAAATCCAGTAATCACATGAAATATTTAACTTGAATCAGAGTTAGGGATAAACACTTTAAATTTTCTAGGTGATATTTATTAATATATATTGCATGCTAATGGGACCCTCAGAATTGCATAATATATGCATACTCTTATGCCTCAGTTTTATAGATCTTGGACTCACCTGCTATTTCTAGAGTAGAAGTTGCTCAACATGCTAAATACCTCTATCTATGGCAGAATCAAATTGGATCCTCACTTATAATTGTTCTCTGGTTTTATTTGTACCAACTAAATCTCAACAGAGATTTTGAGTTTCTTCCTTTCCCAAACAAAGCTCCTCTCCCTACCTCCATCTTTTTCATAAATAAGTCAAAGAAATTTTGAAAACAAATGAATAATCACTCCTCAAGCAAGTGAAAAGAATATACAGTTTCCAAATGCCTTTTACCTGAGTACTCTATGGAATGCTATTTTTTTTTCTCTTTACTCCAAAGAATAGCAATTCTTTGAAACCAGATTACATTCTTGATGGGCTGTAATGAAAGAAATCAATTTCCTGAATATAAATAGATTACATTTTTTTCTCTTTGAATACTATGATAGCAAGTTTTTTAATTATGGACTTTTCATTATAGTTTGGTATCCTTATCAAATAATTATTTTCTACTCATTTCATAAAACAACATTCCCAAAGGACTGAGTTTGTTAATCTATATTTTGACAGAGAGCAATTTATTTTTTGTTTACTTACATGTTTCATAGGAGGGAAGGTAGCTGCAAAATATACCCTGTGCCCCCACAAAATGATGAAACTGAAGTGCTACTCCGGGTGAGAAGTGAGGATAAAAGGTTGATGTGTTGTAACATAACATTTAGGTATTTTTAAAATAGAGCAATGGAGACTTACAAGAAAAGAGTGACAAGTTGTCTTTAAGATGTAAATATAACTCATGAATATCTCAGTAAGAATTTGGGAAGGAGATAATACTGAAAAGAATATGTGCCCATTTTGTGTTGAAAAGGAGCTCTTGGGTTGAGGAGGTCTCACCTTGAGACTATTGATACCTAAAGCACTAGACTTATTGAATGGTAAAGGATGTTTTCAAAGAAAGCCTATAAGAGGAAAAGGAAAAAGAGAAGATAATATGTAGGTTAGGTCAAAGAAATCAGTCTTGGGAACACCTGAGAGCTTGACCTAAAAGCATAGACCAGAAAGAGGAGACAAAGAGAAAAGATTGTCACCAGGGCTTGGTTTAGGGGCTAGTGGCAAAGATGGCCAGATTTGTGGAGAAGGTATAGAGGTAGGGAAAAGAAGTTAGGTGAGGATATATCTTTGACACTATTTGGGCAGGATCAAGCTTCTGTAGAAACCCAAAGGAAGGCCATTAAGTCAATACTTGGACCCAGAAGAAGAATTAGAAGTTGCATGGACTATCCAAAATCCCATAATTACACTTGTAGAATAAAGGGGAACAGATACATAGAATATGAAATTATTCAATTATGTGTCAAGATACCAGGCATGGTATTAAACAGTCTTGCAGCCTGGCATAACTCTTAGGGTGTAGTTTTCTCCCTTATAAATGAAAATAAAAATATAAAATTTTATAAAAGTTTACACAAATATATCCCTTAAGTTCAGCTCTTATATTCTAGGAATATGACACTAATGCAAAATTCTGGTTGTATTTAATCTGCCCATGCTTCTTAATGGAGGAGGGGGCAGATATCACTCCAGGAGTGATGTTTGGCGGTATCTAGAGACATTTTGGTTGTCACAACTGTGACAATGTTACTGGAGTCTAGTAGGTACAGGCCAGGGATGCTACTAAACATAAACAGGGAAGACACCAACAATAAAGAATTATTTAGCACAAAATGTCAATAGAGCTGAGGTTGAGAAATTCTGCTATAGGTCAGAATTTTTTTGTATCCAATTATTGTTTACTGATCAGTTCTATAGCTCCTTTAAGTAGAAAATACTGGTGTAAACATTCCATTAGAGAGAATAGGCTTGAGCTGGGGTCAGAGATTTCTAAAGGAGTAAAGCTTACCCTTGAAAATATCCACTAATGAGAAAAGAACGTCATGATCATATTTATCATAGAATAGCTAAGGAAAAATTGTTGTTTCTTTAGTGCTCTAATAAAGGCCTCTTCAGCAAGGGGAGCACATTCTGGGAGCCAGGAGACATGGATGCCAGTGTGTTTGATCTTGTTCTGACATTATCCAGTTGTAATTAGAGTAAGTAACTCAGTCACTAAGATTTGATGTACAGAGTTAACATTTTTTTTGCCTTCTATCAAGGTTGCTATGAAAATCAAAGGAGATCTGAAAGTGATTTGAGAAGTTAAATGTGCTAGAAAGATGTAAAAAGTCACTTATGCTCATGTTTCACAATATTTAAAGCATTTTCTTGAGCTAAATCTTGCTATATATTAAATTGAGCTCAACAAAGGTTTGAATTCCAATTTGGAAAAGCATAGCATTAGATATTATACAGATTAGAGACCAAAAAAAGTGAATTTCTGCTTACTAAGAGCTGATAGTCTACTTTGGTAAATGCATCAGTTATCTATGACCACTATAAGGCTGCATAATAAACAATTATGAAACCCTAAGTGTCATACAACATTAAGCATTTATTGCTCATATTTCTAGAATCAGCTTGGGTTTAGCCAGGCAGCCCTGTCTTGGCTTAGTTCGCTCACATATCTGGAGTTTGGCTGGCTGTCAACTAATTTAGGATGCCTTGGCTGGGGCAACTGGCTCTGTACCACGTATCTCTCATCCTTCTGTAGACATGAGCATGTTCTCATGTTGATGGTAGACGGCAATCTTCTGCTTCTATCTTGCCTGATAACATTCCTTTGGTCAAAGTAAGCCACATGGCTGAGCCCAGAGTCAAAGGCTGGGAGAACACCATTTTATCCACAGCAAGTGAACACTGCAAAGTTACATGGCAAAGGGTGCAGATACAAGGAGTGGTTAAGATTTGGGCCAATGATGCAATCTACTCCAGGAAATACACACAGTCGCTGGACTATAAGGAGTCACATTCAGACCTGATGAAGAGGATCATGCTTCACCCAGAGTCTCTGGAGTTTCAGATGGATGAAGTTACTGAATCTAATTCTGAGTTGACTTCCTTATAGAGGTAATGAGTTTGTTTTATGTGTAAGAAGAGTGGTATACAAAAATGTCTAGCTGTCAGAGGGTCAGATGGTGAAAAAGACAGCTAACTGTGCATCAAAGTTTGTGCTTTCTTTTCTCTCTGAATCTATGTGGGGTCATGTGACTAGTTTTCTCCAATGGATTAAGAGAGGAAGTAAATGTGTCTTTTCCAGGACAAGATAATTAAGAAGTAGATATGCATTCCCTTTTCTATCTTTCCCTTTCTGCTGAGTGGAGACAAAGTACTTCAAGGCCCTAGGAGATGTCAGAGCCACAAGAAAGATAGAATCTGGGTCCCTGAGCCTCCATATAAAGGAATCACCCTTCAATTATCAATAACAGCATGGGGCTAGTATCCAAGTTTGAAATAAACAGTTAAGTCATTAAAATTTTTAGATTTATTTGTCACATAACCTGGAATTATCCTAATACAACATAATTTTATTAATAACACAGGTATCAATTTAAACAAAAAAACCCCTAAGAATTAAAGATGGTCTTTCTTAGAAACTTAGTATAGCTTCCTACCCAAACCTGGGAATTCGAATTTCGAACACATTCTCAACAAGTAGGTATCCAATCCATGTGAATATTTCTAGTGATCGTAGGCTTACTAGTTTCTGAAGCTACCATTTTTCTTTAAAAAGATATTCTGTTTATTGGAAGTCTTCCCTAGTTTGAATTGGCTATTACAATTCTACCCATTTGCCCATTCTAGAATTACCAAGCATAAGCTTATTCCCTCTTGTACAGATCTTTTATTATTTCAAGTTATCTATGGACTCTACTTCCAAACTATATTGCCTTCTAGTCTTAGTTTAATCATGACTTAGAGAAAATTAGTTAAACTTTAAACTTTCTTTGGGAAATTCAACAGCAGTAATTATATATCAAAACTATAATATGCTTTGTAAACTGTGATAACCACAGCCCACCTTAACACTATTATAGGTTAACTTTCATTGTGTAGTTGAGAAAACGAATACATTAAAAAAATCTAAAATATATAATGAAAATCACAGAATAAGTCAGGGTAAAAACAATCATTTGAGATTTTTAAGGGTTCTAAACATGTAGGGGTAGGGAGACCACAAAGTCATTTTGCAAATATATGCATTTTGCTATGTTGGGATTCGATAACATTTTGAGGTTTTCTTTCCAATATTTTGACATAAAAAAGGATTTGTATTAACTAAGTCATCCAGAAGTATTTTTTTGTAATTTCTAAGAAATTCTGTTTTTTGAAGTAACACCAACATCTTGTATCCATTATTTTTATTTATACATTTTTCTTCTGACTTGAATATTGGTTCAATTATGCAAAGCTTCCAAGAGGAAAACTTCATATTAAAAACTTCTGACCTCTGTGCATTTTTACTAACCAATCATTCAGGATTTCTTTTCTCTCCCCAGACCTGCTAGAATATGGTAGATGGCGACCTCTACTGGTTATCAGATAATGTAGCCAAAGCCACCTTGACATTTCAGCAAATAGCAAACTTTTCTCTACGATACACAGGAAGAAATTACCAAAATGAATTGAAAAATAAATGTTTAAGAAAAATAACAGATTCTTGCTGGTTTTAATGCAGTTTGAGGTTCTATATTTAATCATTTATTTAGTTCAAGAAATGTGTTTTGGGTTTTACCCCCATCTGTGTTTTATTTATTTTTTTGAGAATAAAAGCATAGTTGCTACAGAGTCATTAGAACACACATTTCAGATTTCAAAACCAATGCTTGTAGTTGTAGTCATGCAGAATGAATGAGTTCTAGAGATCTTTCTGTTCAATATAGTGCCTATGGTTAACAATACGGTATTGCACACTTAAAAATCTTTTAAAAGAGTAGATCTTATAATAAGTATTCTTACCACAATACAATAAAAATAAAAATAAACCATGCTTGATAGGCTTTTAGTTATTACAAAAGAATATAAGCTTGCTGTAAAAAAAAATTCAAACACTCTAGAAGTGATACCAGTAAAAAAGTAAGTCTCTTCATCAGTGCTTCCCCAGTCTAACTTTCTAGGATTCAGATTAATTTATCATGAGAAAATTTATTTCTGATGTATGGACTACCTGGTTTAGAATCTTTGTTTTAGTTCAGTTAGATGGAATTGAAGCATACATTGACCTCTAGAGTAACAGGGTAAGAAGGAAAAGAAATAAAACATTTAAAAAGTCACCTTCCTTCCCTGCCCTTAAAGTACTGAATGGCCAAGAAGACTGCCTGCTGGTTTTGCCAAACAGAAGACTCAACCAGTTCTTTCTCCTAAGTGTCAGAGTGCTAATATTAATTTTCAAAGGGATAGGAAAAAGAACAAAGCATGCTTGAATGTGTTTGTCCCAAATCTAGGTTTTCAAAGTTTAGTACAGGGCAAAACTCAATTTTTAGACTTGTCTTTCACTGTCAGTAAAAAGCTGCTTGACTAGCATAAATATTGATACAAATTAAGTTTGTTTTTTCCTAATAGGCCAAATCTCTTTAAAAATATTAAACTTGCTGAATAACAAGGATTTTTCTTACTAGCCATTTATTACTAGACATTTAGCACAAGATAATGCCAATGAAAACAAAAACTCTTAGTTTCATGGAGTTCATGGTTTGATTTAACCTGTAAAAAAGAAACTGAGACTTAAGAGAGCTTTCTTATTCAGGACGGAGAAAAAGGAACGCTGGAATTGAATGTTCTGTGTGTATAAATTTTTACTAGGGTTTCAAGATATGTTAATAGTTACGATACAAACTGTTCAAAGGTGGGTAAAATCTTAGCTATATCAAGTCCTTGAAAGTAGGAAGGAAAAAAAATTGTATTCCAAGGAATTTACTGAATGGATACAGAATAAAACACCATTCTCCAATAAATATAAATACTCACTAAAAGATTTAATCATTTTGTCTTAAATTATAGGCATTTGCTTTCTAGTTAGACATCGGAAGTTTTTGAACTAGATTTTAATGGCTGTTTAGGGTAGAGAACTACCTCATGCTAACAAAGTGAATCAGGCTAGTCGTTTTCGATTGCTGGTCTGCAGACCAGCTCTGGTTTGCCACAATATTTGCACTGGTCCACAATGAAATTAGAACACTCAAATAAATGAAGATAATTTTTTACAAAGCTAAGTACATTCAATTCAAAGATGTGGGCTTTAAGCTGTAAACATTTGTACTGTCAATTATCTTTTTTGATAAAACAGATAGTAATATCATAGAATGATAATTGATAAAAACAAATAAAAATAAAATTAAAACTGATCTTATTAAGCAAAAGAAAAAACTTGACCATGCTGTTTCCCCCTCCACATACTTTTGAAATTTTACTTATTTTTAAAATCCCAAAGCCCATAGTCACTGTGTTATCAGTACTTCACTTTCTTAATTCTTTCAAAACAGACATCTTATCCTAATATCCCAATGATGAAATTTCTGATTTGAGCTTCTTCAGGTCAGATTTGGTATGGTACTTACAAAAATCCCCATTTAATAGTAAGAAATCTGCCAAAATAACATGTGACTTATCATAATTCAAAAATAGTTATAGAGCTGCATTTTGCAGAAAGTATTCTTTTTTCTTATAGTTTTTGAGAAACGCTCATGAAAGCCACATGTATATCAGTGGGATTTATCTCTCAGAATTGGGAAGATATGTTTTGTCAGTCATAAATGAACTGTAATCCCCATAGACTCTAGTTTAATTCAAAAACACTCTCTCCAGAGCTGCTAAATTTGGCAATCTACACTCTCCCCTCCATATGCTATCCTTAGGGGATTCTACATACATTGTCCATAATGGTTTCCACTTAGGATGTCTGGAAAAGTAGATATTATGGTCACAGAAGGGCCATTAAAGGGAATTTGAAAACAGATCCATTAAATTGAAGTATTCAATTGTAAGAGTCTTCAAGTTGGATGGACTATGCTAATTGATATTCAAGGAATAACTCCATCTGCCCACTGCTTATATCGTAGCCTCTGACTGCTCATGCCTATATTGCTTACCAACCTGGTTTGGTATTCTCCCTAGAGAGAGAATAGCAGAACACGGTGTGCATAAAAAGTACAGGAGATAAATAATGAATTGTCCTTAAATGTGGACTTCATTTCCATTCCATTCTGTTGTTCAGAGCCTTCACTGTTTCAAATAGCCATCTTTTTTTCATTAATTACATCAGCTCTGCTTTTGTTATGTCTTGTTGGAAAAGAGAAAAGAAAGTTTCCATTATTGCTCTTTTAGACTGCAGAATGAAATAGTTGCTGTGTTTTGCAAATTTTCAGTTTTACTTTAAAATCTCTGGTCATTTTTTGAGTGGATTTAAAAATAATTTTCTGTATTGTTATGCTAGCTTTCCCCGAATTTGAGTTTGTGCTTCTTTTCTCTATGTGCTCATCTTCTGTGGCCTTCCCCTTCCACAACACCTGGCTCTCATTTTTAAACCTAATAGTTCTCAAGAGCAACACAAGTTTCCCAAAGGTTTCCCAACTTGGCCCTGTCTCAGAAATACAACACTATTTTTGAGTTTCTTTCTTTCTTTCTTTTTTTTTTTTTTTCAAATTCTAAGTTTGCTTTTCTTCTGTTCAAATGGTTTTTAGGAAATAGTCTCTTCTCTGCAGTATATGCTAGCTGTTCTCTGTTGGACAGCATCTCCGAGGTCTTTGTCACATGGCACTCAGCTAAGGATGAACTTGTAGTTTTACCTACTATAGCTACCTTTCATGCAATGGTAATTTTAGGAATAACATAGACATAGTAATTCCTTGAATCTGGACAGTACTTTGTAAGTTTTAAAATTTCTTACCCACCTCTTGTCTCATTTGATTTTTATAAGGATCCTGCATAGCAAATAAGATTATTACTCTTCCCATTTTTCAGATGAGGAAAACATGGCCCTACAGAGTTATGTGACAAGTCCAGCAAACACTGCATTCTAGAAAATGATGGAACAGAAGCAAAAAAGCTGATCTTTTGTCTTTAGTGTTTTCTCCTAGAGGTTTTCCTGGGCCTCTCTTTCTTCATCTATAAAATAGGAAAAATCATGTCCTAGTGTTGTTATGAGTAAAAATTGAAAGTATTTGGATAAAGCACTTAGAATAGTACATGGCATGTAGTGAGTACTCAGCAAATGTGAATTATTATTCTTTATTTGTCATATAAACCAAAAAACTGGCAAAATAACATACAAATGTAGCTGCGTCTTTCTGCATGCTTAAGGATATAACAATCTACAAAGGAGAGCTTTTAAATAGCCATTGGCTAAAACCTGATTGGAATTTTATGTTTGGTTCCAGTTGCCTAGCAACAACACCCTCCTCCTGCTGAGGGGGAAATTATACATACAGGTTGATTCGTCCAAACAATGAAATCAGCTAATTCAAACATAGCATAGTGCACAGTGTGGAGAATAGATTCTGGATTCATACCATGTCTCAAATTTACAAGCTGTATGGCCATGGTTTAGATAAATTATTTAATCTCGCTGTGCCTCAGTTTTCCTATCAGTCAAATATAGCTATTAAGGCTGTCAAGTAGGTTTGTTGAGGGAACTAAATGAATATAATAGAGATGTTTAATTGGAATTCTTGACTATGACACCAAGATCGGATTGACAGCAGATATAACAGACCTTCAAAATGAAATTTACAAAGAAAATATTCAAGTCCATTGCCTTCATAAGCCTCTTTCCCAGTGGTTCTTTACTCTGAGCATGGATGTAAAAGAACCAGAAGAGTCAGGATTTGGGAACGATTTGTTAGGAGATTTTCTTAGGTGATGGCTGGAGGGGTAGTGCTGTCTCTCCATGCTAGGTCAGTTGAGAGGAGCTTCACTAGAACCACTCAGAAAGTATGATAGGTGTTCCTGGACTGGGTGGATTGTGGCTTACCTCACACCATAGAAAGGAAAAACAGCTGATGACAACAGATTAGAGAGTTGCTTCTGGGAAGTAACTGCACCTGCCCTGTTCAATAGCAGGTTAAAAGGATCTGGACCCCAGGGATTAGATATAGAAATTGGTTGTGATGTCTACTTGGAGTTGTTTTTAAAGGGATCTCACTCAGGTATGTGGTCTGCCAGGTAAAGGAGATGGCAGATACAAGTGACTGTACTAGCCAGGGCAGGAACTAAGGGGAGGATGATGGAGGCCAGCCAAAGCTGAGGTCCTGCCCATAGAAAGGAAATTGCAGCTGGGAGGTCATGGGAGGCAGTCTCCAGAGATCAAAGAGAGAAAAAGCCAGCATCAAACAACTTCTCCACCCCTTCACTCCCTCGCTGGAGAACATTCCACCCTCTTATAAAAGCACCTGCTGGGAAGACTTTTCCCCCACACCTTACCTCTCTTTCCATGAGCCGTCCATCCTCCTCAGCTTTCTCCCACTGTAAGCGGCCTACCAAAGGTAGGCTCTGGCCAGTGGAAATGATGAGGCAGGAGTGTTTTCACTTTAAATCAGACTCAGGCTTTTAATTATAACACAATAATGGATGTTTCAAATTATAAATTAGATTGTGTTTGTGATTTAATGTGACGATAGCACTACTATCTAAAAGGAACTAGTAAAGTCATAGGCTGGCCCAAGAGTTCATCCAAATAGAGAAAGGAATAGCCCCACTGAGTAGCACTAAAGGGAACAAGAGAGACAAAAATAAAATGTTGTAATAATTTGTATAATACATGTTATTATATAATATGCATATTAGGTTTGTGGTCAACTCAAACCCTTCAAGTTATTTTCATAGGAAATACCCTGACAAGTCAGGTCTTCCTCATCCTGTACTTGTATAGGTGGTCATTAAAAAACTGAAGAAAAAATTTTACTGATGTTAGACTCCATTCTGTTGATTTTACCCCACTGTTCCAGGCTTTTACAAATATTTGGACTCTCTCTTCTGATTCAGAAAGAATGATTTTTATAAAAAGTTATTTTTTTCTCTATCCCAGCTCTTGCCTTTGATAGTTTATAAGGATTCTTTTAAATCCTCTCTTAAGCCACTGATAAAAGACTTGAACAAGAAAGTTATTCTTCCATGAACATTCTTGTATATGTAGGTTCCTGTGTATACTAAGAGGATTTCACCAAAGTGGAATTACTGGAGAAGTTATAAATTGATAAATTGCACATTCTCTAGATAAGTTAAATAAAACCAATCTGGATGCAGTTGACTTTTCCTATACAAGGGTGGTACCGTTCTGTAAATCACTGTTTTTACTGAATATGTATAAAGCAGGCTATGAAATGCATGTGGCAATTGCACCTAGTGTCCGGGGCTGGGGAAGCAAACTTCCAGGCCCAGATTCCCATGGGGGTAGCAGTGGTGTCATTATCAGACTGGCATGATTTTGGCTCAGGTCTGATCTTGTTTCTGCCTACATTCTAAGCCAGGTTTTTCTGTTTTATGGTGCATCTATGAGCTAACCTTTATTCTTTTTATAAACTCCATTTCTGTTTAAATATGAGGACAGAATTATTTTCTATTGCTTATAGCTAAGAGAATATTGCAGCTATTTTCCCATCACTGCTTAACCTTTCATTTCCATTTCTTCTCCCAGCAATTTCAGAGCAAGACTGAAACCTCTATTAATACCCATACTCATAGATGTTTAAGCGCTCCTGCAAGCTGAAGATTGCCATCACGAATAGGATTCACTCAGTTCCTTTTCTTTAGATGTCCATGCAGTTTCTTCAGCTGAAAAATTCAGCAGTTCTGAAGAATAGGGAGGGTTTCTGGGCTTTGTGTTCTTTTCCTCTTCTTCCTTACTTCTGCTCATTTCAGTTAGGGTTTATTTCCATGTTTATTTCTCGCAGAAACAAAAAATAGAAATAAGATATCAATAGTAGTACTAAAATCAGCAAATTCAGCAGTGATCAATACTTGGAGGAGAGAAAGCTACACGTGTCTGAAAAATACACTGTAGCTCTTTGCCTATTGAAAGTGCACATTATTAGCACCAAAGCTGACCATGTATACATGACAACTCACAAAAATAAAGTAAGAATGCATTGCATGCTTGTTATCCTGATGGCCTTAGGCTGGCTCCTTTAGTTTGTTTTGCATATTTATACTCTAATCCATTGATTATAGATCTTAAAATTTGCTTCTCAAAAGATAATTTTCTTTTAACTACTAATTTTTATACGAAGGAATAATGTTATTTTAGGTTCACAGGTGCATTCTAGGAGTATTTTAAACGAATATTTAAAAGTGATTGAATTGGAATTCTCATTAGTTTCCAGTAACCTATACTTGAAAAGACTAAATCTCAGCATTAAGCTACAAAATTAATAAGTATATAAGACTAGACCAGTTTTCTGTATGCTAGGAAGAATTCTGAGAAAAGCATCTAATCAGAATCTCTGAAGGTAACCCTCTGACATTCACAGCTTTTACAAATTCTCAGGTCATTTCAATGCACAGCTGCAGTCGAGAATTAATGGCCTAGTAGGTTTGTAACACTGGTGGATTTACTGGTTTTGCCTGCCTGGAGTTCCTTTCCATCTCTGCTGGTGCAGGCATCCTAATTTCCTTTTGGGGAGCCACACCTTCCCAACTCTCAGCTTATAGTTTAGAAGGGACTGACCAGAGGCTGCAGGGGTAGGCAAGTAACCCAGGCTTAGCCAAGCATTGCATTCATTACCCAGCCTTAGCCAAGCATTGCATTCATTACCCTCGCCATATTGACTGGTTCAAGGATAGGTACTTGATCTAAGCTAGGTCAGTAAGGCTCAATGGCAACCATTTTGTTAGAACTGTGGAGAAAGAAGGATTCTCCCCACTGAGATTTCACTAGGATCACATGACAGCCTGGTAGGGGTACAGAGGGTACATAGAGGGAGCTAAGAATAAAGTCAATTCGGAGGAAAGCAGAAACAAACAAGAGTTGGTGAAAGGAGTATATGCATATATGTGTGTGTGCATGTATGTGTGTGTGTAGCAAGTGATATTATTTGAGCCCCTTGATCCATCTGTGCCTGAATTAGGTTAACCAGAAGCATGATATGTCTTAACCTACGTGGGCTGCCATAACAAAATAGCATGAACTAGATGGCTTAAACAACAGGAATTTATTTCTCAAGGTCACGAAGGCTGGAAGTTTCATATTGGGGTGCCTGCAAGGTAGATTTCATTCTGAAGCCTCTTCTCTTAGTTTGTAGGCAGCTGCCATCTCACTGCATGCTCACATGCCCTCTTCTTTGTGCATGTCGAGAGAGGGAGAGAAAGAGAGAGAAACAGAGAGAGCACTTGAACAAGCTCTCTGGTGTCATTTCTTATAAGGACACTAATCTTATTGTATCAGGGCCCTACCCTTATGACCTCATTTAACCTTAATTACCTCCTTATAAACCTTATCTTCAAATACAGTCACATTAGGGGTTAGGGCTTAAGAATTTGGAAGGGACAAAATTCAGTCCATAGCATGATACAATAAATTCCCTCCCCTCTTTTTTTCCTTCAGGCATTGCAAAGGATTTTTAGTCACTTAATGTGACAGAGTTCCAAATGCTGTAGCCACTGCTGTTGATCTCAGCACTCAGTTCATTCTATTCTGTCCTTATGTGTCTATCTGCCTTCTAAGCAGACCAGTGCAGCTGTGGCAACAAGGCCTTTAGGATGGAAAAGTCCTTTTAGTGGTATGGTTCAAAACAAGGCCTCTGAAGCCTTGGCTACTGGGGTTTTGAATTCCAACTCTGCCATTTACTTAACCTCCTTCTGTCTGAATGAGCTCACCTATAAAATGGTAGGTACAAGAGTCCCTACTTCTGGAATTATTATGAGGATCTGATGTCTTGATATTTATAAAATACCTAGAATAGTTCTGGCACTGTGCTATGTTTGTTAAATTCATACATAGATCTGTGTTAAATCTCTGCTTGCACATGTATTAGTATGTGACTACATGTTACCTAACTTTTCCAAGCTTCAATTTTCTATGGAGTAAAAAGAGAATGAACTGATCATTTTTGAAGATAGCACATGCAAATTTACTAGCACAGGCCCTGACATCGTAAACACTCAATAAATAATATGTGAACAAATGGATAAATTGCAATTAGAGAATGAAGTTTCCTTTTTTATTCTAAAGATTTCACTTTGAACTTAAGTATATCTAATTTTGGACTACTTAATAGATTTATTAATTCATCTATTTTTCTCTCTTAAGCATCAGTCATCTAATACCCATATGTATTAATAAATACTTAGAAATGATAGCTGTGTTCAAATGAGACAGAATAATTTAGTTGAGCATTTGGTAATCATGCTGTCTATAGTTCTTACAAAATCTGTTGCTGAAAAAATAAGGCAAAGTGGAAGTCTAACAAAAGCTATGTAATTACCAATTATTTAGGTGGATTACTTTTCTAAGAAAGTTTCTGTAATGGAACAAACCATAGCCTATTAAAATTATACTCTGTATATTGAAATAAAGACCAGAAAAGCAGAATGGATTGCCTCCTTCTGATTTATTTAGTCAAAGCAGGGGCTTATTCAAAGTCAGGCTTCTACCTGACTTTAGATGAGATTTCTATTAATATAAATGTAATCCCCCTTCAAAGACTCTCTTTAACTGCTGACTTGAGTCAGAAAAAAAAAAAGACGATGATTATGTAATTTTGCAGCCAGATTCACATTATAAATTAAATCTCTCCACCTTGCCTGAGTTTGAGTCTTGGAAGCAGATTTTTTAATCAGGGAAATCAATTCTTGTCCCAAATAGACTATGAAAGTTGAGTTTTTGTTTTCAATTTGCACTTAAATATTTTTTCTATTTTAAAAGTATTACTATAAAAAGTCAATGAAGATATGTTTAAAGAAAAAGTTAAATAATTTTTCCCCACTACTTTCCCATCTAGTCGTATCTGCCTGAGGCATCCAGTACCATCAATGTATTGCCTTTTTTAATTAAAATGGAATGATAGTGGTACACATTACTTAGCATTTTACTTTTTTGCTATTATCAGTATGTGATGGACATCCCTCCCCCAGGGCAGTACATGTAGCTCAAATACAACCCTTTATATAGGACATGATATTTCAAGTAAATATGTACCAGAATTTATTCACCAGGATATTAAACTCTCTTCATATTTTATTTTATTTTATTTTATTTTTTGATCACCACAAAGAATGTGCCAATAACCATATACATGTTCTCCTGTTGACAAAACATGAAATGAGATTTCTCTAATGTGCAGTTATTTTCGGGTAATTTCAAGGTGCTACCACATTCTTTAAACATAGAAGAAACTGTCAACAGGAAAATTTGATAATAAAAATAAAAGAACATAAAGAGTAAATTTAAGTAATTTAGGTCAAAAGTGATTGTATTCACTTTTGCAATGTACTACTTGTTATATTCAACCTTCATAAATAGTTTCTAGATCTGCAAAGAGGACCATAAAGTCTCCATACTCACTTGAAGACCTTAGGAAGTCTCTTAAAATGTGGTCCCTAGAGCCACACTGGTGGGGATCACATGTATGTTCACAGTACAGATTCATTGTCCCACCACCCAAAGATTTTTATTCAGTGGGTTAGGAGTGGGGCTCAGGTAGCTTCACTTTTCAACTAAAAAATTCCCAGGTGGAATTCCCGGATGAACTCTTCCACCCGTTTTTTATGGCCCAGAGCCAAGAATGGTTTTTACATTTTCAAATGGTTGAAAAAAAATCAAAAGAATAATATTTAATGACATGTGAAAATTATATGTAATTCAAATTTCAATGTGTATAATAATATGTTATTGGAATACAGCCACACCATTTCATTCCATATAGTCTATGGCTGCTTTTGTGCTGTACCAGCAGAGTCGAGTAGTTGTCACAGAGACCATATGGCCACAGAGCCAAAATCATTATAGTCTGGCCCTTTACAGGAAAAGTTTGCCAACTCATGGACTAGATGATCTCTAACATCCCAGTTGTGAATTTCCGAGAGTATTTCTCAATGTATTTTATTCACCAAAGTTATTTATCTCCTTCAATACCCAAATAAACTGCTCGACCCTAAAGCTGTTAGACTCGTGGAGGTGCAAAGTGTGGGTGAAGGTCAGGTACGATTGGGACAAGTTTCTTTTTACCAGTCACTTAAAAATTAGGAGGTGACATGAGCAACATAAAATAAATGATACATTAGCACAATCAGAAAATGAATGAAGATTGCAACCGCTAACATTTACATGGCACATTGTATGTACCAGACACTATTTTCAGTGCTTTCCACATATTAACTCATGTAACCCTGCACAACAACTCTATGATGTAGGTAATATCTTTATTCCCCTTTAATGGTTGAAGAAACCGAGGCATAGAGAGGTTAAAGTAACTTGCCCAAGGTCACATAATTATAAGTAGCATCATTGTAAATATAATTGTAAGTAATGATAAGGAATTTGATCCAAGCCAAACTAGCTCCATAGTATGTGCTTAAAACTACTAAGCTATTACCACGGGCAATAAGGTAAAAGTAAATGGTAAAAATTGTATCTCAATTCCAACTGAATGTCAGGGGAGTACCCTCTGATGAACATTACATCACCTTATTACACATAGTCACAAAGTCAAATATCTTCAGGGCTTATTATGAACATCAACGAGTGAAGAACATAGCCCTTTCAAACCACAGTTCCTTTTCCCACTTTTGATAGCACTATGGAAACAGAGCTTCTTTACCATAAGAAAACAGCTGCATAAGGAGTGATGCTAACTGGTAGTTACCAGGCAAGGAAACCATCCAGTGTGGCAGGTACTCTGTGTAGCAGGGCAGGGCATGCCCCATGGGAAAAGGGCCTCCTATTCATCTCTACTTTGTTATTGATATGTAGACATTAGAACAATTTAGATTTTTGTAGTGTAATCTCCCAATATTTAAGAGTTCAGCAATTAATTCAAATATTAAAACAAACAAAGAAAAGTCACTGTCTGGGCCAAACAAAATAAGACTATAGGCCACCAGGGTGTAACCCATGTTGTAGCAATTTTCTCTTTAGGCTAAATCATCTTAATTCCAAGCCTTTCCATATGGTTTTCTAGGCCCAGATAAATGAATCATGGCTGCCCCCTTGAACTGGTGTGAAGCTTTGCAGTCATCTTTAGATGATAAGAGTTACAAAGTTACTTTCAGAAGTTGAAGTCCTACCTAGAAGATAGTTATGCTATCAAGGCTAATGCCCTCCTCATGCTTGTTGAAATGTCTGCTTTATATTAGAGTAGACAGTCTTTACCAGGACCGGCAACATTGATAGTGCTTTTCCTTAATGGAAAAGCATATTTTCATAGCTTTTCCAGGAATATCTCGGTGTTTTTAATGGAACCACAATCCATTCTCTTATTTAATCTGCAACCATATAATGTTTATTTCACTGAATATAATGCCTCATACACATTCACTAATGGCCCTAGAATAAGAGACTTTCGTTTTCTTTTTATTTCAGCATATTATGGGGGTACAAATATTATGGTTACGTATATTGCCCATGCCCCCCTCCCCCCTCGAGGCAGAGCTTCAAGCGTGACCATCCCCCAAACGTTGCACATCTCACTTATTATGTATGTATATACCCATCCCTTTCTCCCCGCTCCCACCCGCCCGACACCCGATAAATGATATTCCTATATGTCCACTTAGGTGTTGCTCCATTAATATCAATTTGCTGGTGAGTACATGTGGTGCTTGTTTTTTTTTAAATTTGAAAGTGCTTCAGAGCAGAGTACACAAGAAAAGAACAAAACAGAAAAATGCCAGTTGTTTAGCTAAAGCAAAAAAAATAATGTTTGGGGTACTATAAAGTCAAGTGATAAATCACTGTAAAAAAATAATTAAAAAACATTCATCATCCTGACAATCTGAAATAGTATTTAAAGTGTTTAAACATTTTCTAAAATTCTACCTAAAGAACTTTCAGATCCCATAGGAAACAATATTTTAAAATATTTTCCATGAACATCTATACAGAAAAACAGTGTCTTAAATGGAATTTCAAAACCAATCAAAATTTATTGCTCAAATTTGACATTTATGTGCTCTGGTTGGAGTTCATGGACTCTGCACAAAGTAAGCATTATTTTGAATATTTTCAGTTACTTTAACATATAGTGTCATAAATAAGGGACAACTTGTCTTTAGAGGCCTGCCTAGGAGTTTGGAGTGTGAAAAACATGCTACATTGGCACTCAAAAGCAATACTCAAATGAATATGATCGCAGTAAATGCTTTTATAGAAGCACAAACAAGGTATTGAATTAAGAAATGTGGAACTTTACAAAACATCAAGTTTTTAAAAATTGCAAAACACTAAATACAATGTGGTATTCTTGGTTAGATCACAAAATAGAAAAAGACATTACTGGAAAACTATTGAAATCCAAATAAACTCTGAAGTAAAGTTAATGATAATACACCAATGTTGCTTTCTTAGTTTTGACAAATGCACTGAGGGAATGTAAGATGTAATATTGGGGGAAACGGAGTAAGAAGTACATAGGAACTCTATCTTTGCTACTTTTCTGTAAATCTAAAATTATCCCAAAGTAAAAAGTGTATTTAAAAATCACAAAACATGGGGAAGAGGGGATGGGTATAGACACACATAATGAGTGCAATACGCACCATCTGGGGGATGGACACACTTGAAGCTCTGACTCAGGTGGGGCAAGGGAAATATACATAACCTAAACATTTGTACCCCCATAATATGCTGAAATAAAAAAGAGAGAAAAAAAGAAAAATCAAAAACCAATTTGTAAAAGTATTAATCTGTGCTCTTAAAGCATCTATTAGAATAGAGTACGCTGATAAAACGCATGTGCCATTAAGTGCTATTTATGTACACACATGTAGGTAGTGTGTGTGTATGTTAGGTGGATGGTTGGGGGTGTATGAATATAGTTAGCACACTTAGATCTTTTTTCAGTCAATAGTTCTGTTTCTCAAAATTTAAAAGAAATGAGGGTGGGAAGTGAGTTCTTAAATATTTTATTAATAAAAATGCATTCAAATAGTTCTGTAAAAAATAAGAATGTAAATATATATAGAGTAATATACACACACACGCACACACACACACACACATATAGAATTCCTCTCTTTATCACTTGGTTTAAAAAAGATGGTTTACAAGTAGACAACTTTCAACTTTTGTTTTTTTGTGGGCTTTTGATTTTTAAAAAACTTTTGTGCTTCTGTGTTATCTTCAAATATATACCAATAAAAATGATTATGGTTTTTGTCCAAACTCTATAAAACACAACCTTATACTAGGTTTTGTTTTCACCAAAGAAAATACATTGTGATATGCTTTCCTGTTGCTGTATAGAACAGAGGCCAACATGATGAAATAAAATTAGTAGTCCTGTTCTTGGGCAGAAGTAGGTAATGACAGGCCAATATTCTCACTGCAACAACTAGAAAACAGTTAAGTAAATAAAAACCCCATATTCCAAGCAAAGAAGAACCACTCTGAAATAAGATGGCAATTTTTTTTTTCTTTTTGAGAAGTGAAGAGAAAGTTGGCAATTTTTGATCATCATTTTCCCTAGGGGACGAGAAATTGATCTTGACCCACGCACAGAGCTTCTGCTGGAAAAAAGAAATCCCAGCAAATCTTTTAGCTTTCTTGTGGGGCTGGTGGAATCCATAGGAAAATTGAAGGGTCTCAGTGACAGAAGATAATGGTGGAACATTTGAAATGCTAGTAGAAACTTGTGACAAACAATGTTTTGATGTGAGACCTCAATAATTAGGATTAGGATATACTGATAAAGAGTCTATATAGAAACAAAGGGTGGACTGGGTCCTAGACAGCCTAATACTTCTGTATCATCACCTTCTATGACCCCAGCAGCAGATTGTGTCCCTCTTCCACCCCTGCACCAACACCAATTCCTATGTCAAGCTTCCAGCAAATGGAAACCATTAGAAGAGCACCTCCAAGTTTAGTGTAAATGGTATTTTGTGAGCTAGAGCCACGCGTCCTCAAACTACGGCCCCCGGGCTGCATGTGGCCCGCTTAGGACATTTATTGGGCCCACGGGGTGTTTTTGCCACTGCTGCCTGTCCTGCTTAGCAGCCAACTCGTCCCGGGCCCACAGTGCACATGTGTGGAATGTGCATCGCGCTCTCCAATGGCTCTCCAACGGTCTGAGGGACAGTGAACTGGCCCGTTTAAAAAGTTTGAGGACCCCTGGTAGCTCCTTCACTCCTTCGTGGAGACTCAAGGGACCTTCAGGTGGAGGAAGCACAGGATGAAGTCATCTACAGATTGTATGTATGCCAGTTGTCAATATCCCTTGTGATTCCACTCCAGATGACATCAAAACCATAGTACTGTGGAATATGGAATACCCTGTGACTTAATCAGGTATATCTTTTATTTTTTTCTCTCAATAAAGATGAATTGAGGACATTTGCCTTGAGGGCATCAGAATCTTTAATTTATATTCACACATAAAAAGTTGCATTAAAGAACAACAGTAGCAGCTCTAATGCTACAAATTGTGCAAAGGTGATAGAAAAGGAGTGGTGTAACTAGTGATTCAGAAGTGGATCTTTTTTCCAATGGATTCAGTCATTAATTTTTAAATTTGGTTTTAAACTCCAATATTCTTGGCATTATTCCACCATGTATTGTTCTAAGAAGATATGAAGGGAATGTCAAATTCTAATTTCTTAGAACACTAATTTGTCACCATGAAAGAACAATATAAACTTGAGTCAACAGAAGGATTTGCTTCTGGGCTTGTTAATTTTAGTGAAACTGAAGATTTAAAATTCAATGTTGTAACCTTGGGAAATATTTCATTCTCTTTATTTCATCCTCCTCTTGATGGAAAATTAGCCATATTTAACAGTTTGGGGTTTATTTATTGCAACAAAGCAGACATGACACATAGTTTAATCTCTAAACAACCTCAATTCTGCCTATTTGTTATTGAGGGTGTGTGCTCTATTTATAATAGTGTATACTTGCTCAAGTCTCTCTCTCTCACATACACACATGCTCAGTGATCAAATACTTAGATTTATATAAAGTTCTTGATACTACTAATAAAAAATGCAACATTTAAATGAACAGCAAAGTGCAACAAAGGCCTCAGAAAATCAAATATTATCTTGAGGAACATTGCCAGTGTAGGGGAACACAGTATAGCATATATTTTCATTTTGCTTTGCTTTACTGATTATGTATACTGAGTTTTTGTAATAAAAAAAAGTCATGTGTTCTAAAAAAATCCGTCAAAATCGGCTGGTTTTATGTACCTCACAATATGTTACTTAATGAGGACCTCAATTTGAATTTTAATATAAGCAATTAATAGAAAATTGAGGCCCTGGCCAGGTAAGGTGGCTCACACCTGTAATCTTAGCACTCTGGGAGGCTGAGGCAGGAGGATCACTTGAGCTCAGGAGTTCCAGACCAGCCTGAGCAAGAGCAAGACCCCATCTGTACTGACAGTAGAAAAATTAGCTGGGTGTAGTGGCATGTCCCTGTAGTCCCAGCTACTTGGGAAGCTGAGGCAAGAGGAGCCCAGGAGTTTGAGGTTGCGATGAGCTATGATGATGCCTCTGCACTCTGCCCAGGGTGACAAAGCGAGAGTCTGTCTCAACCAAAAAAAAAAAAAAAAAAATTGAAGCCCTTTGAGGAGTAATCTGTGAAAAGTTTTTCCAGTTACAAGGAAACAATTTACTCTTATAAAAGATTCTACGTAAAGGAAAATTTAAAAAATTCTAAGTATCAGTAAATGTTATTTTTGCAAAAGTTTTTATAATTAAATATATGATTATTTCACATTATAGAACAGAAGGTATATAAGAACATTATCTATTTGATCATAAATCCATTTAGAAATATTATCTAGGTTCATTAACTTTTATAGCACTTTTTCACATGGATCATCTGGAAAGTCTACAATAAGTAGTACTTGCCATATATTAAAAAAAATTAGTTCCACATTATTTTTAGAATCAAGTTAATTTTTAGACTGGTTTAGGTTCCCCTGTTACTTCCTTTCATAACATCCTGTATGTCTCCTTCATTGTATTTGTCAAATTTACTAATTGATTAATTGTATCATTTTTGATGTAATGCCTTTTCTGTTATTTTTTGAACTCCAAGAGAGCTTGGACTACATTTTCTTGTTCATTACTCTGTACTTTTAATAATATTTAGCCTAGTGCTTGAAACATAAGGGTACTCAATAAAGATGTGCTTAATGAATAAAGGATTGAATGCTTTACACCAGGAGTAGGCAAATTATGGCTCAAATCCAGCCATTTCCTGGTTTTTACAGCCCTCAAGAATGGTTTTTCCATGTTTAAATGAATCTAGTTTTCAAATGGTTATATAAATACTTAAATAAAAGCCTCAGTTTTACCTGTTGGCTGATAAATTTTAAAATATTTACTATTTAACACTTTAAGAAAAAGTTTTCTGACCCTGGAATAGACCAGCACTGTCCAGTGGAACTGTTGTGATGATGGAAATGTTCTATATCTGCGCTGAGCAATAGGATAGCCACAAACCACATGTGGCTATTGAGCACGTGAAATTTGTCTAATGTCACTGAGGTACTGAACCTTTTATTTTTAAATTTTAATTAATTTAAATAATCTCATGTGGCTAGTGTGTTGGACATCAGCAGATCCAGATATATAAAAGAATATACTTCATGTAAAGAGAGTAAACAATTACTCAAAGGGTACTGTATCCAAGGAAAAATTGAAAAATAGATGCTAATTTTGGTCTTTCTCACAAAAAACATTAAAACAAATCTAATTTATTTACCACCAGTTCATTAAAACAACTAATGTCATAATAATACTTTGAAAAGGCCTAAAGGTATAAATTAGTTCATTTAATTGGATAGTTATACAGGAACTCATTTAAAATAAGCAGCAGTTCTTCATTCTATGAACTGTGGGTGACAATAGAATTCTTTTGGATGAGGCAGATAATGTTCTATTAACAAATAAATGAAAGAAATCGCTTTTATGAATATTTTAAAGCTTTTTTCACATTATCGCTGGAAATATCACTTATTTGCAAAGAAATTCTTGAAATACATAGAGTTCTATTAAAGCAAAATGTGCTATAATGCAGTAGGAAAATATTAGAGCACATAAACAAGTCAAAACAGCAATATAATCTGGTAGTATCCTCAAACAGTTAGCATTAATGTAGGTATTAAAGTAAACTGAGAAGTAAAGATTCAATCTGCAGAGTGAAGTTTACAATACCCACATCCATATATGATTTCAAGTCTTGAAGAAGACAAGCACTTAAAGGGAATTCTGAAAGATGTACTATTTAGGATTGAAATTGTTTGGTGCTGTTATTTATAACACTTACAGTAAGTAAAAAAAAATTGAAAATTGAAGTATATTTCCTTTTCATGCTTATACTGTTTCTGACATGTCTATGTTTGAAATAATATCTTCCCAAGTAGAACTACTTTGGCTGCACTCTTTTATTTCAAATGATTTTATCATTAGGGAAAAATTTGAAATCATGGTGGACAAATAATCCCTTAATGCTTTTTCTGGCTAGCAAGTAATTTGTCAAAGCAATCCAATTTCCAAATAGCACACAAACTCAGTAAGACATTGAGCCAATGCATCTGTTCCTCTCTGTATTTAGAGTATGCACAAATGCCTTTCGTGTGTGTGTGTGTGTGTGTGTTGGGTGGGTGGAATCTTGTGGCTGAATTCTCTAAAAGGGCAACTTAATCAGTAAAAAAAAAAATCACTCACAATTTCTCAGGTTTTATTGAAACATAATTTGAGTGCAATAATACCTATCCATTTTAAGTGTACAGGTTAATGAATTTTAACAAACATACAAGTTGTGTATCCAAAACCCAAATTAAGATTTGGGACATTTTCATCACCCCAGAAAGTTGCCTCATACCCATTTTTAGACAATGTCTCTCTTCAGTCCAGCCTGCAGGGAGCAGGTGATCTGTTTTGTCTAGTTTTGATTTTCCTAGAATGTCATATAAACTGAACCATATAACATGTAGCCTATTGTGCCTGGCTTATTGTACTTAGACACTAAGTATAACACTTTTGAAATTCACCCATGTTATTACATGTATCAGGAGTTTATTCCATTTTGTGGCTCAGAAGTACTCCATTGTGTAAATATACCACAATATTTCTATCCATTCTCCTGTTAATGGACTTTTGGCTACTATGAATAAAGCATCTACTAATATTTGCTGTGCGGACATATGTTTTCATTTCTCTTTTGTAAATATCTATGGGTGGAATTGTTGGGACATATGGTAAGTATACGTTTAAGTTTATAAAAATTTGCCAGATTATTCTCCAAAATAACTATCATTTGCACTCCCATCAGCAACATATTAGTACTCCAGTCATCCTACGTTGTCTCCAATAATTAGTGTTATCAATTCTTTTAATTTTAGCCATTCTATTGGATGTGTAGTGATGTCTTCTTGTATTTTTAGTTTGTATTTGCCCTGATGACTAAGGGTATTGAATACTTTTCCATATGTTTTTTGGCAATATGTGTATCTTCTTTGGTGAAATGTTTGTTAAAATCTTTAGCCTGTCTTATTATTATTTATGTATTCTGCATAAGTTTTTTTTATCAGGTGTGTTCTTTGCAATTTTTAAAATATCAATCTGTGTCCTGCCTTTTCATTTTCTTAACTGTGTCTTTTGAAGAGCAGACATTTAAAATTTTAATGAAGTGCAATTTGTCAAATTTTTCATTTAGGGTTTGTGCTTTTTGTGTCCTAAGAAATGTTTCCTTAACCAAAAGTTACAAAGATTTTCCACATTTTCTTACTAGAAGTACTTTAGATTGTCATATTATATATTTTACTGTTTATTGCAATATAACCAGCTTTGCCTTATTTTATCTTATACAATTTAGTTCAATAAATATTAATTGAACATGTGAGATTCGATCTCTTTGTCAGAACCTAGAGATTCATAGATGAATCAGACACTCCCTATCTGTGAGGAAGTTAGGTCCCATATTGTAGGTAGATCTGAAGTAGGTATGGTACTATACTGTTTATGAGCACATGTGCAAGTGACCCAAATGTTCCCATTTGTCTCTTTGGTGGTGATGAAAGTGTGGGTAGAATATCAGGAAATGCTTCTCACAGGAATTGACATGCATTCAGAAACCCAGAGGATAAGAAGGCATTAAATAGAGATGGAAGAGACTGTTTTCACACAAAGGAAACATGTGCAAGCATTAAACTCAACTCTATGTCTAGAGTCCAGGTGCAGAAGGATGGCCAAGGGAGAAATTGTGCACTGCCTGCCCGCATCTCCCTCAGGATAAGTCAAGGAAGAACTCTTTCTCAAAATGTACAAGCCAAAACTCATTCCCACTCTTCCTTTTTTTACTTCAAAAAAATGTAAGGGGTACAAGTGTTTTATTTTATTTTATTATTATTATTTTTTTGTTGGATGGATGAATTGCATAATGTTGAAATCAGGGCTTTCAGTGTACCTGACACCAGAATAGTGCACGTTGTACCTGATAAGTAAACTTTTATCCCTCACCCCACCCTCCCCCTTCTTAGTTTTCAATGCCCATTACACCACTTTATGACCATATACATCCCTTGTTTAGCTCCCGCTTATAAGTGAAAACATATGGTATTTGTTTTTCCATTCCTAAGATTTTTCACTTAGGTTAATGGCTCCTATTCCTTCCAAGTTGCTGCAAAAGACATCGTTTCATTCCTTTTTATGGCTGAGTAGTACTCTGTGGTGTGTGTGTGCACGCACGTGTACACGAGCATGTATGTATATACCATATTGATTTTCTTTACCCACTCATCAGGTGATGGGCACTTAGGTTGGTTCCATATCTTTGCAATTGTGAATTGGGCTGTGATAAACATTGGGGTGCAGGTATCTTTTTGATATAATGATTTGTTTTCCTTTGGGTAGATATCAGATAGTAGGATTGCTGGATTGAATGGTAGGTCTACTTTAAGTTCTTTGAGGAATCTCCATACTATTTTTCTATAGCGGTTGTACATTCCCACCAACAGTGTAAAAGCATTTCCTTTTCACTGTGTCCATGCCAACATCTATTGTTTTTGATTTTTTAATAATGGCCATCCTGACAGGGGTAAGGTGGTATCTCATTGTGGTTTTAATTTGCGTTTCCTTGATAATTAGCGATATTGAGCCTTTTTTCCATGTTTGTTGGTCATTTGTCTTTTTTTTTGAAAAAAATCTGTTCATGTCTTTTATCCATTTTTTGATGGGATTATTTGTTTTTTTGTTGTTGTTTTGGTTTTTTTTCTTGCTTATTTCTTTGAGTTCTTTGTAGATTATGGATATTAGCCCTTTGTCAGATGTATAGTTTACGAATATATTTTCCCATTCTGTAGGTTGTCTGTTTACTCTGTTGATTACTTCTTTTGCTGTGCAGAAACTTTTAAGTATAATTAAGTCCTAGTTATTTATTTTTGTTGTTGCTCTATTTGCTTTTGAGGCCTTACTCATAAATTCTTTGCCTAAGCCAATGTTTAGAAGAGTTTTTTCCTACATTTTCTTCTATAATTTTTATAGTTTCAGGTCTTAATTTAAGTCTTTAATCCATCTTGAAGTGACTTTTGTATATGGTGAGAGATAGGTATTCAGTTTCATTCCTCTGCATGTGGCTTCCCAGTTTTCCCAGAGCTACTTATTGAATAGGGTGACCTTTCTCCACTGTATGTGTTTGTCTGCTTTGTCAAAAATCCATTGGTTGTAGCTACATGGCTTTATTTCTGGGTTCTCTATTCTGTTCCATTGGTCTGTGTTTACCTTTATACCACTTCCATACTGTTTTGGTAACTACAGCCTAATAGTATAATTTGAAGTTAGGTAATGTGATGCATCTAGATTTGTTCTTTTTGCTTAGGATTGCTTTGGCTATTCAGGCTCTTTTTAGGTTCCATATGAAGCTTAGGATTACTTTTTCTAGATATATGAAACATGACATTGGTTTTTTTAAAGGAAATTTTATTGAATCTATAAATCACTTTGGGCAGTATGGACATTTTAACAATGTTGATTCTTCCAATCCATGAGCATGAGATGTTGTTCCATTGGTTTGTGTCATCTATGATTTCTTTTCTCAGAGTTTTCTAGTTCTCCTTGTAGAGCTCTTTCACCTCTTTGGGTAAATATATATGCCTAGGTATTATTTTCTTTGAAGCTACTGTAATTAATGTTGGGTTCTTGATATGACACTCAGCTTGACTGTTATTAATATCCCTCATGAAGATAAATATAAAAATTCTCAATAAAATACCAGCAAACCAAATTCACCATGATCAAATGGGTTTCATTCCAGAGATGCAAGGATGGTTCAATATATACAAATCAATAAATATGATTCACCACATAAACAGAATTAAAAACAAGAAGTATATGATCATCTCAATAAATGCAGAAAAAGCATTTACTAAAATCCAGTACCCCTTCAAGATAAAAATCCTCAACATACTAGGCATAGAAGGAACATATAAATAATAAGAGTCATCTATGACAAACCCACAGCCAACATCATGCTGAATAGGGAAATGTTAAAAGCATCCCTCCCATAGAACTGGAACAAGACAAGGATGCCCACTTCTATTCAACATAGTACAGCAAGTCCTAGCCAGAGAAATCAGGCAAGAGAAAGAAATAACGGCATCCAAATCAGGAAAGAGGAGATCAAACTATCCATTTGCCAATGATATAATTTTCTATAGAGAAAACCCTAAAGATTCCACCAAAAGACTCCTAGAATTGATAAATGAATCCAGTAAAGTCTAAGATCACAAAATTAATGTATACACATCATTCCCACTCTTCACTAGAATCTTAAGCTTGCATTTACCATTCTATCCTGGCAGGCAAAAGCTCTTCCTCTCAGTCCCTTTTCCCCAGAAACTTTTAGGAGGTGCACAACTCTTGGCTAAAAGAGCCCTTCCCGAAAGGGCACCTCCCTGTTTTCTATGCCCTTCCTCACCTTGTCCTCTCAGTGTGCCCCCTTGGCTTCAGCAGTTTCCTTCACTCCTGGATTAGAGGTTGGCAAGTGATTGTGTACTTAAATACTATGGTACAAATGGTAGGGACGTCTGGGTACAAGCTCACAGCTCAGGTTCTCCTTAAGTACTTGAGCCCATGTGACCCAGTCTAGCTAGAGCAGTGGAAGTCCTTTCTCATCCTTGACTAAGTCATTTATTACATTCTAAACAGAGATCATTACTAATGAATATTCCTATTTATATCATCCTCAAAAGTTGGCATGGTGACTCACACCTGTAATCCCAGAGGTTTGGAAAACCAAGGCAGAGGGATCTCTTGAGGCCAGGAGTTAGAGGCCAGACTGAGCAACAAAGCAAGATCCTGTCTCTAGGAACAAAACAAAATTGTCCTCACAGCATTTCCTCAAGTCCGTAGCAGTTTCTTTTTAGTTAATTAGGGACTAATTGTCTCTTTAGTGTTGTTATCAGCTATGACAGAGCCTTTTCTGCCGTCTGTCTGCTTGGGACCATTCCTTTCTGCAAAGAGCTCCATTTTCCCTTCATTTATTAGTATCAAAATGGAGCAAATTCTGGCTGCCTATTGCCCAGTATTCTCGATAAGCTAAGTGTGTAGATAAAAAGTCTATATATTTGAGGATTTTTCCTATTTAGTTCAAAAATTGTGTCCTTCACTCAGTTATCCCTGTGAGAAACAGGTGGCCTAGCTTTGAAGGTTTCTACTTCCAATTGTTGAGGTTGTGTTGCATCTTTGTAAAAGGGTGATATTCTTTCTTGCCCTCTGTGGGAGGGCTTTTCTTTTCTTTTCCTTTTCTATTTTTTGAGAGCATTTTAAATTATGGCCACAAAATTTCATAACTTCACTTAGCCAGCATTATTCCTTTCTCTCAGAGGATAGGCTAATTTATTTTTCCCATGGAGGATCAGTGTGTTAATTTCCTTCCTTTCCTCCAAAGCATGTTCTGAATACTTTCCCTGCCAGACACAGGACAAACAGTTAAAATGATATATTTTCTGTCCCTCCAGGTCAAATAGAGGGATACAAACGTTTTAAAATTAAGTGCAATAAAGTGCTATTGATGCTGTCATAGGCATCTGTGCAGAGTATAGTTGGGACATAATAAAAAGATAGTGATTTCCTTTGGGGCCAGAATCATAAATACTGAAGGACAACATGGGAAAGTGTTGACAGGAAGAGAAAGGGAAGTTAGCCTTTCTGGAAGAGGGATCAGGGAGAGCAAGGTCCAGATAGAGAAACAACTTGAAATGTTGTGGGAGTCATAGCAAGTCTGGAGAGTTTGAAACCTGGGGTTATATGGAGTGCAGCAAAAGATTACATTGATGAAGTAGCCAGCGGAAGTATCAAGGAGGGTTTGAATGCCATGCTAAGTATTTAGGCTTTCCTGTAAGAACCTGGAATGCCCACAGAAGAGTTATAAGCAGGGTTAGGAGACTGATGCCAGGAAAACAAAAGGGCGGTTTGGAGGCCCTGAACTTAGACAATAGCAGTGGGATTGGAGAGAAGAGAAATGCAAGAGGAAGGACAAATATGACTTGCTGTTTAAATGGATTAGAAGGAGAGAGATTTCTAGGATGATTATTGGTTTTCAGCCAAAAGTTTTCTTCACGAAAAGGTGTATTAGTAGAAGGACAGGTTTGACAGGAAAGTTCAATTTTAGACTAGTTCATTTTGAGGGCTAGTGAAATGTCCCTGAGGAGTGGCAATGTCCACCAGGCAATTGGATAAGCAGGACTCAAGCTCAGAAGAGAGTTCAGGAGAGAGATCTAGCCTAGAAATTAAGATCTGAGCATCACAGGCAGTACTGGAAGCCATGGCTATGTCCTTTGGAAAGCCTGTAGGTTGACAAAGGCCCAAGGTCAGAGCCCTCAGTAGAGAAGACTAATATTTAGAGGAAAAATAGAGAACAGTTTGAAGAGAGGGCTTAAAGTGAACAGATAGTGAATGGAAAGGGAAAACTAAAGGAATAGTGCTTCTTTGGCTTCCAGGAAGCAACTCAGGGGTCAGGTGTTCTATCCACCTCCCTGTATCTAGCCTTTCTGTCTTTCTCTCTGTTTAGACTTTATCTCTTCTCTCTCATGATCTCTTCCTCTGCTCATTTACAGTTTCTAACCCCTCATAACATTGGCTTCACATGGTCAAACACAGTTTCTAGAATTTCTTTGTACATTGATACTATAAACTTTCAGGTCCTACCCCATTAGGAATTTAAATTTCTATTTAAAATTCCTAAGAGAGAATATGATTAGGTTTAACTCTTCTTTTTGAGCCAGGTCATTTCAGGGACCGAGGCTGCCTTGACCAGATGTCCACTCCCACTCCCATCACCTGTGGTCTTGAGAGTCTTGGGTATGAAACGTGGCATCCTGGATTCACCTCTTTGGCAGAGATGTGGACAAGGAGAAACAAACAAACAAACAAAAAAACAAAAACAATGCTGTTAGGCTGAATGATATATGTAGTTTAAGAAAGTTTAAAGAAGGGAGTTTTCGACAATGGCAGATGCCATAACATTGTCAACAAAGAGTCCTTTAGATTTGTTGATACGGAGGTGCTTGGCAGGGCTGGGATGGAGGGATATCCGGTTGCTGTGAGTTGTCAATAAAGGAGGGAAGGAAGTGAAGACATAGAGTTGTGGCATCCCCTCAGCCAGGATCTTGATTATAAACTTTATAATATAAAAAAGGAGGAGTGTTGATACAGGTCACAGAGTGGTAGTTCTTCCTTTTTCGCTCTTTTGAAACATGTATTTTATTATCTTAGGTATTTGCCCTTGTTCTGGAGTAGAATGATGGGTCTGGACTTGTGAGCACAGATAGTAGAACTACTCTTAAAAAAAAGAAGGAATCTTTTTAAATGAGACCGTGGGAAGGAAGGAAGAAGTGGATGTGGGTAATTTGTAGGAAAGGTAAGATGTTGGCAAAAGACACTGAAACCTACCCTGTGAAGTCTTTATTCCTTCATTCCCTTCTCTTCTACTCCCTTCCCTAAGAGTTAACTGACAATCTAGGGCTCCAACAGATCCTGAGGGAATCCCAAAATGATCTTCTAGAAATCCAATGCAGGCTAACTACCCTGCTCCTTTAAGACTGAGCAAGCTCTGTTGTTTGAGGTAGCTTACCAGGTAAAGCCAGGCTGCTGGCAGACTTACTTCACAGTGTAGCTTTCTTGAGGGCCATTTATGATGCTGACCTATTTATAGGGTTTTCAGCCAGTCCTACATTCTAGGTCAGCCCACCCAGCTTGCACTCTGCCCTCAACCCAGCCATGGCTGTGGTGTCATGGGCTACCTAAGAGATATATTAGAGATTGTCTACTCTATCTCATTATATTATATAAATATGGAAACCGAGACCTAGAGAGATGAAGTGACTTTCCTGGGGGTTTATACCTTGTGGCAAAACCAGAAATAGAACACAGGCTTCCGAACTTTATTCACTTCCTTAATTTTTTTTAAATAGAAGTAGTTGCTAAAGTTTTGTAAGCAAGAGCTTCCTCTTTGTTACAAGGGGAGAGGGGAAACACTGATATAATGAAAGGATGTGCAGAAAAGAGAACCCTGCTACACTGTTGGTTAGACTGTATATTAACACAACCATTATGAAAAACAGTATGGAAGTTCCTACATAAACTAAAATGAGAACTACCATATGATCCAGCAATCCCACTTATGGGCATATATCCAAAGAAAATGAAATCAGTATGTGGAAGAAATCAGTATGTTCATTGCAGCATTGTTCATAATAGCCAAGAATGGAAGCAACCTAAGTGTCCATTAAAGAATAAGTGGATAAAGAAAATGTGGTATGTTATACAAAATGGAACAGTATTCAGCCTTAACAAAGAAGGAAATTCTGTTATTTGTGACAATATGAATGAACCTAAGAACATTATGCTAAGTGAAATAAGCCATGTGCAGAGAGACAAGTACTGTATGAACTCGTCTATATGTGGAATCCAAAAAAGCTCAACTCATAAAAGTAGAGAGTAGAATAGGCTTTGGCAGAGGGAGGATGGGGAAAAGGGAGATGTTTGACAAAGGGTACAAAGTTTCAGTTAGATAAAAGGAACAAGTTTTAGGGGTCTACTGCACAATGTGGTAACCACAGTTAATTATAATGTATATTTAAAAAATGTTATTACTATAGATTTTAACTGTTCTCACCATAAAAAAATAGTTGAGGTGAATAATGTTAATAAGTTTGATTTAATCATTCCGCAATGGATACATATATCAAAACATCACATTGTACTACACAAATATATACATTATTTTTCAAATAAAAATAAAAATTTTAAAAACAAAAGACAATTTAGGCATTGCACAAAGATGCTGTGGTTCATTGAAAACCCAAATAAAATGGCAAGTCATTTCACCCATGGAGCAAATTGTCTGACACAGTGATTATCTTTCCAATCATGGAACTTGTAAGCATTTCATACATGCCAAATGAATTCTTAACAGTTTTGTTATCTGAGCAGTTGTCTATTTATGAGTCCCTTTCCATGAAGAACATGTTCTCTGTATTCCTCCCCACATGCCAGAAGCAAGGCAACACGGCCCCTGTGGTGGAGCAAAAGCAAAGATTACTAGCTAGCACGGAATTACTGTCTATAAATCTAGGGGCTTATCAGTGTTTGGTGCCCTACTGTTTTAAAATGACCAAGCCACAGGGGAGTGGCCTTGGAAATGTCTACATGTATTCAAACCAAACCAAACCAAAACAATGAGCACTGGTCTTGGAGTTAGAAAACCTGGGTCACCTTGGGCAAATCATGCATACCTCTTTGAATTCCCCTGTAGAGTAGGAATATTTTACTTACAATGATATAGGTATGTCAAAATGCCATGGAAGTTTAGAGGAAGGTAAAAATTAAGCCTTCTAAGGTTACTTGGGGAAGATTTCTATGAAAAATGACAGTTGAGGTGGGTCTGGAAATGTGAGCACAGCACATGAGGAAGAAGGTAAGGAAAACGGTTTGACTTGGACTAAGTGTGCAACACATATTACCTGGGCTAAGGTAATCATCATAACCCCTTATCATAGAGACAGAAAGTGACCATCAGAGGTTTCTCAGGGCTTCTATGTGAATCACCAAAAACTGAGAACTGCATATTTTCATCTAGTCATCCTTCCCAAATGGATAAAATATATGCCCCTCCAATTATCTAGCCCTCCTTCTGTTCTTACTTCTGCACTGTTGTGTCCTTCCTGCTGCTCCCTTGTTTCCCTATTACTGCCATCCTTTCTACTGAGGTCCTCTGGCAATCCCTATTTACAGAAAACCAACTACCCTACACCATCAACCTTTTTCACCTAACACCTACTTCCTTGAAGCTTGGCTAGCTCTCGAGGAACTGCTTCCTCTGCCACTCTCTCCAGCGCAGGATGCTTATTTTCTCACATAACATGGACCATAAGGAGAAGCTGGGAGGATGAGAGGGTGAGAAAGGGGTTAGCTTTCTTCTTGGTTCACACTGTTACTCCTTATTCCTCATCCTTAATTCTCCACTCTTGAATTAAATAACTTAATCTGAGGATGTGGGCCAGCTATAGCAGTTGCCATTACTTGTATTCTACTAAATTCTCAATAAGATTTGACATTTGTCTATCGTTAATGATGTTATTTTCCTAGATTAACTCTTCGGAATAACATTTTTTTTCAAGCACTTCCCTCTCTCTAGACTTTTTCAGTAACCACTTGAACATCCATAATGTAACTAATTATAGATCTTGAGCTCAAACTTTCCTATGGGTTCTAATTTGCATATCTTCATTTGGTGTTCCACAGACACAACACATCCAAAATTGAACATTAATCAACTTAATTCCCAAGAAATCCCTTGTTCCTTTGTACCTCTTGGATTTTTTTGCCTCAGTAAATGGCTATACTACCCAGCTAGCCACCCAACATAGACACTTAGCATGTATCCTAGACTTCATTCTCTTCCTCTCCTATGATATCAATCAGTAGGCAAATCATAATAATTTTACCTCTTTGATTTCTCTCACAATATTTTTTTCTTCTCCATTTCTATTTCCTCTGCCTTAATCCAGGCATTATCACTTTTCATTTAGATTTCTGACATAGGTTCCTAACTGCTGTCCTCAGCCTCCATATCAGTTCTATTCCAATCCATCCTCTAGGTTACAATGTGATTTTTCTAAAATAGAAATATAATCACATCACTCCTTTCTCTCCTTTCTTCAACTCCTTTAATGGATCTAATGGAGGAAATCTACATGTTTAACATGGCATTCAAAGTCCTCCATGTCTAGGACTCTGCCAGCCTCTCAAGTCTTATCTCTATACACACCATTCACATTAATCTTCTTTCAAGCCCCAATTGGTGTCATGCTGTTTCTTTCATGTTTTTACAATACTTTTTGCTAATCTTTATTGAGATATTTCTACATTCAAGGCTCTCTATTAATTCATATCTATTCCTTCTCACAACCCTGTGTGGTCAGTTACTCTCTTTTCCCCCAGTTGAAAGATGAGGAAAATAAGGCACAAATAAGGTAGTAACTTGACCAATGTCACACAGCCAGCAAGGGAAAAAAGTGGAATTTTACCTCCATCAGTCTCCTTCTAGAGTCCATACTTTTGATCACTATTTATAGCACTATAATGCTGCCCCTTTTTCTGGATGCTTCTTCCTTCTTTCTTCACTTAGCTTACCTCATACTTACTCCTCATCCACTTAATCAGGCTTTTGCTTCTTTCACATCTCTGAAAAATCTCTCACAAAAAATATCAATGATGAACTCCAAAAGGAATTTTTAAATTGTCTTTTTACTTTGTCTCTCAAATACTTTCAATCATTGATCACTCCATAGGGCTTTACACAGTGTCTTTCTTCTTTGGTTTATGTGGTGATATGCTCTTGATCTTTATGCTTTATCTTTGGATATGCTTTCTCAGTCTTCTTTGTTGTTTATGGTTCTCTACAGAACCTTCATATTGGAGTTATTCCAGATTCATTCCTTGTTTCCCCATTCTTCTCTCCCTATGCTTTTTATCCTAAATGATCTCATCCATATCCTAGCTTCAATTTCCATGTATATGTTGATAACTTTTAAACTTATATCTAAGCTTCCCCTTTGTGATACAGAACCTTATAGACCAGTGCTTCTTTAACACTGAACATCTCAAAAGCATCTTAATCTCAATGTATCCAAAATGGAATCTGCAGATTTTCTCCCTAAATATTGCCCTTCAGCATGCCTTAGGAACATCTTTCATCTAGTCAATCTAGAAACTATTATAGTCCATCAACCAAAGAACACTAAGAACATTATCTATAATCTCCATTAGATTTATTTAGCTTACTGCAGCCAGGAAGAATGCATTCCAGAGAAATCACGGGTTGTCTTAGTACGAGGGAGTTGGCAGAGGCTTCTTATAGGATTTGGGCTTCTTTTGTATGGTTGTAGGTAGCATTTAAAAACATGGGATCCAGTTCTGGATTGAAGGTTCTCAATAAGCTGGGAAAATTCAATGACCGGTCTTATTATTATTTATTTTTTTTAAATCTAGGAGTTAGCACGAGGATTAAAGTGGCCATCAGGTAGTTACTGCAGTCACTTGTATTACTCAGAAGAGAGGATGTTGAGAATGGCCTTGTCTGTCTTGTTCCCAACATATCATTGAGTGACCTTGTTTGAACAATTGTCTATACTGTTATTTGATTTTTAACATCTGCAAATTTTAGCTAGGTAATTTTGGGAAAAGTGATATTAATGCTCAGCTTTAACTGTCCAATATAAAAAATAAAGCAAATATCTACTATTATTTCGAAGTGAAAATTCAAAATCAATTTATATATGCTTTTAGTGGTATATATACTTTCCTTCATTTTCATAATGAAAGTTTTTTAGGTTTCTGTCTAAGAAAAAGCCAAATATTATTTTACCCATTGCAAAAACAGTTCCATCTCATTGGCAGATTATGAGACCCAGCCATTTAAAGGCAGGGTATCATCAATTTCTTGAGGTCCCTAGGGTCCAGTAATATCTTGCTTTTCTCAAGAAGAAACTGAAAAAACAGAAGATGATCAACACAGAAGACCCTCCTAATCAAGGAGGTGAGACAGTATCTGTAGTGGTTAGGTGGTTAGACTCTCAAAGCAGAATGCCTGAATTTAAATCTTGATAATACCATTCAATAGCTCTCTCTACCTACTCCTATTTGGAGCAAGGTACTTGACCTCTCTATATCTCAATTTCCTAAAGCAGAAATAATATGGTCCCTTCCTCTTATGATTGTTATGAAGATTAAACAAGTTAATATATTTTATAAATATAAAATACTGAGAACAGCACCTAGCACAGAGTAGGCACTCAATAAACATTTAGTTGGCATTATTATAATCCATCATGTCATTTGGAGTTTTAAAAACCTTTTAAAAATTGAGTAGTTGCCAAGGACACTGTGTATGAATGGTATATCTGTATATAAGAGAAATATAAAATTGGAGTCACCTCTACAATTTTTTAAACAGATCTGGCCACTCAAGAAACCTCCTTCAGATAGAGCTACTTAGTTGCCAGCACACTTGAGAATAGTGAACCTGAAATTATGTTAACATATTGGAACTTTCCATGGAGTCTGAAATGGTGAAAATGCAAGTTGAATAGTAGACTTTCAAAACTGTCAAAAAAATTGATGATATATTCCTGCTTGCCAAGAAGGGGCTTATGCAACACCTTTGGGCTGAATATAAGAGGCCAATAAAAATGGAAATTCTAGGGGGAATTCCATGAAATCTATATAGTATGGTATAACTTGCTGTTAAAGAATGGCTTCCTGAACTTCCTAAACCTAGTATAACCTAGTAATATGGATGTAAATGTGGACTCTTTAAAGGCATTGTTTGTATGCATACAAAAATGTTTAACCTCCTATATGTTAAAAGTGAACTTTCTTTTGCCTTCAATTTTATTTTTAGTTCTGTCCTTTTGAGTTAAAGTGGAATTTGAGTACTAATACTTTTTTATGATTTAAATTTCTTATGCCTCCAGTCACAGAGGTTTACCTGCACAGAATTATATTGTATATTAAAATTAGCAATATTCCGAAGCCATAAGAACACCAGAAATATCTATTCTTATAATCAAATGGGTATCCAGAATTGTTTTTTCTTTCCCTTGAAAAATACTATTTGAGTATATTTTGCTTGATAGAAAAGCACCATTTAGATCAAGTCTTTTTCTTAGAAGGATTAAGGCAGTATGAGAAGACTGCCTTCTTTCCTGAGAGGGCAGCCAACTCAGAATACACGTACAGTTAGTTCAACATGATTAACTGATGGACACAAAATTCCTATTGACCAAATAGAAAGCAAAGTTGTAAATTTTAGGCTGGAATTTGCATATATTTATTTTTCTAAAATTCAGCATGTCAATCATTACCGTCTCAATACAAAGTTAAAGGCTTCTCCTCCCATGAGATTTTAATACACGCAACTCTGTTCTATGCTGAAATGTGTTAACTCTTTTTTGCTGGACTGTGCATTGGAAAATTGTAATAAATACAGTACAATTTTAAAAATAGGTCTTCCACTGACTAAACATCTGCAAACTTAATGAGGCAATCCATTGAGATAAGTATTAATACATCAAATAATAAATTCCCATGCATGCAGCCAGTAGCATCACTGGCCAAGTATAAACCACTAGGGAGGCTTGAGTCCTTGGAGTTCCTTTGGTTACAGGTTAACCAGAGCATGTATTTCACACAGATAATTTCTTAAACAATCCCGCTGCATGAAAACAAGCCATTTAAAAACAACTTAAATAAAACTATTATATAACTAATGGCAAGAATGGGATATAAATGAATAGTTCATGATAAAGGATTGTGTATTTATGCAGAAACATTTCTTTCTCTTTCCAAAAGTCATTCTCTCTTCCATATACCTATGTGTTTCAAAGACTAGATTATACACTTCTGAAGATTAGCACCTATCAGTTTTTAAATATCTATCTTCACCTTTAGTGTCTAGCATGGTCTTAGTCACATAGGAGCTAACTAACAGATAGTGATTGATTAAATTATATGCAACATCTACAGAGTGCTTTTACTGAGAAGTAGAGAATTAACAAAAGATTAACTGCAGATTCAATTAAAAAGTTACATGTTAATTTTTGACTTATTTTTCTTTGTGAGGCAGTTTTGGCATATTGTATTTCTTTGAGAAATTTTCCCATTTCATACAAATTTTTAAATTTGTTAGCATAGTCATTCATAATATTATTACCTTTCTAATTTCTATAGGATCTATACTGATGTTCCCTTTTCCTTTCCTGATACTGGTTATTTAAATGTTCTATTTTTTTATAATGATTAGTTTTGACAGATTTGTGTCAATTAGTTATCAAAGAACCAATTTTTGAATGTTGATCACTTCTGTATGTGTTTGATGTCTGTTTTTTTTCACTAACTACTAATCATTTGATTTTCAGTATTTTTCTTTTCTAATACATGTTCAAAAATAATGTTTTTCTTATAGCATGGTTTTAGCTCATCACACGTTTTGATGTCTAATTTTTTCATTATAATTCAATTATTTTCATTACTCACTTCAAAATATTTTCTGAATTTCACTGCATTTTTTGTCCCCAAAGTCATTTAGCTGTATGATTTTAAAATTGAAAGCACATAGGGATTTTCTACTTATTTTCAAAACAAAATATTTAAGCTTAAATACATTGTGGGCAGAGACTATATTCTATTAATATATGATTTCAATCTTTTGAAATTTATTGAAATTTGCTTTAAAGCTCAGCGTGTGGTCAAATTTTTTAAAGTTCAATGTGTGCTTAAAAAAATTACATACCCTATAGTGGTTGGGTACAATGTATTATATTTGTCCATTAGGTCAGTTTTACTTACTTCATTGTTGAAATCTTATATCTTTATATTTTGTTTTTAACACTTGATAGAAACATGAAAATGCTTGTAGATTTATCTATTTTCCTTGTACTTGTGCTAATTATTGCTTTATGTATTTTGAGATTATGTTAATTGATACAAATTTAGAATTATTATATCTTCCTAGAAAATTAAAACTTTTTTCATTAAAAGTACATGTCTTTAAGAATACTTTTAAAAATCTACTTTGACTTTGATACAGCTTTCTTTTGATGAGTATTTGCAAATATGACTTTTTCCTTCCTATTAACTTTCTGTACTCATGTTTTAGATGTCTTTTCTAAATAGCATATTGTTGGGCTTTATTTTTCTAATAAGTCAATCTTTGTTTTGTAATTGAAAGATTTAGGCCAGGCGCAGTGGCTCACGCCTGTAATCCTAGCACTCTGGGAGGCCGAGGCGGGAGGATCACTCAAGGTCAGGAGTTAGAAACCAGCCTGAGCAAGAGCGAGACCCCGTCTCTACTAAAAATAGAAAGAAATTAATTGGACAACTAAAAATATACAGAAAAAATTAGCCAGGCATGGTGGTGCATGCCTGTAGTCCCAGCTACTTGGGAGGCTGAGGCAGAAGGATTGCTTGAGCCTGGGAATTTGAGGTTGCTGTGAGCTAGGCTGATGCCATGGCACTCTAGCCTGGGCAACAGAGTGAGACTCTGTCTCAAAAAAAAAAAAAAAGATTTAGTTTACACTTAATGGAATTGATGATATATCTGAGTTTAAGTCTAGTATTCTATAGTATTATTTGCTTTCTAGATGTCCTGTCTGTTCTATGTTTCTTTTTCTCTCTTTTACTACCTTTATTTTTTCTTGAGCAACTGAGAATCAGTATCACACTTACATCAGGGCAAGCAGGGCACCCCTGTTCTGGGCCCCACACTTCCAAGGTTCCTGAGCTTTGGAGTCCTCTCTGGTGCCTGGGCCCACCTGGGCTGATAGTGCCATCTGGGTAGGGTAGCCCAAGTTCAGACTAGAACCCTTGTGGTCCTTCTCCTCTTTGGATCACTCACCTCTTACTCTCTAACCCATGTGTGGCCTCAATCAGATGTCCCTGCAAATTCTGAGACTTATTCCTATGAAGTCAACCCGTGGCCCACAGCTGGGCCACACAGTTCCAGGAGAGCAGCCAGGTAAGCAGATTGCTCCTGTTGACTGGCACTATCTTCCAAGGGATCATGTAAGATTGAGTTGTCATAATGGTGTAGTCAGGCTAACTTTGGGTGACTCAACATTGTTTCTGTAGATAGGAATCCAGTAACAAAACAAAACAAAAAAACCCAAAAAACTGCTCAGGGCTCCAATCACTCATAGGGTGACCCTGTTGAGAATATTTCGTTCTTTTTATTCTATTATCTTGGAAGTTATATTTTTTATAATTCTTCTAGTGGTTACCTTAGTATTTTACAACACTCAATCTTGCCTTATCAAAGTCTGATATTTATTTTCGTTATTATTCTTTTCCAAGGCAATAAATAAATGGACCTTGTTACATTTTAATTTCATTTACTATAGTATTTTCTCCTGTATGCCACTGATGTTGATTACTTCAACTCTATATATCTTTAACACCACCCCAAGCCATTATTACTGCTGTTTTATATATCAATATTTCTGTTGGTCTTTCTTTTTTCATTTACAACCCTTCATCTGAAATCATTTCCTTCGTGTTTAAAGAACACCCATTAGTATTTCTTTTAGAGCAGATATGTTGATGAAAATTGTTTTTGTTGTCTAAAGCTATTTCACCTTAATTCATAAAATTAATTTAATAGTATTAAAATATTCTTAGTCATTCTCTCTTTAAATATTAGTTCTTCCATTCTCTCTATTCTTGCCTTCTGGGACTCCAGTTATATTTATGTTAGACTTTCTCAGTGTATTCTCTATATGCCTTAGCGTGTCTTCTAATTTTTCTCTTTATTCTGTGTGCTTTATTCTAGATATTTACTTCTGAATTTCCTTCTAGTTCACTGTTTCACACTTCTTCTGTGTCTGATCTCTATAAAATTCATCCACTAAATTCTTAATTTTGGCTAATGTATTTTTCAATTCTAGAATTTCTATTTGATACTTTTTCATTTCTAGCTTTCTACTGAAATTTTCAGTCTTTATCTCCTATGTCTCATAACTGAATTATACGGAAGCCTTGTGAGTCTTTCTATTCTGCAGCTTCTCTCATCTTCGTCTTTCTATAAGTCAGGTCATTTTGCTAGAGTGCCAGACATTTAAAGAATTGCTTGTAGAAATAATGTGAGGCTTAGAATGATGTTATATTTTTTCAGAGGAGATTAATATTTACTTCTGCCAGTGTCCTAATCTGTAAAATGAGAATGATGACAGACTTACTTTATGAGTTGTGAGGATGAAAGGAGTTAATACATGTAAAGTGCTTAGGAACATGCCTAATCGAAAATCAATATTTACTAGTATATGAAGACAGACATTAATCAGATGCCACTTTCTATAGGATGTTTTGATAAATGATTTAAGGTAAAACTGATAAATTCATTTAGCACAAAGTCATCATGAGTATTTTATGTTGCAGGTACTGTGCCAGGTGTTGGATAAAGAAATATGCCTAACAATTTTTGAGCAACATAACCCACCATGGTTTCAGAGTGGCAGAATCGTAGTAAAGTCCTTTTCCAGAAGGTACACATGGATATATTCCAGGAGCCTTATTTGTGTTCCTTAATCATTTCTATCAATACTAGACTTCCTGATTATTAGTTATTAAGGCAGGATCATTAATAGTACATTTAAGATTACATGCTTATCAACCTGCATTTGTTGTAATAGCATGTCTCTGGGCTATACACATTTACAAAGAATTGGTGGCAAGACTATTCTTAGATGGTTTTACAACAATGAATTAAAGTTGGGGAGATTTAAAAAAATGTGTTTCCTTGTATTCTGAAAAGAAACTTCAAAGAATGGAGGAAAAGAGTAGAAAGCTAGGAAACAAACAACAAAAAAGAGCAGTCAATTTAGCTCTTTAACCATCTAGGAAAAGATGGTAGCCTCATGAAAAAGACTTTGGGATAACTGCATCGTAAAAAGGTATAATAATATATAAATATATTAATAGTAATACATAATAATTTTTATTATGCACAGTGGTTAGAACCACAGATCAAAGAACAATCTTCAGATACAGGTTGAAAGACCTTTTTGTATCAGCCTCTGAATTTACACCTTTAGGTACAGAGAAATCACTAAAAAGATAGAAATATACAGTATATAGAAATTGTTATGCTAGGAGTAAATAATAATCTGAACATAATAGATTATCTCAGCAAGTAAATTTACTATGAATTCTAACTACTATATGTAACATAAGGTTTTTCATCCAATAACCAAATCTACTTTTAAAAGTGAAAAATTCCCCAGATTTTGAATGGGGACATTAAAAATTCATTTGTAAGTTGTTTGATTAGAATTTAGAACACATTTTTTTCCCTACAAAATCAGTGTTATAAATATGATTAAGTTCCCATTTCTGTCTCTCTAGGACATTTAACAAACACAACCATTACTTTTATACTATGCACTATGTGCCAGGAATTAAGTGTTTTACATTAAAAACTGCAACCCTCTGTATCAGCATGCCGAGCTACTGTGTCTAAGAACTGAAACCACCTGTGTCCACATGATTTATTTGTTTGTTATAGGAAAACTTTTTCCAGGAAAAGTAAGACTGTACATCAATAAATAACTTCATTGGTTGTTTTGGGAAATTCACATATATTAATTTATCTCAATCTTCTCAGCAACAGTTTACTTATCAAGACTCGCTTCGAGACCCTTGCATTGCTATACATACTAATCCTAAACTGTTATGTAACGAACTTTTTCAAATCCCAGTCTGTTTTCCACTTTTCAGCCCAAATCTTCAAATCCTATAAATGTCCTCCTCTTTTTCCCCCTTCAGAGATACTCTGAAGACTGTCAAACCATGTCCAATGCTACTACAGTTAAGTCCTAATAAACTTAGTTCACTTTATTAAGAGTTTCTTTAGAGAAATTTTGGGGAAGTTTAATAACATATATTAATTAATATAACCCTCATAACAACCTTATGAGTAAGTTCTTATGTTCTTTTTACAGAGGAGAAAACTGAGGCACACTAAACAGTTAAGTGACTTATCCTACAACACAACACAATTTAACTTACAAGAATTTAAACCATGATACTATCATTAATGAGTCCCTCTTTCTCTTGTCTATTGATCTGAAGACACCTGAAGAATTTTATATTCTGAACCTCTCAGCTCTGAGCTTGACTATTGTAACTACTGTAATTAGCAATTTCATTGTTTATATTTCTCCCTAGACTGTGAGCTCTTGGAAGACATGGGTACGTGTTGTCTCCATACTGCCAATGCCTAGATGTAATATGACAAATGGTAGGCATTCAATAAATGTTTATAAAATTAATAGTAAATGAAATCCCATTTTGCAATTGAGGCACTGAGATGTTAAGGGTCTTGCTTTAGCTCACCAGAGTAACTGTCAGAATTGGTGCTCGTGCCAATGTGTAATACCACATTCTTTAGCTAAACTGTAAGCTAGTTCTCAAAGAGCAGTTCTTATGAGATGGGAATCTACAAACTCTATAACTAGATTCATGTGTATAAAGCTGTAGTCTTGGTAAAATATTTTATTTCTTTGCTTCCTGTTGAAATGTTAACATCTCAGTATGATCATGCAGGTTCTCTCATGTTGATTCAATGTGTGAGTTACATATTTAACTGATTAATAAAAATGGAGAACATTAGTTGATAAGTATTTCTGACAATTGTTTAAAACATAGGGAATTTACTATAAAGTTTTCTTTCTGATGAAACAGTTGTAATTCACTTCTCTATACTAAACAGTGCTTTATACATATAAAGCTTTTCTTCATTATAAATAGAAATGAATATTATATAAATATTTGGGTGTTAGGGAAGGATTTTAAAATTTTATATAGAAAGTAAAATTATGAAAAAAAAAGAAAGTAGACAGGAAAGGTATTTTGCTCCTTCTGAGATAGTTACTCATATAGCAAACGATATGAGGAAATCACAGCATGCTGAAACAAAAAGGAAATTTAGCGAGAATTAATGCAACAGACAAACTGAAATCAGAGAGGATTCCCAGCCAAACAATATGAATATGACAAATCGACTCACAGTCTGTGGTTCTTTTCTTTCTTTCTTCTGGCCTTCAATCACTGCCACTGGCTGCTAAAACCACTGAGAGGAAGGTTGATGGGGACACTTTGTGCTGGATAAATCAGGCTTATAACAAACGAAGCTGCTCATCAATCTTAGCATTACTAAATAATGGGGCAGCCAAACATGATGTGCCTCCTAATGTAATGCAACAGATAGTACATAACACAAACTATGAAGTATTTTAGCCAAAAGACAAAAACAAACATTAATAACCTGAATCTAATCAAGTTTCTAGATCTAATAGTTTACAGGAAATACTTGGGATGGGTGGATATATTAAGTGACTTTATGAAGGTATAATCAGATAAATCCAGAAGTGGAAAATTCTATAGGATGAATAAACTGGTTTCTTAAAAAAATAAAAATGGTATGAAATTAAAAAAATGGAGGGGAAACTGTTATATATTAAAAACAACCTCAGAGACACATCAAGCAAATGCAAATGTGTTAACTTTGGTTGGATTCCAAATTGAAGAAACTGACATAGAAGACAGAAGAAACTGACTTTTGAAGCCAATTGCAGATATTTAATGGGAACAATATAAATGTTATTATGAAAAAAAATCCTTAGCTGTTAGAAATATATACTAAAGTATTTATGAGAAATAACAAACTGCCTGGGATTTGCTTTAAAATTCTCCAGCGAGGGTGGGTATGGGTGAAATGTGCATGTGCATGTTTATGTGTTTATAGATGAAACAAGATCGGTAAAATACTGATAATTGTTAAAGTTTGTGATGAGTACATGGGTATTCTTTATATTCTACTCTCCACTTCTGGATATGTTTGAAATTTTTCAGAATATAAAGCTTAAAAAATGGCATATATTTCCAGCACAGGCAGTTACTGGTTTACAGACAAAATATGTTCCTGAGAACATCTTTAGGTTAGATTTGTATGTAACTTGGATCCTTGATAAACAGAGCACGTATGGTAATAATAATAACAATACTATAATGGCTCATAAGTGCTAATAATAATGCAGTGTAATACTGTAATAATACCTCTGTACTGTAATAAGTTACAGAAACTATTTAATATTGTGCTTCTTTTAATCCAAAGAAACAGGACATAAAAACAAACTCATAAGTTTCAATAGGAGATAGGAGAAATTTCAAAAAAGAATATTAAGGTTGACACTCACCTAATGTTACATCAACACTAGGCTAATAGGAACGTTACGTGTATTTTGATCTTTTAACCAAATCGACAATAACCTTTCCATTTCAATAATTAATCCACTATGCTGCTTAGTAATAACTGATGCTTTCATTGGAGCACTGCCTTTCACACGTCCCATTATTCCTACATTATCCTTTACAATTGTTCCGATAGTTGAGCAACTGAAACCTAATCCTTTCACAATGAAAGATAGCATCTGGCCTTTCTCAGAACGCTTAATTATTTCTACTTTCATTTCCATTGTAATAAGCTTTCTCTTTGCTGCAGGCTCACCTGGACTTGCAGTGGACTTTCTCTTTGGAGGCATGGTCATAGGGTAAACATAGATTCACAAAACTGAACAAAAAAGTTAAGATGAAAGTGATGGTGTGTGTAAGTGACTGTATAAACAATGATACTATTAATAGCTGCTAGTGTAAAGATGCTGCATCAATGACCGCTTATGCCATGTGTATTTGTTTGCATGTGCAGAAGAAACTATTAATAGTTCTCAAATTATTAATTTAAGAATTTAATTATAAATGATCCTTATAGGGAGATTTGGGAAACTATTCTTAAGTATGGAACACTGTAAGTTGGGCAATCTGTAACCTGGGGACTGCCTATGTTGTGCTAGCCATACAAAGAACCTGATTATTCACATATATGTTGGCTGTAAACTCAGTATTTACATTACAATCCAAAGCAAAATAATTATTCTTCTCATCTGGGCATAGACTCCAAAATTTTAAAAAGCAGGTTTTTCTTTTTTTTTGCTTTGGAAAATTTTATAGAGTCTTTCTAGCTGAGCATCAAAGAAGCTTTATCCCAGCTGTTCATCTCTTTTGTGTACATTAAAAACCTCAAGTTTTCTGCTAATGGAAGGAACTTGTTCCACAGTGGGCAGGGTGCTGGCTTCCTCTCATTCACTCTTGCTTTACTCAGATGGGCTTTTTGCAGAGCACAAGGTAATTCCATTAAGTGCCAATCCATTACTTTATTATAGTAAGGTAAATAGCCCCAAGAATTCCTAAAGTGAGTATCTCACTTATAAGAAACATGTTCCTTTAAGGGCATATACTATTACCCCATGTAATTTAGATTAAACACAGTGATAAAATATGCTTTATATTAGGCACTTTTTTATTTCTTACCTGGTTTCTGAGTATTTCTTTCCTTTAAATATAGACTCTTTCCCTTCAGGTAACACGGAAAACCCTTCTAAAAATGTGAATGAAAATGCAAATGATCTTAGGCACCAACCTTTACCTTTCATTTGTTTGTAAGTCAAGAGAAGGCAAAATGTGATATGTAGCAAATATAAAGGGTGTCCAATATTGAACAGGAATTAAGACTCAGATTACAATGTCCTATTTACATACTAACTCAGGAATGTGGATCAACAGTTTTCAACCCTTTAATAATATTTCTATGGGTTCTTATTCTATGAATGTATGCTTTGACAATAGAAAAATGGATTATGACCTGTTGTTAGCCATTACTTTATTATTTATTTAAAATATATAGCAATGATTTAAAAATATTTTTATAATAGGACATAAATGTTTAGAAAAGCAATCTCAGCAATAGGCCCCACACACAGATATATCTAATAATTAGCTTCAAATGAAATCATTGCTGCTTCTTCAGAGCAATAACAGCATAACATCTGGGAGATTTCACAGGATCAAACAACTTCACAAGTGCAGACCATGCAATATCTTCCTGCAAATTGATAAGTAATTTAGATATACAACCATTTCTTGAAGAAAAAAAGGAGAGATGAGTTAGATTATATACCATAATATAAAAACTACAGAAAAAACAAACTATATGAAAGAAAACTTCTCTTTGTTGAATAAAATTAATATTTACAATTTCACCTTTAAGACTTTATGCTGAAGAAATAAAGATGTACATAGAAAGTGAATGACAACCTTATTCTTTGCTGTGATCATGAAAAACCAGAAGTGGCCAATAACAATGGGTGTTAAATAAATTATTTTATGATGAAATATTATTCACTTTCTGTAGTATGTTTAATGAGGTGGGAAATTCTAAATGAAGTAAAATAAATTAGATGTAAGACTATATTTATAATTTCATTCCAATTTTAACTAAAGTATAAATAATGTGCATATATATATACACATAACATACATATATTTGAGAGATTCATCAGAAAATATACCAAAAATGTAATAGCTAACACTAAAAGGTGGGATTATGACTACTTTTAATTTTATTTTTATATTCTTCCATATTTTAAATTTTCTATCATAAATATGTATTTCTTTTATATTATTTAATATATTAAAATTAATATTTGTGTGATTTCTATAATTTCATTACAACCTATAAATCTTTGTGCATACTGTTTTGCTTCACTATTGTACTTATGTCAGTAAAAATTGTTTCGAAAAGGGAAATGAGTATCCAGTAAAATAGGTCACTTATCAACTTGGAAACCAAAGTTTTCCAGTGATGTAGAGTTAGTTGGTAGCTTAGAAAAGTACATCATTATTTAAATATTTAAAAATTGCCTTTCTTCATAAAAATACAAATTAGAACAAAGCAAACATTTATTAATATTCATTTGTTCCAAGTAGCCTGTTGAGAAGAAGTAAATATCCTCTTATAATAAAATAAAAATTTTAAAATAAGGGGTGTATAGTGGAAATGTTAGGTTGGGTTTATGAATGAATTTAATTTACAGTTAACCAAACTTTATTTTAAACATAGTGTACAGTAGAATTTGCAAAAATTATTTACCCTAAAGACAACGCAAAAGACAATATTTTGTCACTCAACGTAGATAAAACAAATAAGACTGTGAAAAACCAGAAATAATCTTCATTGATCAAAAAGAAGTTTCTATACTGTAGACTCCATAAGGCCAAAAATCCAAAAGTGAATTAAAAGGCAAATTCTTAAAAAATGAAATGTATATATAGTATCTTTTATGTCTGGCCTTTATTAATTTTAGCTATATAATATCATATTGGTTTATGTTCATTGCCTAGGTATAATAATTATCATACAATTAAAAGAATGTAAACTTTATTAAACAGCTTTGCTGAAAACATCTGTTGTACATATGTTTGTATGTTTAAAGAGAGATGGAATGAATATTTAAACTATGAAAATATAATGAAAAAAATTTTCCTACTAGTTTTATGTGAAAGAACCTAATCCTAGATATAAGTGGATACATATTACTGTATTTGATAAAGGTATTTGTTATGCATTTAAAATAATATAATTTACCTGCTCTTTCAGGTAGCAAAGTCGATCCAGAAGAATCAATGTTTCTATACAAGGAGCCAGAACAACTTTCAACTAAAAGAAAAAAATAAGATAGTATGGTGGTACTTAAAAAAAAAAAAAAAAAGACTAGCTTATTTCCTTAACACTTATTTTTAAGAAAATATATCTATAGAATTTTATATAAGCCAATCTCCAGTACCCATGTACATCTTCAGAAAATGAATACTGCAGAGATCAAAAGGTTTTCTTTAATAATAATAGGAAAAGAACGTTTTTTAAGTCACTTTGAGGTAGAATCCAACAAGCAATCATATGTGACAGAAAGCTTTTAAAAGGGTACTAAAAATGAAATTCATTAAAAGGAATGCTTGTGAAATAACTGCATCGAGACCAATATGTGTTCAAAGGACTCTGAATTTCTTTTTGTGCATTTATAATACACTTTAAGAGAAATCTACCATGTGTTCTCTTTATTACATTACTGACACCTAATATAGTTCTGAAATAGGAAATGATCCAAAACAGTTTTTCTATAGTAAGACAAAAACAACATAGATTGCTTGGCCCCATAATAAAATTTAATAGGACCCTATTCAAGTCTAACAAGGTATCCAATTTAATATGCTTAACTTTGAGATTTACCATATTAAAAGCTTCCAGCTCATTCATTCGAGGTTTATACTTCTCATAGTAGTTCATTATAATTTTTTCTGGCAGCTTCAAGATAAAAAAAAAAACAATAAATTTAACAATAGTTTAAAAAGTATTCTTCTTTATCAAATTAAATTTTATTTATTATTAATTAAATTTTATTAAATTAAAATTTAAAACACTATATCTAAGACAATATATTCTGGAGAAGAATTCAAAGGCAATAAGAACACAATAATGGCATCCATTCAACAAATCCATCAACAAGTATTACTTTCTGTTTTTTCTCTAAAACAAATACCCATAGTATGCTGAACCCTTGTACTTAGGCCAACTTTAGTTCGCTTATGTTTTCGCTCCTACCAGGTGAGCTTTATGCTTACTGAGTCAACTGTATTTATTTCTAAACTTGTTATATGCCAGTTATATTATTGTAATGATATACAGGTTGAGTATCCCTAATCTGAAAATCCAACATCTGAAATGTTCCAAAATCTGAAACACATTTTGGGTGTCAACATGACACTCAAAGGAAATATTTATTGGAGCATTTTGGATTTCAGATTTTCAGATTAGAGATGCTTAACCATTAAGTACAGTATATAATGTAAATATCCCCAAATCTGAAAAAATCAGAACTCTGAAACACTTCTGGTTCCAATCATTTCAGGTAAGAGATACCAAACCTGTAGTATAAATAAACATTATATAACCAATAAAATATGAAAACAAAAAGAAAAGTTGTTTCTATAAATTGAATGCCTTTGTGAAAGGCTTGATAAAAAAAAGTCACCAGAAGAAATTTATGTCACTTTACATATGGTCAAAACGAATGAAGGACTGGATAAAATGAGTCAAAAATCTGAAATCATACTTCTTTGCAAATGTCTAAATTAATTTATTATTTTTTCAAAGCTCTTATTCTTTTTATTATTGCACTAAGTTTCTTTTGAATTTAAAAAGTACAAAAGGGTAACAGTGAAAAGTAAGGCTTTGTCTCATCCAATTTCTCATGAAGTGTTCCAGAAAAAAAATCTCTTTTGCTACAGAACACATGCAGATTAAACACCCCTGCCCTTCTTAAAATTTTGCCCATTTTTGAATCAAATGAGTACCTCCTGGACCAAATTTTTGCAGAATATCTTGGACTGGATCCAGGCTTGTACTTCAAGGCAGCAAAAACTCTCATCTCACAAAATTGTGTGTGTGTGTGTGTGTGTGTGTGTGTGTGAACTACAACTTTTAATCATCTTCTCCCCTATTCGCCTAAGGTCAGCAGTTGCAGGACAACCCATGCTGCTTCCTACAAATATGGTTTTTCACTGTGATTTCTTGGGTTTTCCATACTCTTTGTTCCTCCATTGTGCCAAACTGAGAAGTACCATCCTGGTTATTAGCTGTGTTTGTTCCAAACTAGAGATTTTTTATTTTGTTCCTTGGTATATGCCAGCATAGGGAACTGTGTATTGTTGGTTTTGTCTACAATCTGTAACCCTGGGCATTTCTCCTTGGAATCTTTCTAGATCCTTCTTTCACTTTCATTGTACTTCAAAATATACACAATTTGAAATTTAAAATGCCTTCTTATTTTGTTAAAAAAGGAATTTGTGTTTCTATTTCTCATTCTATTCGTTGCTTTTGAGTGATTCTGGAAAGAAAATTGAGAACACCATCTTTAGACTCCTATTAAAAATAATAAAAGCTTGTTGCTTTACTTTAAGTGAACCCAAGATGGATACTATAGACTATGCATTATACCTATGTTTGATGCAAAGAAGTCAAGGTAGAACTCTAAACAGTGAAATCATATGCAAACCTGTGTGTAAAAAACAAAACAAAATGGCCTTGTTCTTACACCAAAAATTCAGTGAATAAAAAGTATACAGTTGGCCCTCTATATCTGTGGGTTTTGCATCTATTCTACATGCATAGATTCAGGCAATCATGAATTGAAAATATTTGGAAAAAAATAATAAAGAATAGCAATGCAGCAATAAAAAATAATACACATAAAAATCGAGCATTTATATTATATTAGGTATTATAAGTAATCTAGAGATGATTTAAAGTATATAGGAGGATATGCACAAGTTATATGCAAATAGTATATACCATTTTATATATAGGGTCAGATCATCTGTGGAATTTTATACCTAGAGGGTCCTAAAACCAATTCCCTGTGGATACCCAGGAAAAACTGTATTCATTTTTTTTTTTTTTTGAGACAAGGGCTCACTTTGTCAAGTGGGCTGGAGTGCAATGGCATGATCATAGCTCACTGTACCCTTAAACCCCCGGGCTCAAGTAATCCTTTTGCCTCAGCCTCTTGAGTAGCTAGGACTATAGGCATGTGCCACCATACCTGGCTAATTTTTTAAATTGCTTGTAGAGACAGGTTCTTGCTATGTGGTCCAGGCTGGTCTTGAGCTACCATCTCCAATTAATTCTCCTGCCTTGGCCTCCCAAAGTCCTAAAATTACAGGAGTGAGCCACTATGCCTAGACCTATATTCATACGTTTTTAAGTGAAAAACTGAGTGCTTAAGGAGTGATTTGATGTTTCAATTAACTTACTAAATAAAATGCTCAAAAACCAGTCTCATTAGAACATAGAAATTATAAGGAAATTTCAAGATGAAGACACTCTTTCATTAAATCCTAACATCAATATTTATGATACATATATTTATGGTCTCATTTTGTAGACGGCATTATTTGTTGTTAAGGCCATTGAGAGTGTAGGTAGGGTCAACTTCCTGGAGATAATGAAAGGCATTAGACTTGAGGCACTCCCTGGCATAGAACATAGTTAGGCAATGACACTTTTGTAAGTTGAAAGTACACAGGGAATGGCAGCTGGGAGTATTGATCATGAATTCCATTGTTCCCTGTTACCCAACTCCTAGAGACTCTAGAAAAAAAGACTAGTATGAGTTAAGCTGTGTAAGGAAGGCCCCAACTTAGTGGGCTGTGAGTAATGTTCAGGGAGATATCCAGTCCTAAAGACAAACTGAAGTGAGAAACAGTAAATAAAAAATCATGCTCAGGCATTTTAGATTTATTACCACCCCTCTTAATATTGCCCATGTGTTCGATGGTTTACTACTCAACATGTTTCATATACTTGACCAATTTCATCCTATCTGCATGAGTTTCAAGAGTTAAAGTTCAGGATACAAGCATCTCTTCTTCAACTCTTCAATTAAGTTTCTTGAATTTCTTCTGCCTTTATTTCAAACCTCAGTTCTTCAATCAGTTTTAGAAGTGCATTTATTTTGTCTACTGACAAGTATGAATTTTCTTTTTATTCTTCTTCATTGGTTTATTGTTTGCCTGATAAGTATGAGTTTTGGAAAAATGCCAAACAGGCGTTCTTCTTGTGCTCAATGTCTGTTAGTAAGTTATATAATTATAACAGACAGAAGCATGGACTCTAGAGTTAGACAGCCTGAATTGGAATCCTTCCTCCCTGAGTTCCTAGATTCTGGCCTAAAGAAATCCACGTAACCTATGTCTCAATTTCCTTACCTATAAAATGAGAATAACATCACTCATTTTATAAGGCCATCCTTAGAATTTGATGAGACAATATAAATAAAGCTTTTGCACTGTGCCTGGCACAAAGCAAAGGTTCAATAAGCATTAGCTTCTCTCGTATTGTTGTTTAAAAAATAAACATATTTTAGAACAGTTTTGATTTAAAGAAATTTTGAAGATAGTACAGGGAATTTTCACATACCCTATACCCATTTCTCCTTATTAACATCTTACAATATGTTTATTTATTTATTTAGAGGGTCTTGCTCTGTCACCCAGGCTGGAGTGCAGTGGTGCGATCATAGCTCACTGTAATCATGAACTACTGGCCTCAAGAGATCTTCCTGTCTTAGCCTCCAGAGTAGCTAGGACTACTGGCACATGCCACCATGCCCATATAATTTATAAAAATTTTTGTAGGGATGAGGGTCTCACCAAGGCTGGTCTTGAACTCCTGGCCTTAAGAGATCCTTCCACCTCAGCCTCCCAAAGTACTGGGATTAGTGGTGGGAGCCACTGAGCCCAGCCTGATGAACCAATGTTGATACACTACCATTAACTAAAGTCCACACTGCATTCAAATTTCTTTAGTTTTTATTTAATGTCCTTTTTCAGTTCTAGAATCCCATGCAGGATACCAGATTGCACTTAGCTCTCTTGGCTTTGACAGTTTTTCAGACTTGCCTTGTTTTTGATAACCTTGACAGTTTTGAGGAGTACTGGTCAGGTATTTTGTAGAAAATTTCTCCACATGGATTTTTCAGATGTTTATCTCATGGACAGACGGGGGATATGGTTTTTGAGAGAAAGACCACAGGAGTAGAGTGTCATGTTTCTCACATTGTATCAAGAGTATATACTCTCAACATGACTTATCACGGTTGATGTTGACCTGAGTACCTGGCTGAGAAAATGTTTGTCAGGGTTCTTCACTGTGAAGTTCATCTTTCCTCCCACCCTTCGTATACTATACTCTTTGGAAGAAAGTCATCGTGTGCAGCCCATACTTAAGTAGTGAGGAGCTATGCTCCATCTTCTTGGGAGTGGAATATTTGAAATTCTTTTCCATGGGACATTTTTCTCTTCTTTATGTATTTATTTAGTTTTATTTTTTTATAGATCTAGGGGTCCAGATAAGCAAAGGTGGGCCATATTGCAACTTTAGGGGGAGTTGGTTACAAGAGTGGATGAGAGATACATAGTTGTTCAGAGATCCCCTCCACATCATATGTTATCAAAAGTGATTAGAAGATGAGTTAGCAACTGACTAAGTTCTCACCACTAGATGGTGGGACTAAAGCTTCCTGGCTAGATCATAACTGGCTTAAGAACTAAAGTAGGTAGATGGGAAGGTAAGGCCATCAGCTGATCCTGTCAAAGGAGCCAGGGAAGACAAAGCCAGTGGCAAGAGGCTGAAGTGTTCCTGATATTCTTAGGTTGACAGAAAACGTTATCCAAAGATCGGTGTCACTGTCACCTTGCAGAGTATATAGAACAAAAGTGAGTCAGTATATGTCTTTCTTTTATAAACGATGAAATTTTGCATGTAACTGAACTGATAATCCTAGGCTTGAAATTTATGGGCAATACAATAGAGGTTTTCTTAACAAGAACAAAAGGAAAATGTATAAAGTTCTCATATTTTCTATTCCATACTTGTTCAATTACTAGCTAATGGAAATAAAACTGGAACCTGCTATTATTTGAACAGCAAATCTACATATAAAATATTATATTCAGCTCCTATGTATTCTAAAAATAAGTATTAATATATCATATAATTATCACATATCTTTTATTTGAATTAAATAAAACATTTGCATATTTTGTATATTTGAATAAGTCTAATAATCTAAAACAATGTGACACTGAGATTAATGTTTTCTAATATATTAACAGCGGCATTATTAAAACAATTAAGCAGCTTATTTTTCTTCCCTAAAAAAAAAAAAAAGTATAATGTGTTTTCCCTTTATTTGTTCCTATTCTTTCAATGATAATATCTTCTACTATTCCCTAGAGCTACTGGTTACCGGGCAGGCATTTGTGTACCCAAATTTCCCTGTGGTTAGCTGGGAGAATAAAGATAATTTTTATAGGCAATGTGGCTATTTTATATAGAATTAGACTTATATTACATGAGACTTCTTATTGCTTAATGAAAATATTGTTTTATCTTCTGGGCACTTACCATTAAATATTATTAGGCTTTGCACATAGTTTTGGCATATTGTTTTGGTCATAATTTGAAAGAAATATAATTAACTTTTGCCAAATCTAATTGCTTCAAATCTATATAATCATAAGTTATAAGAAAATTATAATAATGTGCTTATTGTCAAGAAAAATTTGAGGCAGATTATAATATGAGGCATAAATATATCAATAGTAGTACCATTAAAGTAAAATAAGCTCTCAAGGGTATATAACTCAACGGAGAAGAACATGATGCCAAAATAACTTAGTTAAAGACAGTTGCTAGAATCAAGCATAAATTTAACTTTTAACCTCCTGATAGGTAAGGCAAAAAAGAAATAAGTTAAGTGTTCTTTGGAGACCATCCTATTATGAAAAAGTGAACAGCAATTTATTATGTAGCTTGTTATATACCATAACTCAGTTAATATAAAAGCCTCTTAATGTCTTAATTGAATGTCCAGAAATATCTTTGTACCAAATAGGTTGACTCAGAGTGCCTCTAAATGATAAGCCTCATTTTAATGTGTCCCTGCCCCAGTCACTGGTTGGGGTAAGAGTCACAGGATGCAACTTATGCACAAAGGTCTTCCCAAAGCCACACGTTACCCCTCTTCTACCTCTCTTGTCTTATTACACTTAGAGTTTCCATGGCTTATAACAGGGTTACAGCTAAGCCATGTGGTGTCTTTGTGAAATTAGAAAAAGACTCCCTACCTTCCTTTGGGTGGATGTAGTCCTGGGCCAAGGTACTTGTTTTCAAAGGAACATGGGCTGGAATTTTAGTTCTCAATTGTGCCATCTGCTAGGTGTTCTTGTGCAGAGTAAAAATTGTACATTTTATGTAGTGGCCCTGCCGATGAAGTGGGGTGAACAAAAACTTTTCCAAATTGGTATGATAAAGATTAAATAAATCATTTATAACTTCTTTTTCAATTGTGTGTGTGTGGAGAAAGGGGACAGACTGGAAATGATATGCAAAGTTTATTGGAGGTAGGAAGCACAGTCATGAATAAACAACCTATCAATAGCAAAAACTGTAAGAGAAAAATGACCTAGATTCTCTAGAATGAGTGAATTAGCTGGCAGTTCAGGAGCTGAATCACCATAATGGTGCTCTATCACTATAACGGCAAGCACTATTGCTGAGAAAGTAATAATAACTTTGTCACTATGGCTGTTTTGAATCCTGCTTCCAGTTAACAAACTACATTCTGATGAGCCCAGGCTGTACATCTCTTTTCTGGGTTCTTGTGAAGCTGACAGATTCCAGTCTTTCTTATAAGTACTATATATGTATTCCTGGAATAACCTCCCACCAATTATTAAGAAAACCTGAACAATCATTATTCTTTACAATCAAAGAAGCCAAGTAATACATTTCTTCCTTCTTTAAACCTTAATAAATGCAAACTATTTAATCATAGTTCTGATAATGCATCCCTACAGGGATGAACTACTGTAGGTATATGGGTGTAAACAGAGAAGTACAGTTTTTTAATGATGTGATTTGCTATAGAAATAAGGCTTGAATTTCTAGGATTATGTAGGAATAGTATGCCCCTTAAAAGTAAGAAGACCATATAATTTTTTATCCAAACTGGGATACTTTTGGGGGTGAAATGGAAATATTATTAATAATTAGGGAAATATAACAAATGTAAAGCACGACTTTCTGGGACAAGCCAGGACTTATGTTCATTGTGCTTAAAATAAAAAAAAAAAATCACTTTCAAATATCAAATTTCTCAACCTGGCTTTTGATAGGAAGCAAAATAACAGAGATTCCTTCTCTTCTTAATTAGAATGTTAGTTTCTTGAGAGCAGGGAATTTTGTATTATTATTACCTAACAAGTGTCTGCAAGGAATTTGTTCCCTCTCCCTTTCCCCACACCTCTTGGTATAACGTGAACATGTAAAATAATACTTTTAAAAAATATGGAGTTTATAATGGGAATGTTAGATGACTGCAAATGGAATCACTAAGATCACAAATGCTCGAAGATAGTGGTTCTTAACTGGGAATAATTTTGGTAATGTCTGGAGACTTTCTTTTTAAATTTAATTTTTTTGATTATTACCACTGGAGTGCTACTGCTGACATCTAGTGGGTAGAGGCCAGAGATGTTGCTAAACACCCTATGATGCAAAGGACTGCCCCTCACAACAAAGAATTATCCAAATAAGAATAATGCTGCGTTTGAGAAACTGGGCTCTAAGAGAAATATCTAATGCTGTCTTTCATAAATGACTATAGGACTTATGGATTAATCTTTTAAGCTGTGTGTGAGCCACTTAAGTATGCAGCTCTAGTTTCCTTTGGAATAATGATTTGTCTGGGAATGTTGTTTATTTCCACATGTTTAACATGATTTCTTGTGACTAACAACTTATCTAGAGCATCTTAAGATATTTTCTAGGCATTCACTTGCTTATATAGTTTTGAATATGAAAATATGTACTTTAAAAAATCATAAACATATCAATGCATTCACCACACATCCAATTATATAGAAATTTTGTTAATAAATAATTATGAATATAGTCAAAGATCTTTTAAGTATTTTGGTACATTTAATATTTTAGACTTAAATGGTTTTGACACTTCTCAGTATTTAGGATTTCACATGAAAATTAATTTCATTTTTTGAAACAAAATAATATACAACTCTCTTTTTGTGCTTGTGGTTAAAACTTTCATTTTAGCACTGATATTTCATAATGTGGGAGCAAAATAAGATATTTGTATTGGTTTGAAAGCATAACTTTGGTTTTAATAACTTTTTCTATTTCCAACCACACTGGACTGACAGACACTCTTCTTTTAACTTCTCTTCGTTAAAGTTAACCACCCCCTCAATAAAAAATACTAATTTATTTGCTTGCTTTCACCAGCAAATGCTTTTTCACATGTTATCATGTTGTTTGGTAACCTCCTCCCCCAATGTCTTCCAGCTTGGGTTTCCTGGTCCTTTTTTTTTTGTAACCTACTTTATTCAACATATTTTTAAAAAAATGAGCTTAAATAGTATTATGACAAAAATCAGTGGGGCACTATTATTAGTTAACAAAAGTAATCACTTCATTTAAGACTTTCCTTTTGTATGGTGCTATTTATCTACATAGTCTTTTTTCTTTTGTTTTTAATTTCACCAGTGGTAGTTAAAGAGTTAAGGTTTTGGTGTTAGTTGAGGCTATATTCAAGCTCCCGCTCCATCACTTGGTAGCTCCTTGAACAGGAAAAATGACTCGCCTTATTCTGAGTTCCTTTCTAGATCCATTAAATCAGGAATAAAGATAATACTTACCATAAGTGCTTTCTTTTCTTAAATAGACTTTAATTTTCAGAACAGTTTTAGGTTCACAACAAAACTGAGCAGAAAGTACAGTTTCCATATAACCTTGTCCCCACACATGCACAGTCTGCTCCACTATTAATACTTCTCACCAGACTGGCATATTTGTTACAGTTGATTGACACATTGACACATCATTACCACCCAAAAACCATGGTTTACTTTATACCTTATACTTTATACTCTTGGTGGTATTAATATATATTTTACGGGTTTAGACAAATGTATGACATGTATCTAATATTATAATGATATATAGAATAGTTTCACTAACTAAAAATCCTCTGTGCTCTTCCTATTCATCCCTTTCTCCCTCGCCAACCCTTGGAACCACTAGTGGTTTTTTTTTACTGTCTTCACAGTTTTGCCTTTTCCAGAATGCATATAGTTGAAATCATATGGCATGTAGCCTTTTCATACAGCTTCTTTCATTTAGTAATAGGCATTTAAGGTTTCTCCATGTCTTTTCATGGCTTGGTAGCTCATTTTTTTTAATGCTGAATATTTCATTGTATGGGTCTAGCACAGTATATTTATCCACTCACCTACTGAAGGATATATTGGTTGCTTCTAAGTTTTGGCCAATACGTATAAAGCTGCTATAAACATCGACATACAGGTATTTGTATGGACATAAGTTTTTAACTCCTTTAGATAAAACTAAGGCATGTGATTGCTGGATTTTATGTGTAGAGATTAAAGTCACTCCATATTGGATGCTAATCTACCCTGGTGACTTCTGATTAAACCCAGTCCCAGGAATGCCTCCAAAATTTCTACTTTATTTACTGTTCCTTGTGCAAGCCAAGACAACCTTGATATTATCATAATCCCATAATGACCACAAATCCCACCCTTATGCAAATTTTAGGTTAGGACACACATAGTATCCTTGCCTTTACCTGAAGAGTCAGCTTTAATTGTCCTGCACATTCTTTTTGAAGCATGGATACCCTTTCCCTAAGGTATATAAGCCCTGGGTCTTGGAGGTAGCAATGTGGAGATCTTCCTGTCTTGTTGCTGCCCAAGACCATGCTTCTGTCTGTAAGTTCCCCAATAAATTTACCATTTTGTTGCCTTTTACCAACAAACTAGATTCGCCTGCCTCATTCTTTGGTTTCTCAACTTCTGCTTTTGGGGGTTGCTTTGCATCATGTAGCCCTTTCACAAAACAGTATGGTAAGAGTATGTTTAGTTTTGTTAAGAAACCACCACACTATCTTCCAAAGTGGCTGCACCATTTTGCATTCCCACCAGTAATGAATGAGAATTCCTGTTGCTCTACACCTCCACCAACATTTTTTGTTGTTAGTGTTCTGGATTTTGGCTATTCTAATAAACGTGTAGTGGTAGCACATTGTTGTTTTATTTTGCATTTCCTTGATGACATATGACAAAGAGCATCTTTTCACATGCTTATTTGCCATCTGTATATATATCTGAGGTATCTGATAAGCTCTTTAGTAGCCTATTTATTAATCAGATTGTTTGCTTTATTATTGTTGAGTTTTAAGAATTTTATACTTTAAATATAGTCCTTTATTAGATATCTCTTTTAAAAAATTGTGGCTTGTCTTCTCATTCTCTTGACAGTGTCTTTTGCAGGGCAGAAATTTTAAATTTTAATGAAGTAATGAAGCTTATCAATTATTTCATGGATTGTAGCTTTGATGTTACATCTAAAAAGTCATTACCATACCCAAAGTCATATCGGTTTTCTTCTATATTATTTTCTAGAAATTTTATAGTTTTGCATTTCACATTTAGGTCTATGATTCACTTTCAGTTAAGTTTTGTAAAAAATGTAAGGTCTGTGTCTAGATTCATTTTTCTGCATGTAGATGCCCAATTGTTCCAGAACTATTTGTTGGAATGACTCTGCTGCATGGTACTCTGCCTTTGCTACTTTATCAAAGATCAGTTGACCATATTTATCTGGGTGTATTTCTGAGTTCTCTCTTCTTTTCTATGGATCTATTTGTCTATTATCTCACCAATACACCACTGTCTTGGTTACTGTAGCTTTATAGTAAATACTAAAGTCAGGTAGGGTCATTACTCCAATTTTATTCTTCTCTTTTAATATCGTATTGGCTATTTTGGTTCTTTTGACTCTTCATATAAACTTTAGTATCAGTTTTTCAGTATCGACAAAATAACTTCCTGAGATTTTGAATGAGATTTTAGTAAATCTGTAGATTAGGGAAGAACTGATATCCTGACAATACTGAATTTTCCTATCTATAAATATGAAATGTCTATCTCTCCATTTATTTGTTCCTTGCTCATTTCATTCATCAGAGTTTTGTAGTTTTCCTCACATGGATTTTGGACATATTTTGTTAGATTTAAACTTAAGTACTGCATGTTTGGGTGGAATTCTAATGTAAATGCCATTGTGTTTTTAATTTCAAATTCCACTTGTTCATTGCTGGTATATAAAAAAGTGATTAACTTTTGTATATTAACCTTGTATCCTGTAACCTTGTGGTATAAAGTGTTTTTTGTCAATTTTCTACTTAGATTTTCTACTTAGACAATCATATCATCTGTGAACAGGGAAAGTTCTATTTCTTCCTTCTGTTTCTCTATACTTTTTATTTTTCTTATCTTATTGCACTAGGTAGTACTTTCGATACAATGTTTAAAAGAAGTGGTAAGAAAGGTCATCCTGGCTTTATTCCTGATCCTAGTGGGAAAGCTTTGAGTTTCTCATATTAAGTATGATATTAGCTATACTTTTTTGTAGCTATTCTCTATCAAATTGAGAAAGTCCCCAAATATCCCTAGTTTACCGAGTTTTTAATTATGAATGGTTGTTGGATTTTGTCAAATGTTTTTCTTTATCTATTGATGTAATAATGTGATTTTTCTTTTTTAGCCTGTTATGATGAATTACCTTAATTGGTTTTTGAATGTTGAACCAGACTTACATACCTGGGATAGATCCTACTTGGGATCTATAACTTCTTTTAATATTTCATTTCTTACATGACATGTCTATTGGCAACAAATTCCCTCAATTTTTCTTTGTCTGAGAAAGTCTTTATTTCTCCTACACTTTTGAAGGATAATCGCATAGAGTACAGAATTCTATGTTTCCTCTCAACACTTTAAGTATTTCGCTCCACTCTTCCCTTGCTTGTATGGCTTTTGAGGAGAATTTAGATGTAATTCTTATTTTTGTTCCTCTATAGGTAACATGTTTTTTTTTCCTGTGGTTTCTATCAGTATTTTTTCTTTATATTTGATTTTCTGTAGTTTGAAAATAATCTTCCTAGGTGTAGTTCTTTTGTATTTATCCTGCTTAGTGTTCTCTGAGCTCTCTGGATCTGTGGTTTAGTGTCTGACATTAATTGGGAAAAATTTCTGTAATTACTGCTTCAAATATTTCATCTATTAACCCCATTATGTGTATTCTACACATTTTGTAGTTGTCCTACTGTCCTTGGATACTGTGGGTTTTTTTTTCCCACTCTTACCTCTCTTTGCTTTTCAGTTTTCATATTTTCTATTGGCATATCCTTAAGTTCAGGTATTCTTTCCTCAGCAGTGTCTAGTCTACTAATGCCTCCATCAAGGCATTCTTCATTTCTGTGACAGTATTTTTGATCTCTAGCATATACTTTTGATTCATTTTTAGAATTTCCATCTTTTCCCTTACATTGTCAATCTCTTTTGCATGCTGTCTACTGTAACCATTAGAACCTTTAGCATATTAGTCATCATTGTTTTAAATTCCTGATCTGACAATTTCAACATCCTTGCCATTTCTGAATTTCGTTTTGATGCTTGCTCTGTCTCTTCAAACTGTGTTTTTTCCTTTTAGTATGTCTTTTTAAGACTAATTGGAAGGAAGATCAGTTTGATGTATTAAAAACATTTTCGAAAAAACTCAGAAATAACTAGTATAATCATGTCTATTCTCATTTATTTATGCAAAACTAGGAGTCTTCATTTTAGTGAGTAAATAAAAATATTTATAAGAATCGTATCAATTGTTTTATTACTAGCAGTACATATACAGGGATTGCAATAATAAAAAGGAGTATCTTACAGTTAGCATTTACTATGTATAAACATTATGTTAAGAGCTTTATGTACATTGCCTAATTTAATCCTTCCTAAACCCTATACCCATTTTATCAGGGAGGAAACTGATTAGTACTAGTTCAATTGCTTTAAGTAATAAAGCAACTGAGAATTAAATGAATAATTGGCACAATCAATAATAATACTTTTTAGTTTTGATATAACTTAATTTTGTCTTTGTAACTTTTTCAGGAAATCCATTTCATTTCTTTAACTACCTATTTTATTCTGTTTCAATTTATAATCAATTCAAAATATCAGAGTGGCTCAAGTTACATTTAATTTTTTAGTTAATGACTCACTTAAATCATGTTGAGAGTTTATATTTTTCTCAGTGTTAGAATATATATTACTATCAGTCAACCAGCTTACCTTTCTTCCTTCAACATGTTATTAATTATTAGCTTGGGCCTCCTATGATGTTACAACTTTCTAAGATTCTCCTGTTCAAAGGCTTTTTGAATTTCAGATTTTTAATTTTGATTAGTTGTACAAGCTGTATATAGATGCATTTCAAAATTAAAACTATTCTCTCTTTACTTGTAATTCCAATTTGTACTGTTGTCTCACTTTTAAATTCTATTTTGATCTGTGAATTGGCACATTTTTAACTTAATAAACCCAAAGGAGGATTTTCTCTGGAGGCACAGACAGCAAAATACATTGACAGGAAGGATGAACTGGAATAAAGATGATGAAGGTTTGGCTTCAATAGATTAATAATTTAGACTTTTTCACAAATGAGAGAAAAGTAGAAGGCAAGTTATTTTCTATTATCTTGATTCATTACCCTGTAGAAGTTCCTCTGTTTTTTATGAAGATAATGAGTAATTATATACCGACCTTGGACTCATCTAATCCAAGCTTCTTTAGAGATTTTCTGACATAATCCACAAAGGAAGAACATTTGGAATACATTTTACCAACATGCTGATCACTGCAAAACAAAATTGAATAATTTTTTGAATTGGATTAACAAAATGTGGTATAGATATACCATGGAATACTATTCAGCCACGAAGAAGAATGACTTACTGCCTTTTGCAACAATATGGATGGAACTGGAGACTATATCCTAAGTGAAGTATTTAAAGAATGGAAAAACAAACACCACATGTACTCACTATTAAATTGGAACTAACCAATAAGCACACATGTGCATGGAGGGAAGTATAACCAATGGAAATCAATAAGGGGAGAGGAGAGAGAAGGGGACGGGCGAAAACCTACCTAACAGGTACAGTGAACACTATCTGGGTGACGGGCACACTTATAACCCTGACTCAAGCATTACCAAAGCGATCCTTGTAACCAAAAACATTTGTACCCCCATAATACTTTGAAATTAAAAAAATATATAAATTGTCCAATTTAAATTTTAGATGGTTTTAAATTCATTCATGAAATATTTTTAAATATCTTCTGTGTATATGGCACAAGATCCAGATGTGATCAAAATGTAATAACACTTTTGTGAATATTTTTAAGTTACATATTATAAAGTATTCAGGATGTGCTTCTGAGAATTCTTACAACATATAGCAATGAAATAAAGTATTACGAAGACAACACTACAAGAAAGAGGTTTTAAACTTATAGTATTAATAAAGCCTCATTTTAAAAAAGGAACTATAGATCTTTCAAAAGTTTCCATTGTGCTACAAAACAAATTTTAATTTTACTGGTTCAACATTACAGTGCACATTTCATTGTAATACCTGCTACTAGCAGCAATAATTCAACACCTATGCAAAGAGAACTTCTTCAATGCCAGGCATTGACCAAGATTCATATGCTGAGTTGGGTCTGACTTGATTTCATTCATGCCCTGCAGATTTTCAATACAGTTTGAACAAAGTATCATAAGATGGTTTTGAGTTTAAACAATACAGTGATAGACAACCATATCTTACAATTTTGGTTGCAATTTAGGCATAATGTAAAAATCAAAGGGATAAGAAAATTACCACCTACAAGTTATCAAAAACAATGAAAAAAGTCTCATTTACTCTTGGCAGTATAAATATTAAACCCCTCTGATCAATTAGTATGATATGCTATCATTTCTTCCTCTAAAGTATATCTCAAAAGTATTTCTTCAGCTACATTTCAAGACGGCCACCTCAATTCTATTTTTCATTATTTAATGTCCTGGTTATTGCAACTATTTCCTAATTAAAACCTCTAACTGAAGTCTCTCTCCTTCATTTCTACCTACATATTATATTCTAAAAGGAATATTTTTTATTTTGTTACTTTCTGCTTAAAAAGCTTCCAATACCTACCTATCCCATTTCTTGGGATGAACTTAAAACTCCTTAAGCAATCAGGGCCCACTGTAACCACATTTTCCCAACCTCATCTCCCATTACATTCCAGACTTTACAGTTTTTCCTTAGATGAGGACACTGATTGTTTCAGACTGTCCTCTACATTTCTGCCTTAGGGAATTTGCTCACATAGTCCCTCTTAATGAATTACAAGGTTTCCCACTCTTTCCTTTCCTCTCCTCCAACTTAGTTGAACTGGAGTCATCCTATGACAAAGCACGAATTTACATGTTCTTTTGGTAACATGAGTAACAATAATATTCTCTAATTTTGAATTTATATAGCCATTATCCTTTTTTTATCATTTGTTATTTTATCATTGCCTTGAATTAATAGTCACTTGAATGGGTACAGGTTCCAGGAGGCAGAAACTATATTTTTATGGGTTTCTGTATCATTCTCAGATCCTACACATACTTATATTTCTTATGTATAACAAATATCATACAATAGATATGTACATCTTATATATCACAGAATACTGAGTTAACTCTGTAGCCAGAAAAAGATGCTATTTTATATTAACTTATTGTTCCTCACCTGCAAAGGTTTTTAAAACAAACATTTAAGTCTCTCCCATGATCTGGTGATTCTGATTTTCATTCTATACTATTTATTGCTGCCTTATGGAGTAAGCTCCTGAGAGAAAGAATAGAATAGTAGGTCAGAGTGTGGCTTCCGGTCAGATTGGCTCTATCACCTATGGGCTCCTTGTTTATAAAAATGGGATATCAACAGTATTTACTTAGTAGAATTACTATGAGGATTAAAATAGATAACACATAAAAGGTGCTCATAACTAAGCCATGATGTGAACTGTTGTCGTTACTATCATTATTGTTGTTTTTATCTTTACTGGAATTATAGTCTAATCAGGCATCCTCAAACTACGGCCCGCGGGCCACATGCGGCCCGCCGAGGACATTTATGAGGACATTTATCCCCTCCGCTGGGTGTTTTTGCCGCCTCTGCCTGTCCTGCTTAGCAGCCGACTCGTCCTGGGCCCACAGTGCTGCACTCTCCAACAGTCTGAAGGACAGTGAACTGGCCCCCTGTTTAAAAAGTTTGAGGACCCCTGGCTAATTTTTTCTTTGACTATAGAGTTAAAAGAACCAAAGTAAGTACTAACCACTGTAAGCATAAGAGAGAATATAGTGTAAGTGTAGGCGGTATTAATTTGTTTCCTGGGTTTTGTATTTCAGGCTGCTTGAAAATAAGAGAAACATTTTCAACTTTAATTTGCCCTTGTCTTACTTTTCCTTGTCAGAATACACTATTTTTTACTGTTGCATAGGCTCACAGCATGATTATAATAAAATTCCTTTTAGTGAGTTAAACAGTAATTTGCTACATAAGACTTTTTCTTTCTTTCTTTTTTTTTTTTTT
>VBSM01003169.1:5085252-5095257 GCA_008086735.1 Cheirogaleus medius | reverse complement strand
CTCGGCCTCCCAAAGTGCTAGGATTATAGGCGTGAGCCACCGCGCCCGGCCTAAGACTTTTTCTTTAAATCCTTTGTTAATATGCACTATTTCAAACCTGTTTTTAGCAATAACCATTGGGAAGAAAAATATCACCCAGAACTAGAAAGGTGATAATATGATCATGTTACTTCTCCTCTTTAAATTCTTGAAGAGTTTCCCATGCATTTTAGGAGTAAGATATAAATCCTTAAGATAGTATATAATCCTTGTATGATCTGGTTCTCTTTAGATTTTGTTTTATGACATTGCCTCCTCAGCAATACTGGCATTCTTTCAGTTTCTTGAACACATCAGGCTTTTAGCTACAAACACTATTCTTGGAACACTCTGCTCTCAGTCCTTTTGCTTTCAGAAGCCCCAAATCCTCCTTTCAGAGCCCATCTCAAATGTTAGTCTTAGAGAAGCCTTCTCTGGCCTTCCAGATGAAGCTGGGCTCCTGACACAGAGACCCATTCCTTCATATACTCCCTCTTGTTTGTTTCTCTGATTATCTGTCTCTCCCTTGATAATTTAAGCCAGTGAACTCTTCAAAAGGAGTGAACACACTCAAAGGGAAAAAGAATACTAGAATTTTTACTTCTATTTTCTCTCTTTTTAGAGTTCACTGTAAAATCTATACAATACACTAGCAGAGAGACATGTAGTTCACTTATAAATAATTATTCATTTTTGTATGAATGCTCAAAATGTTTATCAACAGAGGTGTGAAATATAAAAATATGTCCGACACCACTACTCTAAGTAGCTGCAGAACAGAGTTTCTGTCTCTTTTGCTCATGACTATATCCCTAGAACCTAGTACAGTACCTTACATAGCAGGATCTCAATAAATGAATTAAATAATTAAATAAATCATCTCTCAGCTTGAAGAAGGAAACACATCTAGTTACACTATGAGAGGAAATGCATTTATATAGTAAATAGGTGTATTTATTGTAATCAAGTAGACAAGAGTATAGGCAGGCTTAATTAGGCAAATAAGTGTATTAAAATATATAAAGAACTACTGAACAAATATATAAGAAAAAGTACAAAGTAAACAATACAAATAATAACAGCTAATATTTATTTCATGTTTACCATGTGTTAGTGATTTGTAAGTCCTTTGCTGCATTTACTCATTTAATCCTCATAACAACCCCACGTGGTAGATCCCATTATTATCCCCACTTTAAAGATTTTAAAGTAAAGGAGAGGTTAAGTAAACTGCACAACATCTGACTTCAAAATCTGGGATATTAACCAGTTAATATTACCTCGAGCATTGTACTTGAATAGGATTCATACTCAATACTGTTAAACTGCAAATGAAAAACGGCCACCTCTGTGTTACAGGTAAACAGAAGGAGGCAGGCAGATTTCACGACACTCTACCAGAGTGTGTACTTACTCTTATAGAAAATTTATGCACAGACCCTTCTGCTATACTCAAGGAAGAGGAGTTTTAGTGCTTTAGTACATACATTGAAGGGATGCTAAAAATTCTAATAATTAAATATATTATATGAGGGGATGGACATGTGGTAGGAGGAGATTTGTTCTTTCCAAGTCATTTATTGCTAGACCTACTGCCCAAACTTACCAACAGTACCAGTCAGAAGTATGTGGTTTCTTTCCAAATGGTACTCCTGTTAATTATGTCATTTATGCATTCATTTTAGAAACATTTATTGCATATGTACAATAGGGTAGTGATTGGCATGAGTTTGAGCTCAGGACTGAAATGGCCTGAATCCTCACTCTACCACTATTTAAAGATGTAACCTCTTTGCCTCTCTATGATCATCAGTAGAATAGTGTTATTAAATCTATTTCATGAGGCTGAAGATAACAAAATCTTCTATACACAGTGCTTGGCTCAATGTCTAGCAAACATTCAATAAATGCTGGTTATTTTCCTGTTATTGTGCTGAGTTTCTAGGGGTAGAATCACCCACAATTTATAAATGAAGATCTTTCACAATTCATAAAAAAAAGATAGGTGAAGAAATGTATAATACAATATGATAAGTACATGATGGTGGAGCAATTTAAACATTGCAGAGGAAAACACAAAGTAGGGAGTGCTTTAACTACTTGCAATTGACTAGGGAAGCCTTTTTTGAGGAGGGATTAAGTTTCAAAAGTCTCATTTTCCAATAGTACTGTGAATAGCAATATTAAGTAAATAAGTGAATAAAATTAATGTACTAAAATTAGGCTAACATGTAAAATTTAAAAATAGGTTATAACAATTTATCTCTAAATTGTGTTTCTTAAGAACTCCAAGAAGGTACTTTAAGGGCTTATAATTTTCCATAAAATATGAATGAATAACTGTGTAAGAAATAAGTCCTTTTCTAAAATCTACAGAATTTATTTGGATCTGTATAAGACTGTATTTGAAAATACAGTGCTATTGCTAAAGAAGTTTGAAAAAATTAGTGCTGTTACTTTCATAGGATTGGGATAAGTGAGAAGTACCAATGATTTCATTTGGGTTTAAGACAAAAAGATAATGTTCAGAAAACAGAAATACCAGTTTTAATATTATTACCAAATCATCACATTATTAAATATAATAACTCAGATATTTAGAACTTTCTGAAGTTAAAGGTTACTTTTGCAGGACATGAGACCAATCTCTAAAGTCTGGATGTTTTTACAAAGTAACCTTCCTAAAAATAACATCTGTAAAGTGAGTTTATGACACAGAATGTAATCTGATCTTTTTTAGTTGCAAGAAAAGGAGAATATTTCATTCATCAGCATTTAGAAGGATCTATCGTTTTATAAATAAATACTGCTTTTTTATTAGTTAAGAAACTAGAGAAAAAGAGGCAGGCCAAAGAATCTTTAAACTTTCTATATGGAAAGTAAAGGGGCAGAATAGGATTATTCACAAATGGAATGTGGGACATATTTTTCAATAATGTCAGTCTTTTTTGGGAGAGAGCTTGCTATGAAAGAAAACTGATATGCTTTAGAATTTCATGAGAGTATCATTTCTATGGCATTGTGGTCTTCTTAGATGCCTGATTAAGATAACAGTCTTTTAAATATTAAGTGCCAATCCCATTTTCCATTATGTAACATTAAAGATTGAGAGTCTGTGTTTGATAATTTTATGATATCACAGATTCACTGTTATCTTAATTTTTGTTGAAGTACATGAAGAAAAATAAAAATCCTTCTGTTCATTAGCTAATATAATTTATGTAGTTAATATACAGTCATGTGCCACACAACGATGTTTCTGTCAACAACAAACCACATATATGATGGTGGTCTCATAAGATTATACTATATTTTTATTGTACATTTTTTATGGTTGCATATGTTTAAAGATAAAAATACTTACCACTATGTTTTAATTCCTACAGTATTCAGTAAAATACATGCTCTACAGTTCTACAGCCTAAGATCAATAGGCTACACCTTACAGCCTGCATGTGTAGTAGACTATACCATCTAAGTTTTTGTAAATACACTCTATGATGTTCGCACAGTGGTTAAATTGCCTAACCACACATTTCTCAGAATGTAATCCCATCATTAAGCAATGCATGACTGTTACTGATTTCTGTCAGAAAATGCATTAGATCAGGAATTTGTATGCCACCTCTTCCTGTCTCCTCTTCTGTATCTTCAAATTCTCTTTACTCACCAGGTCTTTACTCTCATCATATGAAAATGCTCAAGTTTCTCTCTCTGAAAATGTAATCAAATAAAAAATCCCAAACAAAACCTTCCTATGATCCTATATCTTAAAACTATTTACTTTATGGTGGATGTCACATGACCAAAGGATAGAGAACTGAATCCTATAATAACTTAATTTATGTGAATTTAATATATTGACTTGATATGCTGTTAAAAGTATTATAAAATATTTTACTTATATGTTTTATACTATATACAGGCAAACAATATGCACTTAAACATTTTACACATTTATATTTCTACACTGGGCTATATATCTAAATGCATATATACTGTGCTTTGCAGGAAATGTACAGATTTTTAAAGGGTAAATTTTGTAATACATGACTCCCACTCTATGTTGCCACTGTATAGTATGGATTTTTCTATATAAATTCTCTTATTCATTAGACTATGAGTCCTTTGGTTATTGGGCTCAGAAAGAATAGGTACCATACTAAACAATGGGTATTGCTGCTAGAATAAGATTGCTGGACTAGTTCCCAAAATTGCTTACTACTCTCCTGAGAAAGATAATGGTATTATTCTTTTGATTCTCTAGTAATGTCTCCAGTAATGTGTAATAGTTTTCTTTTGAATAGATATGTCTTTGTTACTCTATTATGAGTGAGCTCTTTGATTGCAGAGTCCATGGATTATTTGACAAATTATCTGCAAGGTCTAAGAAAGTGCCTAAGAGCATAGAGGGCAATGCTTGACACAAAATAGATTGTCCAATAAGCATGACAATGACAGCAGGGTAAGAGAAAGAATCAGACCACAATCCGAAGTTTGTTCCCTTTGGCACTAAGAACTCTTTCTCTAGACAGGCTTCAGGAATGCTCTAATTTTAATCAAGTATACTCTCTTTGAAATAGTGTTATACTGGAAAGAAACACTTGGACTAGGAGTCAGAAGATATAAATTCCAGTCTCTGTAAACAAATCATCTCTGGAGCTCCAATTTCCTCACTGAGAACAGAGAGATGAAACAGAGATAGCATCTATTTCACAGGGTAAAGTTAAAGATATAAAGAAGATAATGTATACGGATGATAAGAGTAAACTTTTAACTGCTACAAATAGGTTAGGCATATTTATTTTGGGAATATCAATGTGCTGGTATTTTATTTTTTGAATAAGTACCTCAAGTTGTTAAAAGTTTGGTTTTATCTATTACTTGTACAAGAGGTTTTACTTACTGTTTGTATAAATATGTAGTGGCCACTTACCATGGAATGCAATAGGTTAACTGCAGTGATTTAAAGCAGTGGTCTTCATACAGGTATATGTTAGAGGCCTACAAAGACTTTCAAAAGGGTATACAGTTGGCTATGGTTTTAAAGAAATCAATTTACATATCCTCTACTTCCTTATATCCACTTTCCTAAAACTCATCAGTGTGGGAATATGCCTATGGTCTAGATTTTGTTTTCCACATCTCCTTTCACAAACAGCCCTTTTCCTGCATTAGCTTGACAGAGGTAAGGCATACTTGTCACTCCTATTTCTATGTTGCATTGTTATGAGGTATAAAATCCTCTGAAACATCAAAAAGACAAAGTAATTCTTTTACTAAAGGCATTATAAAGGTCACTTCCAACAATCTCAACAGGAGATGCGTTCCAATAAAGTTTTGTCCTTCATATTTAATAATTTAAAATAAAAATTTATAATAATTTATTTATGTTGTCTCCGTATATAAGAATTTATGTAGCAATAGCTCAGTCCAGAAGAAAAAATTGTTTTTAACAGTTAGAGCCGTATGGGCACAGAATATTCTGTCATTAAAGGCACATGACAGAAAGAGTAAAAGGTGAGCAAAGACCAAAAGCAAAAAGATGTTGTACTATGTTCCCAGGATTTAATGCATGCCTGGGCTTACAACAGCTGACATAAAATATTAACATTTTAAAAAGTAATAATATTTCAGAAGAATCCTCCATAGTATTTCATATTTAACTGTCAAAAATTTTGTGATATTAAAGGAACCATATAAAGAACTTTATTTTGTTATTGTCATCTCCTTTGGAGTTGATAGGCAAATGATCACTTATATTCCAAATGAGATCCTAGGAGGAGTTAGAATAATTCTTTTCATGATTTTTTTGTGTTTTTCAGATTGGGTTCTATAAAATACTTAGTGTTACAGAGTATTAATTAATTGTGAATGTATAGTTTGGGTGAAGAAAGGTTCTATGAAAAAATAAGTATTGTTTCAAGATGTTAAATATTAATGGATTTCTTTCAATAATAACAATCACTCACTATGTTCCTGGCATTGTTTTAAGTACTTTATAGACAATAAAGTAGTTTTCCAAATACCTCTTTGAGGTAGGTACTATTATTAACCCCAGTTTACAACTGGGAAAACTGAAGCATAAAGATGTTAAGTGATGTGCTCAAGAGCATACTGTTATTACACAGTGGAAAACTGGGAGTAGAAACCAGGCACCAGAACTCCTGTGCTTATCCTCTTTATGGTGACACTCTGCTGTCGTTCACCAAACTATTGGGAATCTTTAAAATATGAATGTGCTGTGGGAATCGTAAGGAGGAGGATATTACATGAAGCATTCATTTTATTAAGAAATTCTTTTCTCCCAAAGTATTTTTACAGAATCAAAGCTCTTTAGGACGACAATCTGGAGAGCATCATTATAGAATAATCAAGATCTAATTTCTCTTCTTTCAAATGTTTTTCTAAACCATTCTGGAGTTAGGTTATTTGGTTCACCACTAGTAGTGAACAAAACAAACCAAACAAAAAATCATGTGAATTGGGGGATGAATAACAAGGCAAATAATTAAAACAGTATATATTACAGTTATAACAGTATATAACAGTAGTATATTAGATAGTAAAAAGAGCTGAAGAGAAGCTGGTGATAGAGTATAGAAAGCAGATATGAAACGTTAGAAGGGAGTGATGGTGATTGGTAGATGAATCTAGAAATGACAATTTTCAATAAAGAACTGAATAGAGTGAGGTAGCCGAGAGGATACCTCGGGAGGAGCATTCCAGGAAGAGAATAGAGCATGCGCAAAGGCCCTGAGTAGAAAAAGTGTTTCTGGCATTTTCAAGGAACATCAAGGACCAGATATAAACAACAGGAAGAAGGTATTAACAGAAATGAGGTCAGGGAGGAAATGAGGAACCAGATCACGTAAGGCTTTACAGGTCATAGTAAATATATTAGCTTTATTTCTGAGGTGAAGAGAAGTCACTGGATGATTGTGAGCATAAGCTCACTTAAAAATATTAACAGGATCACTCTGGCTATTGTGTAGAGAATAGACGATAAGGGTAAAAGTAGAAGCATTAGACCAATTAGGAAATTATTATAATTTCACCCATAACGTAGGTGAAAGACAGTGGTGGCTTGGATCAGGATGTTGGCCCTCAATATGGTGAAAAGTACTAACAATTTAGATACACTCTGAGGGGAAAGATTACAAAATTGCTAAAGGACTGGATCTAGGTAGTGAGAGAAAGAGAAGAGTCAAGAATGCCTTCAGGATTTCTGGCCTGAGTAAATGAAAGCATAACATTGTCATTAACCAGACTATAGATTTGGGATGAAATCACCTAGGAAGCAGGTATAGACAGAAAAAAGTACTTGAACAATTAGATGTTTGAAAGAGGAAGAGAAGTCAGCAAAATAAGCTAAAAAAAGAGCAACAGAAAAAAAAGTATCTTGTGAGGATATTTCCCTAGAATATCAAAGAAAAAAGTGTTTCAATAAAGAGTGGTAAATTGGGTGCAATACTGATGGCAGGCAAAGTAAAATGAGGATTGGATATTTTAAGATTTTGTGCTCTTAATCACTGTGATACATTATTTCATTTAATAAAACTGAAAACTGGCCATCAATGAGCTCAGAAGGTGGCAGAGAAGTAGAAACACAATTAACTATAGTATTAGGTTCAATAAGAGCAGTGAAACACAGCTTAAGTACTATGGGAGAAGAGAAGAAGGCAAAAAGGAGAAACGACAGCTACCACAGAGATGTATTCTAAACTGGACTTTAAAGAATACCCAGGATTTCACCTGCCAGAGGTCCTGGAAGGACAGGATGGCACAAACGTGTGGGTTGAGGGGAAAAATACTCCAAGTAGATAGAACAGCTCGAAGGGAGAATACAAGGTGCAAAAATAGTTGCATGGAAAATGATGAATAATCTGGTATGCCAGGACAGTGTGCATGGACAGAGCTGTTCAGGATGCAGAGGAGGAAGAATGGGGTGATAGATTAGGCTGGAATAGATATTAATGACAGATTTAAAATGGACTTGAATGCCATAATAGCAATATTTCAGTTTTGGTGTATAAAGAAGAAGAATTAGTAAGCATTTGAAAGTTAGAAAAGTGACATGACTGTTTCTGAAAGATAAACGATGGGAAGTTAAGAACAGATTAAAAGGGGCCCCTCTGTCAGAATAAAGCATGGTCAGCATGCTAAAAAGGAATTAGTATTCTTTCTTTTAATAAAAGTGAATGCACCAGATCTAATTAAAATTCTACTCAAGTGACTCCAACATCACCCATATGCTTTTTCAAAAATACAATTGTAAGAGCAGTTTACTTGTAGCATTTTCCAAAGATTTTTGTAGTAGATTTGAGAAAAAGGTGAAGTACACGTATACTAAATAAATGAAAACAAGCATATGCAGGACAGAATGCACCAAAATTCAGTTTTTCCATCATCACAAAATATATATGAAATAAATTATTTTGTGACTTTTATATGTTAATACACACCAAAAGATTTGAAAGATCAGCACCACAAAATTTTGCTGAAAATGATGATCACTTAAGGGAGAACCAAAAAAACTTCAAATTACTTTTCAATTTAAATGATCCAGATTTCCTAATTGCCATTTGACCACACATTGTGGACTGAATGATTAGCTTTAATTATGTGAGACAGTTTTTAAGATTTAGGTTTTCATTTTCCTATTTGACTATAATAAAATCAAAATTAAAAATTAAACTATGTAACTCATAATTATGGATAGCAAAATATTACATATTTCTGTGTAGTTGTACACAAAATTCTCATTATGAAAGAGAATAATAAAGCGAATAAAGTGTACACTATTTTCCCTGCTCTTTCTCCAAGTGTTTTAAAAGAGATTTTTACCCCATACAAGTCCTTCTTTGGCATTTTATTTCCTTAGAAAATTTCAAGATAAGGACTAATAATAAAATAACTTTTTTTAATTTTACCATAAATGGGCAATTTATGTTATACAATTATAATTAATAAAGTAAAAATGTCATATTTAAGTCCATGAAAAAGGTTTACTTCTAATCTTAGGCTATATAAATAAAGAAACTTTTAGAATACTGTTTCAGGTATTCTAAAATAGTATGTCACTTGAAGACAATTTATTTTGGATAAAAATAAACTAAAAATAAACTAAAATAAACTAAATAAAATAAACTAAATAAAATAGAAAAGAAGTAACTAAGTGATCTTATTTTCTGTCTTTAGTGCCCTTGCTGGCTAGTGATTCCAATCAAGTTAACCTTGATTTACAATGCCAATACAAAGAGCCATGCAACTCAACTCATATTAAATACATCCCAATGAAAATTTGCCAATAAAAATAAGCATGAGATAGTAAAAACAATTCCAGACTATGGATTTAGTCCTAGTCCTGCCTGGTTCTTTCAGGCTGTGTGACTTTAGACAAGCTTTTAACCACTGTGATCTTAATTTGTCTTACCACTATAATGAGGCAACTGAACTAGATATTAGGAATATAGTATTTGGCTCAACTGACCCTGGGGTATAGCCTGAAAAAAGATTAAAATTTTATTGATACTGAACACAAACAAGCATTTATAAAATATGTGTAAGGTATAAAGAATGTCAATAATACAAACCCTTGTACTGAAAACTAAACATGAAAAATACAATGTTACCAGTACATTGATTTCCCTATGTACTCCTCCTCTTCCCTATCTCATCACTCTGCCTGATCCACTCTCCCTCCCACACCCACTGTAGAAAACTATGATACTAAATGTTTACCACCATTCTCAGATTTTTTCTGATTGTTTACCATGTATTTATACTTCTAAATAATTTATTATTCAGTTTTGCTGGTTTCTGAATTATATAAATGGAACCATCCTATAGGAATTTTTCTGAAACTTCCTTTAGTTAAAATTATATTCACAAAGTTCAACATGTTGAATAATGTAGTTGTAATTCATACATTTTCATTGTGATTTAATACTTCACTATATGACTATATTACAATTTATCCATTCT
>VBSM01003169.1:5023061-5084892 GCA_008086735.1 Cheirogaleus medius | reverse complement strand
GCCTCCCAGAGAGCTAGGATTACAGGCGTGAGCCACCGCGCCCGGCCTCTATTCTGTATTCTTACTAACACTTGATCTTGTCAAACTTTAAAATCTTTGATAATCTAATAATTATAAAAATATTTCATTATGATTTTATTTTACACCCCTGGATGATTAATTTTTGCTATGTTTATTGGCCATTTAAAAATTCTCTTTGTGAAATGACTAATCAAGTCTTTTAACTATTTTTCTTTTACATTGGTTAATTTTTCTCAAAGATTAGTAGGAATTAGTAGGAATGTACAATATTTAGATAGTAATCTTTTGTCAATTGTAGGTTTTGACATTAGTTTCTGCCAGTGGTCACTTCTTTTTTTTCACTCTTAAGACTTTTATGACATCTTCAGAAAGCAGAATTTCTTCATATTAATGTGCATGAATTTCCAATCTTTTAAGATTTGCATGTTTATATTTAATTTAAAAAAATTCTTCCCTTATCCCAAGGTTATAAAGATATTCTTCAATACTATCTCCTAAAGGTACTGTAGTATTGTCTTTTATAAATAAGTTTTTAATCCACTATGAATTGATTTTTGTGTTTGGCATAAAATAGGGATCTGATTTAAATTTTTTCTATATGTGGAGGTCAGAGTAATTGTCCACCAATGATGTCCACATTCTAATCCCTAGAACCAGTGAATATGTTATTTTACATGGCAAGGAGGAATTAATGTTGCATATGAAATGAAATCTGCTAATCTACTGACTTTATAATAAAATGAATTCTGAATTATCCATGTGGATCCAATGTAATCACAAAGATCATTCAAAGTGGAAGAGAGAGGTAGAAAAAGAAGAGTCTGAGAAAGATGTTACACTGTTGACTCTTGTGATTTAATACTTCACTATATGACTATATTACAATTTATCCATTCTTCTATTAATGTACTTTGTTTCTAGATTTTTGTTCTTAGAAACATTGTTGCTATTGATCAAGGAAATCTATATTGGACTTCTGACCTCCAGAATTCTAGATGATAAATTTGTGTTGTTTTAAGCCACTGAATTAACGATAATTTTTTATAGTAGCAAAGAAAATCAATATATCGTATAAATAACTACTGACCTAGCACTATTTAATGATCTCTCCAAAGATTAACAAAGATTTGGTTCTGCATTCTCTACTTAGTTCTGCAGGCTGATTTGACAGTTGTCTAAATCTGTGTTCCCCAACCCTGGTGCTGCAGACTGGTACCTGTCTGTCGCCTGTTAGGAACTGGGCCGCACAGCAGGAGGTGAGCAGTGGCAAGTGAGCAAAGCTTTATCTGTATTTACAGCTGCTCCCCATTGCTTGCATCCCCACCTGAGCTCTGCCTCCCTCCTACTCCCCCCACTCCCTGTCTGTGGAAAAACTGTCTTCCATGAAACCAGTCCCTGGTGCCAAAAACGTTGGGGACCGCCGGTCTAAATCACAGTAGCTCAAAAATAAATACTGATATCTAGTGAAACAAGACTCTCAAACTTTTCTTCTAGAGTAGTGTCTTCTCTTTCTTTATTTGGTCTTTATCTCTTCCATATAAATTTTGAAACATCTTACAAATTCTAAACACACACACAAACACACACACACACACTCCAATATCCTTTTGGGATGCTCATTTAGTTGCATTGAATTGCAAGTATCTAGCAATCACTTTGTGGAAAGATGATATCTTTAAAATTGTAAGTTTTTCTATCCATGAACATGTTATATCTGTCCATTTATTTAGGAGTCCTGTAATGTTTTTTACATTTTATTTTCCTCATAAAAATCTTTTTTAATGATTACATAATGATTGTACATTTTGATACATGCATATAATGTGTAAGAATGAAATCAGGGTAATTAGAATACTTATCGCCTTGAACATTTACCACTTCTTTGTGTTAAGAACATTCCAAATCTTCTCTTCTAGCTATTTTAAAATACACAATAAATTATTAACTGTAGTCACCCTACTATGCTATTGAACACTAGAACTTATTCTATCTAACTGTATTTTTATACCCATTAAGCAACTTTTCTTTATTCCTTCCACTCCCCCTACCCTCTACAGACTCTGATAATCACCATTGCATTCTCTATGTCTATGAGATCAACTTTTTTTAGCTCCCACATATGAGTGAGAATATGCAATATTTGCCTTTCTGTGCCTGGTTTATTTCACTTACGATAATGTGCACTAGTTCCATCAATGTTGCTGTGAATGACAATTTTTTTTTTTTTGGCAGAATAACATACCAGTGTGTATAGATACTATATTTTCTTTATCCATTCATCTGTTGATAGACACTTAGGTTGATTCCATATCTTGGCTATTGTGAACAGTGCTACAATAAGCATGGGAATGCACAAACTGATTTCCTTAATTTTGGCTATGTACCCAGTAGTGAGATTGCTGGATCATCTGGTAGTTCTATTTTTACTTTTTTTCCTAGAGACAGAGTCTTGCTGTGTTGCACAGGCTGGAGTTCAGTGGAAGGATTATAGCTCACTGCAGCCTCGAACTCCTGGCCTCAAGTAATCTTGCTGCCTCAGCTTCCCAAGTGGCTGGGAGTACAGGCATGCACCTATATGCATGGCTAATTTTTATATATTTTGTAGAAACAGGGTCTTGCCATGTTGCACAGGCTGGTCTTAAACTTCTGGCTTCAAGCAATCCACCTGCCTCAGCCTCCCAAAGTACTGTGGTCACAGTGTGGGCCACCACACTTGTCCTATTTTTAGTGTTTTCGAGAAATCTCCATACTGTTTTCCATAGTGGTTGTACAAATTTACATTCCCACCAAGAGCATGTAAGAGTTCCTCCCTCATTAACACTTACGTTTTGTCCTTTTGATAACAGCCATTTTAACTGGAGTGAGATGATATTTCACTGTGTTTTTTTTTTTTTTCTTTGAGACAGAGTTTCACTCTGTTCCCCAGGGAGCTAGAGTGCTGGGGAGTCAGTGTAGCTCACAGGAACCTCAAACTTCTAGGCTCAAGCAATCCTTCTGCCTCAGCCTCCCGAGCAGCTGGAACTACAGGCATATGCCACTATGCCCAGCTAATTTCTTCTATATATTTTTAGTTGTCCAGCTAAATTCTTTCTATTTTTTAGTAGAGACGGTTTCTTGCTCTTGCTCAGGAAGGTCTTGAACTCCTCAGCTCAAAGGATCCTCCCACCTCTGCCTTCCACAGTGCTAGGATTACAGGTGTAAACCACCACGCCCGGCCTTCACTGTGGTTTTGATTTGCCTTTCCCTGATGATTAGTGATGTTGAATGTATTTTAATATGCCTGTTAGTTATATGTATGTCAGCTTTTGAGAAATGTCTAATCAGATCATTTACCCATTTCTTAAATATTCGTTTTTTGCTGTTTGTGGGTTCCTTAGATTTTATTAATCCCTTGTTGGATAGTTTACAAATATTTTCTCCCATTCTATAGTTTGTCTATTCACTTTGTTGACTGTTTCATTTTTGATGTAATCCCATTTGCTTATTTTTGCTTTTGTTGCCAGTGCTTTAGAAGTCTTTCCCCAAAAGTTCTTGCCCAAAACAATGTCCTGAAGCATTTCCCCAAGGTTTTCTAGTTTTTTCATAGCATCAAGCCTTATATTTAAATCTTTAACAGATTATGATTTGATATTTTTTATATGAGGAGAAACAGGGGTCTTCTGCATATGGTTGCAAAGTTTTCTCAGCATTATTTATTGAAGAGACTGTCCTTTCCCCAATGTATGTTCTTGGTGCTTTTGCCAATAATAAGTTAGTTGTAAATATATACATTTATTGCTGGGTTCTCTAGTCTCTTCCATTGGTATATATGTCTGCTTTAATACCAGTACCATGCTATTGTGGTCACCATGTCTTTGTAGAATACTTTCAAGGTAGATACCGTGATGTCCCCAGCATTGTTCTTTTTGCTTAGGATTGCTTCCACTATTCATGGTTCCACATGAATTTTAGGATTGCTTTTCCTACTTCTGTGAAGAATATCATTGGTATTTTGACATGGATTGCATGGAATCTGTAGATATACCTGAAGTCTATTTTACCTAAGTACATACAGTTCACCCTTGTTGGGTTGTATGGACATTTTAACATTACTAATTCTTCAAATCTATGAGCATGGGATGTTTTCCATTATTTTGTGTCCTCTTCAATTTCTTTCATCAGTGTGTTTTACTTTTCTTTGTAAAATCTTTTACTTCTTTGGTTAAATTTATTTGAGTTTTTTTTTTTAATTGGTAGCTATTGTAAATGGGATTGTGTTCTTGACTTCTTTTTCTGATTGATCATTACTGGCTTATATAAATGCTACTAATTTTATATGCTGACTCTGTATCCTGCAACTTCACTAAATCTGGCAGTGCTAAAAGTGCTTTGGCAGAGTCTTTAGCTTTTTCTAAATAGAAGATCATGTCACCTGCTCACAAGAATAATTTGACTTCTTCCTTTCCAATTTGGATGTCTCTTATAAATTTTTCCCTTTCCTAATTTCTCTGGCTAGAACTTCCAGTACTGTTTGAATAAAAGTGATGAAAGTAGGACTCTTTGTCTTGTTCCAGATCTTAGAGAAAAGAATTTTATCCTGCTTAGTATGTTAGCCATGGGTTTATAATAAATGGCCTTCATTGTTTTCACGTATGTTCCTTGTATACTGAGTTTGTTGAGAGTTTTTATCATGAAGGGAGGTTGAATTTTAATGAATGTTTTTGCAGCACCTATTGAAATGCTCATACGATTTTTGTCCTTGGTTTTGTTAATGTGATGTATCACTTTTATTGAATATATTAAACCATCTTTGCATCCCTGGGGTTAATCGCACTTGATCATGTGATCTTTTAAATTCAATGTTGAATTTGATATGCTAGTATTTTGTTGAAGATTTCTGTACCTATGTTCATCAAGGATATTGGCTTATAGTTTTCTTTTCTTGTTATGTCCTTGTCTAGTTTCTCTCAGATTTGGTGTCTCCTTTGTCTGAAATGGTTAGCAGCCCCCAGGTTTCATGCACTGGGGCTGCTAGCCCTACCTATAATGTCTGTATTCAGATGTCCTCAGGGTACCTCTCCCTACAGGCACTTGCAATACTTCCTTTGGGTTCAGGCAGGAATGTCTTTCATGTGCAAGAACCAAAGATGATGGGAAGCTAGTTGTCCACCTCAATCTCACTTTTGCTAGTAGAGAAACCATGAGCCTGGGAGATTTTTCCACAGAGTGCCTGACAGTTTGGGAGAGGGACCTTGGAGATAAAGAAGACCATTTCTCCCACTTTCTGTTCACAGTTTTTGAGTTGTCTGTGACCCCAGGATTCAGCACATACTCAGTTATGAGTTCTGGCATATTGATGGTGATAATCTTGGCACTCGACTGTATTAAATAGTTTAAGTTTTCTGTGGGAAAGAGTGAAGGTTGATTGCTTCTACTCTGCCATTTTGGTGATGTCACTCCTCAGGAAATTCTTACATATCCTTTGTTAGGTTTATTCTTAGATATATCAACTTTTATTGAAATTCTTAAGTGGTATTTAAAAAGTATGGTTTCTAACTATTGCTGGGTAAACAAATAGAGTTTTGAATATCTGACCACATTCCTAAGTTCTTTGATTTAATAAGTTGTAAACTCTTTTAGATGTTATATGTAATTTATCCTATCAGTAGCAAATAATGAAGAAGGTTTCCTTCTTCCTTTCCAATCCTTATACCATTCATTTATTTTTCTTATTTTACAATGTCACCTATGACTTCCAGTCTAATATTGATTGTAAGTGAAAATGGTAGGCATCCTTGTCTTCTTCCTGATATTAATGATTATTTTTAATGTTACTGCATTTGGTATTGCATTTGATATATGTTTTAGAGCATACATTCATTTTCAAGTTAATGAGGTACCCTTACTGCCCTTACTATTCCTCATTTGCCAAACTTTTATTTTTTTTAATTAGGGAAGAATATTAAATTTTGTGCTTTCTATCTCTTCTGATTTTTCAATTTCCTTTCTCCCTCATCTTTCTAGTCTCTTTTGGATTAAAGTAATGTTTATGGTTTTCAGTTGGCTTTTTTTGTATATGTTTTGGTTCTCTGACAACAAATATTATAATTCAATGTACATATTGAGCATAGCTTTAAAAAAATTTTAAGTTTTTAAATATAATTGTAAAATTAGAGACAGTTGTAAGAAAGAACAGAGGTCAGTGTACTCTTTATCTAGTTTCCCGCAATGTCTCACGATGGTAACAGGCACAATACTGACACTGATACAGCTGAGATACAGAACATTTTTGCCATCATAAGGATCACTCATGTTCCCGTTTTATAGCCACATCTGCTCCCTGTCCACCCACCCTCTTTTCCTCCCCCAGCAACCATTAATCTCTTGCCATTTCTAAATTTTCTCATTTCAAGAATGTACATGAATGGAATCACACAGTATATACCCTTTTGGGAGTGGCTTTCACTCACTCAGTATAATTTTCTGGAGATTCATCCAGGTTGTTGCATGTATCAATAGTTCATTCTGTTTTATTGCTGAGTAGTATTCCATTCTATGGATTACTACAGTTCATTCACTCTTTAAAAGATATTTGGGTTGTTTTCAGTTTGGAAACTATAAATAAAGCTGCCATAGACATTCATGTGCAAGTTTTTGTGTGAAGATAAGTCTGCCTCTGTTGACATGTAAGGTGTGTGTGGGGGTACATGTTATCGTTGAGACTTCTATTCCCCTGTGATCCCACCACTATGGCAGTGGTGGTGGGAGGCTTGTTATCACCTGGTAGGGTTGAAAGTCTTAATTTCCTACACTGCCTTCTCTGGCACCACTCCATAAAGGGGTTGTTGGGGAGCCTCATTATAGCCTTGAAAGGATGGAAGTGTAGGCTCTCCACGTGGCATTTGTTGGCATGGGTAAGAGTGAAGCTACAGGTTTTTCTATAGTTTTTGGCTGCAATATGGCACAGTTTTATCTAAAAGGTTTTCTGGGGCTGCCCCTTTCTTGGTCCTTTGGCTAGAGAAAGGCTTTTGTTTGGGAATTTTTTTTTGGCTGTGCCCACTGGTGTTTTTGGATTATTAGCTTTTCCAGCTCCAATTCTGAGCTATATGAGGCAAAAAGAAAACCCAGGGAACTTATGCTGTGTTATTACTTATATCCTGAGATCCCTAAACAGTTTGCTTTTTTCTCTTCACCTTTCAGAGTTTTCTTATGTTTGTTTTATATATAATGTACAGGGGAGTTAGTGGTATGTAGCAGGAAAAAGAGAGAAAAGTACATTTATTCCATTTCCTCAGAGAGGAAGTCTGTCAAATATAGTTACTTTAAGCCTTTCTCTGGATTTCCTAGAGGTCCATTTCTGTTGACTATAGTTTATCTTGGATTTTGGTCACGTTGTCTTGTTTCATCATATGGCTAGTTATTTTGGATTGACTGCCAGGTGCTATCTATACCAAATTATAATGATAATTTGAGGCTTAGATTTATATTATTTTTGTCCAGAGAGCATTTGCTTCTTGCAGGCAGCTGGCAGAAGCAATAATCTGAAATATTTTTATCACAGCTTGAGATGATTCAAAGTAGGAGCTTTAGTCCACTGTAGAACTGTTCTATTTCTCGTTTATTCTCACTCTTACAAGTATGAACTTTTAGGGACATACTTTAGGGATATACTTTAGCCACTCAAAGTATTAGTGGCTTACCTGGCCTACTCCTGAGCTCTCATCCAAGGCAGACCATGAACTCTTAACTTTTGTCTCACTAGAACTGTCAATGCATTGAGAGCTGCGTTCAACCTCTCTACTCTCTCTGTTGACTGGTAGACAGCTGCCTATTCAAGAACTAGCAGATACCTCTGGGGAAAATGCAGCTTTAGAAGCTGGGCTTACTTCTTTTGGTTTCCATTTTCTCTTGGATATTTGCCTTATAATTTTTAACTTCCTCGACAGGTCTCTGATGTTCTCAAACCAATTAAAAGCAAATTTAAACACACACACACACACCCCTCCAGCATTTTTAGCTTTTCTCAGAAGTAGGGTTGGTCCTAATTGTCCAGACTGCTGTTATTGGAAGTGGGTATCTATCATTTTCTTTAGTTTTTACACATGCCATTCTGGATTCTGACTAGAATATAAAATGATCCTGTGTGGACATCATGTTCTATGAACCCAGAATCCCCATACCCTGATAGGAGGTCTGTCACACAATAAATAATTGCTAGATTAAAAAACATAACACGTGCAAGCCTTGCCAAATAATACATATGTGGTGTGATGATGGCAGAAGAATCAAATGTAATTTCCATATCTTTAAAGCTTAATAATGGTCATGCCATTCCCAGAATTGACAAAAGAAGTTATGAGAAGGCAGAAAGAGGAAAAAAATGGCTGGGACGATCACCTTGATTTTTGGATATAGCTGAATCTGATGTATTTGTGAGGTACTTAAATAAAGCTGTTCAGATAAAAATGAGAAATGCCAATTTGCACTTCTAAAAAAGAGGTGGGAGCTAGTTACACGACTCGAGTTATTCGTGGCAAGGGATACTAAGGGAAGGAGAAAATATAAAGAGACAGGAGCAGCATATAAAAGAGAGGAGTGCCTAGAAACACTTAGGGGATGGAATAATAACAATTCTTAAAGAAAACAGATGAGTGTTCAGAGTAAAAAAATGAAACTCAGAAGAATGCAGCATAATGGAAGATAATGAGGAATAGATTTTAGAGAAAAAAACAATTATCAACATTGTTAAATGTGGCTGACAGGTCAATAAGGCTCAGGAATAAAATGTCTTATAATAATCATCATCTACCTTCAGAGTAGTAAAGGAAGGAAGGAAGGTGGAGGGTTGGAAAGTGTTGCGTTTTTAAGTGAGAAGAAAAGTTTATAAAAGAATGGAGACAAATTTAAGAGGTCATTAAAAAAATAATAAACATATGAGCAGATCTGACGTCTTTAAAGAAGTCAAGCAGTTAATATTTGAATGTATTTTTTTCAGCAAGGTCAGTTAGCATATTGGGCTGAGTTCAAGAGGAGCTAGTTTTCAGGAGAAAATGAGAAATTCACTTTTGGACATTTTGAAAATTTGTAAATATATAGAAAAGAGAATGGAGATTGAGATACAGTTATGGGAGTTATCTAATTAGAAATGACAGTTGAAAACAACAGTCTATGTAGATATTTGTATGTAGTGAAATTCTATCAGTAAAAATGACATATTTTTGTCTTACAGGGGAATAATAGCAAATCTAAAAATCTCTTTTATCTCTAAGTGTGAATTGGTTTTTGAGAATGTGGAAATTGCCCTATTTTAATTTGAAAAATAATACAATTAAACTAAATGGGTATCAGAATCCTAATATTATAATTAGTAAGGAGATATGTGTAAAACCTGCCAGAATTGCAAATGTATGCTTGAGTCCAACAGTGTTGAACCAATCTTATGGAAAAATTCTCCTATGCCTTGCTTCTCTGTATAAAGAGTCCCTTATCTGGGGACAACAGAAACAAAATGAAACATATGCAGGGCTACTATTCTACCAATAGAGACATGAATGGGCTTAATGGTTGTTTATAATCAATACTTGTTTAAATAGTAAAGTGTTTATGCTGTACTACTTGTGAACCATTTTAAATATAACTCTTGCTGATTTGATAATATATTCACTGAATTACTTATATAAAACATTTCCATACTTTGAAAATTCTAAAGTACATTTTATACATATTTCTTTAACATTACAACAACCTTTTAGAACACAAAGGAATCATTAGAGCCTCATTTTGATGATTAACTTAAGATACAGTTGCTGCATACTTCTTTGTTATTTACTTATTATGTTCAAATTCATATTTCTTCTACTAATAACAGTGACCCTACATAAATTCACCTGAAGACTAAAAGTCAGTTCACTTATAATATAATATAGTTATTCTTATTAAAATAAAATCCTCATACCATTTGGTGATGCCATAACAATCTTTAATAATATCCTGAAGAACGGCACGATAGAAGAGTGACTCAGTAGACAGCTGAAAAAAATGTAGACATATATGAGCACAAGAAACAAATAAAAAACAGAAATTAAATCAATACCAGGGAGCCAGAACTGTAAGTGAATGTTAGAAACCTGACTTTGTTGCTAAATATAGAGGATGACTATAATATTTCCATTTCAAGTTAAAGTGTTACCCTGAGGCTAATTCTCACTGTGGAAGTAACTCTGCAGGAAAACAGATGAAACCACAAGAGAAATAGTAGTGAATGAAGAAGAAAAGTCATAATCAATAAAAAAATGGGCTGACACCTACATGGAGTGTTTATCAGTTAAAAATGTAGAAATAAACTTCAAGACCAGCCACTCAGCTGTGGAGCCTGTAAGAGTCAGGAAGGACATGAATAAAAAAGAAAAGAATGCAATTTTGTCTTAATGGCGGTAGAATAAAGATAATGTCAACTATGAGTCACACCAAGAAAGAGAGGATACTATCCTAAGGAAAGAAATGCTAAAGATATGTCTGAGGTCTGAAAGATGGCATTGGCTGGCTACTGCAGAGTTGAAACATGGAGGCTTGGAAAAGACATAGGATAAAAGATTGCATTCTTGGCAAGGCTTCCCTTCTAGGAGAGAGAGAGATGGGAGGTGTTCCATGAAGGTTCAAACGTTTTCAAAAGGAAAGAAGGAATGGCTGAAGAGAAAGGCCCAGTGAGACATCATAATTTCAAAGAAGCAGAAGGTGAAAAACTATTAATATTTATAAAACAAAGAACACTTCACTGCAGTAACAGAAGAGGTACTCTTTAAGAAACCATAAAAGTCACCAAAACCCCACCTACATCCCCACAGATCTTTTGATGTTGATGGTACAGGATATGCAACACACAAAATAATGTTAGCAACAACAACCCATCTTCCGTGCAAAGTTAATATCGGGGAAAAAAAAGGAAAAATGAGTAAGAACAAAGAGGGGTCAATAGTACTGCATGCTTTTGAGAAGTCAAACAAGGTAAAACTAAAAACTGGAGACTGGTCAAGTTTTAAAGATAGAGTTCAGTGGGAATGTATATATCCACTGAGTTATCTTTTTGTAACTTCTATTCTACTTCACACTTCTTCAGAGTCCAAAAGTGTTATTTTAATCAGTTTCCAACTAGAATAAACATGTTTGAATTCAGATAGAATTTATAACAAAATACAATTTTATCTATATGCTCAGGCAGAAAACCTACTCTACTACTCTTCTCCCCCATCCAACATTAAGTAACCACACTGAAGTGCTGAGACTACAAAAAACAGAAGTTGGGGGCCGAGGGTCAGTCATCATTTCTTGGGTCTTCCCCTGATGGCACTGCACTTTTAAGTCACTGGAGAATATCTTACTTATAGCATATTAACAGAGCACTGTGTCCGAATACAAGTTTTATCCCCTCTGGAAGGTAGGAATAGTGCACATGGCGATTCTAGTAAGAACTGGTGTTATGAATCAACTCATCCATGTAAGAAAAAATCACCCATACCCCCCCACTTTTAAATCTATTTAAATTAAACAAAATAAGAAAAAATATTTTTAAATGGTACATCAATGTTGCATATAGGATTTTATGGGTAAACATTTCTCTTATTCTTGTTTTGCAATTCCATATTACTATGTTTCTTTTTTAGGGTAGGTTTTTTGACATCAGTTTACTGTAGTTTTGGTTTTACCTATGTATTATTATTTGGAAGACAATTTACAACTCTGTATATACATTTTAAGTCAATGTGGGCTTTAATTAAAATATGAATCAGCAAAAACAAAACAGAAATGGTGTTACAAAAACCACAGTCCCCAAATCAATAAAATAACTTATTGAAAGTAGACTCATACACACATTTGAATGGCCACACTAAAATTTTTACCTCCAAGGTATAATTCTTATATGAAATATCTTTCCAAATGCAACTCCTTCACTTGAGACAAAAACTACTGATCTCAAAACTTTCTTTCTTTGAAAATTATGCCAAAACATTTCACTTAAAATTTTGCATCTCTGTACATATTTTCATTTGAGATTTTATCATCTTGAGTAACTCTTTTCTACAGTACCCAAATCTCTACTTTATCATCTGTCCCTTATTTCCTTGAAAATCCTTTCATTTCTCTCACAAAATGTTTAAATCCCTTTTCATATATTACCACCTACTCTTATAATGTTCTACTGAAATTCAAGGCATTTTGGCAAATCTACTATTGCATGAAGTGAAATATTACAATTAGTACTATAAATGGCTTACCAAGTTCTTAACTTTTTGTTTGATTAGCTATAATAGATAGAAACTTTAATTTTATATGAAACTTGTAAAAATAGTTAAAACTCTCCTTTCTCATGCTTTTGAAAAAAATTATATAAAATGATATCAAGAAAATTTAGAAATAAATGATATTTATATTGTTATTAAAAATGGTAAAAAAAAGACATTAAAAGTGATGAAGAAATGCATTTTAAGCAAGAGAACACGCAGAAATGGAATGCACAGAGAAATACAGCAGGATAGAATAAATCATCATTCCCAAGTTACTCTGAATATGTAAGTGTTTTACAGCAGTTTCCTAAGAGAAAGAGAAGAGAGTTATAAAGTGCCTTCAAATGCACATTCCAGGAATAACTAGGATTATCCATCCTGGTAAATACACATGGGGGTAAGTGAGAAGGGAGTCAACGTCTCCTGAGCAGCCTGTGCCCAGCTATTCTAGGAATAAACTAGATGTGGTTCAGAGTTTACTTTCTTTCCCTCACAAGTGATAAATCAACTTAACACTCTAATGCATTTTAAACATGAGAAGGAGCATGAAGTGTACATCCTTAAAGCATATGTATTAGACATGCATTTTACATATCTAGTGGAAAGGGCACTAAGCTGGAAGTAGGGGCTCTGCAATTAATTAGGGCAGCTAGAGCACACCATTAAATTTCTGCTGTGCATCATTCTCATTTAAGTTTAGAATAATACTCAACTCATAAGATTGACTATAATCATGAGCAACTACTTGGGAAATTAAAAAACACCACACAAATGTACTGGGCATTATTAATACGATAAAGGTTTTTTCTTTCTCCAGGCCCTTATAGAATCACTAAATTGATACGTAGTACAGTAGTTAAGAGCTTGAACTCCAGCATCAGAAATTCAAATTCCAGCATTCACTACCTTAAAGTGTCCTCCTATGTATCAAAGGATATTAATACCACATATCTCATGGTACTATGTATTTATTATCTTAATTGAAGAGAAAAACTTTGAATAGTACTTTAGTAAGCTCTCTGTTAGATTTACCTAATGTTTTCAAGATTATAATTATTAATTACCCATAACAGCTGACATTTATTGAGAACTATGTGCTAGTCATTGTTTTAAGCATTTTACATTTTTCTTTCATTTAATCCCATGAGAAAGGTATTATTACTCCTATTCTTCTTCTTCTTATTTTTACAGATAAAGAAATTAAGCTACAGAGAAATTACGACATGAGCCCAAGGTCATTGAACCAGTAAGTGATGAACACAAGATGCAAACCAGCAGTTTGAAACTAAAGACCCACAAACTTAAGCCATATGCTCTAATGTCAATGCCTTCAAAAGAATCTGTTTTTATCAATTTTTAGATAGGCATAGTGAATCCATTTTAAAAAATAATAACATACAAAATGTTCCTGGACTAGAGTGAGTGCTCAGTAAATGACACTTGTTATTGAAATTATTTTTAAAAATTTAAGAAGAAATCTTGGGAAAAGTTTCAAAAAAGAACTCTTAAAAAATCCCTAATATGTTTCATGAAGATAAGATGAAGGATAAGACAATTACATGGATATTTAGGGGATTATATTTAACTTCTGTTTATATATACAAACCCATTTGGCTGTTGCAACTAATGACTAATTAAGTCAATAAGGAAAAACGTCAACCAACCAACTGAAGTATGTGTTTTGGACTAAAATGAAAATAATAATATATTGAATACTATACCTTGTTTATCTTTACTTGAACTAAGCTCATAAAAGCCTAACTGTCAGCAGCAGCATTCTTTAGAAATACTTACAGATCGTTTAGCATAACAGGAAGAAATGAGAGGTTAGTATAAGAGAATAATGTGGAAATTTTCCTAAAAGCTCAATTTACTGTTCTGAAAGTTCATTTCTCTTTTAAAGTAAACTTATGGAAAATACATAAATCTCAATATGCAGCGGTGACAAGTAGAGGTGATATTTATTAAAATCCATCAGGTTTTAAGTTCATCAGCAGGTCAAGTATGAAGAGTAGTTGAAAGAAAAACGATTGTGTTCATCACTTGGATTAAACACTCTTACTCACCCCTTGGCCAACTGCAACCCGCTCCAATGCCTTTAAGGAAAAAAAAAAAAAACAAGACAGACTGTTAATATATTTAGTCTTATGTTATAAGTTTTATAAACACATTGTATAAGGGTTTGTAAAAGTGACATTTGAAAAGATTAATTGATAACATGTAAGTTTATGCAGTTAAAAGTGTTAATATCATTAAAGAATGTTAACTAGTATGCTTGTGTAATTTAGGGCTGATTTATAATGGATGTGTGTCATATGCACAAACACATATCCTTGAATGTAAATTCCAATTATATAGTCCTTGAATTTCAGAAGGAATTAGAAAATAGGAAAGAAATGAAATGACATATTCCTGGCTCACGTTTAGTATAGCCAAAACAATCAAATTCAAAGCTATTATTATGCATATATACAAACATATATTATATTTAACATATTTATTATGATTTTTAACAAACATATTATTTTGTCTTTTAGTAAACAAAAACAACATAGTGCTATGAACAGAGAACACTATGGGCTAAAGTGTTCTAGACATAAGGATACCTGTCAAATCAGGCACAACTAAGGTTTTATTTAACCAGATAGTTACTTCACATCCCAGGTAGCTTAATATTTAATAATATGTTTCCCACTGTATAAAAATTCAGGAGACCAAATGATCTGCTACAAACAAACATAAACACATCATAGAGCTGTGAAGAAAGTACTGAACTAATTCTGTGTTTACAACTTGGTACATTTTATATAATAATTGAAGTAATCATATATAAAAATTTGTTACATTACTACATGTAGAGTAGATGATGTTGGAAGGGCAAGTCATTTTTCTTCATAATTAGCAATGCACAAAAGTATTATTGATGATGTTCTTCTGCAAAATTTGGCATTTAATGCATGATATTAGCCAAAAATAATAAATTCTGCAACATCTAAATACAGTTCTTACTCAAGGAAAAAATATAACCATACCAAACATGCTGACATTCTGGCATTACGACCACACCACCATCTCTCTTCTTTTAAATAGTGGCACATTGGAAATCCCCACTTTTCTTGAGTACATTCTGCAGATGGAAAAATATGGATTATTTAAATAAAATTCTTCCTGTTTCAGTTAAAGTAAATAATCTATTGAGAAAGCAAATTAGTCATTGAGAAAGTCAAACAGTAGTTAAACATGGAAGTGGTGATGGAAGTGGTTCATTCGTTAACTGAAAGCATATTAATGTTATGAATATGGTATTTGCTCAACAACAGCTGCTTTGTGTTTAAGCTCCAAGTCTGATACCAACCAATTTGATACTGACACCAAAACGATTTCTCTAAGATTTAGCAAAAGCAATTTAAAATGTAAATACTCTTTATGTTCAGTGTAACTACGGGAGATAAGGAATGAGATACTGAACATTTATTGCTGACCTGACTTTTTAAAAAAAGTGTCTTATTAAACATGACATTTGGCAACTTATAAAGCAATGTGAATTCATTCCTAACAATGTTGAAGCATCATTTTTTTTTAGCCATTATGTTCCCTTTTCAGAAAAAGAACAGCTGTACAGGTTCTTATTTGTTCATTATATTAGGAGGCTATAATATTTTCAACTATGATCTGATTTGGCTCAACTGCATTTAGGACTTATGTAACAACAACAAAAATCAATGTTCACTGCTTAATCACATATTTACAGCCCTAATCACAGAGTTATATATGCAACTTGCTGACATTCAAACTATTAGTTCCATGGGGTTTTTTTTAAAAGGAAAAGAAACCAATTTCTATTTTAAATTAAAGCCTGGAAAATAGACTTAAATTTTATAATTGTGACAATGAAAAGAAAATTGAGATAAACATAAACATAAATTTATATTGGGTTAAAAAGTAAAACAGAACTAAAAACTTGAAAACAAGAAAATGCTTTAAAAGAAAATGCAATTGAGGTAGGTTCCACTAAATAAACTTCTGTGCCATGAAGGATCAGATGACTTTTCCTTAAAGTTCCTTACCATGATTGACAAAATCCTACATGATTTGCTTGTGCCTACCTCACTAGATTCATTTCACACTATGTTCTCTGTTTTAGCCTTTTGATAAAATAGATTTTCAATCTTAGATATCGTCATTGAGTACATTGAGTACTTAGTATGTGCAAGGCACTGTATTAGTGGTTAAATATTCTTTAGTTTCAATGAATAATCTGTACCTAAGATATATATATATTTCCTTCCCTTTTTTTAAGGCACTGTACTGAGGTATCATTGACATACAAAAAGCTGTAAATACTTAATATATAAAACTTGATGTGTTTGGAGATAAGTATACATCTGTGAAACCACCAAACCATCATCACTAGCAATGCCATAAACTTATCAGGTCCAAAAGTTTCCTCCCTCCCCTGTTTCTTTTTTTCCTTTTGTGGTAAGAGCACTTAAGATCTACTCTCTTAGCACATTTTTAAGTATACAATACAGTATTGTGAATCATAGCCTCTACATTATACAGTAGATCTGCAGATTTTAATTTATTTTGTATAACGAAAACTTTGTACCCTTTGACCAACACCTCCCCATTGCTATTCCCATTGGCCCCTGCCCTTGCTTCTGTGTTTGATTATTCTACTATTCTACTCTCTGCTTCTGTGTTTGACTATTTTAGATTTCCCTTATAAGTGAGATCATGCAGTATTTGTCTTTGACTGGCTTATTTCACTTAGCATAATTTCCTCCAGATCCATCCATGTAGTTGAAAATGGCACGCTATCCTTCTTTTTCAAAGCTGAATAATGTTCCATTGTATATATAAACCGCATTTTCTTTACCCATTCATTCACTGATAGACATGTAAGTGATTCCATATCTTGGCTACTGTGAATAATGTAGCAGTAAACGTGGGAGTGCAGATACCTCTTCAAGATCGATTTCAATTTCAATTCTTTTGGATATATAACCAAAAATTAAAATGCTGAATCAAATGGTAATTTTATTTTTAATTTTTAAGGAACCTCCATATTGATTTCCATAGTGTCTGCACCAATTTACATTCCCACCAAGAGTGTAAAATGATTCTCTTTTCTTCACATCCTTGCCAACACTTGTTCCTTATTTTCTTGATAATAGTCATTTTAGCAATGTGAGGTGATATCTCATTGCGCTTTTGATGTGCATTTGAATTTTTATCCATTCCATAAATATGAGCTGAGCCCCTACTGGTCCTTTCTTTTTGCCTTCACCAGAATGTAAGAAGATAATGTAAGAGGATAAGAAAACAAATATCCAGTAAAAAAACAAAAACCAAAAAACATGTTTCTTTAATAAAATCATATGTACATTAATGAGTCAGTTCAGATACTACTTTCTTAGTATTTTTAGGCATAACTATAGAATGGCAAAGTCTATAGCTGCTGGACAACTCTGCGCTGATTTGGCAAACACTGTGATAGAAACTCTCTAACAGAGTTTCTCATTGTGTATGGCAGGTTCTCTCTGCTGCAACACCCTGCTCTTGATAAAACAATGTATACTGACGTACATACGGAATACTTGAAACAAAGCAAATCTTTATGATAATATTATAGATGATGTTCTAACCTCATACCTATGAAAATTTCACTCATTGTGCAAGACTGATGATAAAGGAAATTTAGACAACTTGCTCACAATTTATTTACCACAGGGAGGGAGGAATGCGAGAACACCATAGCAAAATATTTTTCAAGGTCATTTGCGCTATAGTATCCAAATCTAGATTTATACATAAAACTAGTAGACTGTAAACTAGTTTTTTTAAAAGCCTATTTTATATTAGTTTGATTAGTCAACTTTCTGACAAGAATTTCCGTCAGCTTTGCTTTCGTTTCACTTTATATACAAAGCATAAACTCTCTTTAGTACTCCTTTTCAGTGGCTATATTAATTTTCTATTTTAGATTTAATCACATTCTTGGCTTCTTTTATTTACCATGAACACAGGGAGAACTTTATTATGCTGAATACATCCAATGAGCATGAGCTTCAAAAACCACTTTATATTAGTCACAAAAAATAATGAGGTGGAAATTAAAGAAAGTAAGAAGCAAAATGTACTAAAGATCCATTTCTAACTACTTCTAGGCAGCCTGAAGATGCCCCGTGGCAAAAATAAGATCAGTGGCAACATTCTAGAAAACATACAGCTGCCTGACTGAAGATCAGATACAGCTGTCAGTGTGAGGTGATTGTGCAAAGAATGCCAAATACATCTAAAAATCTCCTGTATTCCTCCCGTATTAACTGGCAAGAATTTTTCTGAGACATAGGTCCAGCTGAACAGTGAGAAATAATATGATATTGTAACAAAAGCTTATAAACAGCTGAATCTACAAGCCTGGCAGTAAAGTCTACTTATCTGCTATAAGCTTGCAAAGAACGATACCTAGAGTAGCCTCCCTAGAAACTTTATTCAAGCTGAGATAGGGCCTAGTAAGTTCTCACTGAATTACTGAATAAGCTAAAAAACTATTAATACTGATAGTTAAGAAAATGAATACTTAAAGATGCATTTGCTATGAATTATTGCTAGATATTTCTACTTCTTAAAAACCAAACATATAAAACTTTTGGAAAAACAACATTTATGGCCATTATTATACTGGTATAGATTTAAAAGTATAATTTTAAAAATCTTCACATTATCATTCAAATACAGAATCATAGCAGGAAAGCAGAATACTTATTTATGTAAAACTAAACCTAAGCATCTCGATAAATATAAATGAGGTTCAGTATAAATAACACACATGTTTAGAAAGCTGTATTTAAGTCATAGAATAATATCATTAAAGCCATAAGAGACAGGCCAGGCATGGTGACTCATTCCTGTAATCCTAGCACTTTGAGGCTGAGACAGAAAGATCACTTGAGGCCAGGAGTTCAAGACCAGCCTGAGGAACACAGTGAGACCCTGTCTCCATAAAAAGTAGAAAAATTAGTTGAGCATGTTGGCATGGGCCTGCAGTCCCAGATACTTTGGAGGTTGAGCATACGAATTTGAGGTTGCAGTGATCTATGATGATACCACTGCACTCTAGCCCAGGCAAAAGAGGAAGACCCTCTCTCAAAAACAAAACAAAACAAAAAAGCTACAAGAGACAGATCATCTAAAACTTTTCCTTGTTTCACTAGTTTATAGATGATCCACAAAGGCTAACTGATTTATCCAAGGCTACAGTACTGCAGTCAGAGACAGAATGAAAACTCTTGTCTGAACGTGGCCCGATTACAGGATGGGGGATGAATACAGAACATAAAGAACGACACAGACACACATAAAGACTTCACTTGACTCGAGTGCCCAATGCACCGGTCGCTTTATTTTTATACCCCCCAGACCCAGGGTTAGTTCCTTGTATGTGAGCATCTGAGCATAGCAGCGATAACCATCAACTTTGGAATTGTATCACAAGGGAACAATTTCCCATGATCTCAGACCTCGAAACGGTTACTTGAGGCACCAGCGCCAGACATAACTCAAAAATCAAGGCTGAAATAAGCAACAATAAACAATGCCGCCATCAGAAGAACTTTTTGTGCTCTCTCCCAGTCAGCGGCAGGCCCCCACGGTTGTGCCTGCCTGTCTTAGGTTGTCCCTCCCATGAGGGATCTTACCCATCTTTGACTACCAACCATCTTATGGGGCCAGACCTTAGGAATGTTCTTCTTATCTTTACGGCCTCCAGACTCCCACCACGGGGGCCCACCGTGTGGGAGCTGGGCAACATTTGCTTACGTGCAGAAACTCAGGCCTCTTGTTATGTCCCAAGGCAGTAACCGTGTCTGAAGAAAATACTGGTTACCGCTGCATCATGCAGCACACGTACATTACAGGCTATAGTGACTGATTAGTATAAGGCAGGTAATCGCCAGAATCAGCCCCCAACACTTGTCAAATGATCACTTCTGTGTAATGTCTTTGTACTCCTTTGGACATTTATAAATCACTATCTCTATGCTTCCAATGTAATGTATACATAACGCTAACAGCACCTATCACATTATATTACAACTGTTTTTTCTTATCGCTAACAAAATCTATTACACTGTACATTTCTTTAAATTGTTTCATTTAGATATCCCCAGTATCTAGCAAAGTGGACAGTGGGTGGGTACACAGTTTGCTGAGTGTCTACTAAATCTCAGCATATTTTATGTTGAATAAATGTTCATTGATATTCTCAATGCTTGAGGTAGTGGTTACTATTTAGATCTTATGTTTTTGCAATTTCAGGTTTTAAATTAGGAGTTGCTAAACAATTTTCATATCCTAATCTCCAGAGTCTTAATCAAATACTAATGATTTATAGGAAAGCTTAAAGAGAGCTCATTGGAAATAATTAATTGAAATATAATTACTTATAATTGTTTTTTAAAGCTTTCTTTTCTTCAAAGAATTATTTGAAACATAATCACATAATTTGTTTTAAAACTATATTTTCTCACATTTTATGCTAAAATTCTTACAAAAAATTATAGTAATGAACATGCGATGCAGTGGGCACCATGATAGGTAAGTAAAATATTTCTTTTTCAACTTACAAAAAGTTTACAAATCTGAGAAATCTCTATGAGATTCTGTTGAGAAATGAAGTCCTCATGTGAAAAGTTGGATGACTGATAAAGAAACAAACTTAGGAGGACATAAATTTTTTTTTTATATTTGTCAAAATAAAGCAACACACTTTTTAAACAAATATACATTCAGCATCTGCTATAAACCAGATATTGTTTCAGATGTTTAACACAGCACACAGATAAGGTGATTTGCAGCTTAAATGAGCAAATTCAATTAGTCATAACAAACAAAAATTTATTAATATATAGAAATGTTTTACAAACTGTGGGTTATAGCCAGTGGACTTGTAAAGCTAGCTTTCACTGGCTCCAGAGAGCTGACTGTGTGCATCTCTTACCAACTCAGCATTTACTGACATCAGATTGTTAGCTTGAAATTGGCCAACCTAGGTATATTTACACCATGGGAATGCTATACATCAGGACTTTCATTCAGACATTTACCATCATATCACTTGCCACAACCCATTAATAGGTCATGAAATCAATTTAGTGGGTTGTGACCAACATTTTACAAAATTTAAGAAAAAGAAACAGAATAAAACTGCCAACATGCATTGTGTGTTATAAGATTAAATACCTATTAAAGAACAAATATTACCTAAACATAAAAAAAGAGTAATAAGTTTTTTTTGTAAAATTTAAGCATCAATTTTATTTATTTCTATGTATTCTAGGTAGCGATGTAAAATGTATTTCTTAATGTGGGTCTGAGTCAAAAAAATGTAAAACAACTACTATAATGAAGAGAACAAATATAATTTTACTTCCATAAATATGTTTTGAAACATTTGTGGTTATCATATGCTTTGTGGTTAAAAATCCCATTTTGGGGAGAGGAAATAAAACCTTTGTAGTTAATAGGCGAATATTTGGAATCTTCTTCTTCCTTTCTTAAGAAATACCAAAGAGAGGAATTATAATTTATGATCACAAGAGAATCTGAGTTTATGTAGATTTAGAGTTAAATAAAACCTCCGTCTCAACAGGTACTGTGCTTTCATCATTGCTCCAGCAGTTGCTGGAATGTAAACCTTCTCTAGCCTGTTTCTTATCTTTGCTAAGGGCAAAGCCAGCCCAGTACCTTGAATTCTCAAACTACTTACGTCAACACAGTTATTTCTTCTTAATGTCTCATCAAATACCTTTGTTTCTTTAGTTTTAACTATTACTGAATCATTTTTTAAAAAATTTATAATTTAATTTCATGTTATTCCTTTATTGAATGCTTGCTATATACCACACATTATGATGAGTGTTAGGCATTAAAGAAAAATATAAAGATAAGCTTTTGCCTTAAAGGAAATCAGAGTCTATTGAGAAATAAATACCAAACTGACCATGATTAAATAATGTAGTGGATGCCAAAGCACAAGAATGTACAAAGAGATCATCCCCACTTCTCCTTTTAAACAGTTAGTGCTCTCACGTTACTCTTTTCAACCTCCAAAAGCAGAACACAAAAGAGACAGGAGACAGGGAAGAAAGGAGGAGGAAAAAGAGGGGTGAGGAAGAAGAAAAAAACAAACAAAAACCGGCTGTTATTAATAGCAGGCTACTCTACAGTCATTCTTAATCCTTTCTACTTTGCCTGCCTCACAATAGAGGCTGAAAAAGTCAAATATTCACTTTTTCAGACTCCATTGCAGCTAGAAGTTTTCTGTGATCCATGTCTAGGCAAGGAAGCATGAAGCGAATCTAAGAAATTTGGGGACACATTTTTTTTCCCTCTTTGACAAAAGGAGAAAGATGCTTAAGAATGAAATTTCTACCTCATGCTCACTTCTCATGAAGACATGAGGCTTACAACTTCAACAATCACCTTGTATACCTGAGAGGGAACCCTAATTGTGAACCCAGTGCTCCAGTATAACTGAGCCAGTGAACCAACCCTACAACTGCTACCTCCTAATTTTTGGTTATGTGAGGTAATTAAATGAGTTTATTGCTTATGCCACTGTTAGATGCAGTTTCTATTATTCGCATCCACAAGTATTTAAAACTGATATAGGTGTGGTTAACAACTACCTTCTTTCTTTCCAAGATGTGACTCCTTGGAGTCACATGCCTCCTACATTACAGGTAGAGCTTATCCTGAGCTTTCTCAATCTCCTTTTCCTCAGAGCACATGTGGCCCACACAAATAGAAAATAAACCAAAAAAAAAAAAAAAGAAGTTAATTATGTGATTTAGGCTATATAAACAAAACATAAAGGAGAAATTAAAACAGGACATAGGGATTATTATCATGCCAATTTAATGAAATCTTAATCCTAGTAAACAAAACATGTGATATCTATATAAAAAGATAGTTTATAAAATATGGGAGGTGCCACATTTATCTTATAATCAGTAGTATTATTTACTGAACCATAACAAAAAATAGAGGCCTTAAACTGCCTTTAAAGACATAGGGTGAGTACTTCCACATGATCTGGGACACTCAGAGACACCTCATCCTTACCATAATCCAGAGAAGTAAACCAGTACCAGTTACTTTATTCAACCGTGAACAAGTTATAGGGTCCAAAACTGAAAAGAGGGAGACAGAGATTAGGAAACTGTCTTAATCCACTATTCATGAAAATAGATTGACCAATGCCAAAACTGTCTTAATCCCTGCCAAAGTCAATTTCTCTACCCAGTTCCTAAGCTTAAACTACCCAAACTTTTCCACATATAAGGGGCCCTATTCTTAATAACAGGTAAAGGCTAGAATTAGTCTTCAATTCCATGCTTGGCCTCTACTGTAAATCCAGGAAGAAGTAGCATTTGTGTATCCATAAAGTGCAGATTTCTTGATCCATGGAGATTTCCCTTGTTTTCTGTAGACTCAGCAATGCTTTAAAAAAAGTTCTAATTAAGCCAGGATCTAGCTGAACTGTAGTAAGAGGGACCCGCAGAAAAATCTCATCTCCCACATTGCTGGAAATGGAAGACAAATTCATGGTGTTTTGAAAAGAGAGACCATGCTTTATTACTCAGTATCCTCCAAACTTCCAGCATTAAATGCCCATAACAGATGAACAGGCTTATTTAATAAAACATATATCATATGAGATAGAAAATACTGTCAGATATTTACTAAAAGATAGCAATTGTATGCATTGTTGTAATGACAGGATTAATTTACTTGACCAAGAAATTAGTTATAACTTTCGGTATAACATAATACATGGTTTAGTGCTGATATTAACTAGCTAATGCTGTCTTAGCAGTTCTTAATACCATATACTGAATAGCTGAAATGTCTAGAAATTTAAGTTTATTTAAACAGTATGTTACATTTTCAAACAATGTACTCAACATGTTTTTCTTAACCTTCAGATACCATTTTAGATGAAGGACCTCTAAATTTAAAGCAATGGAACCAATTTTTAAACCTCAACAACAGTGAAGACAACTATCTCAGTATATGGCCTTCTTCCTTAAAATTCCAATGGGTGACATAAATTGAGAAACGATCTATACTAGGATAGGTATCAATAACCATGACAAATTTCTCTGATACAAAAATGGCAGCACCATATTGAAAGATGTCACCAAAAGATGATTTGCAACTCTCCATTGGTTAAAAAAGAAAATAAAAGTAAATGGAAGAATCATCTTTTTACTCTGTATCACATTAAGGCTAGAGGTAAACATGAAGTTAAGGATGTAGGATTTCAAGTATTAAACCACTGACATTTGACTCTGCAGATCTGGAGTACACTAATAATACTAGAAGACTCCCTGATACTAGGCTGGGAGGAGGGGAGGAAAGAGCAGACCAAGCACAAATTGGTCAGCACAAAGGTTGCTCCTAGTAGGGACTCCTATTAAAGCCAGGGAAGAAGCTCTATGAAACCACCTGACATGACTCTCTAGGGTTCCTGCTCTTTATCTATTCTTCCTGTACTCCCAAGCTTCTGAAATAATCATATAAATTTATAGTAAAAGTGAGGCTTATCCCTCAGGCTAGACCAATTTCTAACAGAATACATTTTAAGTTAATAATAAGCAGATATAGATAGCTGTTAGACTAAACAAACACATACAGATGACAAAATCCAGAGATAGAAAAAAAAATGATGTCTCTGTCTCATATTCAGTTTTAAGTGGAAAAAGAAGAAATCCCTAGGAGGTAAGTCTCTCTCATGTCTTATTGGTAAGAACTGTGTCTCATATCCATTCTCAAATAAATACAATTGCCATAATTTACAGTTACTGAAATTCACCTATTTCTGAAGCTATAAAAGGGCTCAATGTCTAGGATAACTGATTCCTGAACAAAATCATGGTTCCCTTAGTAAGGAAGAAGAGATGTGTGAATCTGAATTGGTAACCAGTAATGTTTCCTACAGCCTATTTCTACCTTTATGAGAAAAACAACCAAGTTATACTAAGATTTACAAAAAAAAAGTACTCTCTCCAACTTCTAGTAGAACAAATAATATGAATATTTCAATTTAATTATGATAATATTAGGTCAAAATACTAAAACATTAGTCAAGCTTGGGAAAATGTATATTCTGTAAAATACTGCAATAAAAGTGTTATTTCTTGCAATAAGACTAGTATTTCTTGTTCTCCTAGAGGCTGCTGGCTTATAATGTAAAAATATTTAAATGCAGTTTTGAAACATATAATATAAATTTGGTATTCATAGAGATTTGACATATTTTTGAAAACTGACATTCATGACAGACCACCTCTATGGTCTACCATATTGGATTGGGTAGACATAGTCATGTAAAACACATATTGTTTACATAGTAAATATCATCATAAAAAGTTACAATGAATTTCTACTATACTATGTTGGGCTATTAATAACTGAAATTTATATCCCAAAGGACAACACTGCCCCAATTCAAACTTAAACACAGCTGTACAAATAAAGTCAGAGTGAGGGGCAGGTGTTTAAGATATGAGGGAGGGACACATCACATATATGACCATTCAGAGATATAACTCCATGGAACCTAGTGTTTGACACATGATAAGAAATATGTTAACCTTGTATATGTAAATCCCTTTCAAGTCAGTTATTTTAATACAATGATCAAACCATATAGTGGGAGATTTATATTTTAATAAGGAATACTAGGACTATACATTGTACATACAAAATAAGACTACATCCATATTCCATCTGTCAAAATAGTTGCTGCTAGATAGTCCAGAACAAACTCTGTTTGCCATTATCTGCCTTTACCTACCCAGGCCCACATACCAATATCTGCTAATCAATAATTATCCTGGACACCTTATTGTACATTTTTTCCCTTGAATTTGTCGAACCTCTAAGCTTTAACTTTATTCTCTATTTATGACCCAGTTTCCTGCCCTCTTGTATCTATGTTTGTTTTCTTCAGGTTTTCACTCTGAGCTCTATACTTCAAGGACTTTGTTTTGAGCTAGTTACTCCAGCTTCTGCATTGTGGACTTTAATGTACCCTCCTTGGCTCCTTTGAGTTCAACTTTTGGTTTGGATCTGCAAACTGGCACTTGACTAGAGCCCACCTAAGTCTCTGCATGGGAGAAGATGAAATAACTATAAATAATCTTGAACAAATTTCTACAAATCATCCTGCAGAATTCTGCTTATCTTCTTACATAACCATAATAAATAGCTGGTTTTAAACCATGCTGTTCATCAGAATTAAATATGAAGCTTCTTAAAAATACTTATACTCAAGTCTTAAATCTACAGATTATAATTCAGAAGGTCAGAGGCAGGTCCTCATCATCCATATACTAAAAGTGTCAAATTTGATTCGGCTGGCAGCCGGAGTTAAGAAACACTGATACAAAAATTATAAGGGATAGTTCATATCTTCTCTGTTTTACTACAGCACAGACAAGGTGAGAAAAATGGGGATGGAGTGTGAGAAAGAGAAAAGGGAGTTAGTTACCTTTTCCATCTGGTTTTTGAGAGGAGAAAATATGGCAGTCCAGGGCTAGGCAAAACTGTAACATAAACCAAGTTTGCTTTTATTATTCCTATCACTTATTTTTCTACATATTTCTCTTATCTCTTGGCTTTCAAACTCTTCTTGACCTCCAAAGTATTTGAGGGCACTCATGTTGCATACATAAATAACCACCCATTTCATCATATCACTTAGTCCTATTTCCTCCTGCTCATTCCTTGTTTTCATGACAAGCAAAACTCTCAACCCTCTGTTCAAGTGTGTATCAGGAAAGCAAATAACACAAAGATATTGCTATTAGCTTTTCCCACTGAAGCCTAGCATTGTTTATGTGGTAACATCAATGATTCTCGATAGATATTTTTGACAGGAAGACCTTTCCATGAATTGACTATGCCAATGAGAGTTTTTAGTTGCCAGTCACTGTTATAACAAGCCTTCTGAACACTTTTTCTTATATGAATCCTGGGCCACATCCTATCAACCCACAGCGAACAACAGCAACTGCCACTCTAGAGAAGAAAAGATGAAACTGCCTCTAGTCAGACAGGATCCAAGACCGATGTTTGAGAATCTGTTACCTGAAAGACTCCCATTTCTAGTGTGCAAAAATTTGCAGCTATTTTGTTCAACTAATTTCTCCAGAAGACTCAAAGATTATTTTATGAATGACCAAGTAGTAAGTAAATAAACTACATGAATCAAGAAGAGATTCTAGGGAAATAGTTTATGGTGTAAACTGAAATGAGAAAGGAAATCTCACTCATTCTAAAAACTGTATCTTTCTACCCAATGAAATGAACATTAGGATTATCATTATCATTATTTCTGAGAAAGACATGAGGAAGAGTAACAGAAGAAAAGACAGTTACGAAGAGAAATAGTGACTGTAACAGTCAAAGAGGAGGAAACAATTGCAAACATTCCCCATGCCTTTATTATTCTGCCTGTAATATTCTTCCCACTTCCTTGTCTGATTAACTTCTTACTCATCTTTCAGGACATCCTGGGTATCACCAAACTGAACATATCCTCAAATCCTCATAGGCTGAGATAACATGCTACTCAGCTATAAGATGACAGATACAATATCCTGTCTTAAAGCACTTACTACACTATTTTGAAACTAATGTTTTAGGATAAGAAAACAGATGAAGATTAGTGCCATATTTTGTGCTCTCCAAACTCTATATTGAACTGATCATCTGTTTACTAAATTCTGGTTTATTAAAAAAAATACCATTGCTTTAAGTAAATATTAACTATTTAGGAGTGAAAAAAATATTAACTATTTAGGAGTAAAAAAAATATTAACTATTTAAGAGAGAAAAAATATATGAAATTCCTGGCAATCGTTGTAAAGACTAAAGCAACATTCTCTGTGCTAATATGGAAAGATTATCAAAATATATTATATAAAAAAGTAAGGCAATAACAGTGTATATATTTGTTTCCCAAAACACATAAGAATACAGATTGTGTTATGTGTGTATGCATACCTTTTCCTAGAAAGATACACAAAAAATCAGTATGAGTCTGGGGACTTTGTATTTTCATTTTTTTCTATGTTGTCTGAATTTTCTATTCTAAATAATTTTTTACAAAAAAATATTTTAAGTTACTCAGAAGGATTATCTGGCTCCTAGGATTGAGGGGTTTTTAAAAAAATCCTTTGAAGGTGAAGATGATAGCTCATACATTTTTTTAGCACTGCCACTTACTGCACAGTGGAATACAGTTAGCATTTGATAAGTATTTGTTCAACTGAACTCTGTTTGTCATCTATTTCAGTTTCTTATCTCTTTCCCAAAGAATTAACTTTTTATGAGCCACTCCCTCATTTCCCATTATTATACATAAAGTACCAGTATAATGTCTTAAAACCAGTAGCTGCTCAATAAATGTTTGTTCAATGCAATCATATCTCCTCTCTTAATTGTGTGAAATGCAGCTGCCAAGGTAGGAAACAGTGACCTCCCCCATTCCTAGTCACTTGTTTTCAACACATATTATATAAACTTCATCTACATCAATCATGTTTGAGTCAATGTGCTTAGTTCCCAGATACAAAAGTCAATAAAACCCAATATCTATACTCTCAAGTCTCATCAATCTATCAAATCTTTCCTTAGAAGGAAAGAAATGGGAGTGACTGAATATGTGGAGGCACCAATCTTCCTTCTCCCTTCATGTTTTTCAAGGGCCTCTATATAATATGCCCTATTCAAATTCATTTTAATTAGAATACATGGCAATGAATACTTGTTAACAGTTTAATGCACTAATCTGTTAGAAAAGGTACCTGAAAACTGATATAAAATGGATTGGCAAAGGAGTAACTAGTAAATCTCTTAATTTTTCTAAATCTGGCAAGCAGTTTCTTTAAGAGCAATCCTTTAAGAACAGGATTGAAGAACCAGATATCTGATGAAAAGTACACCAATGACATTTCCTGGTTACCACAAAATAATGATAGTTACCTAAATCTGAATCTCTTTACATATTTGACAAAAACCAGACATAGGAGAGATAAAGTTACTCACAACTCACATCTACACAACAAACTTTGATTTAAAATATAAGTTAGGAAATAAACATCCCAAATCAGCAAAATGAGCTCTGGGAATTACTCGAGATGGAGAGTAAGGTGGGACTGTAGAAAAAAGGATGTGACAGAGAGTAGAGTGTACTACCAAAGAGAGAGGATCCCATCCTTGGTGGGGAAGTACTGAGACTACATCTGAGACATGATGGTACAGAGCAATGGCTACTAGCTTATAGCAGGACCCAGAGATGGTAGTCTTAAGAAAGTACTTGCCTGAAGAGGAAAGGGAGGCACCTTGGAATAGGAAGACATTGTTGGGGACAATGATGATGAAGTAAAACGAGGAAGCAGACAGCTGAAATTAAAGATCTTAAAATGTAGGGCAGTATCTCTGAATTTAAATACACAAAAAAGGCCTACACCTGCCCCCAAATTGAGCTAATTATTAAACTGAATTTCACTGTACCTACAGAAAAGGAAACTCTTGAACTAGGAACCAAAAAATACACCCCCAATGCCAGCATTTCCCTACATAAAATCTTATGCTATTGCTAATTCAGGAAAATATTAAACATTTAATATTTGAAAAACTGTGATTGCATTAAAGGGTTTTTTTCCATTTATTTTAGGAAAGATATAAAAATACTGTAAAATAATGTAAATATTTTAGTATATAGTTAAGTAGAAATGCTTTTTTTCTGTTTTTAGGTTCATTTTTCCCCCTAATTTTTATCTTGAAAATTTTTGAACTTAGAGAGAAAGTAACTTTGGTAATAATAGCATGGCAATCATATATTCCCCTTCTAAATTAAACTATTAGCTTTTTGGCAATTGGCTTTCTTTCCCTTGCTCTATCTCTATATATTCATGATTTTACTTTTATGCATAGGTCCTAAAATAAAATTTTCAAAACTCTGACATAAAATAATCCTAATTCGATTAACTTTATTTCATATAAATCTTTGCCAGTTCTAAGAGTGGCTTCTGTTTCAACTCAGCTCATTCCAATAGAAATATACAATTATAATTTCTACCTCCTAGACATGATTAATGAAAAACAACCAAAATTTCATATTCAACTGGGTTTTAAAACTGAGAAAAGATCAACTAATATCGTCTTTATGTATATAAAAGAATAGTAACCTAAATGTTCATAACCTAAAATTCTTAGCAAGGGATGCTGGACACTGATAAAGATGTTATTAAACTAAAATAAAACAAAACTGTTAATATTAATAGTTTAAATAACCATTTAATCTGAACCAATTGTTTCTGAAATGTTACAGAGAGATTTAACATATAAAATGGATCAAACAGGTATTTTAGTAGCTACTCTGAATGAAGGGTTGGGAGTTACTACAAATCCTGCCATACTACTATGTATTCTGCTCTGTAGGCACCTTCTCAATCCCGGTAGTATAGTTTAAATACTATTATTATTTTAATGCAATCACACAGTTTTGCAGTTTCTAAAATCCTAGTATGTTGATTCTTCAAAATATAGTTAAGAACTTTTTTAGAAATATCAATATTCTTTCAGAAATGAAGAAGGCTTTGGAAATAAAAGCAAACTTTGAAACTCTAATTCATGACAAAATAACTTAGCTTTACTATCTCACTAACTGTATACTTCACAAATATTTTTTAATAGTTCTATATAATCATACAACATAAAATTTTCAAATATTTGCAAATTTTTCAGCACTCATTAAGACCATTTTATGACCAAAGAAACTATAATAACATATATAGATGATGGTGCATCAAATGTCAATAATATTGTAATATTAAAATTGCAAGAAAATCAGATGCTATCTTAAGTGTTAATTCAAATCATAATGGCCAAAAAACAGAGGAGAAATAGAAAACAGCCATTATGATCAAATAAATAAAAATTATGACATATGGGGTACTTTGTACCTTTAGTTTGGTTTTCAAACTCTTCAGATAAGAGGTGGTAGCAACAACCCACACTGCAAACTCCCTTGATTTCAGACTCGGAAGTAAATATTCGCAGAGTATTTGGAGCAAGATCACCACAAGTGTGTAGACCCACCATCAAACAATCCTTTAAAGACAAGAAGAAAAAGTGAACTTTGGCAAATAAAAAGTAGATTAAAAAAACGATCCAGGTGAAGATTTTATTTTTTTTTAATTTTTAAATTTAATTTTTTTATTTTTAGAATCAGGGTCTCACTATGTTGTCTAGGCTGGAATGCAGTGGCTATTTGTAGGAACAATCATATGTACTACACCCTCAAACTTCTGGACTCAAGCAATCATCCTACTTCAGCCTCCTGAGTAGCTGGGATACCATACCAGGCATCAGGAGAAGAATTTAAATGTCCATTAGAATATATAAAACCTTTTATAATTATTAAACTCCACCTAGAAAGTACCGTGTTTTTTTATTTTCATAATGAATATTTCCTTTATAGGCAAAATGACTGTGCTCTCATCACTTTTGAGGTTTTTTTGGTGTTTTCAGTTATTTAGCCATTTGTATTTTCTCTGATTTCTTTCACAACTAATATTTGCTTAACAACTAGGCAAAGTAAAGATTAGACTAATCAAATGTAGCATGCATTACTAAGATAAACCTGTAATTTGAGACATTTATATCACACTTTAACCATACTAGTCAATTTTTTTTGTTGATTTCACTTCTTCACAGATTGTCCATCAAATACCTTATAAAATTGTCATAAAAAATAAATATAATTAGTGTAAAGCTGGCATTTCTAACACCAGAAAGCTTAGTTTATTCACTGTATCAATTATATCAAAGAAAGATTAAATATGAAAATTTTTGTTCTAAATTTTATAACATAAATATTATATAAAAATTCTCCTATGAAATGTTTATTCTAATTAACCAAAGCCTAATTTAAATGTTCACACCACACACAAAGAAACAATGGGTACAAATGTATACATGCACAGAGGTATAAATTTCTCTCTTTAAGCTTAGTGTAGCTCTTCCTAAAGTTAATACAAGGACATTCAAATCTCATTCTTTATTGTACTCATCATATAGGATTACATAATAATATTAGCGCATACAAGCAAGGAGACAAAAATACGTAATTATCATATTCTCCTAACAGTAAAATATTTAAGTATTGGGTAGGGGTAGGGACAGGAATAATAGGTATTGGTTAATTCTGGTTATTAAAGTGCTGGTTCACTGTAGGACACAAGAAACATTCTTCCATCATATCTTATTTTAGATGGTAATGAGTTTGCATACAGTTTTGATCACATACTTTCAGTAAAAGTTTGAGAAAATTAAAAAATAACAATATATACTAAGGTTTTATATTTTTAAAAGTTAAGTTAAAGTAATTGGAGTTGTTTAACCCTAAAAGAAAGTTCAGAATAATCTAATTACTGATTTCATATATAAGAAAATTAATTAATAAGGACTAACCAGTTTTCCTAAATCTAAAAATATCTGGAAAAAAATTCCCATTTTAAAAATGCAAAACACTAGTCATCTATCAAACAATGTTAAATTTACAAAGAACTCTGGTATCTTTTGTTTATTCAGTTCTTTGGGGAAGAATTTCTTAAAAAATATAGGAAGGGTAGAATAATACAACTCCAAAGGCTATCTTTTTCTGAGACAATAATTTTGGCCAAGTGTTCTCTAGAAGCTCCTTTACAATACTGTTTTAACATGCAATGTGGACTTTGTTTAAGATTTACTGTTGTTTAACTACATAAATTGATATACTTATAATTTTTAAAAAGTTCAAGCTATAAAGAATACTCAGAAGCTACTCTTGATAAAGAAAATTGCAAATTTGGTTACCAAATCTAATTTTAGACATAACTTTGCTCTAGATACCTCTTTACTTTAAATTTAAATTAAAAAGTTTTCTTAGATTGTAATTAATTGTAATTAATTTAATTTAATTCCTAAATTGCAAAATGAGAAATTAGGTCACTATAGCTTGTCTGCTAGTACTTTTGTTTGATTTAGGACGCTCGAAATGAATAGAGATTACTCTATTCTGGAATGTGCTCTTGTCAGATTTTAATAGCTGTAGGAATAAAGAAAGCATGCTTATGATTTTATTTTCTTCGTCTTTTAGATTAACGTGATCAAATAAGATACACGTCTTTTTTAAGCTATGACTAAAATTAAATTCAATGTCTTAGAGCATTTCTGTAAATCAAATTAAGTAATTCAAAAGTGAAATCACCTCTAGATCTTTAATAATGTCATGTAGTTCTGAATCAGCAGTGATAAAAGAGGTCAACGGTGAATATATATTTGATTCACTTGACTTTAATGTCATTTTTCTTCTCTCTTTATTGGTTTCAGACATCTCTCTGTTGGGTATTTGCAATGAAGAAGTAGACTCTATAGCATTAATAGACAAAAGGTCTATAAGAGAAAAGGCGTTTTCAAAACACAAATTTTCTTCTTGATGTGGTTGAGAATATAGGTTTTCCATTTGTTTTCTGTTGGTAGAAATTACAGAGCCTGAAAAATCTGGCAAAAACTCTGAGGTAGACATCTTTTCTTGCTTTGCAAGACTATTGTTACATTCTTCCTCGATCTCTGCTTTATATTTAATTTCATTTTGCACTTTCCTTTCTTTCGTCATTTTTAATGTCAGTCCATTGACATCTGATCTTGCCTGAGCATGACAGAGTTTCCAATGTTTCTTCAATTTTCTGTTTCTCTCCTTAGCTCCATGAGTATTGGTATTTGAGGAATCAATCCCATAAACTTTTAAGCCATACTTCAAGGACAAAAAGGAGCTTAAGTAGCCTTTACCGGAACCCAAGTCAATTACCTAAAGTAAGAAAAACAGAATGAACTAAATCATTTTAATCAGATGATAGCAGAAAGCATTCTAGATTTTTTTTAAAAGCAAGCAAACAAATGAGCTGTATAATTTACACAACCTATTATGTTTTTTATTTCAATTTTTTGATTCCTATTAAAAACCAACCACTCTGATCATTTTTATTCAACATTTTCTAGAGGTTCTAGACAACATAAGTCAAGGAAAAGAAGTAAAACACATAAACAACGTAAGGAAAGAAGTAAAAGTGTCTTTATTCATAGATGACATGATTGTGTCCCCAGAAAATCCTGAAGAATGTACAAAAAAGCTAACAGTAAGTGAATTTAGCAATGTGTCAGGGTACAATGTCAATGTAAATTAACAATGAACCATCAACATATACAATATAGTAGCAAAGAACAATTAGCAAAGAACAACTTCCTTAGCAGTCAGAGAAAACCCACAGGGAAGAAATGTAGATACTGCATTAAAAAATAGCTTGATTGTGGAGGTTACACGAGCATATATATATATATATACACACACACACACACACACACATTAACAAAACTCCAACTGTACAATTAACATGAGTTCATTTATATCTCAATAAAGTTGGGATTATGGAATAATTTTATATATTGGCTAGAAAGTGGTTAGGATTCAACAATATTTGATAAGTAAATATATTTTACACAGTAATATTTGTAATGAAAAATCTGTAAAATTAAGGCCACAGGAATACTAACTGAAATCTTTTTCACAAAGTATGCATTTATTCTTTGTGCCACTTCTATATTTCCCTGCTTCTGCATTGTTTTCCCAAACGAAATGATTGGGTTTTGGTCTTGGTTTCTATATAAAATATGAGTCCAGTTCTTGTGGGCTCTGTCACTTTGCCTCATTCAGACCAGTCTTCCTTTAAGAACCGGATCTTTATCCCATTCTTCCACTCTGTGACTGGATTAATACCATCCATGCACAGAACCTCTACCTAACTTAGTTGACTACCAATTATCTGAATTTTCTGTCCGTAGGGCTCTGTTCTCTCCAGTGGACTTGCTGTTATTAATTGATGCGTAAACTACCTGATTTTGTTACCTCTTTTACCTCTAAATAAACTATGCATTCCTCTGGAATCTATTCCCATCATTATTACTCTTAATGGATACTGGGAGGCACCTGAAGGATATTTAGAAACAGCACTTCCCCCTAAGATTCTGATATAGCACCATGGGGGAAGATCTGGGTGGGGGTGGAGATGGGGTACTTGCCCCTTCTACTCCAGCTGAGTATCACTGTAATTGTGAGCCTATTACTGATACTGATAGATACTGCTTAGGGATGATACTCTAGAGAAAAGGTTGAAAACTAGTATTGTCTTCTCTCTTGCCTCTAGCCCCTACCCTAGAGATCTATGTTGCCACAAGTGGATCTGCAAGTTATCATAGTTTTCTAATCATCCTCAAACTCTCTACAACTCTGGGTGAATCCACTGAAAAGATTCTAATAACTAAAAAAAATTACAAAAGGGAAATTTCCCATTATTCCCACAGATCTTGTAGGGAGAAGAAAAATAACTTGCTACTTTTATAAGCCAGAGATAAGAAAAATAACTTACTATTTTTATAAGCCAATGTGGACAATCATTAATTTTATTTTCAGACATCACTACCTTTCATAAATGCTATTTTTCAAAATAGGAATGCATCGTGAGTCATATGCTTTGAAAGAATCCAAGCCCTAAAAACATAATTATTTTGGGTTACTACAATGAGGCAAGTGACCCAGAACACAGCTTTGGAACCGATATCCTGAAAACATCTAGCAGCAAACAGTTTTGCAAAATGTCATCTTCATAATACTGCCTCAAGTTGGAAGGAAAACATATCAAAGAGAATTATCCTTAACTTCCATCCACTCCAAAAAGAGTAATCTGTGGCAAAACATTAACAGTCATGTCTTTTTATTATACATTTGTTATAATTATAGTATACTGGGAAATGAAAGTATATGCTTAAAAATCTGACGTTTAAAGGATCTGATGTTTAAAGGATCTGATGTTATTATTTAACAACATTTTAAAGACTAGATAATGATAGCAAAAAATGGAACTTGCAACATACCAAAAAACAGCAATAGTTTTAACACCTAAAAATATAGGGAAAATATTCTTACTTGCTTTATTCCATAGTAAGCAGCTATACTGCTGATCAGCTCTGACATTGCCTGAACTTCATGAGATTTTTTCACATTCATAAACTCAACTGGCTTCACAGTTTCACCTGAATAAAAATAAAACAAAATTAAAATACTGCTATAAATGAAGCAAAATTTAATATAAAGTATCAGTTGATGTTCATGTTTTTTTTAAATTAAGCATGAAAATAATATAGAGATTCTATCGTGTCTGGATGATACATCTCTATTATCTTAATTGTTAACCATCAAATTTGAACTAATAGAATGAAAAGATCCATATAACATTATTAAAAATTTTCCCTTGGCACAGTAAGCAAAGGAAAAGACTAATAAACTGGACTACAAAAGAAATTTTTTTCATCAAAAGACAACATTGAGAGAGCAAAAAGGCAAGCCACAAATTGGGAGAAGGTATTTCTAATACACATATCTATATAAAACTTATATATCTAAGAATAAAAAAACTCCAAATTCCTACAAATCAATAAGAAAAAGACCAACCAACAGAAAAATGGGCAAAAAAACTTGAAGAGTCATTTCACTACCTGTGCTGTCCAATACAGTAGCTACTAACCATATGAGATTATTTAAATTTACATTTAAAAAAGCTTAAATTAAATCAAATTTGTACCATCATCGCTCTTTGACACTCATGTTTCTCCCCCGCATCCCCAACTCCCCTTCTACTCTTCCCACCTTCCTCCCAAAGCACAGGCCATGGAGAACATTAGCATACTATTACAAAAATAAAGGATTTTGTAAGGATTTTATAATTTGTAGTAGCCCACTGTGTTTGAAGGGCAGGAACTATCTGAAGTACAGGTTGCCAGGGGCTAATGTAGGAAAAATGTAGAGATCTCTCAGTCACTGTTTAATATAGTATAAGAGAAAATCTACTCTTCTAGGCAAAAGCTATTTGTCAGCCCATATTATAAAAGGTCTAACAATAAATTAAAGATATTTTGGAAAGATATTCATATACGAACAATATATTGCTTCTAAGTATCAACATACATACACACACACACACACAAATACACATACCAGTTCTCTGTTTTTGGTTTCCTCGAAGGGCTGCAAGCAGCTGCTCAAAAGGAGTACATATTCCCAAGTTTTGTATGGAATAATATTTTGCAGCCAGAGCAAATGCTTCCACATTCACCAGCTTCTGAGAAGTTTCACAAAATATTTTGGGAAAATCAGTCGTACCTAAAAAAAGTTAGGTTAAAAAAGAGTCTTCAGTCATAATTAAATAACTAATAGTTAATTTGTATGATATTAAAAAACAATAAATAAATAACACTGAATTTTAAATATTTTCATTTTGGTGTGAATTTTGGCAATATCTCTAATGGTTCCTTTAATATTTACTATTTAAATAATTAGCTATTTGTAGCAGCAAATTTTCTCTCAATATTTTATACAATCATACATTTAAACTCCAAATTAAAATTAAAGTTTGGCCTTTTTTTGGTTCTGATAACCAAAAAAAAAAAAAGAAAGAAAGAAAGAAGAAAGATTAAAATCTGAACAATAATATAGTTTTAAATTTGTGAACAGTCCTGGCTGACCCATAACTGTGCATTTAAAGGTGGTTAGCCCATGCAACACTGTAACTCCCTGTCCACACTGCATGTGGAACAACAGTAATATCTCTAGTGGTATAAAAGTTACTATAAAACTGTTCCTGCATCATTTGGACCATACAGACTTGGCAGAGGGTGGGGTGTGTGTGTGGTGTGTGTGTGGTGTGTGCATGCACTCAATGAACTATCAATATGAGTGCTAAAACTAATCAGGTTATGATCCGGTGAAAACAGCTCATGTTCTTAACATGGTCAGTTTTAGACCAGACATTCTATAAGTTTAGTATAGTAACTGTCAATATGCCAAATGCTCATGAATTTAAAATAGTATAGTAAACTGTGAATTTCCAGTGCCCCTCACTGTATGAGGATCACATATCCTGTTGAACTCAGGTGTGGCTACATCTTGCCAAGGTGAACTGTACCATTTTCAGGCAAAAGTTTTAAGAGTATCAGAAGATTCACTATTCTTTTTTCTCCCAGTTCTGTAATTGAAGAAGCATGTGTCAAGATAGAACCTTCTTCAGCCTGAGTCTCTGAATGACTGCAACAAGGATAGCATTGCTCTCAAACTGCAATGGACATATAGCATATATAAAAAGCCAACTTCACTGCTTTCAGTCAGTTGAGTTGTTAGTCTTATTACTACAGCATAACCCTGCCTATTCTGATGGATACACATAGCCACACTACAGATTTGCTCAATCTTATTTTTCTATCACCATTTTTAAGGTATGCTAATTTATTTAGGAGGGTTAAAAGAAGGCATTCCACTTTGACTGCAGTGGTTCAAAGAAACTCTTTGGACAGTTAAGCCCATTCACTGAAAATTATAAATATTTTTAATAATTCAAACACACACATCCAGTGGTTAAATGAAGCATGTAAAACATTCAACTATGAAAGCACAGTGAAATCCAGGGAACAATTTTGATTTTACCAAAAAATAAAAAACAAAAAAAAACCCATACTATATGCTATGAAGTCTTCTCTTGCATAGCTGCTCCTCCATAGTTATTTTTGTTATTATAAAAATATACTTAAACACAAGGAATAATGATGCTACTTGACAAAACCTGAAAGCTAGACAACTAATGAAGGTGTGCAGAATTCTAAAAAAAACTACATGTTTAAACTAATATATTTTTAAAGCTAATATCTATTAAGTTGGTGGTATGTTTATCAAATTCATTATTAAGAATAAAATGGTAAGAGATGTGCAACTTCCATTTCTGAATCAACTAAATAGAAATTTAAATTACAAAATTACTAGAGTGAATTTATTTAAGATACATTTTGTGTATTATATAAAGTTCTGTGGACATTTTACAAACTGAATTTACTAACCCAGCCAAAGTAATAAAATCTGCTCAAAATATTTAGGCATGCTACGAAAGGGAAAATTCAGTCAACTATTAAGTGAGACACTCAGGTTTAAGGGCAGTCTCAACATCCCCAGGTTCCAAGGCAGCAATTTTTTAGAGTGTGATAGAATAAGAGTACTAAATCTCAAAGTGCAGAGGGACCATCATAATAGTCAGTTATTGGACAATGTTGCCAACAGAAAGAAATGTGATGTTTCTGTTGGAAAAGTAAGATTCAAATCAACTTAACTATCCTACTGAAAATACTTGAAAAAATTCCAATCCAACTTGAATTAAATGCTATTAATTTGCTTTCAATTATAGGCCTCCCAGTAATTTCATTAATTTGAAGGTCTAAATTGCAATATTATCATTTCAACAATGATTACTTTTTAAAAAAGAATGGTATTCTGATTCAGTCCAATAGTTTATGTTATTTAGGGCTAACATTAGTTCACCATAGTCTAGAACTCTGTGAAAAAAAGTTTTGATTCACGGAAATATAGCTGCTATACTGTTTTCAAGTGATCCAGACTACAACTGGCATTACTTGCTATTTTAGAGATTGAGAGAGGGAGAAAGAGAGAGAGAGAGAGAGAGAGAGAGAGAAAGAGAGAGAGAGAGAGAGGAGAGAGGGGGAGAGAGAGAGAGAGAGAGAGAGAGAGAGAGAGAGAGAGAAATGTGTTGATGATCTAGTCTACTTCCATTTCTGAAACAATATATGAGAAAAATAGGGGGCAATGATAATGGTATTAATAGTCCTCATGGTGCTTGTCTAGGTAGCTGTATAATCAGCTTGGGTTTGGCAACTAGCAAGATAGAAACCATGGTGCTACTTAACTTATATTTAATTATCAGAATTTTTAACACAGGGAAAGCTTTCTTTTCAGATTTGCTGCCCATCACACCTGCATATTGTGTGACTTGATTATTTTGCCCATATCTCCCTCTACTGGAAGTTCCAGTTTTGCTTTATTATATGCTTTACTTGTAGTCTTTACTTATTGTCTTATTTTTTACGCACCCCATATCACTATTCCACAGAGGTTTCTTATAAGATAGATTATAAGACAGCTCCTTATACAACAGGCTAATTGGGCATCAGGGGGGGAGAGGAAGAAAAAGGCAAGGGAGGTTATTTTCTATAAATGTGAGACCAGGATATCTTTAAGTTCATTTTGTTTGTTTGTTGTTTGTTTGTTTTTTATACCATAGACCAATGTACAAGGAAAGATAGAAAAGTCATATATATACATGTTAGATTATGAAAATATTAAGGTAGAAAAATGCATAATAAAATTTCAAAAATAAAAACAATGAGTGCATATTTACAATTAATAAATAAAAATAAAATTTCAAAAATAATTGTCTGTTATTGTACTTGAATGTTACACAGCACTTTAAGGAAGAGAGTACTGTCAGGGTTTACAATAACTTATCTCTATTACTGCTAACATTTACTGCATATATACCATGAGCCAGGCACCTGGTAAACACTTTACCTTTCATGTGACAGTTTTATAAGCTAGTTACACAGTGCTCTTATCCCCATTTACAGAGGAAAAAACTGAGACTTAGGGAAGCTGCAATTTATCCAAGTTTGCACAAACATTAGGTGGCAGGGCAGGTGAACCAAGGCAGTTTAACTTCAGACCTGGCTCTTAATTCCCACATTCTATTAGCATGTCACAGTAGTAAATACAGTGGACAATAAAGAAAATCAGGCAAGCCAGCAATAAAGAAAAGCAGTAGGCAGACTTGACCATCAAAACCAAGTCTGGCAAGAATTTCCTCTAGCAGAGGTCACTACATGGTAGCATCTTAAGGCATTTCACACTCACTCTATCTTCTTAATTCTACTTTCGTTACTCTCCTCAACACCTCCCTTTCCATCGGAAGTAATCTTAAGGTGTCAAGAAATTAAAAAGTAATATATATATATATAATTAATAAGTCTTTGAAAAGGGAATAAAATATTTTTATAAGATTTTATTGTAGTCTATTTCTACAAACAAAATAACCCTACTGCTTCATGCCAAGTTGTAAAGCAATAATACATTGCACACAGCATCAATGAAGGACAGCAATCTTTCAATACACTTACTATTGTAGCATCATCAACTACATACACAAGGAGAAACAAAATCTCCTAAAACTCTGTGAAGGTAGTAATCACTACAACTTCAATAGGATTGCTGAACCTGTTAGGCATAAAACCTCATCTCAGCTCAAATGTTTGTAATCTCAGGATGAAACGAATGATTTAGATGTAACCAAAATGTTTTCACACTCATAGTATCCTGAAATAAATAAATAAAAAGAAAAGAGTGATTTAGAACATTTAGAATGTGATATAAGATAAAATGTAATTATGTGTTAAATTGTGAGATTTAACTGTGTTATAGGGGTTAGGGGAAAGGTCACTACTGTCATTATCACACAGTCTTAGATCTGTTCTATGGTCTAGTAATTCAGGAATAAATCAACAGTGCCCTCTTAATAATAATCTTCACAAGGGCAGAAATATTTAGTATTCATTTCTACATGAATGTCCCACAGATGTCTTCAATTCAAAAGGTTCAAAACTGAACTTAAAGGACCCTTTCCCTTCTTCTATTTTCTATCATGTTTAATAGCCACCAGGGCCCTTTACATTATCTTAAGTGCTTCTTGTGCCCTCAATCCACATGCCCAGCCACCCATCAATCCTGATGTAAAAGTGTCTCTCCCTTGCAACCTCCTTCCCCTATCACTGCTGTAGTTCAAACCCTATTAATGCTCACCAATGATACTGAATAGCTTCACAGTTGATTTTTTTCCTTATCGGTAAAACTCCCATAGCACTATGCTCAATAAATATTGGTTGAATTGAATTGAACTTGCTTTCTAAAACGGAAATTTACTTTTATTCAATACAAATTTAGTTAAACATTTTAAGGCTTGGCTGCCACAACAATTGACTTTTGGCTTCCATCTTTGATAATTGTTTAATACAGCTTAACCAAAAGTTAGTCTGTCTTACTGAACTTTGAAAATTAAAGATGAGATAAGTTTTATTAATGTTTGAGTCTATACATAATTCTATAATCTACCAAGGAAACAAAATAGAATATATACTCTTAATTTTGAAAGCAATTTATATCATCCAATTAGCTATTAGAAAAGTTTTTGCTTAAACTATTCTAGCTTAATCTACAGTTGCACATGAAATGAAAAGAAATGCTATTTAAATATGCAAACCATGCTCTTGGAAGAAATAAGATACAATTAACAAGAAATTGACATGCATGTCCTTATTGTACCAATATTAACATCACATTGCATGTACAAAACACATTTAACCATTCCAAAAGCATGTTCACATTTAACTATGTTATTTATAAAAATGAAATTAAATGTAAAAATAGAAAAATTCAACCACAGCATTTTAACTCTAACAGATCCCTTTCATATTTAATTTAAGGGAAAACAAAAATATACAAGGAAATAAATTTAGAAATTGATATGTTAAATAAAAAGTAAACTTGATAAAAATAAACAATTCAGGAGTGCTTACTATTTATAAGGTAAAATTTAACCTGAATAAAGCTAATTTATTACAACTTATGATTCATCTATGAGACACATTGTTTTATCATTTACAGCACATATGGACAACAAATGTTCAATGTGGATTTAAGGGGGCTCAGAAATTCCCAGTCAGAATTCTACTCAGATGTCACATGGGATGAGTTTACTTCAGGCTTTGCACTTATTTTTTCCTCTGAGACCATCTTTCAGTCAGGAAGACCTGACTTCCTTCAGGTCTTTGCTCAAATGTCACCATTTCATGAAAACTTCTCTGACAATTTGTTTCAAATTGCAACCCCACTGAACTCTTATCACCCCCTAAACGTTTATTAATTTTTATAGCATTTACCACTACCTGATATAGCATGTAAGATCCAAGAGGACAAAGATTTTTATTCATAATTGTATTCCCAGAACCTAGAATAATATCTGGCATATAGGTGGTACTCAGTGAATGAATGATTGAGCAAGAATTAGGGTTTGAACTCTGGTTCTCAGAATGTCTTTCTCTGTGGTCATGAGCAATTTCTTTACCTGCTCTAAGACTCAATTTATTTATCTATAAAATGGGTGAAAATACTTATTTTATAGTGTTGTTTTATGGAATTCATACACATATACTTTTGTATATATGTATGCATTCATATACACATATAAGTATGTATTTCATTATGTATGTATTTCACTTAAATCTAAACTTAATTTAAAATGTAAGTATGTGTTTAATTTAAATACATATACAAGTATATATTTATTATAATTTTATTTTTAATATATATTCCTAACACACAGCCTAGAACACATAATAGACAACCCTCCAACCATGAAGTCCAAATTAAGTTACCGAGTGTCCTAACACTTGGGACAACTTTTCAACTTTGTTAGAATATAGGATAGAAAATCCTCAAATATCTAGGGCCAGAACATCATACAGGCTACTAGGGAAGAACTAGATCAATAAAGATATTCGGCTTCTAAATATGGGGCCTACTTCGTAGGAGAAAGGAGATTTGGGCTCTGGAACTTGAGTGCAAGACCTCCATCATCAGAATGAAGACACTACTAAGGATGGATGAGCTGCAAACTGAGAATGACATAGAAGTCCTGCATGTAGTTAACATTGGGAACTATACTCTAGGTAGGATGAAAGCAAGAATTACTCAGTGTTTGGAAGCCCACTGGTTAGCACTGAGCACCATGTCCCAGAATCAACTTTAAAGTACCAGAGAATGTTAGTATTAATGATACTTTTTACTAAATTTGATGTGAAATTTGGTAGATATAATCTTGATTATGCTTTAAATACCTGGAGCAGAGTGGCAAGCTTGCTTTACCAGAACGTTTTAATATCCTATAATCTCAATCCCTATTTTCAGAACACAAAAGAGATACTAGATTTCTAAAAATTCAATAAGCTTTGAGCTTCATTTAAAATTAGAAGCATTTAAGAATAAACTAAATAAATATTTGTAAATATTTTCTGAATAATAAATTTAATTTAATAAATCAAATTTGATTTTCTTAGCAAAATACAAAAAACTCCAGATTGTAAAACATTAAAAAGTAATATAGTTGTAAAGAAGACTTAAAAATGAATCTATTTCATTGCAGTAAGTGCTTTGAAATCAATTTCATCCTTTCTTACTCCTACCAAAGATATATCACTTCCTACTGAAGTTGTCATTTCTGAACACAACTATAGGCTTCACTGCCCCTCAGTGCCTCAAAAATGCCACTATCTTAGTGACCACCACTGACACTTTTCTTACTGAGAAGAACAATATTTCTTTCTTCTATATTGATCTGAGCCTAGAACTGTAGGCTTCCAAGAATAATAAAAACTTGTCAGTTTGTTTACTATGGAGGCAAGACACATAAAGGACTTTTGTCCCAGGGAAACTGTACATTTAAGTATAATTAGATTACTAAAAAGATATTTGAGAGAGTAAAATTAAGTCATATCTCTCTCTTAAAACAACTGTATTTTCCTTTGTGCATTTCATTGAGTTTAATTTCATCTTACATTCTTATTGTAAATCCTATTACTTACATTGTAACATTAATTCAAAATAGATGTGTGTCTATTCTACTCTCTTTTAATACAATTTAGTTATAATCAATTGTCAAGTAGAAAGAATGAGCAAAAGGAATTTGTACTAAATACACATTTTTCTCTGCCTAGCTCCTACCATACCTCTACCAGATCTTGTTCTTTGCTTACTTAATTTTTTGTATTGATGTGTATAATTCATAAAAATCAGGTCAATTTTATTTTCAGGCCATTATTCAAGGTGATGGCTATATAGACAATAAACAAGTAAAATGTCAACCTAAACTTTAAATTCTCCATTTTGCAATGATCATGTAAGAGGGAAGAATTAAGCTTCAGTAACTGTCATTGGTATCAGTCTCAAGATACCCGTCTGATTAACTCTTTGGCTGAATCTGAAATGCAGTTTTCACTCACTAAAGAAGGGACTGTTTTCAGCACTTGATAAAGATTAGCTAAATAAATGTTTAAAAATATAAATATTTCTTAATAAGAAATCAAACATTACAAAAAAAAAAAGAATAAGTATAAATGTTGGTCTAAATCCAGGTGAATCCAAATAATTTTTTAATACTAATAATGCTTTCAACCAGCGGTTCTTATCCCAAGGTCTAAGAGCTGAAGAGACCTTTGGATCACCTAAAGCTGTCTGTAAAGTTTTGTGTCTATTTGTGCTTATATTGTGCCCTTTTTTGAGGAAGAGGTTCCATAACATTCATCTAAATCATCCATTTGATGGGATTTGTGACCTAAGTTATTAAGAATCACTATCTTTCAACAGTTTCCTCACCTTTCATTTTGCACAATATTATGACAAACAATTCAGTTAAGTATTTTTCCTCTGGCTTCTAGTGATTATTTTAAATATTCAAAATATGAAAACTAAGTAGCGAATACCTAAACAATCTAGGATTATTCTTTTTTCAGTAGGAGACAGTCATTAATTCCTAATATAAAGTTCATATTTCTAAAGTTAGTCTAACATTGAAATGATAACTTTTTTCTCTCCAGTATTTTTATTGTTAAACAGATCCTCTTTTACTATTGATAATTTAAATTACTAGGCTGAGTTTTTTAGACAACATATATCAAACAAAAATTAGAAATAATTTAAGATACCAAAACATACAGGTCAATCTGTCCCATTTTACAAAATATATGTTAATAATAGTAAACGGTTTTAATAAATTTGCATGATCTAGGCTTAAATCTATAATGAAGGCAAGCTTATTCTAGGGAGGTGTGTGTGTATATGTGTGTGTTAACTGTCAATCTTGAAATGCTGGCTAAAAGAAAATGTAAGCACTATATTGGTTAAGTGAGACATGTTCATAAGCCACATGAGTCTGGAGGTGGCTATTTTTGTCCTGCCGCAAATGAACATCCTAGGCAGTTACTTCTTAGATGAGAAAACTGAGGCCTACAATTAAATGTATAAGACAATACAATTAATCAGAGTTAGAAATGGATTAGAACCAGGACTTCTGACTCTTGGTCTAGTCTGCCTGTACCTGAGAGGAGCAGAGTATGGAGAAGATGGCTAATGATGCCCACTCATTTAACATATATCTTATTTACTTTTATACAAATCTTTCAGGCAAGAATTATGATTCCCATTTTTCAAATAAGGAAACTGAGGCTCAAAGGCTTAACAAACTCACACAGGATTATACAACACTAAAGTCAGAACTAGGATTCAAAAGTATATGTGACTAACACCAAAATCCACATTCTTTCCATGCTGCCTCCAATTTGCTTACAATAGTAGTCAAGTTTCCACCTGGAGAACAGTTAGTAGATAAGGTCAGAAGGTGAAGAACTTTATTTTGTAGGAAATGGAGACCTACTGATGGCTTTTCAGCAAAAGAAAGACAAGATCAGAACTATGATTTCAATTTATGATTTTGAAAATAAATCTGAGAGCAGTTTGAATAGCAACACTACTGAAATATAGAGTCTAAATGCAAAAACAACAGCTTGAAAGTTATTGCAAAAATTCTGTTGCAAGATTTAAAAAGGGGAGGGGAAACTGGACTATTTGCTACCGGAACGGAAGTGGCAAAAGAAATGAAGAAAGAAGAGTTAGCAGATTATGAGCCTATTAACAGGAATAACGATAATGCCATTTATAGAAGGAGCACTTAAACCACTGAGGTGATGAGTGAAAGCAAAATAAACATAGACCCAAGTAGTCATGAAACCATGTAGGCAAGTCTTTGTTTTATTTTAAACCAGGGGAGAAATTCAAATGATGTCATGATGAGTGATGACATCAAGTGACCATAACTGCAAGCTTCCAGTGAAAGATTAACAATTTGAAATAATAAAAAATAAACACCTAAACAAATAGAGGGAAATCAATTTATTCTGATTGACTAAACATAGGAAAACATTAGTATAGTTAAGGAGATTCAAAAAATGCAATAGATGAAAGTAATCTCCATCTCCAAGAATTTTGTTTGACTGAATTTCTAATAATCGAAAGATATGGGGAGAGGGGAAGTAGAAGAGGAGATACCATTAAAAACTAGAATATAAATTCAAGTTATAAACGATCTCATCTAAAAGGAACATCTGAAAGCACTTTCTATATGTCAAATAGACAAAGTATTATGACAAATTATCCTTGAATCCCGAAGATTTGTTTACATTGTTGCTCTCCCTTACTTATGATTACAGAAGCTCCCCAGGAATGAGGTTGACACTGGCCACTTATCTTGTAATGTGATTTTTATTTTCACAATTGAAATCTTCTAAAAAGACCCAGAAAAACTGAAAAAGGAGTCCAGAAAAATATATAAGGAAAGTGAATAAATAAAAGTTACATACAACATAGTGAAACACATCACACTAATTATTTCTCTGTTGTGTTCTCACTTTCTATTTCCAAGAACATGGGTTATGTCTTCATGTGTTTCAAATTAAACATGAGTGCAATTCCAATGCACCCAATTACCACCACCACCAACAATAAAAACTACTTAGGATGGCCAAGAAGAAACTTCATCTATCAAGATACAATAAAAATAATTTAAAGGAAAGCTTGATAAAAAAAATCTATCATAGGTATATACTTTCTGTGTTGTTCAATTAAAATGCTAGTAAATTAATCATATAGATCACCACCAAAAAGTAATCAATTCTATAAACATTTATTTAGCACCCAATCCTGGTAAGGATCATTTGAGTAATAATAAGAAGAAACAAGATAAGCAGCATATGGCCTCAAGAAGCTGAAAGAAGAATCAAAAGGCCCTGGAGGCTCAGGCAGTAGAGGAGTCCTGGACTTTGGCAGCCATCAATGATGGCTTTCCAGGCACAGAAACTAGATTTACTTAGAGCTCATTAGGTTTTCCACAGCTGATCATAAGTAACATTACAGGAAATTAACTTTGAGGCAGACACAGTAGTGGGTGCTTATATTCCCAGCTACTCAAGAGGCAGAGGCTAGAGGATTGCTTGAGCCTAAGGAGTTCAAGGCTGTGGCTGCAGTGAGCTATTATCGTGCCACTCGTGCCACTACACTCCAGCCCCATCTCTTTAGGAATAAAAATAAAAAAAGGAATTGGTTTTTAAATACAAATTTCTTAATTTACATTGAGAAATATATCCATATCATTCATTTGGTGAGACACAGCTTCCTAATTTTAGAATTACAATTAGAACAAATGAAGCCAGATTTATTAAAGGAAATTTTAATCAAGATGAGTACATGGTTGAGTTACCTCTATTGTTTAGGTCTATATCTGTTTCATAAAATATTTTAGCTATTCTGACAAACTATCTCTTCCCTCGTGCTTTTTGGAAAAATTTTCTAGATTTCATGAAGACCAATTAATTTCTGAAGATCAAGAGATGACTCAGTTGAGAATGTTACTGATTTATACGTGTATGTAGTCATTGTTTCTTAAGGATACAGCCTACTTTCCTTGAAGAGACTAACAAAATTTTAATCTCCAAGGTGAGATATAGGAGTCCTATTTGTCCCATCAGTAAAACATTTAGAAGCTATCACTAGTGGCTTTTTTCCTGCAGATGTTTAATCTAACTTATATTATGTACTGACTTTTAGAAATAAATGTTAAGCTGAAGTAATACTTCTCCTGATTTAATTTCCAAAATTTCAGTGTATCTTACTGTAATCTGCAATGTATTGAAGGAAGTACCGTATTTTCACACAGGGAAAGAATAGTTACTGATTTTTGTCTCCTCAAATACATTTTAAAATCTATTAGTTGAATCATATAGCACATAAACGACGATAATAAATATAGAGATCACATGAGAAATAAAAGATGTCTAATCCAATAGGAGATTATTTGCAAAGAGTACCTTCAATAACATTCTTTATAGATTTATATTTAACTTAATTCATTCTTTAAGAATCATTGAACATCATGTTGTACACAATAAATTTAAATAATTTTTGTCAATTAAAAATAAATTTTTAAAAAGTAAAAAAAATTTAATTTACACATCTATAAATAGAAACAGTTTACAGCGCTGAGAATGTAACAGTGAAAAAGATAAACACTGTCCCTTTGTTTTTTGACAGTTTATGATCTAATTACAGATACAGATAAGCCACAATGACAACAGTATGATATTTGTTAATATAGTTGTTATAGAATATGCAACTCCAGTTGACAAGGAACTCCTTTATTTCTTTCAAGGAAAGATCTAATTACACCATCACTACCAATCACCATCACCATAACCATCATCATTATTTATTAGCCACAATTTATTGAACCCATACTACAGCCCCAGATCTATGCTAGCTGCTATATATATGTCATCTTTAATCTTTACTATAACCCTGTCCTACAAGATAGGTAATATTATACTTTTGAAAAAAAGGAAGAAAAAGCAAAAATCAGCTACAACGGCTGCAACAGACAGATGTCAGCTTGTAGCTGGTCTGTAACATGTAGGCCACAGTCTTTCCTACTAAATGTGAAAAATTTCTCTGTATACCAACATCAAAGTCTATAACCATGACAACCTCTGAATCACGTCTGAGTGCAGATAAAAACAAGAACATCATGCAAACACACAAGTGTCCATGAAAACAGCCCCATGGAGAAGCTCACATAGTGAGAAACTGAGGCCTCATGCCAAGAGCCATCACCAACTAGCCACCTAAGTGAGATATCATGGGGGCAAATCATGCAGGGTCAATCAAGCCTTCATCAACTACAGGCCCAGCCAACATCTTGACTGTGACCTCATCACACCCCAAGCCAGATCCACCCAGTTAACCTGCTGCTGAATTCCTGATCCACAGAAACTGCATGAGATAGTTTTAAGCCACTTGTTATGCAACAATAGACAATATATACCATTAATATAACTGTTCATCAATGAGTATATACTATCTAACTTAAAAGAAGCATAAAATAGGTATTAAAATTAAATAATCATTAATATCACATTTTCCTTTAATTCTTGGAATATATTTTCTTTTAGTTCTTTGAACATATAAGAGCCAACATCTCAGCCCAATCAGGATCAGACTCATATTTTTCCCCTGAATATGGGTTACACCTTCCTTTAATTCTCTGAACACAGCTACTAAAATCCAGCATTAGAGCTCCCGTGGAATCAGTTTCCTGAGTATGAGTCACACTTTCCCATTTCTTTGCATATCTAATAGTTTTCAGTTGAAAAATAGGATGGCAGATAATTCACTATAGTGAATCTATTTTTGTTTTTCTAAGGATTTGTGGTTGTTCTAGTAGGAAGTTAACTTGCTGCCTACTTGACTCAAACTGTGAAAACTTTCTCCCCTTCAGTGAGCAGCAGCTGATGTCTCTACCTAATTGCTGCTTTATTAGAAGCCTGCTGACCGAGGGTATCCCCAAGCCTGTGTAGTTTAGCAATCAGACCAAGAGTTGGGTAGCTTTTATAGTCAGATTTTGAGGCTCACTCTCTTTGGGGTTCTCCTGGTTCCAATCCCAAGGCTTCCCAACCTAAATTTCCAGTTGCTCTGCCAAAATTGAATTTTGCCCTTTGATACATGAATTCAATAAGGCTTCTGATTTTTGCCACTGAAGCTGTGTGTACTTTGGGGAACACATTCTGCTGAAGGAACAGTAAACTTGCAAACCTTGCCAGGAAGCTATCTTTCACCATGCCCCTAGTTTTGCAGTGTTTTTGCTAGGCTCTCAGGGCCTCCCAGGTACATGCAGATGAGAGATCATTCAGGGATTCAGGCAGAGTTTACACTCAGATCTTAAATCTCAGCCCTTTTGTGACTCTCCTGTTTCTGGAATGTACCCCTTAAATTTCCATCTGCTCTGATCTCTGCATTTTGCCATTGCCACCTTGAGGTGGTAAAAATGTGGTATTCCACTGCTAGATCTAGAAGGGCTAGGAGAACCCCTAGCAAGAAAACCATAAACCCACTCAATGAGTGGCAGTCTTTAAATAGTAAACTCTTTTCATATTTCACTTTTGGTGATTTTCCAGAACCTTCCAATAGTTGCTTTTAATAATCTGACTAATTCTTATCATTGTTACCTGCAAGAGAAACTATCTGACCTCTTTGAGCTACCAGTACCTGAAATCTCCCTGGACTATATTAATAGTCTCCTGTCTTACCTTCTGCTTCTGCTCTTACCTTCCTACACCTTCCTTACCTTCTTCTTTTCTTCACAGAGAAGTCAGACTTATCCCTTTGAAACATAAATCACATTATATCACACCACCACACAAAATCCTCAAAAGCTTCACATCTCACTCAGAATAAAAGCCAAATATGGCCTACAAGTTCTACCTGAAGTTTCCTTAGGCCACCTCTCAAACCTCTTTTCTTACCAGTCTCACCTGGACTGTTCTTCTCTTTTCTTATCAGTCTCACCTGGACTGTACTTACTACACACCAAGTATGCACCTGCTGTGCACTCCACCTGAAAGCTGGAAGACGGCTGTATGACTGACTCGTTCACTTTCTTTAAGCCTCTACTGAAGTTTTATCTTGTTAGAAATGTCTGTGATTATTAAAAAAAAAAAAAAATTCTCTCCAACACACACAGTTTTCACTTCCCCATCTTGTCTTGCTTTTCTTCGTTGTATTTACTGACAGCTGATATTATTTTCTACTATATGTATATTTTTCACTATGTATCTACCCTCACTACAATGTAAGCTCCATGTAGGTGGGTACTTTGTTGTGTTCAATACAATAATCCATAGTTACAGGGCCTATGATAGGACCTAGTAAGCAGAAGGCACTCAAGAAACATTAGTTGAAGTAATGAATGAGTTAAGTGCTGCTATTTGTTAGGCATTATTAACCCTTTCTATGTATTCAATCATTCACGTTTCACAGTATCCCATCAGGTAGGTACTAAAATTAACCCCATTTTACAGATGAGGAACTAAGGCACAAGTTGAAGCAACTGCCTATGTTAACACAGCTAATAAGTGGTGGAGCCATGATTTGACCAAGGCAGACAGTCTGCAAAGCCATAATTTATGCATGCCCTTGAAATACAGTTATTTTCAACATATTTACTCTTTATCTTAAAAAATTAATTTTTTTTTCTCTAGTTCTTTTTATATGATCAATGGAGAAGAAACTTGCAGGACTCTGACCAGGCCAGATTACCTGGTGAATGAAACCTACTGAAATGGCTACACTGAGGATTTTTAGAAACAACTTTGTCCCATAAAACAGGAAATGATTGTGTCAAACATCTGCTTGTGTACTTTCACACACTGTGCATATAGCTCTGGGAATTGTGTTTACTTGTAACTACTGATACAGAACTAGCAAAAAACCATACTCCTTGTGAGTCCCTGATAAAAATCTGTTCCAGTCTCCTTGCTGCTCCTTAAACACATTCGCACTCCATGTTCTCACTATCCGGAATGCTCTCCAGGTGTCTTCATGGCTCATTTTTGTCCTTATTTAGACCTTTTTTCTGGTGTTACCTCAATGAGGTTGTGCCAGGACAACCTATTTAAAATTGGAAACATACTTTCCTCTTCGACCTCCTCTTCTCTACTCCTCCATTATCTATTTTTCTCTGTAGCACTTAAAAAATCTTTTTTTGTCTATCTCCTCCATCTAAAATGCAAGCAAGATGAAAGTATGGATTTTGTTGTTGTTGTTTTATTTACTGTTATTTCCCTAACTCCTAGAAAAGTGCCAGGCACATAGCTGACACTTGGTAAATGTTTCCTGACTGAATGAATAAGTGAACTTCCCCAAAATCACACAACTGGAAGTGGTAGAATAGGAATTTAAACCCTATCTGACTCTAAATTTAACTGCTAAATTATACTGTCCATAATAGCTAACAATTCCTTAATAAGATACAGATCTGGTAAAGGATTCTAATGCTCTTCTCTGACACAAACAATGGACTTCATTACAGTGTTGGGAAAAAATAGCCATCTTCACATTAAAAAAAAATTAAGATTTCTGATAAACACAAATTATAAAAATTCACTTTTTATTACCAGAGGCAGCTGATCATTTGTACAACTGAATGTTTTGTATAAAAAAGTTTGAAGGGCCAGAGACATTTCAAAGGTGAACAATCTAGTCTTGATTCCATTGTTGTTGGACAGATACAACATTAATTGTAAGGTTTTCTCAAAAGATATTAGCATTTTATTCCTAACTTAAGAGAACAAGTAAATGTTGTTATTCATTTAATTACTCCTTGCCAGGTATTTATTAGCTATCTAATCTGACCAGACATCATTCTAGGCATTAGGGATACAGCAGTGAACAAAACAATTCTTAAAAGGGGGAAAGACAGTAAAAAAACAAACAAATAAAAAACAAAGGAATGAATTAGCCCCATTAAATATTGATTTTAGCAATAAATGGACTTGGAAATTAATTGCTAAATAATTGAGAGTAGACTTTTATCAAGGTGGTGAAGAGCTTAGACTATGGAGTCAGATGACCCAGGTTTGAATCTTCCACTACAAGCTGTGTCACTAGAAAATTAACTCCTTAACTTACAATTTCACAAATCGGAAATAATAGAACCCATCTTGCAAAGCTGATGTAAAAACTGAAAGAGAAAATATATATGAAAACACTTAGCACACTGCAGGATATATAGTAAATATCAGTTAATCCAATTATTATTATGAAGATATGTAAGACAATCTAATTCTATTGTACGAAGTCTAGGCTAAACACACATGAAAGTCTTAGGTTTTGTATCTAAAGATAGTTTCTATTCTGTTCTGTTCTATTCTATCCTATCTATTTATTTATTTGGAAGCTAACATGAGTCATTCATTAACTTCTCCATTAAAAATATATTCTTTGAGCACTTAATGCATGCCATACATTTGACTTGGTGCTAGGAGCTAGGAATACATCAGTTGACAAGACAGACACAGACCCTGCTCTTCTGGAGTTTAAGTTGCGATGTTTCATAAGCATGGGATATTATGAGAGCAAACTAAAGAGGCGCCTAACCTTTCAACAATAAACAATGATTTTAAAGAAAGCAGTATTTACCAAGTATAACAGGCCCCTCTAGTGGTGCTTTGCATTCAGAGAATGGGAAAAGAATAAAGTTCACTAGCAAGGGCAAGGTTTGGAAAGCCTGAAAAAAAGTAGGAGAAATCCCAGGAGCTAAGTTTTTTTGGGGGGTCAAGTTCTTGCTCTGTCACCCAGGCTGGAGTACGGTGGCACCATCATAGCTCACTGCAGTATGGAACTCCTAAGCTAAAGCGATACTCCCGCCTCAGCCTCTCCAGTCGCTGGGATTACAGACGAGAGCCACTCAGCCAGGCAATCTAAATTTTTTGAGGGCAGGAAACTGCAGAGCCTACAAAAATTCATGGCACATAATAGATACTTTAAAATAGTTTTAAAACGAACTAGTGAATATTCAAGATCTTCGCTGCTACCATTGTAATTTAAGATATTAATACAATCATCTTGTCCCTGTACTACTAAAATACTCTCCTAACTGGCCTCTTAGCTTATGCTTTTGCCTCAATAATCTATTCTTCAAATAATTCTCAGAGTTATCTTTTCAAATGTGAATTAGATTACGTCACAATGTTGCCTAAATGCCTCCAAAGGTTTCCCATCACACCTGACATCCAAATCTTTCCAAGGCCCAGAAAGGCCTGCGCGATCTGGCCCCTGCTTACCTTCCTGACCGCACCTGCAGCTGCCACTTTCTGGCTCTAGCCACACTCATCTGCAGTCCCTAGGCCTGGAATCCCTTCCTAAGGTTCTCCGCAGGCTGGTGCCCTTTCATGTTCCTGGCCGCCTAACTTAAGGCGGCCTCCTTACACAATCACTATCATATCATATGTTATTTCCTACCTGGCCGTTACCACCATTCGAAATTATCTTTACTTCATTAACTGTTAATGAATCTTCTACCGAGTGTCTGGAATCTATAAACCCGGTGACAGCACTGTTCCCCTAGTTTCCCTTTAAGTCAAACAAGTATTGCTGAATTACTGAATGAATGCCACTGCCCTGCTTCTTGTTCTCTTTAAACTGTGGAAACAGACACGCACCCAAAAAAGAGAGAGAGACCCCGAAGACACGCCCGCCCCACCCCTCGGCTAATCCCATCACTCCGCGTCTCCGGACGTGCCTCCCCGGCCCGGCCTCGGGTCGCCCCGCCTCGGCCCGCCGCTCGCTCGGTTCTGGCGCGCTTTCACCAGGGGGCACGCTTCGCAGGCCCGGACCTGCTCCTCCGCCCCGCCCCGCCCGCTTGTCCCGCCATTCACCTGAGCCCCTCTCTGCTTCCACGAGGGGGCGCGACTCGGAGGGACTGGTCTCCGCCTCCGCCACCGACCTCCTCAGCGCTGTCAGCACCGTCGCCGGGGGCAAGTCGATCAGCTCCTCCCACACGGACTCTGTGTAGAAGTTTACCGTATGTGCATTGGAAATGGACAAGGCGTCCCTCAAGAACTGCAGCAGTCCCTGCAACTTGGCACGCAGCGTTGGCAGGTCCGGGGTCACGGGGAGAGGGCCAGAAGCAGCCATGACGCTCATCCTCCCGGGCTGTAGGTGGCGCAAACATGGCTGTGCGGCAACAGCGCGACCAAAAGTAGCACAGGCCGGATAAGTAGAGGTCCGAGTAGAGGCGATCGATTGCTTCAGTTTGATGACGTATTTTGGGAGCGTCTGTTGTGTTTTTCTGGCGACGGAATTGATCTGCGGAAATGGCGCCGGTGAGGCTGGCACAGTGGCAGCGGAACGGGGGTTTGGGGACACGTGGCGAAGGGGGTTCTTCGGTCGCATTCAGGAATAAGAATGTGAAACAGAGGATATGGCGGCCTAACAATTCGCAAGCCTTCGTGGGGAGCGTACGCGAAGGTATGTAAAAAAGCAGCCACTTACAAGTCCAAGCTTGCCAAATTCTGGTATACGTGATCCGCCAAAGCTCCGAAGAAGGGTTTCGGAAACAGACTGGGTCCTACTTGGGGTAGAAGAAACCAATCCTAAGTTCGCTGAAGCTGTGGGCTTCGCAGAGCTCTAGATAGGAAGACGGGGCAGCGTTGCTAGCTTTAAATTTTTAGACGTCTTCTCTGACTTAACCTCTTTATTTCATCAGAACTCTTTTTCTCTATATTTTTCCTGTGATACCGTAAGTAGAGAGTGTCTACTGGTCCTCTGAATGTATTATGTATCTGTATCTGCGCTTGTACTACGCTAAAGGATAGAGAGGACAGTGTCAGAAACATACTGCCCCAAAGCTTTGCTGATTACAAATACCCAGTAGCCTTCCAGTCTTATTGTTCTTCCTCGTCTTCGCTCCAGTTTGTTTGTCTTTTTGTCTGTAAGTTTCCTCAGATCGCATATGGAATGTATAATATAAATGTTGAATAAGTTCAGTCTTCTGATAATTGCTAGCTGTTCAGGAAGTCATACACCATCTTCTCTTTTACGCTAAAGTATTTTCGAAAAATCAATTGTATATATGAGTTTCTCCAACATAAAATAATAAATGTGTTTTTCTATCTTTAAATTTTTTTGAAGAACCTGATTAAGCGTTTTTAGATGAATGAAGGAATTTGTTTTGATTTGTGGTACAATTGTAAACCTCAGGTTGTGCAACACTCAGAACTAGTCAGTTTTTCTTTAAGATTCTTACTTGCATGACTTTTTCTTTGAAATTGCACGGCTAATGTTAGCCAGGTTGTTTTGCAAAGGGTCGACTTGCTTTTCAATCTATCAACTTAAATTTGTTGTTCGTAATAATCTTTTAAAGCAAAACATAAAAAAATCCCAGCATCTGAAATCGATGATGTAAAAAGATTTTCATTCCTAATTAACGATTTCATTTTTCACTCAACTTATTTTCTGTGAAAGTAATTTTGACTTAATATTCCTCAATGTAGGACAAGGCTTTGCGTTTCGGAGGAAACTGAAGATTCAGCAAAATTACAAGAAATTGCTATGGAGGAAAAAGAAGGCTCAAACATCACAGGAATCCCAATTCAAAGATCGATACCCAGATCATCTGAAACATCTCTACTTAGCTGAAGAGGAAAGACTCAGGAAGCAACTAAGAAAAGTTGATCAGCCTTTGTCAGAAGAGCAAGTTGACCAGCATTTGCCTGAAGAACAGCATAGCATTGACCAGGCTTTGTCTGAAGATAAGTCTAGCTTTGACCAGCCTCAGCCAGAAAAACAATGTAGCACAACAGTAAAGTATGTATTTTCTTCTTTTGAAATTCTTTATTTTATGAAAGGCAGTATAAGATCTATTTAGGAATTGGAATTTTTCTCATTTAATGCATTTTAGAAATCAGTGTAATTAGGTAAACATATTTTCATTGAGGCTTTATTTTTAGCTTCAGTAACCAATGTAGGCTAGTTTAGCTTAATTGAAAAGTAATGGAATAGGAATTAAGAGATTTGGGGCTTGGATTTCTGCCTCTCAAGTGCATGTAATTTGCTTGGACCATAGTTAACTGCTTTTATTAGATTTTTTAAAAAAAATAATTTTTGAGAAGTTTATAAGTCTGGCCATTAACAACATGGGTTCTAGAACCAGACATGACATGTTGCTGCCCCAGTGCCCCTTTCTCTAATGGGAACAGTAATACTGTAATAAGTGTGTACTTCAGAGCCACCGTGTTGCACAAGTCCAGAATGGATTATTCCCATAAACTGTGGTGTTCCCAAAGTGTTTTATGACATTGTTGTAAAGACTAAGTGAATTAAATATGAGATGCTTAAGAAAGTGTAAGATACTTGATTAGTGCTTATGAGTGGTAGCTGCTGCTACTACTCTTATTATTAATCTGGATTTTCTGCAGAAGACTGGAAGTGGGTTGCAATTAAAAAACAAATGGACTTTGGGAGGCCCTGAGACAGGAGGATTGCTTCAGGCCAAGAGTTTGAAGGAAACCTGAGCAAGGGTGAGACCCCCTTCTCTACAAAAAATAGAAAAATTAGCCAAATGTGGTAGCATGTGCCTGTAGTCCCAGCTACTCAGGAGGCTGAGGCAGGAGGTTCGCTTGAGCCCAGGAATTTGAGGTTGCAGTGAGCTGTGATCAAACCACTGCACTCCAGCCTGGGTGACAGATTGAGACCCTGTCTCCAAAGGGGGGGGGGCACAGCTCTATAACACTTTGTTTTTTTAAGAGCTATCTTATAAAACTGTTACTGCACATACTTCAAGTAAAAAACATGCTAAAAACTAAACTTAAAAGAAGCCAGGTGTTACTTGGGACTTTAATTTTTTACTTCACTAAAATTTTACCTTTTAAATTAGTAAGCTAGTAAATAGGACCCTAGGAAAGATATAATTGGAAATAAAGGCAGAGATACTAAAAGTTCAGTTTTTTCAATAGGCTTGTTCATATTATTAAATAATGAGTGTAACGCTCAGGGAAAAGTTTAGCACTAGAAATGTAGATTTGAGTCATTCCTAGTGATAATTTAAGTGAGGAGGATTAAATCATGAGACAAGATGAGAAGATAAAAAATCATTTTTAAATATTACTTTTTATTTTGAGGTCAAAACAGGAAAAAATAGTCATTGGAGAAGTTAAGTAAATGTCTCAAAACTAGATGAAGAGGGAAATACAGTTGACAGCTAAGTCCACAGAGGAAAGTTGTGAGAAGTAGGGATAGTTGATTATCAAATACAGTGGTCCCTCATTATTCACAGAGTCTATGTTCCAAGTACCCCCAGTATGCCTGAAACCTCAAATAGTACCAGACTCAGTTGCCGTCAATTGGAACACATTTCTGTTGATACCTTCTACTTACAAATTTCATGCTTTTTCCATCTTAAAGCATGCACCATGGCCATAACGTTTGCAGTTTGAAGTGTAACAGCAAAACTGGCATGGATTTTTTTTTCTTTCTTCATAATTTCATGGATGGAATTCAAGAAGAATTGTTCTTACTGTAAATCTTAGCAATCTCAGCATGTAATTTTTTTCTTAAGTAGAAAGCTTTTATTTTTTCACTTAAAGAAAACATTTTATGGCTTCTCTTTGTCTTAACTGAATTGTCAGTATCACTACTCTTGTGCTTTGGGGCCATTATTAATTAAAATAAGGGTTACTTGAACATCTCAGTGCAATACTGTGACAGCCAATGCAGTGACTAATGGGAGGGTAGCATATACAAATTGGATGTGCTGGACACAGAGATGATTAACATCCCGGCTGGGACAGCACAAGATTTCATCATGTTACCCAGGGTGGTGCACGATTTAAAACTCATAAATTATTTGATTCTGGAATTTTTCAGATTATGGTTGACTGCAGGTAACTAAAACCAGGGAAAGTGAAACTGTGGATAAGGGGGGCACTACTGTACTACAAAGTTCAAGGAAAAGAACTGAGAACAAGTCTTTGGATTTGTGGACTGACAATCACTGGTGATTTTGGAGAGAAATTTTTCAGTAGAAACCCTGATTAAGCTTTTAGCCTTACATACATGTGGCATTTGAAGCCATGGTCATGAATCTGTCTGCCCAAAGACAAAGAGTATGGAGAATAAGAAGGGAAGCACCTATACACTTGGAGTGAGGAAGACAGAGGCTCTAGCATGACAGGCTAAGACAGAGCAATCAGAAAGGATCTGGAGAGAAGAACATCACCCAAACTAAGGGAGTGAAATTTTCAAAAGTAGTGAGTAGTCAATTAAAAGAGACTGAAAAGTCTCTACTGGTCATGATATTTGACTAGAAGGTCATCACTGTCTTGGCATGGACACTTTGATTGGAGTGGTGAGAACAGAAATCAGACATAAAAAAGTTATTAAGGAGTGAATGAGAAATGACAGTTAATTTACTGTTCTTTCTAGAAACTTGACTATGAGAGGTTGGGGAACAAGATTAGTAGTTAGAGAGGACATAGAATCTGAAAATGGGTAATTTATGCATTTGTTTACTTTGAGAAGGGAGCTACTAAAATATATTGTGGTTATGGAATGAATATAATGAAAAGTTAAGAGAAAAGAAGATTATTATTGAATCAGGTATCCCGAGGAAATAGATGGAATCCTAAGTGGTTGGGTTAGCCTTGGAAAGAGGAATATCTTCAGAGATGTGAGAAGTACTTCAAGCTAGAACAGTTCTAAATGGGGACTAAGGTCCAAGGTGTGGTGATTCATGACTATAGTAGATGAAATGGAATAGCGACAAGGTAGTCAAAGAACACTGAGATTAAAATTCATGAACACTCATAATTTCCATAACATTCTTCAGTTTAATATCTCTTTCAGTCTTTTATTTCTATCATTCATAGACTGGTTTCTTTTTTGTTTTGTTTTATTTTTAAACATTTTAGGACCTTTAAATCTTTCTGTATATTCACTGGTTGAAGTAGTTCTCGGAGAATCTCCATTTATCACCTTTTAGTTAATCTATAATCTTAAAAGTCACAACTGTTTTTAGTATCTTATTTGGACATTTTACTAATAAGATTAATGTCCTATTTCTTTCCCCTTTTCTCTCCCCCCTCAGTTAATTTACATTATGAGGGTTTACTGTATAAGTGCTATGTTTGACATAATTATACCATAATTTTGATTAAATCATTTTTAATCCTTGTAACTTATTTGTCTTAATTTATTTAATAAAGGTCTTTTAACATTCCAAAGAAAAATAAAAAGAAAACATCAAATCAAAAAGCACAAGAAGAATATGAACAGGTACAAGCTAAGCGTGCTGCTAAGAAACAAGTAAGTTCTATTAATACATTTAAAATATTTAGGTATATGTTTTCTTATTTCTCCTAAATGTATATGCCTACTGTGCTTCTTAGTGTTGGTCACATAGTATTTGCTCTGTAAATATTGAATAAATGAATGGTCTGAACAAAGGGGGAGAATTGCATTATGTTCAAATTCCTTGATTTGTTTATATTACCTCAGGCAGTGCTAGTAGGTAAAAAAATAGGATTTTAAACATTGTGCTCATAGGTTAATAATATGGGCATTGGGGGCAATATTTTTTATAGTATGATCAAGGAACTCGTACTTTCAACACATGCCTCAAGAGATTATTATGTATAATAAAATTTGGGAACCACTGACCTAAGAAAAATACAGATGATTTTCATAATCTTACATCGAGGCATTTAAAAGCTAGAGGAGAAGTGTTAGAAGAAAATCTTTACCATAGAGTCGGTCTCGTCTATTAAAAAAAAAGAAAACAAAACTAGCTTAACTTAGCAAAATGTTGCCATTATATTGTAATTCAGAAGTCCAGAATTAGACTTTTTCCAAATGAGTAGAACAAAATTATCATTTTGTAGAAACTATGGCTAGTTCTTGTTTTCTGCATTCAAGCTTTATTCTATAACTTTAAAAAGAATAGTATATCAATAAATACACCTCAAAGATGGCAGTGACATAATTTCCTTTTTTTTTTTTT